>OX387436.1:18822403-19461365 GCA_947563755.1 Lochmaea crataegi | reverse complement strand
CCAAAAAATCGACTGGCACAATCAGTTTTGTGATAAAATCATTATTTCGCCTTCAAATAGAGTCATGAAATTTTCGAAAATCCACTTTTCAAAACAAAAAATACTCATAACTCGACAAATCGGAAAGATAGAACGTTCTAGTCTTCACCAATCGATAGAGGGGACAATTTTACATAATTTAGTGAATTTTGAGTCCATATTTCCAAGGATTATGGGAGTTAGGAAAAATCAATTTGTATCGCAAAATATTTCCATAGCTACCCCCTTTGTTCTAAATTTTCGACAAAAAAATTATAAAAAATGCTAAAAATTCGTAAAGAGGGGTTTTTTTGGCCAAAAAATCGACTGGCACAATCAGTTTTGTGATAAAATCATTATTTCGCCTTCAAATGGAGTCATGAAATTTTCGAAAATCCACTTTTCAAAACAAAAAATACTCATAACTCGACTAATAGGAAAGATAGAACGTTCTAGTCTTCACCAATCGATAGAGGGGACAATTTTACATATTTTAGTGAATTTTGAGTCTATATTTCCAAGGATTATGGGAGTTAGAAAAAATCAATTTGTATCGCAAAATATTTCCATAGCTACCCCCTTTGTTCTAAATTTTCGACAAAAAAATTATAAAAAATGCTAAAAATTCGTAAAGAGGGGTTTTTTTGGCCAAAAAATCGACTGGCACAATCAGTTTTGTGATAAAATCATTATTTCGCCTTCAAATAGAGTCATGAAATTTTCGAAAATCCACTTTTCAAAACAAAAAATACTCATAACTCGACAAATCGGAAAGATAGAACGTTCTAGTCTTCACCAATCGATAGAGGGGACAATTTTACATATTTAAGTGAATTTTGAGTCCATATTTCCAAGGATTATGGGAGTTAGGAAAAATCAATTTGTATCGCAAAATATTTCCATAGCTACCCCCTTTGTTCTAAATTTTCGACAAAAAATTATAAAAAATGCTAAAAATTCGTAAAGAGGGGTTTTTTTGGCCAAAAAATCGACTGGCACAATCAGTTTTGTGATAAAATCATTATTTCGCCTTCAAATGGAGTCATGAAATTTTCGAAAATCCACTTTTCAAAACAAAAAATACTCATAACTCGACAATAAGGAAAGATAGAACGTTCTAGTCTTCACCAATCGATAGAGGGGACAATTTTACATATTTAAGTGAATTTTGAGTCTATATTTCCGAGGATTATGGGAGTTAGAAAAAATCAATTTGTATCGCAAAATATTTCCATAGCTACCCCCTTTGTTCTAAATTTTCGACAAAAAAATTATAAAAAATGCTAAAAATTCGTAAAGAGGGGTTTTTTTGGCCAAAAAATCGACTGGCACAATCAGTTTTGTGATAAAATCATTATTTCGCCTTCAAATAGAGTCATGAAATTTTCGAAAATCCACTTTTCAAAACAAAAAATACTCATAACTCGACTAATAGGAAAGATAGAACGTTCTAGTCTTCACCAATCGATAGAGGGGACAATTTTACATATTTTAGTGAATTTTGAGTCTATATTTCCAAGGATTATGGGAGTTAGAAAAAATCAATTTGTATCGCAAAATATTTCCATAGCTACCCCCTTTGTTCTAAATTTTCGACAAAAAAATTATAAAAAATGCTAAAAATTCGTAAAGAGGGGTTTTTTTGGCCAAAAAATCGACTGGCACAATCAGTTTTGTGATAAAATCATTATTTCGCCTTCAAATAGAGTCATGAAATTTTCGAAAATCCACTTTTCAAAACAAAAAATACTCATAACTCGACAAATAGGAAAGATAGAACGTTCTAGTCTTCACCAATCGATAGAGGGGACAATTTTACATCTTTTAGTGAATTTTGAGTCTATATTTCCAAGGATTATGGGAGTTAGAAAAAATCAATTTGTATCGCAAAATATTTCCATAGCTACCCCCTTTGTTCTAAATTTTCGACAAAAAAATTATAAAAAATGCTAAAAATTCGTAAAGAGGGGTTTTTTTGGCAAAAAAATCGACTGGCACAATCAGTTTTGTGATAAAATCATTATTTCGCCTTCAAATAGAGTCATGAAATTTTCGAAAATCCACTTTTCAAAACAAAAAATACTCATAACTCGACAAATAGGAAAGATAGAACGTTCTAGTCTTCACCAATCGATAGAGGGGACAATTTTACATATTTTAGTGAATTTTGAGTCTATATTTCCAAGGATTAGGGGAGTTAGAAAAAATCAATTTGTATCGCAAAATATTTCCATAGCTACCCCCTTTGTTCTAAATTTTCGACAAAAAAATTATAAAAAATGCTAAAAATTCGTAAAGAGGGTTTTTTTGGCCAAAAAATCGACTGGCACAATCAGTTTTGTGATAAAATCATTATTTCGCCTTCAAATGGAGTCATGAAATTTTCGAAAATCCACTTTTCAAAACAAAAAATACTCATAACTCGACAAATAGGAAAGATAGAACGTTCTAGTCTTCACCAATCGATAGAGGGGACAATTTTACATATTTTAGTGAATTTTGAGTCTATATTTCCAAGGATTATGGGAGTTAGAAAAAATCAATTTGTATCGCAAAATATTTCCATAGCTACCCCCTTTGTTCTCAATTTTCGACAAAAAAATTATAAAAAATGCTAAAAATTCGTAAAGAGGGGTTTTTTTTGGCCAAAAAATCGACTGGCACAATCAGTTTTGTGATAAAATCATTATTTCACGTTCAAATAGAGTCATGAAATTTTCGAAAATCCACTTTTCAAAACAAAAAATACTCATAACTCGACTAATAGGAAAGATAGAACGTTCTAGTCTTCACCAATCGATAGAGGGGACAATTTTACATATTTTAGTGAATTTTGAGTCTATATTTCCAAGGATTATGGGAGTTAGAAAAAATCAATTTGTATCGCAAAATATTTCCATAGCTACCCCCTTTGTTCTAAATTTTCGACAAAAAAATTATAAAAAATGCTAAAAATTCGTAAAGAGGGGTTTTTTTGGCCAAAAAATCGACTGGCACAATCAGTTTTGTGATAAATTCATTATTTCGCCTTCAAATAGAGTCATGAAATTTTCGAAAATCCACTTTTCAAAACAAAAAATACTCATAACTCGGCAAATAGGAAAGATAGAACGTTCTAGTCTTCACCAATCGATAGAGGGGACAATTTTACATATTTTGGTGATTTTGAGTCTATATTTCCAAGGGTTAAGGGAGTTAGAAAAAAGCAATTTGTTTCTCAAAATATTTCCATAGCTACCCCCTTTGTTCTAAATTTTCGACAAAAAAATTATAAAAAATGCTGAAAATTCGTAAAGAGGGGTTTTTTTGGCCAAAAAATCGACTGGCACAATCAGTTTTGTGATAAAATAATTATTTCGCCTTCAAATAGAGTCATGAAATTTTCGAAAATCCACTTTTCAAAACAAAAAATACTCATAACTCGACAAATAGGAAAGATAGAACGTTCTAGTCTTCACCAATCGATAGAGGGGACAATTTTACATATTTTGGTGAATTTTGAGTCTATATTTCCAAGGATTATGGGAGTTAGAAAAAATCAATTTGTATCGCAAAATATTTCCATAGCTACCCCCTTGTTCTAAATTTTCGACAAAAAAATTATAAAAATGCTGAAAAGAAAATTCGTAAAGAGGGGTTTTTTTGGCCAAAAAATCGACTGGCACAATCAGTTTTGTGATAAAATCATTATTTCGCCTTCAAATAGAGTCATGAAATTTTCGAAAATCCACTTTTTCAAACAAAAAATACTCATAACTCGACAAATAGGAAAGATAGAACGTTCTAGTCTTCACCAATCGATAGAGGGGACAATTTTACATATTTTGGTGAATTTTGAGTCTATATTTCCAAGGATTATGGGAGTTAGAAAAAATCAATTTGTATCGCAAAATATTTCCATAGCTACCCCTTTGTTCTAAATTTTCGACAAGAAAATTATAAAAAATGCTAAAAATTCGTAAAGAGGGGTTTTTTTTGGCCAAAAAATCGACTGGCACAATCAGTTTTGTGATAAAATCATTATTTCGCCTTCAAATGGAGTCATGAAATTTTCGAACCCTTAAAATCATTAAAAACTCGACAAATAGGAAAGATAGAACGTTCTAGTGTTCACCAATCGATAGAGGGGACAATTTTACATATTTGAGTGAATTTTGAGTCTATATTTCCAAGGATTATGGGAGTTAGAAAATAAAAAAAATAAATTTTCGAATCATCGAAAATTAATTATTTTCGATTAATCGATTATTTTCGATCAATCGATTATTTTCGATTAATCGATTTTTTTCGATTAATCGATTTTTTTCGATTAATCGATTTTTTTTCTATTAATCGATTATTTTCGATTAATCGATTATTTCAGATTAATCGATAATTTTCGATTAATCGATTATTTTCGATTAATCGATTTTTTTCGATTAATCGAATCGATTAACATCGATTAATCGAAAATAATCGATTATTTTATATAATCGATAATCGATTATGTTTTTTGATAATCGCCCAGCCCTAATTTTGAGTCGATATTGCCAAGGATTAAGGGAGTTAGAAAAAAGCAATTTGATTCGCAAAATATTTCCATACCTACCCCTTTGTTCTAAATTTTCGAAAAAAAAAAATAAAAAATGCTTAAAATTCGTAAAGAGGGGTTTTTTTGGCAAAAAAATCGACTGGCACAATCAGTTTTGTGATAAAATCATTATTTCGCCTTCAAATAGAGTCATGAAATTTTCGAAAATCCACTTTTCAAAACAAAAAATACTCATAACTCGACAAATAGGAAAGATAGAACGTTCTAGTCTTCACCAATCGATAGAGGGGACAATTTTACATATTTTAGTGAATTTTGAGTCTATATTTCCAAGGATTATGGGAGTTAGAAAAAATCAATTTGTATCGCAAAATATTTCCATAGCTACCCCCTTTGTTCTAAATTTTCGACAAAAAAATTATAAAAAATGCTAAAAATTCGTAAAGAGGGGTTTTTTTGGCCAACAAATCGACTGGCACAATCAGTTTTGTGATAAAATCATTATTTCGCCTTCAAATGGAGTCATGAAATTTTCGAAAATCCACTTTTCAAAACAAAAAATACTCATAACTCGACAAATAGGAAAGATAGAACCTTCTAGTCTTCACCAATCGATAGAGGGGACAATTTTACATATTTAAGTGAATTTTGAGTCTATATTGCCAAGGATTATGGGAGTTAGAAAAAATCAATTTGTATCGCAAAATATTTCCATAGCTACCCCCTTTGTTCTAAATTTTCGACAAAAAAATTATAAAAAATCCTAAAAATTCGTAAAGAGGGGTTTTTTTGGCCAAAAAATCGACTGGCACAATCAGTTTTGTGATAAAATCATTATTTCGCCTTCAAATGGAGTCATAAAATTTTCGAAAATCCACTTTTCAAAACAAAAAATACTCATAACTCGACAAATAGGAAAGATAGAACGTTCTAGTCTTCACCAATCGATAGAGGGGACAATTTTACATATTTTAGTGAATTTTGAGTCCATATTTCCAAGGATTATGAGAGTTAGGAAAAATCAATTTGTATCGCAAAATATTTCCATAGCTACCCCCTTTGTTCTAAATTTTCGACAAAAAAATTATAAAAAATGCTAAAAATTCGTAAAGAGGGTTTTTTTTGGCCAAAAAATCGACTGGCACAATCAGTTTTGTGATAAAATCATTATTTCGCCTTCAAATGGAGTCATGAAATTTTCGAAAATCCACTTTTCAAAACAAAAAATACTCATAACTCGACAAATAGGAAAGATAGAACGTTCTAGTCTTCACCAATCGATAGAGGGGACAATTTTACATATTTAAGTGAATTTTGAGTCTATATTTCCAAGGATTATGGGAGTTAGAAAAAATCAATTTGTATCGCAAAATATTTCCATAGCTACCCCCTTTGTTCTAAATTTTCGACAAAAAAATTATAAAAAATGCTAAAAATTCGTAAAGAGGGGTTTTTTTGGCCAAAAAATCGACTGGCACAATCAGTTTTGTGATAAAATCATTATTTCGCCTTCAAATGGAGTCATGAAATTTTCGAAAATCCACTTTTCAAAACAAAAAATACTCATAACTCGACAAATAGGAAAGATAGAACGTTCTAGTCTTCACCAATCGATAGAGGGGACAATTTTACATATTTAAGTGAATTTTGAGTCTATATTTCCAAGGATTATGGGAGTTAGAAAAAATCAATTTGTATCGCAAAATATTTCCATAGCTACCCCCTTTGTTCTAAATTTTCGACAAAAAAATTATAAAAAATGCTAAAAATTCGTAAAGAGGGGTTTTTTTGGCCAAAAAATCGACTGGCACAATCAGTTTTGTGATAAAATCATTATTTCGCCTTCAAATAGAGTCATGAAATTTTCGAAAATCCACTTTTCAAAACAAAAAATACTCATAACTCGACAAATAGGAAAGATAGAACGTTCTAGTCTTCACCAATCGATAGAGGGGACAATTTTACATATTTTAGTGAATTTTGAGTCCATATTTCCAAGGATTATGAGAGTTAGGAAAAATCAATTTGTATCGCAAAACATTTCCATAGCTACCCCCTTTGTTCTAAATTTTCGACAAAAAAATTATAAAAAATGCTAAAAATTCGTAAAGAGGGTTTTTTTTGGCCAAAAAATCGACTGGCACAATCAGTTTCGTGATAAAATCATTATTTCGCCTTCAAATGGAGTCATGAAATTTTCGAAAATCCACTTTTCAAAACAAAAAATACTCATAACTCGACAAATAGGAAAGATAGAACCTTCTAGTCTTCACCAATCGATAGAGGGGACAATTTTACATATTTAAGTGAATTTTGAGTCTATATTGCCAAGGATTATGGGAGTTAGAAAAAATCAATTTGTATCGCAAAATATTTCCATAGCTACCCCCTTTGTTCTAAATTTTCGACAAAAAAATTATAAAAAATGCTAAAAATTCGTAAAGAGGAGTTTTTTTGGCCAAAAAATCGACTGGCACAATCAGTTTTGTGATAAAATCATTATTTCGCCTTCAAATGGAGTCATGAAATTTTCGAAAATCCACTTTTCAAAACAAAAAATACTCATAACTCGACAAATAGGAAAGATAGAACGTTCTAGTCTTCACCAATCGATAGAGGGGACAACTTTACATATTTTAGTGAATTTTGAGTCCATATTTCCAAGGATTATGAGAGTTAGAAAAAATCAATTTGTATCGCAAAATATTTCCATAGCTACCCCCTTTGTTCTAAATTTTCGACAAAAAAATTATAAAAAATGCTAAAAATTCGTAAAGAGGGGTTTTTTTGGCCAAAAAATCGACTGGCACAATCAGTTTTGTGATAAAATCATTATTTCGCATTCAAATAGAGTCATGAAATTTTCGAAAATCCACTTTTCAAAACAAAAAATACTCATAACTCGACAAATAGGAAAGGTAGAACGTTCTAGTCTTCACCAATCGATAGAGGGGACAATTTTACATATTTTAGTGAATTTTGAGTCCATATTTCCAAGGATTATGAGAGTTAGGAAAAATCAATTTGTATCGCAAAACATTTCCATAGCTACCCCCTTTGTTCTAAATTTTCGACAAAAAAATTATAAAAAATGCTAAAAATTCGTAAAGAGGGTTTTTTTTGGCCAAAAAATCGACTGGCACAATCAGTTTTGTGATAAAATCATTATTTCGCCTTCAAATAGTCATGAAATTTTCGAAAATCCACTTTTCGAAACAAAAAATACTCATAACTCGACAAATAGGAAAGATAGAACGTTCTAGTCTTCACCAATCGATAGAGGGGACAATTTTACATATTTTGGTGAATTTTGAGTCTATATTCCCAAGGATTATGGGAGTTAGAAAAAATCAATTTGTATCGCAAAATATTTCCATAGCTACTACCCCCTTTGTTCTAAATTTTCGACAAAAAAATTATAAAAAATGCTGAAAATTCGTAAAGAGGGGTTTTTTTGGCCAAAAAATCGACTGGCACAATCAGTTTTGTGATAAAATCATTATTTCGCGTTCAAATAGAGTCATGAAATTTTCGAAAATCCACTTTTTCAAACAAAAAATACTCATAACTCGACAAATAGGAAAGATAGAACGTTCTAGTCTTCACCAATCGATAGAGGGGACAATTTTACATATTTTGGTGAATTTTGAGTCTATATTTCCAAGGATTATGGGAGTTAGAAAAAATCAATTTGTATCGCAAAATATTTCCATAGCTACCCCCTTTGTTCTAAATTTTCGACAAAAAAATTATGAAAATGCTAAAAATTCGTAAAGAGGGGTTTTTTTGGCCAAAAAATCGACTGGCACAATCAGTTTTGTGATAAAATCATTATTTCGCCTTCAAATGGAGTCATGAAATTTTCGAAAATCCACTTTTCAAAACAAAAAATACTCATAACTCGACAAATAGGAAAGATAGAACGTTCTAGTCTTCACCAATCGATAGAGGGGACAATTTTACATATTTAAGTGAATTTTGAGTCTATATTTCCAAGGATTATGGGAGTTAGAAAAAATCAATTTGTATCGCAAAATATTTCCATAGCTACCCCCTTTGTTCTAAATTTTCGACAAAAAAATTATAAAAAATGCTAAAAATTCGTAAAGAGGGGTTTTTTTGGCCAAAAAATCGACTGGCACAATCAGTTTTGTGATAAAATCATTATTTCGCCTTCAAATAGAGTCATGAAATTTTCGAAAATCCACTTTTCCAAACAAAAAATACTCATAACTCGACAAATAGGAAAGATAGAACGTTCTAGTCTTCACCAATCGATAGAGGGGACAATTTTACATATTTTAGTGAATTTTGAGTCTATATTCCCAAGGATTATGGGAGTTGGAAAAAATCAATTTGTATCGCAAAATATTTCCATAGCTACCCCCTTTGTTCTAAATTTTCGACAAAAAATTTATAAAAAATGCTAAAAATTCGTAAAGAGGGTTTTTTTTGGCCAAAAAATCGACTGGCACAATCAGTTTTGTGATAAAATCATTATTTCGCCTTCAAATAGAGTCATGAAATTTTCCAAAATCCACTTTTCAAAACAAAAAATACTCATAACTCGACAAATAGGAAAGATAGAACGTTCTAGTCTTCACCAATCGATATAGGGGACAATTTTACATATTTTAGTGAATTTTGAGTCCATATTATTGAGGATTATGGGAGTTAGAAAAAATCAATTTGTATCGCAAAATATTTCCATAGCTACCCCCTTTGTTCTAAATTTTCGACAAAAAAATTATAAAAAATGCTAAAAATTCGTAAAGAGGGGTTTTTTTGGCCAAAAAATCGACTGACACAATCAGTTTTGTGATAAAATCATTATTTCGCCTTCAAATAGAGTCATGAAATTTTCGAAAATCCACTTTTCGAAAAAAAAATACTCATAACTCGACAAATAGGAAAGATAGAACGTTCTAGTCTTCACCAATCGATAGAGGGGACAATTTTACATATTTGAGTGAATTTTGAGTCCAAATTTCCAAGGATTAGGGGAGTTAGAAAATAAAAAAAATAAATTTTCGAATCATCGAAAATTAATTATTTTCGATTAATCGATTATTTTCGATCAATCGATTATTTTCGATTAATCGATTTTTTTCGATTAATCGATTTTTTTCGATTAATCGATTTTTTTTCGATCAATCGATTATTTTCGATTAATCGATTATTTTCGATGAATCGATTATTTCAGATTAATCGATTATTTTCGATTAATCGATTTTTTTCGATTAATCGAATCGATCAACATCGATTAATCGATTAATCGAAAATAATCGATTATTTTATATAATCGATAATCGATTATGTTTTTTGATAATCGCCCAGCCCTAATTTTGAGTCGATATTGCCAAGGATTAAGGGAGTTAGAAAAAAGCAATTTGATTCGCAAAATATTTCCATACCTACCCCTTTGTTCTAAATTTTCGACAAAAAAAAATAAAAAATGCTTAAAATTCGTGAAGAGGGGTTTTTTTGGAAAAAAAATCGACTGGCACAATCAGTTTTGTGATAAAATCATTATTTCGCCTTCAAATAGAGTCATGAAATTTTCGAAAATCCACTTTTCCAAACAAAAAATACTCATAACTCGACAAATAGGAAAGATAGAACGTTCTAGTCTTCACCAATCGATAGAGGGGACAATTTTACATATTTTAGTGAATTTTGAGTCTATATTCCCAAGGATTATGGGAGTTGGAAAAAATCAATTTGAATCGCAAAATATTTCCATAGCTACCCCCTTTGTTCTAAATTTTCGACAAAAAATTTATAAAAAATGCTAAAAATTCGTAAAGAGGGTTTTTTTTGGCCAAAAAATCGACTGGCACAATCAGTTTTGTGATAAAATCATTATTTCGCCTTCAAATAGAGTCATGAAATTTTCCAAAATCCACTTTTCAAAACAAAAAATACTCATAACTCGACAAATAGGAAAGATAGAACGTTCTAGTCTTCACCAATCGATATAGGGGACAATTTTACATATTTTAGTGAATTTTGAGTCCATATTATTGAGGATTATGGGAGTTAGAAAAAATCAATTTGTATCGCAAAATATTTCCATAGCTACCCCCTTTGTTCTAAATTTTCGACAAAAAAATTATAAAAAATGCTAAAAATTCGTAAAGAGGGGTTTTTTTGGCCAAAAAATCGACTGACACAATCAGTTTTGTGATAAAATCATTATTTCGCCTTCAAATAGAGTCATGAAATTTTCGAAAATCCACTTTTCAAAACAAAAAATACTCATAACTCGACAAATAGGAAAGATAGAACGTTCTAGTCTTCACCAATCGATAGAGGGGACAATTTTACATATTTTAGTGAATTTTGAGTCTATATTTCCAAGGATTATGGGAGTTAGAAAATAAAAAAAATAAATTTTCGAATCATCGAAAATTAATTATTTTCGATTAATCGATTATTTTCGATCAATCGATTATTTTCGATTAATCGATTTTTTTCGATTAATCGATTTTTTTCGATTAATCGATTTTTTTTCGATCAATCGATTATTTTCGATTAATCGATTATTTTCGATGAATCGATTATTTCAGATTAATCGATTATTTTCGATTAATCGATTTTTTTCGATTAATCGAATCGATCAACATCGATTAATCGATTAATCGAAAATAATCGATTATTTTATATAATCGATAATCGATTATGTTTTTTGATAATCGCCCAGCCCTAATTTTGAGTCGATATTGCCAAGGATTAAGGGAGTTAGAAAAAAGCAATTTGATTCGCAAAATATTTCCATACCTACCCCTTTGTTCTAAATTTTCGACAAAAAAAAATAAAAAATGCTTAAAATTCGTGAAGAGGGGTTTTTTTGGAAAAAAAATCGACTGGCACAATCAGTTTTGTGATAAAATCATTATTTCGCCTTCAAATAGAGTCATGAAATTTTCGAAAATCCACTTTTCGAAACAAAAAATACTTATAACTCGACAAATAGGAAAGATAGAACGTTCTAGTCTTCACCAATCGATAGAGGGGACAATTTTACATATTTAAGTGGATTTTGAGTCTATATTTCCAAGGATTATGGGAGTTAGAAAAAATCAATTTGTATCGCAAAATATTTCCATAGCTACCCCCTTTGTTCTAAATTTTCGACAAAAAAATTATAAAAAATGCTAAAAATTCGTAAAGAGGGGTTTTTTTGGCCAAAAAATCGACTGGCACAATCAGTTTTGTGATAAAATCATTATTTCGCCTTCAAATAGAGTCATGAAATTTTCGAAAATCCACTTTTCGAAACAAAAAATACTCATAACTCGACAAATAGGAAAGATAAAACGTTCTAGTCTTCACCAATCGATAGAGGGGACAATTTTACATATTTTAGTGAATTTTGAGTCTATATTTCCAAGGATTAAGGGTGCTGTTGTAGACTACTAATAACTAGGATAAAATATTAAGGACAATAAAATGTCTGTGAGTTTTTGACAAGATAATTTCGAGAGTTGTCACCCTTTTTTTGTACTTTTGTAATTAATATATTCTTTCTTAATTAACGAGTTGAATAATTATATTCTACAGTAGTTAACAGATGCATGTCTAATGCGTATGAAAACGCCACAGACTTCCGTGTATCACCCTGATCACCCTGACTTTTAAATTACCTAAAAGAATCCAATTTTATGCAGAGAATATAAAATGAATGAAAAAAAATACAATTGATTAGGGCAAAATGACCTTAGCTGTCGCGGCCCTTTATGAGAAGATTCCACAAAGTAAGAGTCCAAACAATAAATTCAACAAAATTTAATGACCAATCGCCCAATAATATTTCCAATTACTTTGGAAATGCTGTTTATATTAATATAACAATAGAAAACTATAGCTTTGATGGTAATCCTATGACGAAAATTTCTACATTCAATGGAGAAATGTAATTTTGCAAATCGTATTTGCATCGCATAGACATATATTAAAGGAAATCGGAAAATCCTTTCCTGCCTTATATGTACGTGTCAAGTTCCATAGAATTTATCATAAAGGTGCTTTTTCGAGAGCGGAAAAGTTATATTTGAATTAATCAATAGAATTTGTAACTGGAAAATTCAGATATTTTATTTACAATACTATACACCCCACAAAAATTATCGCATCACCTATTATTTTTTTAATATTTTAAATATGTTGCCTGTTTTTCGAATTTTATTATTATTACGAATTAAAACACCAATAGGTACGCCTTTTGCAACATTTATTTTATATCAGTTTAATCTACAGAGGACGAAAAGTTTGATTTACCAAAACATAGAAAACATCTATACAAAAAAATGAACGGTGCTTAAACTAAAACCAGCCAATGAATTTCTAATAGCGTGTGTTGCCGCCCCTCGCTCTAATTACAGCTTCCATTCGTCTTGGGAGGCTTCTAAACAGGTTCTGGACGTATCCTTGCGGCATGTTTTCCCAGAAGTTAAAAAGAACATTTTGAAGATCATCTAGTGTTCTTATTGGTGCCGGATGTTGCTGAATTTGCCATCCTAGATGGTCCCAGACATGCTCTATTTGGTTAAGGTCCGGGTTACGTGCAGGCTAATTCAGGGTGGGTATCTCGACCTCTTCTAAGAACTGCCGAACCACTCTAGCAGCGTGTGGACGAGCATTATCGTGCATTAGCACAGAGTTGTCACCGATATGAGTCATATAGGGCACTACATGGGGTTCTAGGATATTTGTTATGTACCTGTCAGCATTCAGTCTTCCATCATTCACTGGTACTAACTCCGTGTGACCCTCGAAAGAAATTCCTCCCCAAACCATGATATAGCCACCACCAAAGCTTTCAGTTTGACAAAAATTAACCTGATCGTGCCGTTCACCACGTCGCCTATATACTGGTACACGCCTATCTGATGAATACAGACAAAATTTTGATTCATCCGTGAATAAAATATTGGAACAATCTTGAATATTCCAATTTGCGTGTTCTCGAGCAAATTCCATTCTTGCTACTCGATGTTCTCTGGTAAGACGTGGACCTCTAGCTGGCACTCTGGCTCGTATACCTGCTTCTCTCAGCCTATTTCGAACTGTTTGTAGGCTTATTCGGACATTACGAGCAGCCAACAGATCTGTTTGCAGCCTTCGAGCGGTGGTATGCCTAATTCTTAACGCCGTTAACCTCAAATAACGATCATCTACTACCGAAGTTACCCTTCCGCGGCCTTGTCCGGGTCTTCTGGTTAGCTGCCCTGTTTCTTGGTAGCGAATAACAACTCTGGATATGGTGCTTTGTTGAACTCCAATTACCCCGGCGACGAATCTCTGACTGCGGCCATCTTGTATGAGCGCGTTGATTCTAGCGGCTTCTTCATTCGTCACATGTCTTGATAAACGTTGAGGCACATCCATTATTAACAAAATAAATTTGAATTTTCACTATACAATAACACAATTTGCTTAGAAAGTTCTTAATCTCAATGCATTCTCCAAGACAGAAATGATTTACTCGAGCATTTTTGCTTCCTAAAACATTTGTAAGAAATTGTGATAATTTTTTGCCCATGATAAGAAATCAGAAATATCTATTGAGTTGATACATATACAGATTGTCCCAAAAAACTAAAATTAGGTATTAAAAATAGCCTAAAATACCAGTGATGCGATAATTTTTGTGGGGTGTGTATATACCTATACAGTCTGGAAAATCCAAATAGAATAAATTCATCATAGTACCTAAATCTCGTAACACGTCAAACTTAACATTCTTAAACGATTACTTCCCATTTAAAAAATAACCTGCTATTTCTATCATTCGAAGGGGGTTGAAGAAAGGGATGACATCTTCAAGCTTAGGAATGTCAATTTCCAATTTAAATTTTTTCGGGATTTTCTATAAAAATGTTCAGTGCCCGAAATAATTTGACTTTTCCACGTTGTATTTTTCAGTAAACACATTTTATAGCATGTAGGATGGATTATATATATAATCATAATTGAATTTTTGATTAACCAGCAATTAAAAAACGTTAAAGAAATATTATGTAATTTTAAGCTATACAACTACACGATCAAATATTCGCTTTAGCAAAGCCTCTTAAACTATTTTGGTTCAACGTGATAGTGCATGTTATAGACACTGCAAAAATTATGGAAATAATAAAGTCCTTGAACAGGAATCCAGAAGTCTTCTGCTTTGAGATATTAAAGTCCTTTCTATCTCAAAGTCTTGGCTTGCCTTATCCTGGGTTTTATGTTCTATCTGGACCAAGATTTGAAGGTATTTTCTCTGGGTTATGAACTGGGACTGACGACACCTTTCCTGGCAAACTGATCCACTTTTTCTTCACTCAGGATTCCGCCCAGTTGGCTTAGGAGTAGTCTAATATTCTAAACCAGCTTTGGATTGCAACTGTTAGATCACTGTGGCGTTATTGAAGCTTAGCTGTCTGGAAATATTTTTATTGACCTATTAGAGTAGCTGTTCAGTCTTTGGTCGGCTGCACCACTTGAACGTCTATATTGGAACCGTCTGTAAACCAGCTCATGTCTGCCATAAGTCGGAAAAATTGATTTCTCTCCAATTTTTCCACGGTATAAATAATATACTTGAAGGTATTGTTTTGAATTTTTAGTTGGCATTTGAAGAGCTCTGTGGTGTTCACCTCACACATCATGGTCCTTTGCTCACCACAACTCACCAATTGGCCCCTCAATTTATTTTGTGAAAATTGCACTCGGAATCGCAAGGCAGGCTTGATCTGCAGTCTGGTGACTCCAAATTTTGCTGGCACTTGCTCAACCAGACCATGGAGCCTGTAAATGTTTACTCTATACAGTGAGGACATAGAGCCCCTCCCCTGTAACTTTTAAACTGTTTGGTATATAGTGATGAAATTTGGAACGATAATATAAGACCCCATTCTGCATTTTTTAACACATCAATGACAGCTTTTTCAAAGTGACAGCTGGCCGGACATTTGGATTATTTTTTTAAATAGAAATAGAGGTCATTTTGAAGGTCTTTTTTTGCTCAATACATTTCCCAGATTTAAAAACATGAGGTTCAAAAGTTTTAAAATAAAAACCAGTAATAACAGTTTATAACAATCTTATGCTAATTTTTGTACTACCTACTAGGTGTCATTGTTGATTGTTGCTGTCATGTTTTTAAAGTGAAAACTTCTTTTGGCGCACCGCACACAGATTTTTCCGTAGATAGTAAGTTAGGCTGATCCGTCACGCTCTGAGGTGAAAGGCTCGATCGGGTGAACTCGGGACCGCCGAGTGTACCCGAGCGAGAAATATACAGTCAGCTGCTCTTCACTGTTGTGTCGCTGTTTAGTTTATTCAGTTCATACCTAATAATTGTCTTTGTTAATTTAATAGTTATTATTGGTACGTAATAATAATTATTTTAACAATTATATGGTTTACATTGTGAGGTTAGTGTATGTAGTTAGCGGTTTATCGTGCTAATATTATATATTAAAAAAACATTATAAACATTAAAGATTATAAAAAACACAGTTATTGTAATTATTATTATAAAGAGTGATTCGATCGTATAGGTAAGTCACTTCATGTTTATATATACATATATATATATATATATATATATATATATATATATATATATATACATGCATACATATAAATATATGTATATGTAATATAATTAAAAACTAACCTATCTTTTACTCTCTGTTAACTTTTACTTTCCCATATTCAAAAATAAATATGTTTGAGACACAAGTTATAATAATTGTCAAAAACTATCAAAAATGTCAAAAAAGGTCAAAAACTGTCAAAATTTGGAAAAAATGGTTAATAATTGCCAAGTGTTGAAATTTTTGAAATATAGTCAAAAATTTTGAAATATGGTCAAAAATGGTCAAAAATTAGGAAAAATGGTAAAAAATTTTCAAAAACTGTCAAACTTTGAAAAAATGGTTAATAATTGCCAAATATTTTCAAAAATTGTCAAAAATTTGGAAAAATGGTCAATAATTGTCAAAAATGGTCAATAATATTTGTAATAATTTTGAAAAAATGGAGGGTGATAAAGAGAGAGAGAGAAAGAAAGATGAGAAAGAGAAAGAGGAATGGGAGGGAGAGGGATGGGAGAAAAGGGATGGGACAGAGATGGGAGAGAGATGGGAGAGAGAGAAAGATGGGACACAGAGAGAAAGATGAAAGAGATGGGAGAGAGAAAGAAAGATGAGAGACAGGAAGAGTGATGGCAGAGACAGATATGGAAGAGAGAGAGAGAGAGAGATGGGAAAGCGAGAGAGAAGGAAGAGAAAGAGAGAAAGACGGGAGAGAAAGAGAGTGTATTGCGTGTGAGTACAATCATTATTTTAAACTGCTAACATCTAAGACGGATTCGGTAAGGTTCGTGACCCTCGGAATTTTGTAACTCTTTTCTTTCTTATTAGAAAGCCTCCCATTGCTTATAGAAGATTTTAAAAGAAAAAAATTCACTTTTGGAAGAGAAAATTGCTATTTAAAGGTACTAAAAATCCGCAATTTTTTTTTAATTTCTCACAATTACTGACAGTTATTAACCATTTTTGACTATTTTCCAAAATTATTGACCAATTTTCGAAATTTTGACAAAATTTGACAATTATTGACCATTTTTAACAATTATTGATCATTGTTGACCATTTTTCAAAATTTTGACAATTATTGACCTTTTTGACAATTTTTGAAGATTATTGACCTTTTTTGACAATTTTTGACCATTTTTCAAATTTTTTGACAATTATTGACCATTTTTAACCATTTTCGAAAAATCTTGACAATTATTGACCATTTTTGACAGTTTTTGACAATTATTAACCATTTTTCAAAAATTTACACAATTATTGACCATTTTCCAAAATTTTAACAATTATTGACCATTTTCCAAAATTTTAACAATTATAAACCATTTTTGACAATTATTGACTATTTTTGACAATTATTGACCATTTTTTACAATTTTTGACCATGTTTCAAAATTTTTGACCATTTTTATAAATTATTGACCATTTCTAACATAATTAACAATTTTTGACCATTATTGACCATTTTACAAAATTTTAACAATTATTGACCATTTTTGACAATTTTTCAGAATTTTTGACAATTATTGACCATTTTACAAAATTTTAACAATTATTGACCATTTTTGACAATTTTTCAAAATTTTCTGACAATTTTTGACAAAATTAATACATTGTTTTGAAATAAATATATATTTATGTATATTTTTAACATTTTGACAAAAATCGTACAATGATGTTACCGATTGTGAAACTATCGATAATAATCGATAGTAAAAATAGCACTATCGATAAATATCGATAGTCGGAACTATCGATAGTTCTCCATTCCTACCCATTTCCATTTAAAAAAATATTCCAAATGCCCGCACAGCAGTCACTTTGACACTCAGAGTTGTCATTGATGTGTTAAAAAATGCAGAATGGGGTCATATATTATCATTCCAACCTAACGGTTCAAAAGTTACAGGGGGGGGGGGAGGACTTTATGTCCTCACTGTATTCTACTCTGTCGTGTTTAGGTTTATTATTTGTTCAATTGAACTTGTTTTTGGGGTGAAAGCAAAATTTAATCCCTTAGAAAAAACTCACTTCTGAAGTTTTGTTTGATACTTGTTAATTATTATTATAAAAAAAACATTATGGTTCAATTTCCCATGAAAATAAACATATTTTTTGTTTCACGTTATCCATCAAAATAATCTACAGCCGCATCGTATTTTATATCACTAGGAATAAAATGTCTGAATTTTTCTTGAGCAATTTCCACATCGTGTTCCGACGTTTTGGATTTTCAGATTAAAGTCATATTTAGATTTCAGAATTTTGTGTTTCGAAAAGATTGGCATGTCACTGTTTGATAGGATATTCTTGTTAATATTTTAGGATCAAAAATGCCTGTTTCTGGAATAATCTAATATTTTGAGTTTTCCTTTTCACGTAATAATCTTTATATGTTTTGAGTTGAAAGTAATCGTTAATCGAGTTTTGAAAATAAATTTGTATCATGGAATCTGGTAATTACAATTTTTGTGCTGCCACACTTCCTTTCGTTAACGAAATATATAATTTTAATAGCCTTCACTAAAAGAAAGAAAACCATTAAACTTGATGGGAGCGAGGTTGAATGGGGACAAAAAGTCAAGTATCTAAGTTTGACAGTAAACTCCTTTGCAGGAATCTAGCAGGGAGAAATTGGGGTTGTAACCCAAAAATCCCGAGCTGGATGTAGACCAAGCATCATAATAACATTAGATAAATTTGCAATTAGTAAATATAAACACTTGGTCGTTTGTCGATGGTTTAAGTCTGAGCACTCCTGCCATACACCATTAAATAGATGTGATTTATTGACATTCTTCTTCCATCACAAATTTGTCATAGTACAGTTACTTAAAAATTAATTAACAAATATTTTACCTTCCTACTGGTAATGTGTATAATATAATCCTTGAAAAAAATAATGTCCCAACACACAGTATTGTTAAGACACTTCATACAAGTCACAGAATGACGGAGTTGTTTAAGAATTATTTATTCGTTGAAAAAAAATACACAAGTGAAATCTTGTTACACGATATTATATTAAATTTTCGCGAGCTCGAAGAACGCGACGACTCCGAAACTTGCTTCACTTTGGCAACACACGTAGAAAATAGCTCAAGTAGAATTGGGAATTGTGAGTTATAAATAAGTCTAGACTATTTGGTAGGAATTAAAAGTTTCTTATGAATCGTTCATATTGAAATCTATAGGTGCGTATTTGTATGCATCAGTACTCAAGTACACATACAGGGTAGAAATAGTAAAAGTACAAAAATTTTATTGAAAATAAAGATAATGATAATGTGGATAATATCTTCTGTATGTTCCTTATGGTGTATTAATTTTTGTTTTTGTTAATTATTTTGGAAAATTAATTAAACGTTTCGGTAGCGTTCCAGCTACCGTTATTAAGAACAATTAAGTCTTGTCACTGTCTGACACTAAGGAAAAAATTAGATAACTAGAATTTCGGTTAAATTTCCCAAAAAAATCAACAAAAATATACAAAAGTACCAATATTGCGTAGAAATGATGTTTATGTCATATTTTCTAATCAAAATTACTAAAAAGTTACCAGTCGATTTCATCATCAGAAATCCTTCACGTGGCGCGATAACAAAATGTAAAATAATACATAAAGTACAATTCCCCTTATAAAATTATACCTTTGTGACGATTTTTATAACATTCGATAAATATACAGTGAAATCATTAGCAAAATCCAAAACTTTAACTCCCTTTATCTTTTTCCACAGCAATATTTTATTGAGGCATATTTGGTCCTATCGCAATATTTGGGTCCAAACAATCTGCCCTTAGCCTATGTCCCAATAGTTATGACTCACCCTATATAAATAGCCATCTTGATTGTCTATTCTACTAGTCAAGCGCTTTCATCATATATCCATATTGAGGGGGTTGAAAAAAAAAGGTGAGCGGTCGTCGGACCGCCGACAGAACCTTGCTTCTTATGTACAATAGAATGACCATTTTTCGTAAATTTTTGACCATTTTCCAAAAATTTTGACAATTTTTTCAAATTTTAACAATTATTGACCATTTTTGACAGTTTTTTATAATTATTGACCATTTTTTCAAAATTTTGACAATTTTTAACCATTTTTGACAATTTTGACCATTTTTTCAAATTCTAACAATTATTGACCATTTTTGACAATTATTGACCAATTTTGACAGTTTTGACAATTATTGATCATTTTTGACCATTTTTCAAAAATTTTGACCATTTTGGACCATTTTTTCAAATTTTAACAATTTTTGTGCATTTTTGACAATTTTTGAGCATTTTTGACAATTTTTGAGCATTTTTGACAGGTTCTGACAATTATTGACCATTTTCAAAAATTCTTCATTTTATTTCCTGTCTATCTAATAATTTTTAAATTTTACAATTAATTCCCCGTTTTCAGTAGTTATTTTTAAATTTGACAACAGTGCCCGGAGGCTAGATTCTTTACAATCTCCATACCTAAACACGTGATGCTCAACACAGTTGCCATTTTTTAGACCAGTCCAATTACTTAATACCGTAAAAAATTGCAGAAATGGCAACAATCTCAGGAGGCTAGCTTCTGGTGGTCGACTAGGACTAGGTAGGTGATCTGTGGTTAAGACACATGGTAGCTATCCTAATATCACCATTTATAATTGGTTCACATCAATTCCTCTAGCCGATGAACTATTACAAGCTCCTTATTAGTTAACTATGTTGGGCACAGTGAGAAAAAATAAATCCCTCCAGAATTATTGCACATGAAGGATAGAAATTCTGGATCCTCAATGTTTTGTTTCGATAAACTGAAAACCTTAGTGTTTTATAAGCCCAAGCGGAGTAAAATGGTACTAATGCTTTCTACTTTTCACGAATGACTCATTAGAAAGAGAAAGAGAGAGAGACGCAGCCATAGTGTACGTTCAGTGCAGAGATTGTCAAAATTTTGGAAAAATGGTCAATAATTAAAAAAGACTGTCAAAAATCGTCAAAAATTCTTAAAAATTGTCAAAATTTTTAAAAAATGGTCAAAAATAGTCAATAGTTATCAAAATTTTTGGAAGTTGTCAAAAATGGTCAATTATTATCAGAAACTGTCAAAAATGGTCAATAATTGTTAAAATTTTGAAAAATGGTCAAAAATTATTAAAGTTTTGAAAAAATGGTCAATAATTATAAAAAACTGTCAAGAATCGTCAATAATTGTTGAAAATTGTCAAAATTTTGAAAAATGGTCAAAATTTCTTGAAAAGTTGTCAAAAATGGTCAATAATTGTCAGAAAATGGTCAATAATTTTTAGAAACTGTCAAAAATGGTCAATAATTGTTAAAATTTTGAAAAATGGTCAAAAATTGTCAAAATTTTGAAAAAATGGTCAATAATTATAAAAAACTGTCAAAAATGGTCAATAATTGTTGAAAATTGTCAAAATTTTTGAAAAATTGTCAATAATTGTCAGAACCTGTCAAAAATGCTCAAAAATAGTCAATAATTTTTAAAGTTTGGAAAAATGGTTTAAAATGGTCAAAATTTTTGAAAAATTGTCAAAACTGACAAAATTGATCAATAATTGTCAAAAATGGTCAATAATTGTCAAAATTTGAAAAAATAGTCAATATTTGTCAAAAATTGTCATAATGATTGACTCAGATTGACTTAGAAAGAGAGAGAGACGCAGCCATAGTGTACGTTCAGTGCAGATAAAGAGAGAGAGAGGCGCATTGAAATAACGCGCGATACTATATTACTAACGCTGCGTTAAAATTTTGAGAAATGGTCAAAAATTGTCAAAATTTTGAAAAAATGGTCAATAATTATAAAAGACTGTCAAAAATGGTCAAAAATGGTCAAAAATTGTTAAAAATTGTCAAGATTTTTAAAAAATGGTCAAAATTTTTGAAAAATTGTCAAAAATTGTTATAATTGTCAGAAACTGTTAAATATTTTTAAAAATGGTCAAAAGTAGTCAAAAGTTGTCAAAATTTTTAAAAGTTATCAATGATTATCAGAAACTGTCAAAAATGGTCAATCATTGTAAAATTTTTTGAAAAATGGTCAAAAATTGTTAAAATTTTGAAAAAATGGTCAATAATTATAAAAAACTGTCAAAAATGGTCAATAATTGTTGAAAATTGTCAAAATTTTTGAAAAATGGTCAAAATTTTTGAAAAATTATCAAAAAGGGTCAATAATTGTCAGAAACTGTCAAAAATGGTCAATAATTGTTAAAATTTTGAAAAATGGTTAAAAATTGTCAAAATTTTGCAAAAATGTTCAATAATTATAAAAAACTGTAAAAAATGGTCAATAATTGTTGAAAATTGTCAAAAATGGTCAATAATTGTCAGAACTTGTCAAAAATGCTCAAAAATAGTCAATAATTGTCAAAGTTTGGAAAAATGGTCTAAAATGGTCGAAATTTCTGAAAAATTGTCAAAAATGATCAATAATTGTCAAAACTGTCAAAATTGGTCAATAATTGTCAAAAATGGTCAATAATTGTTAAAATTTGAAAAAATAGTCAATAATTGTCAAAATTTTTGGAAAATGGTAAAAATTTTCGAAAAATAGTCAAAAATGGTCATTCTATTGTGCATAAGAAGGAAATCATAGAGATAATGTCTGCACTGTATGCTCTTCAGAATAACCAAAAATTATAAATTTTGTACGTCATTATATGTTAAATTTGTGACTAGAATACACCTTATTTAAAAAAAAAATTAATAAAAATTTTGATTATGTATTTCATGTTTTTTCCTAAAAATCGTAATATTTACGACACATTGGTAATAATGTGTGTTAAAATATTAGTGCTCTAGGCTTAATGAAGATGATTTTAGGAAGGTTTTCTCAAATGTTGGTAACCATGGTAACTTTAAAAAAACGATTTGAGCACGCTCCATTATTCGTACATTATTATTTCTTCGCCATGTACATATTAATCGTGTGAACCAATAGAATAACAAACATATTATGTAACGCCAGTATAATCAATAAATAAAATAATATTTAAATAAAATCGAAGCAATAAAAATAACTCCCAACACTATTGGAACACTTCCTATTGGAAATATGTTTTTATAGCTTTTGGCTAATGTTGGGTTCTTCAACCTTAAGTTATTAATAAAATCACAAAATCCATTCGACACACATGCAAGTAATTTAAATCTGCTTATCTGTAACTAAAGCCGCCTCCAGAGCTACGAACGAGATTTCATAACGCAAGACTCTGTTCTAACCCACTTAAAAAATATAAATATCAATCGACTATACAGCAGCGAAAATTATTAATACCCAGTTTGACACAACATTTAATCTTATTTTATTGTAATTGCCACGGTCATCATAATTTATATTCGATAGAAACACATTGTAGGGGAGATTTGAATATACTTAAGCGTATTCAGAAGCAACTAGTATTTTTTTATCGACGTAAAAAAGGTAGTGGCGCCCTCAATTTTTACAACTTTTCCGTTATCCTTGTGCGACATAAACTTGAGGTGGAATCACCCTTGAGAGGAGTCTCTAGCCGAAGCCCTTCAAACTGGAGCCTCTAACGTTACAAATTGGCGCCCCATAAGGTTACAAATTGGCACCCAAGTACCGTTACAACCTGCTGGAATTCAAAAGATCAAAAAATGATCTCTATGCGAATTGTTCGGTGGTCACCATAACGCATACACTGGTGCACGAGTTGGACTGTAGTACGTGCTAGAATGAACATGCATGTAAGATTGACGTACTCAGAGGGACTGTGGTAGGTATGTTAACAGGGCGTTGTAAGTTTAACAGACAGACGGGGTTGACAGACGAAGCCATGTGCAGATTCTGTCACCTAGAGGAGGAAACTGCATATATACCAGTGCGACTCAAAGATTCAGAGGACAACAATGGATATGAAAAGCAATGGGCCAATTAGCTCTAACCGAAGGGACTTACAGGAGGATTGACGAAGAGCCTAATGAGGCTTTGGGGGATTGTGGGATTTCCCTACCCTCCCAACTTTTCAGATCAAATTAGATAGTTAGTGTTCCCTTCTACCATCTGGTGGTGTACTTATTCTTCCAATTTAGAGCCACTTTCCAATCCATGTCTCTTGTATCCAGTATTTCTTCTATCAATTCCTCGCTTTTGGTCTGTCTTTTTTTCCTGTTTCTTTTAGCATTTTCAAGCCCTTTTTTTTCGTTCTACTAAATATTCTCTTATATTTCCATGTTATTTTCTTTTATTACTATGCATCATATATTTATGTTTTCTTTCAAGTCTTTCTCACTTTTGCTTATAAAAAAATAATAAGTAACAATATGGAGTTGGAGAGGTTGGAGAGAGTGGTTGGAGAGACTATATTATTAATTGATTTAAAATTAATGGCATACATCCGAGTATCTATATATATATATATATATATATATATATTATAAAACAATGATGGAAATTGATAACTTACTTGAAAATTTCCCACAGGATAATTTGATTTAATACCAGCATTGAGTGCTTTCTAATTGTTTTAGTGGTTTGGAAACGGCTTAATAATTAATTTCCTGTTTGGATCAATAATTCAGAGATACTTAACACAATTGAAGACGATTTGTGTTGTGGGTTTTCTAAAAGAAAGTATTAATTTGGTTTCTAAAACAAATGGATGAGCTTAACTTCATTATATACCATTGTTTTGTAGAGTTTTATTTATAAAAATATACCTAATGCTCTGTTCAGATTTCATGTACGCTCGATGTAAACAAAATCTCCGCTTGACCAAAGCTCTAGCGGTAGACGTTTTACGTTTCTATTGAGGGAAGGACTATTAATCTTTGTACACTATTTATTATTATCATTACAATCAGATACCGTAAGATCCATAATTATTAATCACAAAAAAGGTGAGCGGTCGTCGGACCGCCGACAGAAGCTTGCTTCTTATGAACAATATAATGAACATTTTTGACCATTTTTCGTAAATTTTTGACCATTTTTCAAAAATTTTGACAATTATTGACCATTTTCTTCAAAATTTTTGACTATTTTTTCAAATTTTATCAATTATTGACCGTTATTGACCATTTTTGATAATTATTGACCAATTTTGACTGTTTTAACAATTATTTATCAATTTTTACAATTTTTCAAAAATGTTGACCATTTTAGACCATTTTTCCAAATTTTAACATTTATTGACCATTTTTAACAATTTTTGACAGGTTCTGAAAATTATTGATAATTTTTCAAAAATGTTGACCATTTTCGAAGATTTTGACAATTTTTAACAATTATTGAACATTTTTGACCGTTTTTTATAATTATTTACCATTTTTTCAAAATTTTGACAATTTTTGAACATTTTTCGAGAATTTTGACCATTTTTCAAATATTTTGACAATTATTGACCATTTTTCAATAATTTTGACAATTTTTAACAATTATTGACCATTTTTGACAGTATTTTATAATTATTGACCATTTTTTCAAAATTTTAACAATTATTGACCATTTTTGACAGTTTCTGACAATTATTGACCGTTTTTGAAAATGTTTCAAAAATTTTGGCCATTTTTCAAAAATTTTGACAATTTTCAACAATTATTGACGATTTTTGACATTTTTTTGACATTTGTTTATAATTATTGACAATTTTTTCAAAATTTTAACATTTTTTGACCATTTTTGATAGTTTCTGACAATTATTGTCCATTTTTGACAACTTTTAAAAATTTTGACAATTATTGTAAATTTTCTAAAATATTTAATAAATTTTGATCATTTTTCAAAATTTTAACAATTATGGTCTATTTTTGACCATTTTTGACAATTTTTGACAGATTCTGACAATTATTTACTATTTTTGACAATTTTCCAAAAATTTTGACAATTTTTAACAGTTATAGTCCATTTTTGACAGTCTTTCATAATTATTGACCATTTTTTCAAATTTTTGACCATATTTCAAAATTTTTGACAATTTCTCAAAAATTTTAACATATTTGGCAATTACAGAGAGAGAGAGACGCGCGATACTCTCTCGTTTGGGAATCCCTCGTGCCAGCGTGTATGAGAGAGAGAGAGAGCGAGAGAGAGGCGTGCTGCTGTGTAGCCTACGAAAGAGAGAAGAAGAAGGCGGCTGAGGAATCATTGCGTGACGAACGCTTTTTCGTAACATTACACGTTTCACGAGTTCACTAGCCCTCCCAAAAGTCCTATGTCGTGCAATAAGAAGCAAGCTTCAAAAACACAAAATAATTAGAGTTACCAGACTGTTCCTGAAATATTAACAGATAGTGCCGTTACAACAGTTGGTTCCATATCACATTCATGTTTTCCAAAGAAGTGACAATGTATAGTTACAGCACACGATTATAATCCATAATAAAACAATGAACCAGCTCTTTACTGTTTCAAAACTCGATTTATTCTATTCTTTAATAAACATCGAGTATGGTAATTTTTTATAGCTAAAGGATTGTTATTGTTAATAATTATGACTTATTACTAACCCTACTTACCCCTCACATTTCAATACACAATATTTTATTGTAAAAATGAATATTTTTTCGGGAAATTTCACGTGGGATTTGACAGTTATTGCCAACCATTAATCTACTTTGTTTGTGGAAAACACGAAAAAACCTTATAACTTTTAATAATCGGAAAAATATGGCACTGCTACTAACGTTTCATCCGAATCTCTAGAAAAATAATATCGATCATTAATTTCTACAATTTATTTTCTTTTATGATAATATTGACACTATTTAGTTGGAGGATTCGAATAACGTGGTTTTAAATCATTTATTATGAGGCCAGTGAATAAATAGATTATTTAACTGTGAGGTTATAATATATTTATCTAATGAAGATTGATTGATTGATTGATTGATTTATTGATTGATTAGTTCGGCACTACCAGTCAGAGGCTTAGAGACCTCGGCACCTCAGCCTTTAGGCTTTTTGTGCTCTTGGATAGACCAGTAGCCCTTATCAGGCTCAACGGTCTTTTCACTAGGTCCTTCTTGGAGAAATCCTCCCTTGGATACTCTAGTCTTAGGAGTCTATATCTCCAATGAGACAGTGCTTCGCATTCTAAGATGATGTGAGAGGCTATTTCCTCCTATTCCATGCACAACCGTCAGATAGGTTCCTCCCTATATATGAAAATCATATGCATATACTTACTTCCTTAGGGTATCTAAAAATGTTAAATTATTCGGTTTAGGTTCTTTAAATAAAATACATATTTCTTCGACAAATGTTTAATTTTGAACTCTCTGACCAAAAACCCAAAGCAACAATTGCCAGCCTACACATTCTTTCAATCTAGCGCGTGTCTGCTTATTTTGCAAATGTTTCTTATATCGATAATTAAATTATAATCAATCTGTTATAATTTCAAAATAAGCATAAATTCTAACCTAAATAATTAACTATCTACAGGCGTAGATAAATAAATTTCAATAAAACGTTATTTCTCTTGAAAAAATAGGATTCTTCGAGAACGTTAAACAGTTTTGGCACATTTTAACAACTAATTGCTACTTTAATTTGTATATGTCTGGTTGTGTACAAAAAAAATTGTAACTGATTTTTTGGAATATTCCCAAGATTATTTTGTAACGTCTCTCATTTCTTACACATCCGAATACATGATTCAATGTTGAAAACATTTGTTAACACATCCTTTGCGCGTTTACAAATAATGTGACATAAATAACGAATGTATAAGACATTACAACTTTCAGCAACATTTTTAATTCCCTAGGGCAAAACGCTGCTACTTACTGTATGGTGTTTGTTTGTCAAATCTTACTGTCGATAGTTAAAAATATACCAACAAGTGCTGGATGGAAATAAAAGTCAGAATATATAAAGATACACATCTTGCTGTGAAAGTGGAACTAAAGTATATCCATCGAACATACAGAGCGACCCAAACAACGATAGATGCGTGATCGAAGTATGATCACCATGCGTCTTTGCATCTATTGGCTAAAATAAATATGCCTCCCTACGCTGGCCAATCGGATTTAACTGCAATCAGCCGGCAGAATTTATTGTCTTTGCTACATTGGCACAGAGTTGGAGAGATCACGTGCACTATGCATGATACTATTTTGGAACAATCCGCTGCTTGGATGATAAGAGTATAAAATAAAAACTTACCATATTATATGCATACATAACATCCAAATAATCGTTTTTTTTTGACCTACTGAAACTTTTCTTTTACTGTAGTTTTTGGATTCGCTCCAGCGCCAATAAAAAGCTCAGAGCAATTACTAGGACGTGGACTAAAATCAACCTGAAGACGGATATTTTTCAGGAAAATAAAACAGAGTTGCTAAAAATATTAAAATCGACTTTTCTCGAAAATAATCGTGCTATTTTCCTCAAATGTTGCAATGGAAATGAAACATTCAAGGAAAATAACAGATAAAACAAAATGGAACAAAGTAAGGAACCAATAATATCAAAGATTAAAAAGAAACAATTAAACTAGTATGGCCACCTAGTAAGAATGAAGCAAGATAGAATTGCGAGAAAAGTTATGGAAATGGGAATATTAAGAAAAATATAAAGAGGAAGACCCAGAAGGAAATGGATAGACCAGATTGAGGAAATTGGAAAGAACAAAGGAAAAACATTAGGAGAGATGAAGGCATTGGCCAGGGACAGACAAGAATGGAAAAAATGGGTACAGGAAGAACTCCAATCCGACGCTTCAGTAGGCATAAAGATAAGAGAAAGAAAGAAAATAATCGTCATACAATTGATAAGTATTAATAAATTCATTATAAAACTCGATTAATGCCAGCTTGTGCTGACCAGAGTTCATAGTAACATGAAAAATACAAGTGACTAAACCTTCTACCATTAAATTATTGAAACGTGAAATTACACAATACTTGCTTATACACTGTGTTCATTTAAAAAGGACCCACCCTTAATATTCCAGAAATGGGACATTTTAAAAAGAAATGCCGAAACACGTCAATTTTTAACTTGAATTGTGTTATGATAGAAAGACTCTTTAAAGAATGAAAAATTTACAAATAGTGAAAAGACAACTGTTAACAAGAAATAACTGTTATTTAATCATGTGTCAAAGTGACCACCGTTAACATTCAGGCAATAAAAGTTGAAAGAGAGCCATTTTTAAACAACGATTAAATAACAATGGAAGGCTGGTATCAAATGCAAAACAAAATGATTGGATAGAGATTCAACAGACCTTTTAAATGAGGTATGACTTGATACATAATGCCATTTGAAAAAATTCAAGGGGTATCTCCAGAAGGGAGGGGGTGAATCTGATGTTTATGACATTAGTGCCGAAAAGTGTCCTCTTCAAGATAAAAGTTGACGTGTTAAGGGTGGGTCCTTTTCAAATGAACACAGTGTATATCAAAGAAGTGAGAAATAAACATCCCCAATAAAAAATCATTTTTAATTCAACTGTCAGTTTAGCTACTTTTGCCTTTCCATATAAAATTATAACTAACTTAACTTTGTTGAATCTACATAATTTACCGTGTAATACAGTGGATTACAAGATATAACGAACGTTTTTAATCCAACCAGAGACGTAAGTATACGAAATGTAAGGATAAACTCAGAACCTCCTCCGCATCAAACTTGATCTTATCATTTAGCTGATTCTCAGCAAACTCATTTATTATTATAATACGATTTTCTTTTTGCCAACGTACCCAACCTTTCTTGTATAATCAAAAACGGAAGTATGAAAATATTAAGACTTGTAAGAAAATTCCACCAAAAGTAAAGACATAATAATGTGACGGTAAATGGCTGTAACCTTAAAGGGCACCAGCTCGAAGGGCTCCGGCTAGAGACTCCTTTCAAGGGTGATTCGACCCCAAGTTTATGCTGCACAAGTGTTACAGGAAGGTTGTAAAAGTTGAGGGCGCCACTACCTTTTTGACGATAAAAAGTACTAAAAACTAAGGCGGGAAAGGTAGAAAAAATAAAAATAAAAAAAATAGAATTAAAAACAAATTTATAATTTATTCTACCACAGGAAATGAACAGAGGAATTTGTACTTTCATAGGTACTTAGCTTAGATGAAGTGGTTTCCTGAAGAAGATAGTCAGTTCTTGATCTGGACTGTTGTGTCCTGGTTTAGGGCGGTATTTTGACCTAGGGCTGTATCCTGGGGTTCTATCCTTGGCTAGGGCTTATATTATAGCCTAGGTCTTGGGGTTATATCCTTGCCTAGGGCTTGGGGTTATATCCTCTGGGCTGTGCTTACCTAGAAGTACAGGTGGATCAGGGATTTATAGGAACTTGAATGTAATGGCACATTATGTTGGTCAGCTTTTCAGGTTAAAAAAAGGAAGGCAGTTGTTTGAATGTAAAAAATGTTCAACTTACTGAAAGCTTTCCAACATTATATGTCCCATGTTAAAACAGTAAAGATAGCAATTATCGGCTAAATTAAAAAAATGATCCGAAAGAAACTAATCATATCAAAAGGTTATTTAGTTATATGAAAAAATATCGTGCTTAGGAAATATATGAAACCGGCACTGGCGTTACGAAGGAATATTTTATAGGTTAACAGATTATAAAAATGTTATTTTATAATTGAAAGAGTTATTTCGCAACTGAAAAAGCTTGAAAATGTTTGTATAAAAGTAAAACAGTGAATTATAAAAGAATATTTGGTTTAAAACTACCATATTAGTATAAAAGAACAGTTTATGACCTCGTGTTTAATTTAATTTCGTCTATCTCTGTGAAAAAATAAAGAATGCATACAAAAATTATATCAGACAGTACTTTAGAAGAAGCTTATTAATTATAAATTATGATTTTGAACTTACCTCAGCAAAATTCATAAGATATTTAAAATATGAAAGATAACGAAAGATGGTCTTTCCCCGTAGACAGTCGGTAACGGAAAGGGGTGTTTCTCGTGGCGTTGGAAAAAAGGGAAGCGTCCGTTGGCAGACGTCAATTGTCTTACGGTCAGGGTTGAAGAATTTGGGATCACAGAACTATAATTGGAAGTGGCTAGTGACGACGAGCGGTAATTAAAAGGATTTATTCTGTAAAATCGAAACAGGTCGATAGACATGTTACAATAAGTTTTATTAGAAAAAGTTTATCATTAATTGTGAACCATAAAAATTATATACCTTTCTCTTACTAGTATGATAGATAACTGAAAACAACGAGTTTACGTTCAAAATCGCCGAGTGCAGACGAAATTAGAAAACGGCTGGAACCCGTGAGCAACCACAATAGAGCAAAAATGATCTTATCAAGACTCTAGTCTTTTTCTTCGCCGTTGTATGCTTGTCCCTTCTGATTACGAACCTGTTATTTAACCAGGACTTCCACGTTCACCTGCACGGCTTTGTAGATTCCGACTACCTGGTGGCTACGACACGAATTATTTTTATTGTCTCCTTACGTCCCAAACTCTTCGTAATGTTTACAATGTGTTCGCAGAACTGTAGTCCTTAAATCATATTTTACCCACGCGGTGCCCAAACTTTTGTCTCCACGTTCTTTAAAAAAAACAGTCATTTTCCAATAGAATTGTTGTAATAGATATCGTAGAATAAATAAATATTATTCAACGCTTTTCAACAAGTTTTTAAAAATATTCATCAAAAAAAAAGTGACCGTTAAACTAAGAAGAAACAACTACTTCCCCGGGCTGTATGTCCTGACATACGATGTCGTCTATTTATTCTTCGATCGTTTCACTAATTACGACAATTTTACAGGAAACTGTAATAATTAGAATAGTTGTATTTGATAATGAACCTACTAGTTATGCAACAATCAATCCTTTGTCAATATTTGAAGTTTCAAGATTGAATGCTCGCTAACATTAAATATTATAATCGGCTTTACGTTAAATAATATTGTAGCTGTTGGTGGAATTGATTCGAGAGACAAGTCATGTGCGGATTGCTTTTAAAAAATACGTTTGCTTTAGACTCGACTCAGATACGTCAAGAAGAAGACGTTATTAAAGACTGAACATCAACAAAAGTGAAGCTGAGAGATGCTGAAACGTTGAAATTTGATGCAAATATCGAATATTTTCGTATTTCCGTTTGAACCGTCAAAAAATAATATCGGAGAGAAATATTTACAGTTATCTAAAACGACAAGCAGGTGATTCGAGAATATTCCTGAAATAAGAGAAGTACTTTCGATGTAATATTAATTATTAAATGTGAAATTATATATTGCAAAAAAATAGATAGAATATATCAGTGGCTGCTCCTCCATTAGGTCAATGGGTCAATGAACTCCCATTAAAAAATAATTTAAAAAAATAATTAAATGAGCATTTAAAAAATAAAATATACCTACTAAACATATAGGTAGTATAGTATTTCTCTTGAATAAAATTTACCTAAAACGTTTCAAGACCCCCCGTGTAAACTTTATTCCGCATCAAGCATCAAGTACTCGGCGAAAAGCAAAATTGGAAAATGGGCTGGAGTCCACCGTTGACCTCAAGGTGTTATATGGGAACGGAATTTGCCGAGCGCTGACGATCTTCGCGGCGTGAGAGAAACACGACCGAAGTTTACATGTGATGGGTCAAAAGCCCGGTTAACAATTATTGACCATTTTTAACAGTTTCTAACAATTATTGACTATTTTTAACAATTTTTCAAAAATTTCGACAATTTTAAACAATTATTGATCATTTTTGATAGTCTTTTATAATTATTGACCAATTTTTCAAAATTTTAACAATTTTTGACCATTTTACAAAATTTTAACAATTTTTGACCATTTTTGACAATTTTTCAAAAATTTTGACAATCATTGACCATTTTTTTAAATATTTAACAATCCTCGACCATTTTTCAAAATTTTAACAATTTTTGACAATTATTGACCGTGTATGACAATTATTGACAATTATCGACCATTTTTCCAAATTTTTGACAATTTTTGAAAATATTTAGCAATTATTAACCATTTTTTCCATCCTCTCAAGAATAGAACTCTACTTTTATTTGTTTATTACCTATTATTTATTTTCAATCCAATGCTATTTAAATCAATAAAATTTTTTCAGTGGAACCTGAATGGCTACTACGAGCGTCTATACACAGATGTCTAAAAATAAATTACAAGAGGATGGGACACCGCAAATATTAAGCAAAAGCTGAGAATGACACTATAATTTTTTTCAGCTTGACAGTTAAAAAAAACATTTTTATTCCAATAATTATTAACGTTCCATTCATTGACTACCAGATATATCAAAAATCAGCCTGTTTTGCGCTAATCTATATGGTTGAAAAAGTGGCATTAAAAATGCGAAAAAATTCAAGTTGAATTGAGTTTTTATTGATTTTTCTGAAATAGAAGTAAAGATGGAAACAGAAGCCATAAAAAGGGGACTAGAAATTAATGAAGAAAATAGTTATTTGTGTATTTAGAGCGTAAAGTAACAGATTGCCGCTTGGGAAAGAATGTTACAGATTGTTGCCGCTATCTTTCGAAAGCGGCAATTTTACTTTACGATCGAAAAACACACATAATTTTTTCTACAGTCGCCCTTTTAATTATTAAAACAGTTTTTTATATTATCTTAGGTTATAATAGGAGTGCTAGAATAATCGTCATTTTCGTTATTCATCATGATTAACCTTAAAAGATCTACTGACTAGGGATGTTAAAAAATAATCGATTTTTAGGAAATGGATTTTATAAATTACGTGTTTAAATCGATTTTCGGAAACGGCTCGTATTACTTATTGACTATTTTTCAAAATTTTGACAACTTTTGACGATTATTGACCATTTCTCAAAATTTTTACAATTATTGACCATTTTTCAAAATTTTAACAATTATTGACCAATTTTGACAATTACTGACCATTTTGACTATTTTTCAAATTAGTGAACCATTTTTCAAAATGATGACAATTTTTAACCATTTTCGACAGTTTTTGGCAATAATTCTCCATTTTTAACAGTTTTTAACAATAATTGACAATTTTTAACCATTTTTGATAGTTTTTGACCATTTTTATCCATTTTTGACAATTTTTCCAAATAATTTGACCATTTTTGACAATTATTGACCATTTTTGACCATATTTTAAAATGTTTGACAATTTTTTAGAAACTTTAACAATTTTTGACAATTATCAACTATTTTTCAAAATTTTGACAATTTTTAACAATAATTGTCCATTTTTGACAGTTTTTGACTATTTTTGATAGTTTTTGACAATTATTGGCCATTTTTGACAATTTTTAAAAATTATTTACCGTTTTTGGCAGTTTTTTATAATTATTATTGACCATTTTTTCGAAATTTTGACAATTTTTGACCATTTCACAAAATTTTAACAATTAATGACAATTTTTAACAATTTTTCAGAATTTTAGACCATTTTTCAAAATTATTGACCATTTCTGATAATTATTGACAATTATTGACAATTGTTGACAATTATGGACCATTTTTCCAAATTTTTGACCTTTTTTGACAATTATTGACCATTTTTGACCATATTTCAAAAACTTTTACAATTTTTGACAATTATCTACTATTTTTCAAAATTTTTACAATTTTTAACAATAATTGTCCTTTTTTGACAATTTTTAAAAATTTCAACAATTTTTCAAAAATTTTGACCATTTTTGATAGTTTTTGACAATTATCGACCATTTTTCAAAATTTTAAAATTTTTTGACAATTATTGACCAATTTCGACAATAATTGTCCATTTTTGACAGTTTTTGACAAAAATTGTCCATTTTTAACAGTTTTTGATAAAAATTGTTCATTTTTAACAGTTTTTGACAATAATTGACAATTTTTTACAATTATTGACCATATTTCAAAATTTTTGACAGTTTTCATATAATTTTATTTAATTTTTAAACTGATAAATTGTTAATTATTCACCAATTGAGTTAATTCGGAGGGCGTGGTTTGATTAAAAAAGCAAGCGAAAAAGATACCTTTTTGTGCTAGAGCGTAAAGTAACAATCCTCGGCTTTTGTCGACTTTACGATTTCATTCGAATATTATAGTAATTAGTCATTTTACGCGCGAATGTAGAAAAACCAAATTTTGATACCTTATATTGTATTTACTGCATCCTATAGGGTGTTTCAAATTTCGGGTCAAAAATATCTTCACATTTTTGCACCCGCAAGCATATATCTGATAAAAGGAAGAAGCCGCCAAGCGAGACGAGCAGGTGCTTTAACTTTGATTTTGGACAATTTTTACCAGAAGTGTTAGAAGGAATATGAAGGTTCATATATATCCAGTTGTTATTAGCTGATTATATTTCTGTTATTTATTGTTTATGCAGATTTCAATCAAAGTTTCACAATATACATACTCATAGTATATCTAATATAATGTTTACTTTTACAAACAATCTATTACTATCTAAAAATTTTAAATTTTCAGCTATTCTTGATAATTTGCGCATCAAATAAATATTGAATATTGTTTCACTTTTGTTTTATCTAAAAAAATTCTAAGAGATCTATTGTGTGTCCTTGTTTTTGTCCTACTCAATTCCAGAGAGAAGTCTCAGAGGCTAGTAGCTCCTTCAGTCCTGTTCAGATTGAGCAAGACTTCATCCTCTATCCAGTACCCAGTAACCTTCACAAACTCCACATTTTTCTTCTTCCACCAGAGGTCGACAATATCTTCAACTGTCAATACTCCTTTACCATATGGAGTATTTGGAATTCACTTGATCCTAGTTTCCCAGGAGTACCTTTGATTATCCTTCCATCAAGCAGCGGATGGAGATCTTCTTCATCGGATTCGTCCAGTGTCACTTGGCTGATATTTGCACTTACAACGGCTCACTTTAGCAAAAATATGCTAAAAACATTTCTTGTAGGAAATTTCTTCTTCTTCAAATTTGCTCTCAATATATCTTTTCAAAAAACGTACAGTTTTGGAGATAAATGGTAAAAGCTATTTTTGGGCGCCACCTTGACAAGATGGCGGCGCCGGCTGCATGTCTCGGATTATGCATTTTGTGAATTTTAGTTCTGGAGATCCAAACCTACAAACATCAAAACTTCCGGACTTATTTCCAGGTAAGCCCTATTTTTGATCCCCAATGACTGGCTTAATAGGAGCCAAAATAAACCTTGGCAAGATCGAGTCCAATAGCGTCTGTAAAAAATATTACGGTCTCATGTAAATTTTTTTGAATCACGAAATAAACTGTTTTTTAAGGAATACTTCCAGTGTCAAAAATAAAATCTTCTACAAATAAATATGTGATTTTATTACGGAATTTTTTCGTTTGAATAACTGAAAGCAAATATACTACTGTTTTTTACCAAACAAAACAACATTAAATGATAAAAATTATTAATTTAAAGATAAATACTTTCGGTACAAATTAAACAAAAATTGTTTAAGGATTTTCATTCAACAATTGTTATGTTTATCAACAAGTTGTATATAAAAGATAAAGAAAAATACAACTTTTACACAAACCATGTGAAATCGTAAGTATAATTATGTCTTTAGTAATTTTTTTTATATTAAATTTTAAAATCCCCGGAAACAATATTTTATATATAACCATCAATTTATGTCCAATACTTATTCAATATTTCAAGGTAGTAGTCAGGTAGTCAAAATTTTGAAAAAATGCTTAATAATTGCAAAATATTTTCAAAAATTGTCAAAAATGGTCAATAATTGTCAAAAACTGTCAAAATGGTCAATATTTGTAAAAATTTTGAAAAAATGCTCAAAAATTGTTAAAATTTGGAAAAATGGTCTAAAATAAAATATTTTTGAAATATTGTCAAAAATGATCAATCATTGTCAAAACTGTCAAAATTGGTCAATTATTGTCAAAAATGTTCAATAATTGTTAAAATTTGAAAAAATTATGAAAATTTTTGAAAAAATGATCAATAATTGTCAAAAATTTTCAAAATTTTCGAAAAATTATCAAAAATTGTCAAATTATTGAAAAAATGCTCAATAATTATCAAAAACTGTCAATAATTGTCAAAACTGTCAAAATTGGTCAATAATTGTCAAAAATGGTCAATAATTGTTGAAATTTGAAAAAATTGTCAAAAATTTTGAAAAAAACGGTCAATAATTGTCAAAATTTTGAAAAAATGGTCAAAAATTGTCAAAAATTTTGAAAAAATGGTCAATAGTTATCAAAAATTGTCAAAATTTTGAAAAAATGGTCAATAAAATATAAAATAAAACTTAATAGAACGTACTGGGTCTAATGTAATTCCCAAAATTTGTAAGAATGGTCCAAAATAGTCAAAAATTTTGAAAAATTGTAAAAAATGATCAGTAATTGTCAAAACTGTTAAAATTGGTCAATAATTGCCAAAAATGGTAAATAATTGTCAGAACCTGCCAAAAAGCTAAAAAATGGTCAATAATTGTTAAAATTTGGAAAAATGGTCTAAAATAGTCAAAATTTTTGAAAAATTGTAAAAAATGATCAGTAATTGTCAAAAATGGTCAATAATTATTAAAATTTGAAAAAATGGTCAATAATTGTCAAAAATTTTCAAAATTTTTGAAATATGGTCAAAATTTTCAAAAATGGTCAAAAATTGTCAAATTTTTTGTAAAATGGTGGATAATTATAAAAAACAGTCAAAAATGGCCAATAATTGTTAAAAATAGTCAAAATTTTTGAAAAATTGTCAAAAATGGTCAATAATTGTCAGAACCTGTCAAAAATACTCAAAAATTGTCAAAAATGGTCAATAATAGTTAAAATTTGGAAAATGGTCTAAAATGGTCAACATTTCTGAAAACTTGTCAAAAATGATCAATCATTGTCAAAACTGTCAAAATTGGTCAATAATTGTTAAAATTTTGAAAAAATGGTCAAAAATTGTCAAGAATTTTGAAAAAATGGTCAATAATTATCAATAATTGTCAAAATTTTGAAAAAATGGTCAATAAAATATAAAATAAAACCTAATAGAACGTACTGGGTCTAATGTAATTCCCAACATCGCAATCTATTGCGCGTATTTTTATTGATGGTTTTCCCAACCTCGCATTCCATTGTGCATAAGAAGCAATCTTCTGTCGGCGGTCCAACGACCGCCTACCTTTTTTGCTATGTGTCCTGGAATGTAGCTATGCTGTTTTTGCCTAGTTTAATGAGTTTTTCAGGCTTACCCATACCATTACACTCAATGCTCCAATGGCTGCCTGACTATCCGTCAAGATGATAATCCTACGCCTTCTATATATTTGATCAATATTGGACTGTTCTTGTTCCTGGCTCCTACACTAATACTTTTTCATTATATCATCCTGTGGCATGTCCAGGGTTCCTGATTTATAGAAACCAGAGAGGTTTTTCTCTTTATACTTATTCTGCTTCTTATTCTTTCTGCAACACTTTCCACTACCATAGTTGGTGGCGTGAAGCTAAGAAACATTTCCATAGCCATCGTTTGGCATGTTTTCATTGCTCATGTAATTTTATACATCCCAATGTTCAAATGCTGGAAAGGTTGTCTCTCAACTTCGACATTGAGTTTTCTTTTTTTGGTGAAAGCTATTAAGATGATGGTCCAAAGCTCCTTTCATATAGTCACGTTGTCTAAAGCATCTCGGATATACTCCATCAGCTGTACCAGTGCAGTCCGTAGATCTACCTGCCTTGTAAGCATGCTGATGCGGGTGGAGAGGTAGTCTCTCTGGGATTTCCGCTCTAATATAATTATCAATTACTTTTTCCATCGTGTGAAGCACAAACTATGTTAGGCTAAGTGAGCTTCTTTTAATATTTTTGTTTTGTCATCGTGAAGGAAATATGCAGTAATTTTATTAAATATAAGTAGAGAAAATATTCCTGAAATTCTAAAAGGAAATAAAAACTAGGCAAATTCAATTCATTGTCAGCCATCAAGCGCGATATATTTTTTAATATTTCACTTTTTTTATAATTTTAGATTATTGATTTCCAAAAATTTGGATTATTATCATCAAAGAGATTCTATCAAAATTAATGATCCCATTGTTATCTAAGTTTATCAAACAAGTGTTAGATAGATTTCTATCGGTAAAGTTAGTATAAATTTCAACCAATTAGAGGATATTGAGCAATTGGAACATTTTAGAAGTCGGCAACATGTTCATCAAAGTAGCATTGGCAGTTTTACTTGTCTGCGCACTGTACGACAGTGCTCAAAGCAGATCAATTGAAAAATCGTAAGTTAAAATTTATTTTATATAAAAAAAAATAATTAAATAATTAAATTTCTATTATAAATGAAACTAACTGTTTCTAATTAATTCCACTATTTAATTACAAAATTTATGAAAATGATTCCACAAAGTAAGGGTCCAAACAATAAATTCAATTAAATTTCTGTTAGAGCAGTTGTTGAGATCAGTCAAATTCATATTTTCTCGTACTTTATAAATTACATCTTCCCCCCTCCTATTTTCATATGTAGTTTCATTAGTTTTCACTTTTTTCCGATTTTTTTTTAATATTTAAAGATTTGGAAGGTAGTGAAATCTCTACTAAAGATAAATTAAACCTTTTTCCTTCAATTCAGACTTACATCTATTGATTTAGTCTTTAATTTTGTTGTAAAAAATTTTTCTTCCAAAATCCAACTAACTATTTTTATTCCAAATCTCTTCATTTCATTCATTCGTTTGGGTTGTGCTCAACAGCTCAGGCACTTGAACCGAATCTTTGTACCATTTCCACTAGTTTGACTGGAGGGATTTTCAGTAGTTGTAATGGTTGTATTAATTCCTTTCCAAAGTGCTTCCATCTAAGTACTTGTAAGTTCTCACAAATGAGAGTAGGTGTTTCATCATCAAGTTCATATTTTCACTAACTTTACCCATTTTGTGGAGATGTTTCCTCAGGGTGCAGTTTCCAGTCACCAGGTCGGTAACTCTCTTCAAATGTCTCTTACCCAGTTTCAATAGCCTGGTTGAGAGTTCCTTGTCTACCTTCTTCAGTAAACTCTTCGTATGGAGGTGCCCTTGAGTCAACCTCCATTTGAGTTGGTGTTTCCTATCTAGCCAGTTCCCGATTTTCCCTCTCATGCAATCTTTCGTTATTCCCACAAAACGGTTCCGGACCAATGAATTCTCCTTTCGAGCCTTCTTCAGCTAACTCTTCCACCATTTCATTACCTGCAATCCCATCCATATTAGAGACACTTTGTTATTTCTTGCCAGCCTGTTAAGGGATTCTTTGCAGTTGTTCACCAGACCTAGTTGTTGTTTTACTGATAGCTCTAAGCAGAGCCTGGATGTCAGTGAATATTTCAATTTTTTGCCCGGTATATCCTCTTCTGATGTTTCCATCAATACAGGCTATAGCGGCAATCGTCTCTGCTTGAAACACAGACGTATATCGACCATTCTCTTTATATGTCCTTTTATACCAGTCCCAGTGCCATGGTTTGTTTTGGAACCATCGGTGAACTAGATCTCAAATCTCTTCTTCACATCTTTTATCTTCTTTATTAATTCGTTTTTTCACATTTATATATTTTCTAGTATTCTATCTTATTTCTATTGCCGATTTTGACTCTATTATTTCCAAGTCAATTTCTCAGATATTTTGCCTCTTCAAGACATCACGTTTCGTTTTGAAAAAATAATCAACAGCGGATAATAATTAGCTTTTCACACTTTATAATGTATTAATTTAATTTACATTTTAGCGTATCTGGATTCGAATTTTTTTGGATTAAATAAATATCTTTATACTTAACCTTACTTCAATACAATTCACAACACAAAACCTAATTATAACTTTCTTTCTATTATTAAGACAATTAAAATATACAGTATAACTAGGATTTTCATAATCATTTGCTATTTTTATATTTCAGCCTTTCTGCACATAATGAAGAATTAAAACAAAAAGTGGTAAGTTTCTTTACATCTGACTGACAATTTTTCTAATCCCTCTCCATCATTTCGTGCCTTTCAATTTTTCACTGTAAACGTAATTTCATGTTAATTTTCCTTTGAATAATTTTCATTCAATTAATATTAGAATTGACCTTAAAACAACATTTTAATTCTCTTTATGTATTAAATGCTGACTCACCTCACCATCTTTACTTACGTTCATTTTGAATTAGACTCAATAGATGTCGCCCTTTTTCACAGAGTTACATATCAATTTATATAAACCAAGTATTTTTCCCATAAGGAAACAAGTTGATACAATTTCCGCTAATACATTTAGTAATACCAACTCGATTAAAATTCAATTTCACTCATTCAAATACTTTGGATTTGAATCTTCTCTTCTTAGGTGTTCGGAGGTGTTAGAGAAGATGAAAGTACCACTGACATTCCTGACTCTACCACATCTATAACCACTCCCAACGATGATGATGATGACGATGATGATGATGACCATCACCACCACGACGACGACGACGACGATGATGATGATGATGACGATGATGATGACCGTCACCATCACCATGACGACGACGATGATGATGATGATGACGATGATGACGATGACCACCATCATCATCATGATGACGATGACGATGACGATGATGACGACCGTCACCACCACCACGACGACGACGATGATGATGATGATGATGACGACCGTCACCATCACCACGACGATGATGATGATGATGACCACCACCATCACCGTTTATCCACTGACTCAAAAGTGAGTTTTTTCCACCAGACTTTTAGCTGTAAAATATATATATATATATATATATGCTCTACAGGCCTTGTAGACCCAGGGCAGTTATTTTTCTCCACTCCTCTCTATTCTTAGCTTTCTGTTTCCAGTTTCGTATTTTCAGCTTATTTATATCAGACATCACACTTTCAAACCATCTTTTTCTAGGCCGCCCTCTTCTTCTTTTTCCAATAAGAGTCCTGTTAAGAGCCATTTTTGTCATTCTTTCTTTGTTTAATCTTTCTACGTGTCCCAACCACCTTAACCTGTATGTTTTTATTCTTGATGTTATCTTTGATTCTCCATATAACATGTCTATTTCTTCATTTGTTCTCCTTCTCCAGCCTTCAGGTGTTTTTATTCCACCGAAGATTGCTCTAAGAATTTTACGCACCCAGCGCTCCAGCTTTTCTTCCTGCTTTTTTGTTAGAATCCATGTTTCACTTTCGTATGTTACAGTGGGTTTTATAATGGTATTATATATTCTTAACTTCATCTTTCTTGAACAGTATTTTGATTTCATCAGTGACTGGAGCATTCCAAATTTTCTGTTTTCTCTTTTTTTTCTGCAAAATACTCTGCAATATTCGAGAAGCCTGTTGATAGATATCAAGTGCACTGAATACCCTAAGTTGAAATTCACGATTTTCTCTTTTTAGGTAAGAAATGATGAAAGTACTACTGACAGTCCCGATTCTACCACATCCAAAACCACTCCAAATGATGATGACGATGATGACGACGACGACGATGATGATGATGATGACGACGATGATGACGACGATGATGACGACGATGATGACGACGATGATGACGACGATGATGATGACTGTCACCACCACGACGACGATGACGATGATGAAGATGATGACGATGACGATGACGATGATGATGACCGTCACCACCACGACGACGACGATGATGATGATGATGATGATGATCGTCACCACCACTACGACGACGATGATGATGATGACCGTCACCATCACCACGACGATGATGATGATGATGATGATGATGATGATGATGATGATGATGATGACCACCGTCACCACCATTAAAATGTTCATACTGTATATAAACAAGAAAAATTATACAACAATCTATTTTTTTTTCAATTAAATAATTAAGCAATTCTGATGTGATTTTATTTTCATTGAAACCCTTCTGTTGGTAGTCATCCGGGTGATATTTGGACTGTCCATTTTCGTAATGGAAAGGCTGTACAATCTCGCAATTAATGCAACGTATTATTATTAACTAAGCGGACTAATATCAATATTAGGGATAGACAGGAATTGTTTATTGATACACATACATCATCAAGGATCTCTGGTTTCCAAATATTGATACTATAATTGAACATAATAACTAAAACATTGTTAGCAAACAAGGGAACATTCCAAAATATAAACAAATTATTTGGTATCAATATCTATTTATTTACCAAAGTGATATAAAGGACACTTATCATTACATTTATTTCAAAGCTCTAGAAATGATTAATAATAAAAGACTCAATGATCATAATCGTGAAAACTTTTTCCAGCAATATTTGCACATACCTTTCTTTACATCACGAATTTAACATTTTTAACTCCAGTTTTTCCAACTCTAGAGGCCTATAATTAGTTTTAGTCACTCTATCATATCCCTAGTGTTTGGTACAACTCCCAGAACACCATTTATTGCATGATCCTTGGCAATCCTAGCTACGCAAATTGGATTATGACCAGTGTATAGCTGTAGAGTTCTATTTGACCGGCTGTAGTCGGTTTTATGCCTTAATTTTAGCTTTAGTGCACACACATTCTCATTCTCCTAGGCACGACACTCGATGTTTCCGACCAAAACTATTCTGCTTGATTCATTGGTTCGGCATCACCAGTCAGAGGCTTCGAGTCCTCTCTAATGAGATAATGTTTGATGCTCTTCCATATGCAACCGACTGATGGGTTCCTCCCTATATATGCCAATTGTCTGCATGTGCTTCCTTAGGGTAATCCCTTAACTTTCCTTATCTGATTTAATATTTCGTTAGTCAGCGACCCCGAGGATTTTTTGACCAGAACTGTTCCTGATTTGGCACGTGGCTCCAGTACGTCTGATGTTTAGTTTTGAATCCACGAAGATGTACAACCAGTCCTATTCTGCTTAGATCCAGTGTCCAGTAACGATTCCAGCTATAGACCAGATTTTCTACCTATGCTTCTGCTTTGAGTTTTGAAGATGCTCTGATGAAGGACGTGGTTCGCCCTAAGTGGGAAGCTCCTTTTGCCAGATTTGAAGAATTACCAGGTCGAAGCTCAGGTTCTATGAACTGGTACTGATCTCCTTTCCTTACAAGCTAGTCCATTACTTCGGACAACCATAATTATGGCACCCGATTAGTTTAGTGATCCGAAACAGTTTTGAACGCTACTGGTACCTCATGAGTGATGAATAACATTTTAAAGTTTACGTCCAATTGCGAAATTGCCTACTTGTTCTTTTGTATCTTTATCGAGTGTACGACGAAATGTAAACTCAAATTAAAATCGCATAGTATGAAGTTTCAACTTTTTAACCAATCAGTATCACGATTAGGAAAAAAAGGAGTTTTTTTGCTGGAACATACTTTGATTGGCTAGGAAAAGTTTATGAGAACCCAACGTTGTTAAAAGTAATAAAACTTGTGTCACGTAGTTAAAAATTCGATCTACTTGAATAAACTTTTAGTTTGTGATACTGGGTGAGAGGTTTTTTCTGTAAAAAGATATGCACGAAAAACGTCATTTTTACTGAAATCCCACCTTTCTTACCTCGTTAACGACTTTAGAGATCGGAGTGAGTGCATCTTATTTTACATCTATTTTGTAGATACTAGATGTGATTTTATGTCTATCTTGTATGGAATCTTGTCCTGGACTTCCATTTCTCGATTTCTTGTGCATTTACCAAAGCTGTTGCAAAAGCATTCCAATACAGATCCGGCGGGTTCTCTGCCATTGTTTCTGTGGTCATTTCGACCTCTTCTGCTGGGGTCTTTTTTGTGACCAGTATTGGCAGTATCATTTCTTTGTCAGTTGTCCTTTTGGCTTGTACACTTGCAAGGATTGCTCTCTGTTGACCCTTGGCCTTATTAAGGGCTTTCTTAAATTGTGGACATTTGATGCTGCCGTATCTGTGGTTATAATCCTCAACACATATCATGCACCTTTCTGCGTTTCGACATTCCCTTGCTGTGTTCTACATCCCCACATTTGTAGCAGAGGTTTCCCTTCACCTCTCTAGTGCAGTCCTTGGTGTCATGGTTATATCCCCAGCACCTCTTACAGTTCGCGACACTAATCCTTTTTTCTATTGAACATCTTACGAGGCCTATCTTAATGTATCTTCCCCCGGTCAGCTTCTCTGCATCTATTTTATTGTTTGCTTGTGATCTCGGTTCACTCACTCTATTTCCATTGTCCCAAACCCCCAATGTCTATGTAAGAGACTTTACCACTTCTTCCTTTGTAGTTTCAATGTCCATGCCTCTTATATGCAATGTTTTCTTATTGTAACGTTAATTTCGTTCACTTTACTTTCCTCCAGTTAATTAATAATAAATGATCGTATGGGCGGCGAATAGCCAGTCCTTTCTAATGCCCAACACCGAGAAATGTTTCGAGGCTGAATATATTTACTGTCGACAAGAGTCGAAATCAACGTTTTAATACGGTGAAAATAACCACTGCTATTTGTTAGTCTCACTTCGACATCGTTCTTAACTCTTCTTCTATCAATTATTAATTAAATGTGAATTAAGAATTCACTATTGAAATGTAAATTCATTTCCTGGTTAAAGCGTCTGAGCTTGACATGAACATGAGACGTAAGTCTATTATCTCTCATATGATTTCGTGTATTTAAACAGTGGCAAAGAGGTTTCATACTTTCTTTCCTGTGAACATGTGCTTTTAAAGCCAACCGTATCTTATCTTTAAAAAGTGCATTCATGTGAATGGTAAGTTATTTCGCTTAAATGTATGTTAACTATTCTTTCTTCGCAGTTTTCCACTTTCAGAGGCGTTCCACTACAGAGCTGAGTCGACGCAGTACAACCTTTTGACAATAATTCTTAGTGCACATATTCGGAAAAAGTATGACTTTGTGATGTATTTTGGGCATTACATAAAGAATTAAATCCATTGAAATTATTTATTATTAATTAATTCATTTAAGGTATTTATGTTTATAAAAACAATCTATTTAGTTATTTATCATATCACGCGAGGTCATGAACGTGACAGTGAAAGGCCAGAGAATTATCACGTAACTGGATAGTTGACCTAGGGCAGTACGTATATATGCTGATGAAGTAGATAAGCGAACAATTCAGAATAATTCATAATTCATTCCGATCTATTCACATACATTCAGATACATTTAGTTATATTTAAATGTAGCTCTTCGATATCAGATCTAACACTATGTTATACCAGTAACATGATCATGTTAAGTAACACATATGTAAAACTAGTGTAAATAGTTAAGTATACAATAAAGCTCATCCCAGTGAATACTGTAGTTTTCGTAAATAGAGTATTCCATCAGGACCCGGGCTTCTACTAGTCCCTGTGGAACTCCGCATACATACTTTGACGTATCGACTTACGTCTTCATAACCAGTTAAATTATTTATAATAAAACTTTAACACTTTTTCGAATATGTCTGAGTGATTATTGCCTCATGTCACATTCCACACGTCTTCTTTCCCACTACATTATTCAGCAAAACTGAAATCCAAGTATGAGTAGTTGAAGTTGAATTATTTCCAAAGGTGTCTTCAGCTTTTACTATTTTTAGAAAAAAGTAAAATAACGGAAATCCCTTTTTTTCTTCGTATTTCATATACCTGACCATCCCGGCGGTACCTGAAATGTTCCATTATTCACATTTCCTTTGGCAAAAGACATTCGGTGCTTTTCCTTCGACCAGTTATTGAATTCTCTCGGACGAGACACGTTTTCCGATAATCCTGAACGTGAAAAGTGGGTTTTCAGCAGCTTTCGGTTGGATTTTCACATCAATGCAGTGGCGGCGTAGATTATTCGACCAACTCAATATTCTAGTATGAGGGTTGTCTTTTATACTTTGCATATAGAGTTGGAAAAAAACAGTAGATAACTTTTAAGTATTCTCCAGGAAGATAAATGCATTTTTCCATTCTTTGTAACCAATTCTGGATGCAGTTACTCCACTCGCTTCTTCGTGCATTCAAAAGAGTTCTGGCAAACGAATCGATATGTACCAATCAGCTGTAGCAGTTCTTCTATCTTGCAGAGGAATTGTTGCAACATGAGACAAATGTCGCCACCATCCTTTTGGAAACACTTCGAGAACGGATAACTTCATCGTCAGTTTTGGTTCATCTTGGAACACCCAAACAGCCAACTGACGTTTATTTTCGGGTTCATGAGAGTAAATCCAGGATTCATCACCACTGACAATACTGTTGTCTCTAATTGCTTCCTGTTCTTCCATCAACAGATCCGGTATCCAACGAGAAACTACTGTTTTCACAGATAATTCTTTGTATAAAAGTTTTTGGAGGTGGAGAGAAGATGAAAGTACTACTGACATTCCTTACTCTACCACATCTATAACCACTCCCAACGATGATGATGACGACGATGAAGATGATGATGATGACCGTCAACATCACCATGACGACGATGATGATGACGATGACCACCATTATCATATTTTTGAAATGCCTAATGATGCTCCAATCTCACGATATATGACATGTCGACCTTCTTGGATCAGCTACGTTTTACTGGGTGACTGCCGTTATTGGTAGACCTGTTTTTGGATCGGCGCTAAGATGAATCTGTCCACGTTTCAATTCTCCATACCAATGAGAAATTGTCGACTGATGAGGTGCTTCATTGCCGAGAACAGAAACCAACTTGGCAAGGCATTCTTGTTGAGACAACTTTTTTCGAAAATTGTAGAAAATTATGGCGCGAAAATTTTCTCGGCTTAATTCCATTCTTCGGAAGACATGATCGTGGTAGATAGTGGGATATTCCGTGTAAGATGGGTTTTTGATGGAAGCCTTACGATTCGAAATATTTTTGTCATAAATCGTTGGTGGTTATCTGTGAGAAAAAAAGGAATGAGAATCATAAAAATGGGATCGCTTGTATAATAATAAAACAAGTACAATTATCATTTATTACCCCTTCGGGTCGAAACTGTAAAACACAAAACAAATTTCAATCGTCGTCTTCTTCGTCATCGGAATCACTTTTTATAATCCCCAATTTCTTAGCGACACTCTTAACAAGAGCGATCACTTCTTCTTGAACTAAATTAAAGCTCATCGCCAATAGGGAAATACCAAACAACAAATACAAAGAGCAAAGAGCTATACTTATAGCAGCCCTATCATTATCTCTGCTAACTTCCTTAGCAGGCACCAAATCACCAAATCCAATAGTTGTTAACGTTATAAAACAGAAGTAGGCCGAGTCCAGATATTCCCAACCTTCCCACGTCATAAATAAATATGCTCCAGCTAAAATGTAGCTGACTACTAGGAATACACATAACCATATGGGTACTGGGCGGATCCTTTGTTTACCAGAATCGTAGGGATCGTCACTGTAATAGTAGTCATCGTCTGAATCTTCTTCTACGTATCGGGTTTTCAAACCATAACCTAACGGGGTCATCATTCTTGGGCTGGGGCTTTTTATAATTGCTGGAAATAAAAAAAGAGCTGATACTTTTCTTCTTAAGAGTACGTATCTACTTACGATTTGGAGAACGTGATCTTCTCCTGGATCGTCCATTACGATTAGGTGACGTTCTTCTTAAAGGTGTTGGATTTCTTGGTCTCGGAGGGGTATGGCTGTCTTTAAGAGAATCCAAATCTTCTTCACTAGAAGAAGGAAATCCAGGAGGTTCTAAGAAATTTCTTGCTCTAGGCATGCTTCTACATCTTCTTCCTGGGGATAAAGAAGCAAATCTTTTGTCTGCTACCATTTGCCTGGGTGTGATACCTGAAATAAACATAAATAGTTCTCATAGATTGGATATATTTGATCTATAGATCTTATGGTAGCGTTAGAGGGTTGACATTTTATAGTATTGGATCCAATGCTTCTTCTAAACTCAAATCAAATCTGTTAAAATCACGTTACTTCAAACTAGACAGTTAATACCTAGCACCATAGTCTTATAAGATGCTGAAGTTGTTAGCAGAAAAAATTTCAAGGGTATTTTACCTTTACCTGGTATCGTCCTAGCGAACCCACCATCTTCACCAACAACATATTTATTAAATAAAATCGGAGTGTTGTCCAACAACATAGGATCAAGTTCGATAACGACTTCCTTAATGGATTTTTTTCTGTCTAAAGAGTAGCCTCTATTGATCGGAGCATGGTTTTGGGGATATTGATAAGAAACTGTCGAAGAACGACTAATTTTTCTTTCTTTATCTTCATTTTTGGCATACCTGCTTATTCTAGAACGTGGCAAACTCAAAGTTCTAGATGGTGTTGCGTCCAAATACCTAAAGAAAAAAAATAATATATTGGAAGAACAAAAGAAAGCCAAGAGGATATAAAAGCAATCAGCAGATAAATTCCAGACTTGTTTGGGATTGCTTGGATACGCTACAAAAGTCGGGCAGTCAAAACAAGCATAGGTACCAGGAAACTCAGACCACAATAGCAATACTTAGATAAAAAAGCAGACTGGAAAATGGTGAAACAAGACGCCAGGAATGAGACAGACCAATGGGTTCATCGATGAACCAAGGCAAACGAAGTAAGTCAAAATTTCCAGTCAATACCTGAGTTATAGAACCTTATATCTTTAATGTATTTTTTACTAACCTTAACTCTGTATCCGAGTGTGATATTGGTCCTCCTAGATCACCGTAACGTTTTTCATAAGCCCTCGGTGGACGAGTGTATCTTCGGTCTCTAAAAGATCTGGGGTATCCTCTCCTATAAAAAATAGAATGAAAATAATATTTGTCAAATTAAATTTAATATAATTAAATCTTACTCTAATCTGAATGATCCTCTTAGAGATTTTCCTCTTTTCAGCTTTTTAGGTTTTTTCTGACACATGTAACAACAAACCCTCCAATATAAAAATCTAAAAGAACTAGCCATGATATCTCCGATATTCGATAAACAAAGTAGCATCAGTGGAATTCCCAAAATAGCATAGAAAATGGTAACGACCTTACCCCATGTCGTTTTCGGAGAGATGTGACCATATCCTGAAACAGTACGTGGGTTAGACTGCATAATGCATAATATTTATTATATGTTCTTTTTATTACTGGCATTTAGGAACCGTTCCGGAATCGTATCGAGTACTGTATAGTGCGCAAACTCGAATTAGGAATGGACACACGAGCAAAGTAAAACGAACGCCTGATAAGGTGGGGGAGACGAGCGGGTGGAGTGATACTGGAGTGAAGGGAAAGGAGGTATCGCCTCTGCAAGACTGAAGGAGAAAGGAAGGAAGGAAGTGGAGAATGGGAAGGAAGAAGATAATTGAAGGATATGGTATGGCGGCTGGAGGAGAGGGTGGAAAGGCTGGAGGAGCAGAAGGCAGCGGCAGAGGGGCGGGTCAAGGAATTGGGGAGGTTGAGGAGGGAGGACGATAGGAAGGAGATAATGCAAACATGATGGGAGGTGGGGCAAAGAGACTAGGAAGGATGGAAGGAGGTTAGAGATAGGGACTGGGATGGTAAAAAGGGAAAAGGAATAGAGGTGAAGGTGGGAAATCCAATAATAGGAGATGAGAAGGTAAAGGTGGTATGGGTGACCAAGGAAGACAGTGGAATGGTGAAGGGGATACAGAGGATGTTTAGGGATAGGTACCCGATGCTTGGAGGAAAATGAGATGAAATGGAGTGGGTCAAGGAGGTACGCACTACGGAAAGGAATGGAGGGAGATTGTAGGGATGAGAAAAGGGTGTTCGAGCTGATGAGTCGACTGTTTGGGGAAGTGGGGAGCGGGGACAGCATTGTACTCCACAGGCTTGAGCAGGTAGAGGTGGAGGTGCTGAAGAAGATGGTGGCGTGAGTGAGAGGTGAAGGACAGGTGGCGGAGGTAACAATCTATACAGATGGGGAAAAGGAAAAGGGGGGAGGAAATGTGGCGATAATCCTGAAGGGTGAGGGGATCGACAGGATTAAGAAGGGGTTGAGGGAGATGAAAAAGGGAGTGGGTGGATAGACTCAGAGTCTCAAGAAATAAGGAGGTGGTTATAGAGGTTAGGTTAGGTAAGGGGAGATGGAAAGGGTGACAGGAGCTGGGGTGGTGAAAGCGGGGAGAGGAAAAAAATCATAAAAATGGTAGGGATAGAACCGTGGATGGAAGATGAAAAGGTTAGAGGGAAAATAGAGAATTTGATTGGGAAAGGGACAACGGTGATTAAAGTGGTAAGGGGGAGGAACGGGATGAAAATGGCAGTGGTGAGGGCGGAATGGGAAAAAGCGGTAGCCTTATTGGGAAAAAAGGAGATTAGATTGGGGTGAAACAGGGTAAGTATTATAGAGGGTAGAGAGGATGGAAGATGCTTTGGATGTGGGATAAAGGGGCATAAAGTAGCAGGGTGTAAGGTGAAGGGAGATGACGGTAGAATATGCTGTACGGTGCGGAGGTGTGGAGTGAATGCGAGGGTTAGGCTACTCCTGAGGGTGCAGAGAGGGATATTGCTGAGGGTGGTGCAGGGGTACAGGACAGTGTGTGGACTGGCAGTTGCGGAGCTGGCAAGGACCTACCCATTGGACGTGATGGTTAGAGCCAGGAATAAACGCTGGAGGGGTGCGACCAGAGAGGAAGTATAGGATTGGGTGGAGGAGGAAATGGAGAGAAATTGGGAGAAGTTTGAGGGCGCATTAAAAGGAGCGATTGGGAATAGGGGAGATTGGATGGACCGGAAATTCTAGGAGGTGAACTACTTCTTGACACAGGTGTTCACTGGACATGGGTCGAGAGTAGGGTACCTCCACAAGATTGGAAAAAGAGAGACTGGAGTGTGCGAGAGGTGTGAAGTGAAGAGGATGTGGGGCATGTGTTTAGATGCTGGAGGAACGAGGAAGTGGTGAAGAAGTTGGAGAGGAAACTAGGGGAAGCGGTATACTGGGAGAGATAATGTTGAGGGGTGAGGAGGAATGGATGGAGGTGAATGGAGTAGTAGAGAGCATGGTTAGGGGAAGAGAAGGACTCGATATGGTATGAGAGGTAGAAGTGATAGTAGAGAGAAGACGACGGTGTGAGTGGAGAGTGTGCGAGGGACCACCGCCCGTCTCGAAGTATGCTAGGGTAGTGATTCCGAGGCGGGGGTAACGGCGAGTTTGAGGTGGGTTTGGTTGGTAGGCATCCCCTTGCGGATGAGTCTAACACTGTTTCGGTCCTGGACCCATTCGAACATGAGTTTCTCATCTCGGCCCGAAAAAAAAAGGGATGAACACATCAACTTTATCACCTCTTCCAGAAGGTAGTTTTTGTACCGTACTATAATCAGTTTGAACGCGATAGAAATACAGTACTTGCGCTAACGATGCCTAGAACGGTTTTATCGTCAGTTGGAACGAACATATAGAGATGACACACAATTGAAGAACGTTTCAGAAATTTTGGTATGCTCCAAGTTTCATGTCATGTTATAGAAAAACGGTTACTTCAGGTCTGCGAAGAAGGTTCCCACAATTCATCGATGGGTTGAAGTGACCTTTTGAAAATGTCATCTTGGGACATGCCCCAAACGTATGTGTCTGGAGATGTGAGGTCTGGGGAATGTGAAGGATGGGGGAAGTCAATGAAGTTAGATAAGATTTCACATGTATCAAATCATATAATAAACCAACCTGAGACACAGTCAGTATCGTCCATCGGAATTTCCCGAAATTGACCATGACATTAATGTCGAAGACAATTAGCAATTCAAAGCCCACCTTAATTATATATATGTAATCTGAGATTCAATTATAACTATTATACTAATACCAGGACGTATAAGGATAATCAATCAACAACAAAAATCGCATTTTTAATTTTTTCTTACAGTAGCGTACATAAAATTAAAAATATATTCATATATTGTTTCTGCGGTAAACAAGCATCTCAATCTAAAATTTTCTATAAATGCACTGCTTCACCCTACAGCTCACGCCACATTACAAAAAAGTGTTTCTCTTTCATCTGCTGTTCTCACAAAACAGGCGCCGACCGTTACGTATGGTCCGCTCCAAAAATTGATATTTCATAATACTCCAAACAAAAACAAGTAACAAGCAAACATGCTCGGTTGCTCGGTCGACGCTTGGTCCGATGTGAAATTTTCAGCTCATAGTAGTTGACAGTTGAAAAAGCAGACTGCTATATAGCAGCCCGTCACTAAATCGCGGTAGTCTTGACAGCAAAAGCCGATACCGGCATTCATCTGTAGCCACATAAATGATTGGCCTCTGAACAGTTATTTCATACAATGAGGTAATCATTTAGAAAAATGTGGCAATATACTACAATTTACATAGTGAGTGAGTTTTATTAGTAGAACTGTGCCTCTTCACACGATTTGTCTTGTTATAGCAAAGAATACACCAACTAACAAGAAGCGAAGCCCGACGCAATCGCTTTGATGTTTTGTTAACAAAAATGTATGACCTTGAGAGCCGACGTTGACAGATATCTTAGTAAATACACTGAGAAAATGATCAAATTTTTAAATATATAATTGGTCGACAAACTGAAGTATGACAAGTATATTATTATAAAAATGGCGCCTTCCAGACATGCGCATACAAAAAAAGGATAGGCAACTTCGCTTCTTGTTTGCTGGTGTATTCTTTGGTTATAGTAGTAGTTCACGCCTCTTACAATGATAAGAATGCATTTTCCCTATAAAAATTACAATAAAGCGGGACAAGGTATCAAAAATTTTACTATAAAACTATTGATTATTCATAAAATAATGTGTTCATAGTATTTATCATAGTGTCGGTGATGAATTATGTTATTTAAAGTAACATTTATGAATATAGCGACAAAACACTTTTCTGTGTGAATTATTACAGTTTCCTGTAAAATTGTCGTATTTAGTAAAGCGTTTTAACAATAGATGTCGAAGAGCCCACGTGGTTTGTTGTCTCATTCGAATTTTGGTTTGTGACTTAGAGGTGAGATGTCGCTATTTTCGCAACCAAAATATTTCCGTAACTGGACAATATGTACCGTTGTTGATTATAGTCACATTTCAGTCCGGGATTAACTCTCGGACGATAACATATACCTTGTACTGATGAGGCGCAATACACCGAAACCAGTCTACAAGTTATGTTATCCCTTCTAGTTGCATACCAGAATGGTTGGTTTAAATCTTGTAGATTTACCAACTCCGTTTGACTTAGAAGTGTAATTCAATGTCTGTCGGGGCATGTAGCACGGGAAGTAGTTGTTTCTTCTTCGTTGAACGGTCACTGTTTTTGGAAAAATTATTTTTCAAAACTTTGTCAAAGCGTTAGAATAATATATTTTTATTCTTCGACATCTACTTTTCTGTGTGTATGTATGTAGGTAAGAGATTAATTCGATTATGTATACAAACAGTGTTCTCTTGTAAAATAATGTTCTCAATTGTACCACGTAGAGCGTCTTAAATTAAACCTTTTCAGTTTGGATACCGCAATCTGTTTAATTAAGATATTGTTATAAAGCTATGGTCATAAATATCTTCTAAAGGAAGATGTCTGAAAATACCAACAGGAAAGGAAAATATCTCAAGTTTGAATTGTTCAAGTATTTTTGAACTTTCTGTCAATGCAAAATAATGTAAACGGATCACTTTAGTTCTTCTTTTGTTTTAGCAGCTATGTTGGAATATTCCCACACTTCAAAATTTTCTTATGTACCTAAGCTAATATATTGAAGCGCTACAAATAAATAAAAATTTGCTAGCAACATCTTAGAATTCTGAGAAAGTTAAAATAGATTTTTCCGATTATTTTTAGGCGTGTCGATACTAGCAAGATTCACTTTAATTTCAGTAAGAAGAGTGTCACTACAGGATATATTTAAAACCCGGCCATATGCTGCGGCTTAGCTGTTTAATACATTGATCGGCATCGATAATAATAACTCTATTTTTTGTTAAATGACAATTTCTCAACTATTCATTAACGAAAAGAAGAAAACGCTTATAGTTACTCTGATTGGCATCGATGATAATTTTTTTAATATAAGATTAATACGATTAATTTCGAATGACATGTGACTATGATATACAGATTGTTCATTATTATTAAGAGCGCACTCAAAATAAAATGCAATGAAAACAATAATATTCCATGTCCGACTTTTTTCCCAGAAGGCTATCATACAGGGTGAATCACCTTTTAGAGATGATTATTTTTTAAATAAGATCCCTCTTTTTTCAATTTGCTAGATCCCTAGATAATCCCCCCTAACCTTGTTTTGGTACATCCTTAACTTGTCTTCGTATTTCATTTCTATTCTGCTCGCTGTAGATTTAACGTTCACGAACTGGGTGCACGTCATAAAATAATGTGCATACCTTTTGTCGAGTCTGCATCCTATCGCCAACACCAATTATCATTAAAATGTCAATTATCTCACTTTTAGTTCAACAAAAAAGTTTGTTAAATATCATACCATGACAATAATATTTTTCTGGTAGATCAGCTAAACCTTTTGAGGACCACTGTGCCATTAATTGGAGCATTATCCTGCACAGAACGTAACTCTTAAGTAAATCCACGCATCGATAGCAACGTAAAATAAAATTAGACATTGACCTCATTATGTCCATCGTCTTGTCTGTAGTTACTGGACATACAATCAAATTATTATTATTTTTTTAATGAGTAATTCGGAATTGCCTCAATAACGGAAAAAGACAATGCCGCGTAAAAAGTTGTTACATAGTGTATTGATTAAATCATTAATTACTTCATTTTGGTAAAAACAAATGTCTTCATTGTGTTATGATTTTGTATGGAGCGGTTATCTTTTTGTTAATCATAAAATTAATAATGGGATATTACGTTGTACTTAACGTCCACTTCTCACTATTAATCAGATCTAAAAATGCTGTATCATATTACAGAAAATCGCCGAAAATGGTTCTATATTCCATTGCTGATATATCCTGAAAACGAAAAATTAAACACACTCGCTTTTTATTGCGTTTCAAAACTTTAATGCCTCAACGAACAGTTTAGGCGATAAAATATGCTTTCGATGCACTTTTTCAATCAAGAAAAATGTGGGTTATGAGTGAATAATTTGATGATGATGCTCGCATTAACAAATTAATTCATAGTTTCAAGAAAATGTCAGTTATTTGAAAAATTACATATAGGTATCACAGAAATAATCTGAAATGTATCGTTGTTATCTACTGTCATAAATATCCTATGCACTTAAGGCTCATTGTATAAGCCCGATAATCTTTAAAATGCCCAATTGCTAGGAATGGAGAACTATCGATAGTGCTGTTTTTACTATCGATAATTTTCGATAGTTTCACATCCGTAAAGTTGACATCTGACATCTTTATCACTCTGTTGTTTATATGTAATTGTCAAAATTTTGAAAAATGGTCAATTATTGTGAAAATTTTGAAAGAATGGTCAATAATTTTCAAAGACTGTCAAAATTGGTCAATAATTCTCAAAAATGGTCAATCTTTGTTAGAATTTGAAAAAATAGTCAAAAATTTTGAAAAAATAGTCAATAATTGTCAAAAATTTTGAAAAATGGACAAAATTTTTGAAAAATTGTCAAAAATCGTCAATAATTGTCAAAATTTTTGATAAATTGTCAAAAATGGACAATAATTGTTAGAAACTGTCAAAATTGGTCAATAATTGTCAAAAATGGAAAATAATTGTTAAAATATGGAAAAATGGTCAACAATTTTCAAAAGTTTTGAAAAAATGATCAATAATTGTCAAAAAATTTGAAAAATGGTTGAAAACTGTCTAAAATGGTCAAAATTTTTGAAAAACTGTCAAAAATGGCCAATAATAGTCAAAACTGACAAAATTCGTCAATAATTGTCAAAACTGACAAAATTCGTCAATAATTGTCAAAAATGGTCAATAACTGTCAAAATTTAGAAAAAATGGTCAAAAATTTTGAAAAAATGGTCAATAATTGTCAAAAATTGTTAAAATTTTTGAAAAATAGTCAAAATTTTCAAAAAACGGTCCAAAATGGTCAATAATTGTCACAAATTGTAAATTGTCTAAATTTTGATAAAATTGCTAGGAATGGAGAACTATCGATATTTCTAGTGCTGTTTTTACTATCGATAATTTTCGATAGTTTCACATCGGTAAAGTTGACATCTGACATCTTTATCACTGTTGTTTAATTGTCAAAATTTTGAAAAATGGTCAATAATTGTCAAAAATTGTCAAAATTTTGAAAGAATGGTCAATAATTTTCAAAAACTGTCAAAATTGGTCAATAATTGTCAAAAATGGTCAATAATTATTAAAATTTGGAAAAATGGTCAAAATTTTTGATAAATTGTCAAAAATGGACAATAATTGTTAAAATTTAGAAAAACGGTCAAAAATTTTTAAAAATTGTCAAAATGGTCAATAATTGTCAATAATTGTCAAAATTTTTGATAAATTGTCAAAAATGGACAATAATTGTTAGAAACTGTCAAAATTGGTCAATAATTGTCAAAAATTGTAAATAATTGTTAAAATATGGAAAAATGAAAAAGTTTTGAAAAAATGATCAATAATTGTCAAAAATTTTGAAAAATGGTTGAAAACTGCCTAAAATGGTCAAAATTTTTGAAAAATTGTCAATTATTGTCAAAACTGACAAAATTCGTCAATAATTGTCAAAAATGGTCAATAACTGTTAAAATTTAGAAAAAATGGTCAAAAATTGTCAAAAATTTTGAAAAAATGGTCAAAAATGGTCAAACTTTGAAAAATTGATCAATAATTGTCAAAAATTGTCAAAATTTTGAAAAAATGATCAATTATTGTCAAAATTTTTCAAAAATGATTGAAAACGGTCCAAAATGGTCAAAATTTTTGAAACATTGTCAAAAATGGTCAATAATTGTCACAAATTGTTAATAATTGTCTAAATTTTGATAAAATGATCAAGATTTGTCAAAAAATTTGAAAAATTGACTAAATTTTTATTAAATGATCAATAATTGTCAAAAATTTTGAAAAATGGTCAAACTTTTTAAAAAATTGTCAATAATTGTCAAAAACTACCAAAATTGGCCAATAATTGTCAAAAATGTTTACAATATTCCGAGGGTCGTGAACCTCACCGAATCAGTCTTAGATTCTGACAGTTTAAAATAATCATTGTAATCACACGCAATACACTCCCTTTCTCTCCCGTCTTTCTCTCTTTCTCTTCCTTCTCTCTCTCTCTCTCTCTCTTTCTTTCCTATCTCTCTCATCTTTCTTTCTCTCCCATTTCTCTCTCTTCCATATCCCTCTCTCCCCATCTTTCTTTCCCTCTCTCCCATCTCTCTATTTATTTCCTATCTCTCTCTTTCCTAACTCTCTTTTTCTCTCTCTTTCCTATCTCTTTCTCTCCCATCTCTCTCTCTTTCCTCTCGCTTTCAAAATAAATTCTTCACCTCAACATCTCAACTACATCGATAGTACCGAAAACTATCGATTTTTTTCGATAGCCAAAAATAGTTATCGATAAACCATCGATAGTTCTCCACATCTACATAATCAAAGAGACGTTAGGCAATATATTAATACAATTTTCCCTCGAAGAGGTGCAATTGAGTGGGGCCGGCAGGATTCCCCGACTTGACACCACTTGATTTTTTGTCTCTGAGGCTACCTGAAAGACCGCGTTTAAGATAACATACCAACTAATTTGAACGATTCAACGGATCGTATACTTCTCGAAATTCAGGGAATTCTCCAGAATTCAGAGCGAAGAAGAAGAAGACGCTGAACCTACAGGAATTGCTGATGATGAAGATGCAGAAGAAGAACACGGAAGTTGTCCAAAATATCTTCCGAAATCGGGCATAGAGTGGAATGTTCGCCAGCAGAAATTCTAATAGATTTGTTGAAATGCTAAATTTATTTATTACCTGCTTTCATACCAATCAGGAAGCATTGAGATGTTATGATGAATTTAACAAAACATGGATACCACTACAGAAAGACGAGTTGGACTGTTTCATTGGAGTTCCTATGAAAGCGGGAGCTCTTCGATGTGGAAAAGAATGCACGAAAGAAATGTGGACAACAGATGTATCAATACGAAGGTATTTTTTCCCTGCAGCTTTCTCACGCAGAGGATTTGAAGAAATTTCGATATTCTTGAGATTTGTCAATAAAAGTACTCGCATCGAACGAAGTAAAAATGACAAGCTGTTTTGAAAACAAATTATAAACTTTTAAAATTTGTATTGTACTTTTGTTTTGTATTTTGTGTTTTGTATTTGCTGTATTTTCCTGTTTAGGTGTTTTTTTTTTTAAATAAGAAAAATAGAAAAAAATTGTTTTTTGGATTCTTAATAAATGTACTTTAAATAGTAAGAAATAAATATTTTCTAACTCCTAGTTATGGTAACATACCTAAATACAAGTATTTAAGTTAGGGTCCCTGAACGACCCTGATTGGTGCTTAACGTAATTTTTTTAGCATGGTACTCAGAGGGTTAAAAAAACTGACCAATGATGGAACGGATATTTCTTGTAGCATCTCAAGCCTAAGAAAAATATTAGTTAAAATGTATTTCAATATTAATAAACGGCAAATCATAACGGAATCTCAATGTTTGCGAGAATAGCTATTTAACAGCTATTAACAATATAGAGAACAGCTTCGATCAATATTATATTTCGAACCAAACTATACACTACTTGAAACCATAAGGTCCAAAATTCACTCAAATTAAACACTGTGTTTAAAAGTGAACTGACTTTGATCCCTCTATCTATTTCTATCTCGTTTCAACACATATATTCTTTTATTAGTACTAAAATAAACGCATTTCAATTATATTTCGTTACTGCCAAAACGTCAATAATTAAAAAGTTACTAAATCAAACGTAGGTATCGTTCTAAAAATAAACACAAACCGATATTTTTAGAATAGTATGTCGCTGGTTCCGTTTATACTAATTCAATAAGTAGTTTTTGGAGCATTTATGTTAGTTTAATAATTATTTCGTTTTTGTATAGTTAATAGCTAGCCATGTATAAAGTATAAGCCCCGTGTGAATACAAGTACTATGATTTTAGTCATAATTCCATAGGAGACAAATCTGGTGATCGTGCGGGCCATAGGATAGTTCCTCTACCAGTTATCAAAGTATTATTTGAACAGGACCGTAATTGTGGGCAGGGCAACTGAATATAATTAGCTTTATTATACTTTTTAAGAATTACGATATATACTCAATTTCCAAGATATTTCGTTTTAATTCAACACCAACATGATTCAAGATAAAAAACCACAGCTGGTAGACGCTAATCCGATAAAAATAGCACTCGTTTCTTTGAAAAGATCATGCCTAATAGTATGGTTATTTTACAACTGAAATGTTTGGCTTAAGACTAGATACCGAGAAATATACTTTAAATTGATAATAAAAATTATTATCTGCTAGACCACGTAACTGGACTATAAAAACATGTTACTTAAGTTTGTGATACGGTGTTACATCTCGGATTTTAACAGTAGTTAAGCATGAAAAAGCAAATAATCGAATGTTGTATAAAATACTCGGAAATGATAGTGAAATATCCATTCACCCAAATAAATCAGCTATCGATTTACTCAATACAGTATTTAATTAATTTTTTTTTCAAACTCATGCATGATTGTTGCCCTAAAAACCTGCTTTGATGGATTTTTATAGTTTTTTGACCAAAAAGTCTCAGACTCGACCAACTTGAATTCATGATTTTCTAGCGAAATATTTTATTGGACTGAACACTATAATGATTTCATTAGAGTACTGAAAAAATATCTAGGTATATTAGTCACAAATTTATAAAAAACCACAAAATTTAACGATTAAAATGAAATACCACATCATTGTGTTCTATTGTTCTGGTGGTACCTACTGGGAAGGAGAAGATATCAATGATGCATATGCTCGCACCAATTGTACCATATTTACTCCTTCAAAATATCCAGGCGTTACAAATAATTCTCGGGAAACATATGCTATTACAATTCTCTTTCAGTGGTGACGTCTGGTCTGACGGACCGCAACGATTTAATTGGATCTGTGTTATTTATTCAGGGTGGGGGAGCCGCGCGCCACTCCGAATATCTTCACTTTAGTGTGTTAGAAGTGTTGGTACGGAGAAACTTTTATAATACGAAAGTATACGGTGCCTCAGACCTACGTCACTACTTATGTTTTAAAAATTTGGCCTCTTATTTCAGTTAATTAATTTATACATTATATATTAATACATAGTATGTCATAGAGTTGGTTTTTTCTTAACTTGAAGAGTAATATTGTTGCTTTTTTGCTAAGTAAAATATTTGTAATTATCTACTGTTTTATTGAAAACATAATATTCATAGTGAAAAGTGAAAATTTGCTGAAAAAAATTAATTTCGGTCTATCAGACCTGCGTCACCGTTTTAGCACAAAGCACGTCACCACTGAAGGGTTAAAACAGTTCCTTCATCGTACATATCTTTCGTTTTTAAATTTTTTAGCTCCTCTCTTCGGCATGCTCCACTTATACCTATTATAATTGACACTATCACTAGCAAATATTTTTCATTCTCCACCTCTTTTGGCATACATTTTTTCGTATACACTTTTAGACTTTTTAGGCATTCATCCAGGAATTGTATTATTAGCTAAATGTTCAATTTCTTGGGGTAAATAAATCATAGATGTTGATGGAAGTGCAATATCTCCTACGTCATTTTACTACCCCTTCTCTACCCTAAAGACGTTTTTATAATTTTTTTGACATCACTTTTCCTTCCCGAGATATAACAAGCTCTAAAATTGACACACTTCATAACTCTCCATTGATTTAGTACAACTCAAAGCCGGCCCTGTCTCTGGACTGTAAATTTTGGTGGCTGCGCCCCTTTCGAGAACATTCTAGTAAATCGTTTTGTTTACGCATAGGATGGGCGTGGAAGTTCAAGATTTTTCGAGAATTAATAAAGACTACATATACGCAAGTTTTTGAGTGAAACGAAGACAGAGAGTTAGTTTACAAAAGTTCTTAGTAATCGGACAGATAATGAAATAGTGAAGATAAATAGTGTAATATTCAAGTGGTGAAAATAAATTAGAACTATTATACCGAGTGTAAATAAATTAGTAGACATTAAGTAGAGTGAGTATATAAATTAAGTTTAATAAATAAATCAGTAGATAGGAATCAGCCAGTGTGTATAATTTTATCCTACAAGTAAAAACTATTTAAATAAATAAGAAAAAAACATTACTATGAATTCGATTCAATTCAATATCAATCATCCGGATTAGACTTCCCAAAGCACAAGACATATATCCCAGAAGATTTCGAAATTGTAGCATTGAGAGGAACGAAAAACAAAAAAAAATAATATTTTTGAAGTAGAGTGATCGAAATAATATAACAAAACAGTGTGATTTATATACCAGGTGTATATATTTGTACAGTACAGTAAGTTTAGCACCAAAGACTCAGCAAGGAATGACCATGATGAGACTAAGCACGGTACAAAGGCTCATATGTCGGGACTCCCTTCAAGCAAAGAGGAGATTATTAAAGATATTTTTAGGATAAATATATTGGTTTAAATAAAGATTTAAGTTAAGTTGTGTCATGTAAGTGTAACTTTATATTTTTATTTACTTAATTACAGTTTCCTGTAAAAATTGTCATATTTCTGAAGCTATCCAGGATTATGCTTTTAGAGCTTCTGGACGGATCACATCCACCTGTTACTGATGAGGCGCAAATACGCCGAAACCTACAAATGATGTTGTCCCCTCTAATTACAAACCAAAATGGTTGGTTATATCTTGCAGATATACCAGCCCCGTTTAACTTAGAAGTGTAATTCAATGTCTGTCGGTGCGTATAGCCCGAGAAGTAGTTGTTGCTTCTTAGTGAAAAATATTTATCATAAACGTTGTAAGGCGTTTTAATAGTAATAAACTATTATCTTCGAGGTCTATTTATATTTTTATTATTACATTGATGGTAAAACATGTTAACAACTGCTGACTGAATCACTTACACTTTCACAACATTCCCACTCCATCGAATCCACTACTTGTTCCATTCATACTTATTTAAATATTGATTAATCATACATAACAAAATTTTTATTCTTCTTTTTCTAGCTTATATATTCTTTCTCGAACGACCGTGAGAAATAAGTCGTATTCGAAATGGATCCCCCCTAATTTTCGGTAACCGATATATAAAGACAATCCTACTCTGTGTTATTAAATTATGTAATTGAGTTTGCTACTTACGATCTAGTAAATTTTATTCATTACTTTCAGTGATTTATTCGATAATGGGTCTGCAAATAAGTAAGTGTTTTTTATTTTTTATTAGATTTAAGTAAAAAAAGTGTCGTGATAAAATTTGGTGAATTTGTTTATTGAATAGATGAGGCTTTTACTTGAGGAACGATGAAATAAAACAATTATTTAATTTGCTTAAATCTCCATTATAATTTGAACTAACTTTCAATTTAAAATTAGTGACGCGTTTCCCTACACAGTAGCTTTATCAAACTAGTGAAGATATAATTAAAAAAAATTAATTTATACAGTGCATTAATACGGAATTCTAAGGATATTGACAAGAGTATTATATGTTTAAATAGAAATAAAGTTCAAAAAATGCCTAAATACGGAATTCTAAGAATATTAACAAAGGTATTGAAAATGTTAACCTGGAAATTTATTCACAACAAAATTAAAAAATTTTCAATATATCTTCACTAGTTTGATAAAGCTACTGTGTAGGGAAACGCGTCACTAATTTTAAATTGAACGTTCAAATTATAATGGAGATTTAAGCAAATTAAATAATTGTTTTATTTCATCGTTTAATTTTTTTATTGCAACTAAAATAAAAAACTGTGATTTTCAATTGAACTACTCATTTGATTTCAAGTTCAGTACTGCTACAGAAGAAGTGACCACTTGAAGGCTCTGAACCAATGGAAGCACGTCGTGCTCCATCTCCGGCTAGTAAATCTATCTCTAGTTTTCCTAGCAGCCTCAAATAAATTTGGAATTTATCTATAAGGAGCTGATTCTTTTCATAGCCGCTGCTTGGATGTGAGAGTATATGGAAATGATATTTTCCTTAAGGTCTTGCCTTAAAAACTTTCCTTCACAATGTTGTATTCCTGTAGCTTCCCCCTGGAATATCGTCACGTATTCGCCTAACCCCAGTGAGACTCTAGTTTTTGCCTAGGCTACAAATGTTCCTGCTTCCAGTTCTTCCTCTATGTAGCTGACCATTTCTGCATTAATTGGAAGCCTGCTGCTATACTGGGGTTAATCTTTTAGCTTCGCTTTGTATATAGACATGAAGTAGCAGTAGATCCAGTAAGACTTCTAATTCGTCTGTTGGACTTCTCCAAATATCTCTAATTGTTGCCAGATAAGCTTGTCTCTGGAAGCCACTTAGCTTTTAGATTGCCCCTGCTTGCCGAGTCTGTGACCACTGGAAGGCTCTGGACCAATGGAAGCACATCGTGCTCCTTCTCGGGCTAGTAAATCTATCTCTAGTTTTCATAGCAGCCTCAAACGAATTTGGAATTTATCAATATGGAGCTGATTCTCTTTATAGCCGCTTCTTGGCTGTCAGAGTATATGGCAATAATCTTTTCCTTAATATCTTGCCTTAAAAACTTTTTCTCACAATGTTGTTGTCCTGCAGCTTCCCCCTGGAATATCGTCACGTGTTTGCCTAATCCCAGTGAGTGAGTTTTTGGCTGGGCTACAAATTTTCCTGATCCCACTTCTCACCCTATGAAGCAGACCATTTCTGCATTAATTGGAGGTCTACGGGGGTTAATCTTTCGGCTTCGCTATTTATATAGTCATGAAGTAGCAGTAGATTCAGCAAGACTTCTAATTCGTCTGTTGGAGTTGTCCAAATAGCTCCCGTGGTTGCCAGGTAAGCTTGTCTCTGGATGCCACTTAGCTTTTGGATCTCCCCAGCTTGCCCAGTCTATGGCCACCTTACTACCGAACCATATGCTATCATGGGTCTGATGACCCTGGTTTATAGTCATATGATCATTTTAAGTTGTAGCATTCAGCTTTCCTGAACATTTTTTGTCTATTTTCTGAAGGTGTTGATTCCACGTTAACTTATGGTAATTAACAAACCTCATGATCTAACATCATCACCATCATCATCATCTTCATATCATGGCCGTTCAATCCCGTGGGATTATGGCTAGCTCAATAGAGCTGTGTTTAATCCTATTGACGAGGTGGATTACTCCTCTTATATCAGTGCGACTATAATATTTTATCTGTCCTGGCCTCATTTGTTATAGTTCTCCATTTTCTTCTGACTCTGCATTTTGTTTTCCAGTCTCTGATTTTCAATGCTTTTATATCTTCCTCTACTTGATCCCACCATCTGCCATCTTCCTCTTGTTCTTGTCTTCAATGGAACCCATGTTGTTATTCTTTTTTATATTTCTGTTGGTGCTCTTCTCATAATGTGCCCCATCCATTCCAGTCTCCTTGCTATTATATATCGGACTATATTTTCTCCACATGCTTCCTTTTCTATGTCTATGTTTCTTTTTAATTTTCTTTCTCCATCTCTTGTTATGTCTGGTCCAAGTATTGCTCTCAATATTTTCCTTTCTATTATTTTTAGATCTTCTTCTTCTGAAGCTTGCTTCTTATTGCACGTCATAGGACTTTTGGGAGAGCTGGTGAACTCGTGAAACGTGTGATGTTACGAAAAAGCGTTCGTCACGCAATGACTCATTAGAAAGAGAGAGAGAGACGCAGGCCATAGTGTACGTTCAGTGCAGAGAGAGAGAGGCGTGCCGCTGTCAAAATTTTGAAAAAATGGTCAATAATCATAAAAAAACTGTCAAAAATGGTCAATAATTGTTGAAAATTGTCAAAATTTTTGAAAAATGTTCATAATTCTTGAAAAATGGTCAAAATTTTTGAAAAATTGTCAAAAATGGTCAATTATTGTCAGAACCTGTCGAAAATGGTCAATAATTGTTAAAATTTGGAAAATGGTCTAAAATGGTCAACATTTTTGAAAAATTGTCAAAATGGTCAATTATTGTCAGAACCTGTCAATAATGGTCAATAATTGTTAAAATTTGGAAAATGGTAAACATTTTTGAAAAATTGTCAATAATGGTCAATTATTGTCAGAACCTGTCAAAAATGGTCAATAATTGTTAAAATTTGGAAAAATGGTCTAAAATGGTCAACATTTTTGAAAAATTGTCAAAAATGGTCAATTATTGTCAGAGCCTGTCAAAAATGGTCAATAATTGTTAAAATTTGGAAAAATGGTCTAAAATGGTCAACATTTTTGAAAAATTGTCAAAAATGGTCAATTATTGTCAGAACCTGTCAAAAATGGTCAATAATTGTTAAAATTTGGAAAAATGGTCTAAAATGGTCAACATTTTTGAAAAATTGTCAAAAATGATCAATAATTGTCAAAACTGTCAAAATTATCAATAATTGTCAAAAATGGTCAATAATTGTTAAAATTTGAATAAAGGTCATAAGATATCGCAATTACGATATGGCCAATAATTTCAATGACTATCGACGAAAAATGGTTTTGTTGCACATTCCTTTTAGAAGTGAAGATAATGATGTTCTTGCATTCTATTGCGCGTATTTTTATTGATGGTTTTCCCCAACCTCGCATTCTATTTTGCATAAGAAGCAAGCTTCTTATAGATTTGTATTTTTGTTTTTATGCTGATCTAACATATCTGACAATAATTCTAATATATTTTTTTGACGTTTTCAAAGTAATTCTAGAAAATAAATTGGTTTATAGTAAGCCGCGGATTCATCTACTCTTGTTTATTATTTTTTAATTATCACTTATTTTCCAACTGGTGGTTATAAATACCAAATTCATCTTTTGAAGTTGGTGTAAATCCTATCAATTTGTCGATGTTTGATTATAATATCGAACTGAATATTGCAGCGAAGTAACTCGATACGAAGCTATTTGAATTGTATAAATATTAATTGTATTCAAATTGAGATTCGGTAGGGTTGACTAAATTTAATTTCGAAGGGATGAAATTTCAAATAATTTCAAAAAGTAATACTTGCTTGCTGGAAATAATAACAGCTACAGGGTGCACTAAGAAGCCATTAGGTCATTGTGTCAATGAACTCTCAATAAAAAATAATTTAAAAAAATTATTAAATAAGCATTTAAAAAAATAAAATATACCTACTATACATATAGTATAGTATTCCTCTTAAATAAAATTTATCTAAAACGTTTCAAGACCCCCGAGTAAACGTTTTTCAAGACCCCCGTGTAAGCGTTATTCCGCATCAAGCATCAAGTATTAGGCGAAAACCAAAATTGGAGAGCGGGCTGGTGGCCACCGTTGACCTCAAGGCGTTATATGGGAACGGAATTTGCCGAGCGCTGACGAACTTCCGTATTTTAAGATTTTGGTCACATCACCTATGATCCCCCTATCGAATTAACCACGAACCGCCACTGTAAGAAACATCTCAGACGCTTTAGAAATCCATCCAACAAATTATACAAAATACTGTTTTTCTTTATAAATTGATTCGCGATATTTTATCCAAAGTGATTGCATAATTTAACATTGATTATATTTTAGTAAAACTCCTACGTTCGACCATGTAGCCGTGGCCTTATTTTAACCGATGAATGAATTAAAGTTCATTGAAAAAATTCGCAAGGTTTATGACTTCTATTCAGATCAATATCAATATTAAATTTACATATGTATCTACGAATTAACTTATTTTTATACACTGGGTGCTTTTTTCTTATTGGATCTCACTATGTTTGTAACCGAGATACAGAATTTTTTTCAATTTTTATTACATCAAATTAAAGATTATCGGGCCTACACAATGAGGATTAAGTGGATACAAATCATTTCATTTATAGCTCAATCTTTTATTTGCAGAATTGTCCTTTTTGCTTCTGGTGATCATCTCGCAAATAAATGGAGAAGACAATAAGTGGGTGTGGGGCGGAAAGAGTAGAGAGAGCGGCAGAAGTTTGGATTCTAGGTAAAATTAAATTTATCAAAATATTTTGCATACAGGGTTATTTTTTTACTTAATTACAGTTACCTATAAATATTTTTCAAAGAGCAGAGACCGTTCACTTAGAAGCAACAACTACTTCTCGGGCTATATGCCCCGACAAACTAAGTTAAACGGGGTTGGTATATCTGCAAGATATAACCTACCATTCTGGTTTGTAATTAGAAGGGACAACATCAGGTTTGCGCCTCATCAGTACAAAGTAGATGCTATCCGTCCAGAAGCCCTGAGAGCATAATCTTGTACTAGAGACAACGTTGAAACCAATTTTATAGATTCAAAAAAAACTTTAAATACAAAAATTGACCGAACCTTTACTTTGGAGGTTTTTTTTTATACAGGGTTGATCAAATGTTGTGGAATAATAACGGAATAAATGGTATTTTTTTTTTAGAGAAGAAGCATCCAGCAGATATGATGTATATGAAGATGATCGTCCATTTAACAATTATCCACCTAATGCATTAGGTGGGGGACCAATTCCTGAGCAATATCCAGGATCTATTTTAAATAAGTAAGTTGTATATTTTTTATAAATTATAAATGGCTCGTAGTTATAGATTTTACGCCTTACCTACCCTACAGAATTTTATACACACATTTTCAGGGGTACAGAGAGGAATTCGGGGTAACTTTTATAGAGAAAGGGATGATAGAAAAATTAGTTTTCTATGATCATTAGTTTTCTAAACTAAATTTTATTCAAATTATTTAATTGACGATGCTAGAATTTTTTATGTAAATAATAAGTTACATTTTTCCAATTAAGACGATTTACTTCGGAGAAAAAACTTTCGAGTTTCGAAAGAAAAATAAATATTTAATGCATAAAAGTAGGTAATTGTTTTCATTTAAGTATCTCCTCCTTGACGTTCGTCGGATAAAAAACAATTCTTTAAGATATATTGCATTTCAGGAGAAATATGTTTTGAAAGTGAATGCCCTGAAGAATCATTCATTTTATTCGGAATGATACTGTCATCGATGTTTTCGATTTGATAAACTGTTTTTCAGACAATGTGCTTTGTTCCAAAAAACAACAAGAGAAATAAGCTCTTTTTGCGGGTTGTTATCAAGATTTTCTTATGGAAAAGTTGTTTTTTCAAATTAAATGAAAAACATGAACAGTTTCTAGGTTAAGTCGTAAAATTTTTATAAACTCCTAAATCTATACCTTGTACCAGTGGCGGCTTGTGGTTAATTTGATAGGGGGGTCATAGGTGATGTGACCAAAATCTTAAAATATGGAACGCCACTGACCAGCTCCCCGGAGACCTAATTTTTGGAAAAACCACTCCCAATTTCTGCCCAGAAGTCGTTAAAATCGTTAATAAAGCAAAATTTTTGGAGTTCCTTTCCAAAGCCCCAAAGGCAAAAAAAATTTTTTGGTCACGCTTGTTTTATATAAAAATAATGCTCTCTTACAAAACAACCATATTTTATTCATTTCTATACATATTAAATATGACAAACTTAAATTAAATGATAATTAGTCTAAATATTTTTAAAATTTAAGTGAAGCCTTCGACCTTTTGTATTTGCAGCAACTTATTACGTCAAAACACATCTCATTATTTCGCTTCAAATGCTCTCCTTTAAATCAAAATATAACGCGGCCTGCTAACCCCTCTACTCTTTTCTAAGCGTGTAATAATCAGCCGACGTACACTTTGGCAAATACAGGAATGAATGTGAAATAGCCACGCCCGTCAATGCGCGTTACTAGATGATGGTAGTAGGGATTAGTACGGTCCCTCAAGCAGGTATACTTGACTACCATTTTCAGTTCTATTGTGTCTATATATTTTATTCTGGGGTACAGAATTTAGTACTTTGATTATTTACCGTACTAATTCACTAAGCACATATTACCCTCTTTGTCATCCGAATACTTTCTCATTTTAACTTCGCGCCTCTCGTACGTTTCTCGACATTCACTCCTGTATTTGCCAAACTGTAAATCGATTCATCGTCGATATTAAACCGGGCTTTTGACCCATCACATGTAAACTTTCTCTCACGCCGCGAAGATCGTCAGCGCTCGGCAAATTCCGTTCCCATATAACACCTTGAGGTCAACGGTGGACTCTAGCCCGCTTTCCAGTTTTGGTTTTCGCCGAGTACTTCGCGGAATACGTTTAGACGGGGGTTTTGAATCGTTTTAGGTAAATTTTATTTAAGCGGAATACTATACTATATGTATAGTAGTTATATTTTATTTTTTTAAATGGTTATTTAATTATTTTTTTAAATTTTTTTTTAATGGGAGGTCATTGACCCAATGACCTAATGGAGGAGCCGCCACTGCCTTGTACCGATAGAATATCTACGTTTCAAATTTCAAATAATTTCTTTGGAACCCTTTTTCTATGACCTTGTCGACCAACATAATATCTGTAATACCCTTTTTCTACGTTCTCCCGTCCTAAAGAAACTTCGAAACAATAAAATTCATAACATTTTTTCTAAAAGCCGGCATAATAAGTTTCTAATGCCGCGTTTTGTGTAAAACTTTATTAAATTCGTGAATATATAGCTTGATTGAATAGTTCGTAGTTCGGCACCACCAGTAAGAGGTTTTTGTGCTCTTGGTTATACCATTTATGTGAAGAGACCAGTAGCCCTGATCAGGCTCAACAGTCTTTTCACTAGGTCCCTTTTGGAGAAATCCTCCCTTGGATACTCTAGTCCTAGGAGTCTGTATCTTCAATAAGACAGTGCTTCACATTCGAAGATAATGTGAAAGACTCTTTCCTCCTTTTCCATGCACAACCGACAGATAGGTTGCTCCCTATATATGCCAATTGTATGCATCTGCTTCCTTTCCTTCACTTTCCTTATCTGGTAAGGCAATCATGATTTTATTGAGCAAAAATTTTAATTTTTCATATCATCCACGAAATACATTTTGTCCGGAATTCACTTCTGTTTGTTTTATATTCAGTGATGTACCATGGGTCAACGTGATGCTTCAATTACTTATAAAACTGTTAAGAAAGTAAGTTAAAAGTAGAAAGGTGCTGGTAGACAGAAGCAATAACGAACGCATGGTTCAAAACGAATTGCTCACAATTCTATCTAAATTAAGTGTTTTTTAATATTATCGTGAAATACAGAGAGTAAATAAGCACCTGGTTTGGGATTACACCATATACAGGGAGTACCAGGACTTCGTACCAAAGACTTAGGAGGTGATAGCTTAAATCCTACAATTAACATTTTTTAACAAAAATAATCCTCTTGTGACAACTCGATCAAATTAATGGTTTAAGAGATATGGGAAATTTTATGTCGCACTGGTACAGTACTATGATTATTTTTAGTCTCTTTATCATCTAGATATCGAATAATAGATTTATACTATTAACGCCTTACAAAGTTTTGAAAATATTTCCAAAAACAATGACCGTTCACTTAGAAGAAACAACTACTTCACTTAAGTAAAACGGGGTCGGTATGATCTACAAGATTTAACCAACCATTCTAGTTTCCAATTTGAAGTGACAATATCACTTGTAGACCGGTTTCGGCGTCATCAGTACAAGGTAGATATCCTCCGTCCGAGAGCTCTGTGAGCTTAATCCCGGACTAAAGATAATACTGAAATCACAATCAATCCATATCCTCAAATAAAGTTTTGATAACAGCGACATCTTCACCTCCATCCTCAAACCAAAATTCTAATTCACACAAACATCTGTTTGTACTATTATCTCCCAAGTTTTTGGTACGAAGTACTAAGACACCCTGTGTATATATATATTATATAGACTGTATTTAACCCAAAATCAAAACAATATCGTACCATTGTATCAAATTATAATTTAAGATTATATTCTAGACCGAATGGAGTTTACGACAATTATAACAATCAACTTTACGGCGGTGGAGGACAAGGAGCTTATTATCCAGACGAAAGACCTGGACCTGGTATCCTTACAGGACCTATTCAAGAAGGTCCTTTTAAAGAATTCGATAGGTGCAAATGCACAGAAAGATTCAATTGTAACACTCCTGGAATATCGTATGTAAGTGGTGGTGCTGGTGTTATAAATCTCAGGAACGGCCATGGTTAGCTTTTTCCTTTCAAAATTTTTATATTTTCATTTTTTAGGGACATTGTGATGTCGGTAAACGTTATTGTTGCTATTCAACCAAAAAAGGAAATTTTGGAGGTCCTCTTCCAGCTAGACCCATCCACTCTCCGGAAAATGGAGTTTTAGTTGGACCCGGAGGACCAATTAGTGGTAATTACAATCAAAGACCAGTAGGTTCGTTTGGAGGACCCATAAGACAAGGAGGTTTTGGATTAGGAGGAGGAAGACCAATAGGGTTTGGCGGTAAGCAATATTTTATTTTTATCTTGCGACCAAACCGTTTCAATTCCGCTGTACTGGTAATGATATGGCGGTAAACGTAAAAATTTGTCATTCATTGATTCTGATGAACAAATAATACTTTCTTTTTGGTACTTCATAAGCCTTCCTTGATTATTGACACTTTATCTATAACATGGAATCGGTTACACCAATTTGGAATGGTAACTGGCGTTATCCATGATAATTTCACCGAATGCCTCTTTGTTTTCAGGAGGACAAAATATCCATTCACCTGCTAATGGTATTCTTGTGGGACCTGGAGGACCATCTCGACCGCATTATGGATACAGTTCTAGATCCGCCAGTGAGCGAAAGGATTAAATCAATAACTTCCTTTTTATACAAAAGCAAATATTCGTGATTCAAACACAAAACAATGCAGCTACAAACAAATCTATACCATCAAATAACACACATAAAATAGATGGAAAATTCTTATATTTTACAATCTTTGTATGCATATTAGAGTGCACTTAAGTAAGATGAAAATTTTTAATCACCAGTAGGATTACTGTATTTAAGTGTGGCTTTATATTATAATATTATTTCTACATTAGGCACTTGATATTAATCTTCACAATCATAGCTGTAGCGGTGGCCAACTAACGAACTGCATCGTTTTTGGCACAGCAATCTAGGCAGTGCTGCTACCTGTCGTTTCACACGACAACTAAATCGATAACTGTATTGGTTGGTTCGTAGTAAACAAAAACATCTTTTTCCAAGGTTTGGGCCAAAGTTACCCTTAATGGCCAAAATTACCCCAGTTTACGGTACTTCGAATTCTTTCTAGTTGCGTTTCTTATCTTTATATAATAAATAATGTACATTTTTGGATAATTATATCCTAGATAAAGAATTTGTAAATACACTGTAAGACTGAACACTATAATAAAATATTTAAAATTTCACTTAATTGTATTGTTTCATCTACTATACTAGATTTCCTATTGCATAGGAGCACAAGAAAGGGTCGATAGCCATAAAGCGGCAATAAACCATTGGCGTTACATTTTTCGGTAAAGACCTGAATGGTTTCATTTATCGGGTTTATTTAATAGTGTGTTATATTTCATATTTCTAGAGTATTATCTTTATTAAACAAGACCCATTAATGAATAAGTCGCCTTACTTTGTTTATTAGACAGGGCCATTAACAAAGATGTAACTTAAATGTTGAACCGAGTATTGTTTATTTCATCTCTTATAACATATACACACGTGGCCAAGGGTTTAAGGGGTCTGAAAAGGGAAGTGATATGGAATGTTTAGTCTATACATAGCCGTCGTATTGAAAAGAGTAAATTCAGATAGTTGCATTATTATCGAGTTTTATTAAACTTTATCCTTTTTGTTACTTACAAGTGCAAAAGTTAGGCAAGTATCATATTATTAGTCGTCAAAATTTAGCCCCTTAGTGTATAAGGGTTTTTTAGCTTTTGAAGCAAGGACTATAGTACTAAACGTACATGGTGCACTTGAACATCAAGCACCTGTCTGTTACTGCACGACACTGGCCATCGGCTTATCATATTAATGAATCCTTAACCATTGTGCCGAATTTTACGACCCTATTGTATTTGAGGTGATACAGGACGTGTCGATTTAATTTAGGTAAAACCGACCTGCTTTATCATTTTATTCCACATAGAAAAAAAGAATTTATTTGTGGTACTTTTGAATAAATAATGAGGCACTTTGCTTCTACGGAAAAAGAAATATAGTATAAAAATATGTCCAGATTGACTTCGAGTATCTCTGTATATATATATATATATATATACTGAAAAGCGATAAACGCTTATATATATATATATATATATATATATTCAAATTCGTACAAGTACACATGCTTGTACATAACTCATGTTAATTGTACTTATAACTACTACTCCAAAATTTCAAACATTCATTTGAAACAGAGAAAGCACCAGATTAAATTCCACTTTCTTATGGGATCAAATTGTTCCTCTTGGGACGATTTAGGGGTGAATTTATATTTTACACAGAGGAGGACTTGTTAAATTGTGCAAAAGTGACTTTAATGGATTTCGTATGGTAATTAATACATTTTTCAAGTTAGACTATCCTGCTCTAGACGATAAATAATTTCTTATAGAAATTATTGTTTGATGATCCTGTAGAAAGTGTAGATTTGGTCCAGTCTATCTTGGTTCTTTAGGCAAACGAGAAAGTTGGTAACTGCCTAATTGTTTAACTAACAACGTTAGACCCTAAAGTTTCGATATCTTTGTTGCGAGTCCGAGTTTCGTGGAAGTTTTAGGTGATGGTCGGTAGTTTTGCGAAAGAAAATCTGGAATTCTAATGACCGATACATAAATAAACCACTCGAATTCGAAATGATAACAAGGGTTGCTGCTACATTTTGCTTGGTAATTCGGAAAACTTTTTACTAAATCCATTTATAGGTTGGGAAAGTTTTAATAGAACTACGGAATGTTCGCAAAAGGGAAAGGAATACAAGGAATTTTCAGACAATAATATTTGATAGAAATCGAAAAACCGACAGTATAATCCATACCTGCTAATACTAATTTTGGTGTTTGTTAATTTGTATTATTTATTTTTAATTGTTTCTCTTATGTTTGTCTAGGTGTTGTGGTTCGTATTATCTGTCATATATTTTTGCCACGGCTTCTCAGAAAGAGATTCGACTACTTACCTCAAGTCGTGTTTCAAGGATATTATTGATGTCGGTTCATAGATGGCGTTCCAATCTAATTATTTAATTTATTGTACGTAAGGAATGAAATAGTTATATACTCTGATTTTATTTTAATAAATAACTACCAACAAAACAAATTGAAAATGAAAAATAACATCGACTACCATAAACAAAACTACAATATTTTGTCGTGTCGACAATAATAGAAATATGAAATACTCTTACCACCAATATTCGCACCTCTCCGAATTACGGAACGTGATGTTCGCTCCGCTTAAACAGCTGATCAATTTTCCTCACAGAAATGTGAGGACGTAACCTAAATTAAATATTAATACCATTTACTTCAGTATCATGCGAATATTAGTAAATTTGATATCAAATTTAACGTAAGTATGCAACTATTAATAATAATAATAAATACAAACTACAATTAAATGCCTTATTTATACATTCTTAATCACTTTCAATGCGTTAGTTTTTCTATTATAACCTCAAATTCGTGAAACAAATAAATTGTTGTAAATAAGAACCGTAACACTTTTTATTTTCGTTCAGCTTCCTGGACACAGCATTCAACTCCTCCAACTATGATATATAGCTCGAACAAAATTTACTGGATCGCAAATTAAATATATTAATAAATTGGTTATATCACCATGTACATGAGTAGGTTGTCCTAATGTGGTCGAATATACCACAACTCGCTCGTAGACCTCGTTTTGGCACTTTATACTCAACTCTTTCTTTTTGATTTTTTTTACCAGAAAAGAAATTTACACCCCACAGGAATTATCACGCTTCTCACGTCCCCAGTCAACAACTCCCTCTTTTCTGGTTTTTCTAGCAGAAAAAAATTACACAGTAAAAATTATTTGACGTACACGGTACACAACAACTCCCTAGTTTCCTCTTAGCAACCTCTTTTTTATTTTTTTTTATTTCCACTTCCTTTTCAAAACATCTTACCAACCAATATTTAATATTTCGGGTAAGTACTTAAATTTTCACTTTGACATTTTCTTGACATATTTCTATAAAATATTTATTTATATTACTATCTAAAATTCACAAATTAAATAAAATCAGAGTATATTATTACCGCTGGTTCATAACTTTATAAACTTTAATATTCATAATTCCATGATTTACAATAGTGACATACAAACATTACTTTCTGATTGTGTACCCTATTGACATTATATTCAAAAAAATTATAATAATGAATCAAGCTTTAGATATGAAATGTTGACATATAAAAAATATGTATACAGGATGTATCAAAATTGTTCAAAAATAATTTGAATTTGTTTTAACAAACGTGATCTTAAATTTAATTTGATACAATCTTATCACGATTCCGTAAAATCCATAACAATACAGAGTGTCTCGTAAATAAGTACCATAAATTAAAAAAATGGTAGATCGCTTGTGAGATACAAGCTAAAAAAGGGTGCAGAAAGGTGGAAAGAAATTGGCCCTACTCGAGTTCTTCGACGTTGGGAACGCGTTCTACAGTGTCAGCAAATGGGCGGAGTTAAGCGCGTTGCTGAGGCTTGAAGTGGGGAGGGGAAAGGCGGAGAGGATGTGTAGGAAGATTGCGGAGAAGATGAAGCGGTGCGGACTGGAAGTGGCGGAAGATAAGAAGGTGGGGTTGCTAGTGAAGGAACAGAGCAAGACGAGGGAAGTGGGGGTAATGGTGAAGGGAAGGAGAACTCGTATGGAGGAGTCTGTGAAATACCTAGGGGTGTGGTTGGATAGTCAATTATCCTTCAGAACGCACATGTTAAAGGTGGCACAGAAAGGGAAAGTAAGGGCAGCATGGCTGGGAAGATTGAGTGAATGCGAGGGTGCAGAGAGGGATACTCCTGAGGGTGGTGCAGGGGAACAGGACAGTGGGTGGACTGGCAGTAGTGGTGCTGTCAAGGTCCTACCCATTGAACGAGATGGCTAGAGAGGAAGTACAGAAATGGATGGTGGAGGAAATGGAGAGAAGGTGGGAAGAGTATGAGGGTGCGCTAAAAGGAGCGATTGGTAGTAGGTGAGATTGGATGGACCGGAAATTCGGCGAGGTGAACTACTTCTTAACATAGGTGTTCACTGGACATGGGACGAAAGTAGGGAACCCTCACAAGATTGGGAAAAGAGAGACTGGAGTGTGCGAGAGGTGTGAAGTGGAGGATGATGTGTTTAAATGATGGAAGAACGAGGAAGTGCTGAAGAAGTTTGAGAAGAAACTAGGGGAGGCGGTGTATTGGGAGAGGTAAGTGGCGTAGTGGAGAGCATGATTAGGGAGAGAGGAGGACTCGATATGGCATGAGAGGTAGGAGTGATAGGTAGGGAGAAGACGATGGTGTGAGCGGAGAGTATGCAAGGGGCCGCCGCCCGTCTTAAGGTATGCTAGGGTAGTGATTCCGAGACGGGGGTAACGGCGAGTTTGAGGTAGGTTTCGTTGGTAGGCATCCCTTTGAGGATGAGTCCGACACTGGATAGGACCCATTCGAACCCATTCCATCTTGACCAGAAAAAAATAAATAAATATTTTTTTTAGGTTTTAGTCTCTTTAAAACAGATCAATAGTGTGAATTTGGTCAAATTCTAATAACCCAGTGACGTGGTAGCAGGGGTTATTAAATTTTTATTGTACTATATTCTTGTTTTTGTAGCTAAAGACTTTTTTCTGCAATTCTACATAGAAAGTACTCGCTGTTGATATCTTTTTTATATTGAAAATTTTTCTTCGCTTTTTCTCATTTTCCAGGAAGTTTATTATTCCCTACTTTTAATTATTAATTAAATGAACGCACAAAAAAACAATTTTGGTGAACAGTAATAATTTTTCTGCAATAATATGCGAAGTTTCAGAATTTCCATCTTCCGGTCCGTTTCGCGATAATGTGCGGCAAGCCTCAGGCATACATTTAAATTTGAAAGTAGGGCTTCCCCTTTAGTTCTGTTATAGTTTTCCGTTGCAAAGTGCTGCTAGAAATTGACCCGAAACATGAAAATTATGAGAAATTTCGTTACAAAATTCACTATTTTGTCTAAATGCGTCCTTAAACATTGTTTGAAATATGTTTACTGGTCACTGATGGGTTTTATTTCGAAAAAATATTGCGAACAGTTTTGTCGACTTTCATCAAACATTTCATACATTTTCAAATTTAATTACCTACCGTAAATATTGCTGGTGGAAAATGAAATGTTTTTTAACAGTTTTTTGGTCTATTTGAGATAAAATAATCCTGTATTCAAGGTTCGTAAAAACGTAATAAAAACTTTTTTCAACTTTCACTTTTAAAATAAAGAGAGTTTATATCTCAATTTTCAAAAGTGGAACTAGGAAAATATATATTCTCACTTACCAATGGTAGTAATAACTATAATTGAATAAAAAAGTGCCCCGGTGCGAGTCCATTGCACTTTTTCGGGATCCTCTTCCCCGTCCCATCCTTCCTTGTTCATTTTATCCAATAACGATTTCTCGAAAGCTCTCAAATAATCGATAGCACCTTCGGTGAAATTAGTCTGATCCAAGGCTCGCATTTCTTGGGTAAAATTCCAAAGGTAATGAGTAACGTTTTCGCGAATTTTATAAATTCCTCGTTTAATCTGAAAATAAATTCAACAGGATTATTTCAATTAATATTATCTAACGAGAGTACGACTCTGTGGGATATCCTGCGTCTAATGATGGGAAAATCACTCAATATCGATACAGTAAAATATCGAATATTAATTTATCGATACGTTAACGATCCGAGATTTTGCTGATTTTGACGTTTTTTCCGCAAAAAACACCTTTTTGGAGGTGGAAAAAGACATTATTGCGATTTCCGTCCAGAGTTGAGTTCCTAGAATAAAAAGTTGTAGATCTTGGGAAAATCTACAACTTTTACATCAGTGACTTTTCCACATAGCTTCAAAATTAGCTCGAAAAACGCAAAAAACTGCATTTTTCGTTTTTTATTTTTAGTTTCGTTAAAAAATGTTCGATTTTGATGAAAATTTAGTAGAAGGTAGCTTTGATAGTCACAAACCATGAAAAAAAAATACAAATTGAAATATTGGAAATGTTTCGAGTTATAACGTTTTTTCGGTGAAAAAACACTTTTTTTGGGGGGGTAGAAAAAGACATTATTGCGATTTCTGTCCAAAGTCGAGTTCCTAGAATAAAAAGTTGAGTATAAAAGTTGTAGATCTTGAGAAAATCTACAAGTTTTTCATTAGTGACTTTTTCACATAACCTCAAAATTAGCTCGAAAAACGCAAAAAACTGCACGTTTTTCGTTTTTCATTTTTAGTTTCGTTAAAAAAAGCACGATATCATTTCACAACGTGATTAAAAAATCACGATATATCGCTCATCACTATAGATAACGCCACTTGCCGCTAACACTAAAAATCCCGTATCGCAAGGTATCGATACACTACAAATTTATCGATACTTGGAATGTATCGAAAAGCATAGTATCGATACAAAATATCGAGTATCTGAAGTAAAAGTATCGATACACTGGAATATCGGATAGTATCGCGCATCCCTAAGATATAGTTACTTAGTTTTTCTTTTGAGTTGAAAGAGCTGTTAAGAATAAAGGGTGTATTCTAACGAATACGGTGTTTGATATAATTAAAAGTAGTGTAACAATTATATTACAGGATATAATTTTAGTCTACCTACAGTCGAACAAATCGAGGAAGAAATATTACACGAATGTATTCAGGATATTATTACTCCGCCCGACCGACGACAATTCGTCAGACGAATAAATCAAATGATAATAGGCTGTAACAAGAGTATAGCTTGCACCCTGCTGAGTTTTTTACACTGGTTGGGCGTTATCTTAATATTTTATAATGTTCGTCAAGATATACTTACCTGTTTTTCATTTTCCACCTCTAATGCTTCAAATGTGAAAGCCCCCAAAACACAATACGATACGACCATCGACACCAAAGTCACATGAGAAAAAAGACACGTTATCGTCTTCCACGTGTAATGCAAAAAGCTCGTACAGCACTTTGTAGCTTCATAATCGGCAATTTCAGGATCTGATTTATAACGAGACATTTTCGCTTAAGCTTAATTGTTCAGAATGTTAAGAACTTTTAGGTGAAATTATTCCATGCTAGAAGTCCACTCGGTAAAAAAGAAGATTTTCTAATATCACATCTTAGAAATTCCGAAGAAAGTTTAGAGCTGAGAAACATTTAAAAATGTCACTAAATTAATTATAACCTTCCCGTAACATGCATTCAAACTACAAATTGTATTTAATTAAGTACCAATTTCAATGTTATTTTTCTACCAATCACTATTATTAATTAACATATTATTAGATTGATTTTTAAAAACGTTTTCATAAAAATATTTACACCACAACTAAAAACCGACACGAACGATTTAAGTATTTTATTTTTTATTTTCGGTATCGAGAACTATATTACGAAAACCACTGTTTATTTTTCTTCGACATTATGTAGTCACTGAAAAGAAAAAGTCAATTTTCATCATCGACTTTAAGTTTGAACTGACTCGTCTAATTTTAGGTGCGTTCATTTCGACGATTCTGTAGAAATAAGAAATACGAAAATAACTGCACAAGTGGTTTTATTATAAGATCTTAGACTGATCCGTGAAAAACAAAATAGGCGATAAAAGTTGTCAAAAAAACGGTAAATCTGAAGACTATAAACACAAGGGTCTCGTTTTTAAGAATCTACCGTTGTGTCGTCTCGTTTTCGAAAGAAATTTAAATTTCGAAAAACTGGAAGTCGCGAGAGCGACGAGACTGAAAATTGCAAGACTAGAGGAAAATGGAAGTTGCGAGACGAGACTGGAAGCTGCCACATTAGACGAGACTGGAACTTGAGGGACGAGCCATGGAAGTGAGTCTCATGAGATGTGAGACATGGTGGTGGAACTTGTTGCGGAAAGAAGAAGATACAGACTGGTCATTAAAAAAAACCATCTCCTTACTTCTTAGAGATCAGAAACCCTGGGAGATGGTACGATGAAAAAGTATAACTTTTCAAAGAAATTCTTTACGAAATTAAGCAACAAGAAGGAATGGGATCCAAATGCCATTACCAGACTTGGAAAGAATGCCATTCAATGGTACACAGACGGCTCAAAAGCAATAGAAGGAACTGGGATAGGAGTGTGCGGGTCAGGAACCAAAAAGTGTAATCAGTTCCAAAATGGTGTGGGAATGCCTAAGAAAAACTCAATGAACTAGGTGAGACTTACTGTGGATTCCAGGACACACTGGAATAGAAGAAAATGAAATAACAGATGAATTAGCAAAAAGGGGGACTGAAACACCCTTTGCGGTATCAGCTCCAATGTAATATTGGAAGAAATAAGCAAAGCCGAAAAATAAGAGAAGATCTGACCATTGGAAAGATCTAGTAAGGCTTAGACGATCAAAGATTCTTCTGGGTGATTACAACCTGTTGAGATCAAATGAATACATAAGTCAAAGTAAATCTGCCCTAAGAGTTTTAACAAGGATCCTAATGGGACATTGTGGCCTGAATGGGCACCTAAAAAAGCTCTAAATAGTGGAGGAAGAAGAATGTAGATTCTGTGGCATGGAAGAAGAAACATGCGAGACGAGACGAGACTCTCCATTTCTTGTAACGTGTTTACAAAGAAAGCTCAATGATTTCATTAGTTGTATCAATTTATTTTTTTTGGAAACGTAGTTAAACTGGACGGAATTTCGAATTATTTCAAAGTGATCGTCAGTGATCGGCCTAAAAAATAATAGTTCAAATTCTTGAAAAGATTTAGAGTTTATTATTTTTCTATTTGCTGTTGGAGTTGGAAAGTTGATAGCGAGATGAAATATTTATTTACGTAGATGAGTTTGTGGATAATTAGGCTAAGTGTGTTTCAGGCATCTGGAAAATTTTATGGAGATTGAAATGTACTAAAAAGAATTATACAATATTCATAAAAGTTGTTATTATATGCAATTTTTATCGTTGTTTTTTGGCAATAAATGCAATGGGTATCGGTACTTTATGATAAATTTCTATTATTAGATAGTTCATGTGGGATATTTAGTTTTATCCATCGTATTTTTAGCCATTTTCCACCAAATAATGTAATCATTATAATTTTTCGCAACCCTTATATCGTCTTTAACTAAATCAAAGACTACTGCGACATCTCTTAACAAATAGATAAACTATTACGAAGCGTCGGTGTTGTACGGAATGTTTTCTTTTATATTTGTGGTTCTCAATGACATCTAACGTATGATACCGAAACTGTTCTTCTTTTAATAAATTCATCTCACAGAGTATTGTACGTATTTAGCCACATTAACTATAAACTTATTGTAATAATTTTTATGTATTTAATAATACACCTTATATTAAGCGATTATTTTTAAAAAACAACGACAGAAGTAATTATATTAAACCCACTATATAAAAACATAATATTCTGTAGATGAAACCTTTAAGGTAAGTTCATATAGCAACGAATCACGAATCGTTATTTTTATAGTCGTAAAAAGTTACCATTTTATACAAAGACGAAATTGGTAGACGTTTTTAAATTTTTGAGGTCAAGACTGTGGAATTTATTTTTTCTGTTTGTTATTTAAAAACCAAAATTATTAATTTTTAAATTATTCTAATATAAACCAAATATTATGTACACGGAAAACTACTAAATTAATTAAAATAATTGTATCATAACCTAAAAACTAATATGCAAACTAACAAAAGTGTCAAATTAGCCTGAATTCGTCAGGAATATCGGAAAATCTTGAAATGAAGTCGTTTCCCGCCAGCCAGATTTTAAATTTCATGAATTCCTCAACCTGTCAACTTTCCTTCCAATTAATCTGACCAATGGCGTTAGAGTTTGTGATTCGTGTTTCGTGTTTCGTTGTTATATGAACTTACCTTTAGCGTGAAAAACTTTGAAGTATGTCAGTTTTGCAGTGCTGCCACAATTTAAAATAAATACCTAAGCAATTCCCTATTAACTGAAGTTGCCATTTCTATTTTGCGAAATGGCTGCTGTTTCAGACTTTTTTTCACTAGGTAGTATTGTTTGGTGTAGAACCTGTTATAATAAAGAAATCGAAGGAGAAGTTCTGGCATTTGATCCACCAACTAAAGTATTAATATTGAGTATCCTTTTTAAATTAAGTCAAAACGTGTGGAATGCGAGTACATGGTTTTGCTTTGCCAATGTTTGTGATAACTTTTTCATTGATTGCACAATTTGGCAATAAAGTAGTGATTTCGCAGTTGTTTAGTGTATTTGTTTTGTTAATTTACATTCTGCAATTTAACTTATTCAAAGTAAACACAAAGTAAATTGTTAACAAAACAATACATTGTAAACCTTGTTTTCAGCCATTTTTGTTGATACTATAAACAACTAATCATGGAAAACAACTTGTTTAAACATAACCAGTTTTAAATATATTCATTTGTTTTCCTTAATATATTGCTAGAATGTGCTCCTACAAGTGGAGATCCGAAATTAAATGATATTCATTTTGTTAATTTATCCCTTGTTAGTGAGTTACAAGTCAAGAATGAAGTTACAAGTGTTCCTGACTTACCACAGTCTTTGAATTTACAGAGGGTAAGTTTTTTTAGAGACATGTATTCTAATCCTTTTCCTTATTATTTAAAATAGAACCATAATTATCTTATAATTTTCAATGATGATTTTCTATATGTTTCATTTATACCTAGTAAAATGATAATCATCAGATTGAAGTGTATTTATTTACATGCAAAATATAGTTGGGTGTAAAACATGAACCGATCAATTAGACAATATCAATCAAAATTGAACAGAAACAATGGAAAATACATTTAGAGATATTGAAAAGCCTTCACATAATATTAAACAGAATGCAAGAAACCATCCTATTACTAAGCAAACTATTTCGTTATTATTGGACTTCCTAATAGTTTATTTTGATGTAGTATAAGCTTTGAGCTTTCTTGCTTTTATAAGAAGTGTGCAAACGTGCTTTGTGGACTCAACCAAAACAAAACATTCGACTTCTCTACTTGAATATTATTGGGTAATTATCTACTTCCTGTAAATTGATGTTCCATTATTCCTTGACCAAAACATCAACCCTCCCTTCCCATTGTTGTGAAATATGAATGATAATGTACAAAAGATATTTTTTGTACAACTGCCATTAAAAGTGACATTTTTAATGCATGTCAAACTTGTTAAAAGAAGACGTTTACAACGTAGCAATTTAAAAGTAAAATAATTTCAACACTAGTGTTAAAAATAAAATATTTTTAACACTAGTGTTAAAAGAGACATAAAGGAAATGAGAATTATTGTTAAAACGTCAAAAAAATAATTAACTGACACTAGACGTCAAAATGTGATTTTCTTGAAATACTTTTATTTTATTATCAAAATGGGAGTTGTACAAAAAACTATGTATGATATTTGTGTTAAAAGTAACATTTTATTTTGTGAGTGAGAAAGTTTGCGAAACGAGCGAAGCGAGTGGAGCAATTTCACGAACAAAATAAATAGCTATTATCATAAGTACTTAACAAAATATAGTCATTTAAAAAAGTTATATTTTATTATTTATAATTAAAATAATACAAAACAACCAAATTACAAATCGTTTATCCTCAGGACAACAGTCATTAGTGTCAACGTGTCATTATCAGTTGGTGGACATGTCCTACAATGATATTTGACAACTCGCAAATATCTACTTGTAGGTGGTTTATTGATATGAATTTTTGTGTTTGCAGCTAAATACAAGAATTAGAAATCAAGTAGATGAGAAGAAACGAATGTTCCAAGCGAGGGCTGCAAATGTTAGTTCTGAAGGACAGAGTTTGTTCATAGCGATAGCTAAAACAATTAGTGAGGTTAGGTGGAACAATTCAGAAATTGTTGTTTTTAACAATCATGATGTAAGTATTAAATATTAGTTGTTTATTTGCTTGCGAGGGGATCTAAAAAAAAGGTAAAATTTATAATTTTAGGTTATTATTAGTCCACCTTACCAATTGGAAAATATAAGAGGGAATATAAACAGTAAAGAGTACTCATATATAAGGAAAGTGGTGAGTAATTTTGTAAAAACTATCTTCTGTATTGAATATCTATCGTTATTTTTATTTGTTGAAATGTTAAAACAACTTTACTAATAATATCTGTATTCTTTTCACCACTTTTAAGTGAGTGGAACTCAGATTATTTGATTCACTCAGGACTGAGGCTGAAGTAAGAATATTTCTGCCCCGTCACCCCAACTGAGCCACCTTTCATTTGGTCTCGGAAGTGATGGCTTTATTCTAAACTGCATTCTGTTGTCGTTTTAATGATATCTGAGATTGTATATGGTTTGATAAGTGATTTAAATTTATATCACAGACTTTTGTACCAAAAACTTGGGAAATGATAGAAAGGCTGAAAAGAAATATAGTACTTCATATAAAAATGTTTTCTTACACCCTTTGGTAACGAGCTATAGGTGTCAAAAATTGGGAATTAAAAATGCTTTTTATTTATAATTATTAAATGGTTTAGTAGAAATTTACTCCCAGTCTACTGTGCCAAATTACCGAATTCATTATGACACATATCACCTCGAACTGCTCAGTAATATAAGCTGTAGGACTTATAGCAGAAATAAAGTATTCTTGTATTTAGTTTAGTTTATAGTTCTTTATTTTACATAAACTTTATAAAGAAAAACCAGATACTTATAAATAACCTTAAACTACACATAACCCGTTATGTGCAGGTTTCCTTTAATTTCTTTACTTGGAAATAGTAAAATAATTAAAATCTGTGACGAGAGCTAAAAATGAAAAATTTGATGTTGCCTCTTAGACCGCTAAGAAACAAGTCATCCCAATTTAACCATTACATGTCCCTTGAGCCCTTAAAACCTTTTTTACATGTGGTACCCATTTCAAGATGGACCAAACACTCAAACAAAGCCATTAAAGTCTAAAACTGAAAGTTAGCAGTCTAGCTTAATTACTCTTAATCTACCTTACTTACTCTGTCTACCTTATTTACTCTCAATTTATTTTACTTACCATATTTTCTCCCAGTCTTCCTTACTTACTCTCACCTCATTCAATCTTACTTTTTCTTGGAAGTGAGAAAAAGAAAACAGTTTACGAAAAATGATTGGCAATTTTTACATTTTGTTAAAACTTGTTAGAGGAGGACTTGGAATTTGTAATATTTTGTTTTGTTTCAGGTTGAGAAACACATGAAAGATTTAGCGTTAAACAGTCAAGGTGTTTGTCAGAACAATACTTTGCAATAAATTGAAAAAAAACAACTGACATTTAGATAATGTATATATATCTATTGCATGATATACCTCTGTTATATTTGATTTTCGAAAAACTGAAGAATATACTTTTTATTTGCATGTCATACTAATTCGCCAAGGTTTTAAACAAAAATTGAAAATCAAGTGTTTTTTTGTTCCAATTTTTTTTATGATTTTGTATTGGACAGTCTATAACGTCATCTCTGTTTTTGCCGATACAATATTCATCTATTTATTTTATATGAATAAAAATGATAATTTAATAGTTTAATTTTTTCCTCTATAGTTTTTAATTGTTATTAACATACAATCTTCCACGCAACGAGCATCGCCGAGCAGTTCATAGATGTATGTCATAGGTCAGAAAAATTGACGAAGGAATTATGATGGAAATGAGCTCTTCAAAATCAAATATTTCAACAAAATATGGATAAATGTGGATTTGACATGATTGGCAGATATCAAGTCACGTAGTAATAACTTTAGTCTTCATTGACAGAGCAGCGAATCACGAAAAACGAGGAAGAACTATACAGATATCTGTAGGTGTCGTTATTAAATAAATAGTCAATAAGTTTGCCAACGATGGCGCTGTTTTCTTAACTAACATTGGAAACACAGACGAGGTACGTGCGAAATAGTGAGATGTAAGGCTTGTTCCGCCTGGTATGCACAAATTACTCACTCTTATGGCATGTATGAACCGTTCTTGCTTCGTATCTAGTACCGTAGGTAAGTTTGTGGTGAGTGGGTCTATAAGGCACTCCACTGCGACTTGCAAGAGTCTATTGTCGCTCATATCTATTCAGATTTCCGACAGTCCAAGTCTTAGCATATTATGATGATTCAGATGACAGTGGCCTGTTAGACAACGTAGGTCATGCCTGCTATAGTCTAACATTTGTTTGGAGACCTTCTTCGAAGGATGTATAAAAGCCTTTGAATGATCTAATCCTGGTTTATTATGCCTCCAAAGCTTTTCTTGTTGCCCAGGTATTAAGTGTTCGTTTGGCAAAGCTTATTGTGATGCCAATTTTAGGTTTTGGTCCGATAAAAACGCGTCCGGCTCCCTCCCTTGCAAGAGAGTCCGCCTTCTTATTGCTATCCATTTCAGAATGACCAGGAGACTTTTTTGGCAGTCTAAAGCCAATTTCGACGTTACACTGTAAGAGCTAAGTGCTTTCAAAGCCGTTTTTGGCTTGTGTGATTGGTTTTCTCCAATCTCTCCACACATTAAGCAATGGCGTAAATTTCCGCCTGAAATACGGTTGCATAGGATCCTAGAGAGGTTGAAATTTCTGTCCTAGGTTAATCATCCATCTGTGTACCAACAGCTGGCTGCTCTTAAAATAGTTCATCCTTACTTGTTATTTTGTTCGTGTTTGTGTCACATATAGTGGAACATACACCTTGTGCAAAGATTGCTTCATAATCCACCAGGACCGCCTTCTGAAATTTGACAGTGACAAACTAGTCAACTGGTTGTGGTTCTAACCCTTCCCCCCCCCCCCCACTCTTGTTTTTAAACCGTAAATGTTTCAACCTCAACTGTCTTCGTTTTAGTTTGTTGAAAAACCTAAACTTGTTTTGGTCTTGAGATGTCTCAAAACTAATGATTTTGAAGTAAATAGGTATAAGTTTTAAATTTACCGCCATTAAAATTGATAGATTTCTGCTCAACTATCTCTCTTAATATATCGTAACAACTACAGATGGCACCACATTCGGCGGAGCAAAATTTTTAAATTGAGTCGGCAGTTTTTTGCTTTTATTTTGTCTGAGTCGAGCACAACTTTAGGCAATAATTTTTGAAACATTTTACATGAAAAAAGTGTCAAAAACTAATGCTCAATAACCCGCTTACGCAGAAGCGACACCTTTTGAAATTTCCATAAGGAAAACAATATTTTTGCAGACTAGGAGCCTCTCTGAGTGATTCGACTGAAGAAATTTTGAATTAAATTTCAAAACTACATATTTGGTTTCGAAATTTAAAACCAAAAATTTTAAAAAATCCTCCCCGGCGGGGAATCGAACCCCGGTCTCCCGCGTGACAGGCGGGGATACTTACCACTATACTACCGAGGAATGTGATAGCGAGTTAAAGTATACCAGTGAAATTGTGTCCAAAATTTTTAATGAATGATAAAATACGCTCAAAATTAATATCTGGTATATTCAAAAATGAGAGTTAATAATATGAATAAACTTTGCTAAAATAGAAATACTTTAAATGGACGGATTTAAAGTTAGTCCCCACGTTTCCGAAATTCGGAAACTTTCCTATTGGCTGGGGTTGGAATTTTAATGGCAGGTAATATTCGTTAAGAAAATTGCGGCACCGCAAAATGTTGAAATAATTTTATCATTTTGCGGATTTCGTGATGCCAATCGTTGTCATTTGTCATCTAACTAGTTGTTTGTAAACTCAAAATTGAACAAAAGCCGTCAATCAATAAAGATTTTCTCAGTAAATTATTATAATAATTATTATTATCTTCGCATGCATGAAAAAGATCCATTTTAAATTCAAATGTCATATTATTTGATCAACGTTATTTTATAAACAAAATTACCAACGTGTTTTGGTTATAACAATAAAATTCCCTACAAAATGCGAATATTTTTTCGCGAGTCGAATCGCAATTCGTACGCATGGGGACTTGGCTTAAGTGAATCACCCTCTATGTTTACTGTCAAATTTCAAACGTAAACGCAGGCTCTTATATAAATATGACGTCACTACCTATCGCACACTGTTTATAGGTATTTGAGCACTTGTTAAATGGTGTGGTTGAATATTTTTGTATTTCTATAATAATTAGTGAATAATATTTTTTTTATACAAATAGTGAACCGAGAGCTTAGAGCCATGTTATCTATTTGTAAACAGAGCTTGTCTTCGAGTTTTCAAAGGTCAGTCAAAGTTTAACTTTTAGATAAAGTTTTATCAGCATGTGATTTATGTAAATAAATGATGTTATTTTTAATAATACGTTTCCTTAATGATTAAATTAGGTGACAAAGGTTATCTGAAATATAGAGAGTTCTATTTGTTAAGAATAATCTTTAGAGAAAGTTCATTTTTTAATGGGGTTTGGTGGTAATTTTCCATTGACACTTGGGCAATTCCTACAATTTAAAATGTTTCAAGGGGGAATCAACTAGTGCATATAAATAAAATTTAGTTTATTGTTTTATTATTTTAATTGTCTTGCTAATAACAGACTCAGAACAGCAGATCTTGGTATAAAGAGTGAGGTCAATAAATATTGATACTCCACAGGGTGTCCCGTAAATTAGAGGCATGATAAATCGTTTAGAAATATTACCCAAATACAACTTTTCCCAAACATTCTTAGTTTGTGAGATACAGGGTGCTGAAGAAATACTCTTTGTTGAACTCGATACAACACTCCATTTCCAAGATTTTTAACTTTTTATTGCAGTAAGACACTTTTTTAAGTTCTATTTTTTTAAATAAATTTTTAGTACCTACTTGCAAATCATTTCCAAATAATTTAAACAGAAACGTAATTCATATTTCTTCAATTAAAAGAGTAATTTGAAATAGCCTCACATTAACAAACGTTGTTATTTCAATAAATGTTCAAAATGACGTCCTTCATTTTTGCATACATTTTTTCATTTGGTTGGTTATCTTCCTCAGCAAAAATCTATTATGAGACAACTCACTGCAAGCCATTTCTATTCTTTCTCTGAGTTCACCCACCGTATTGACTGGTGTAGAAATTACTTTTTCCACACAGCATAATCCATTGGATTGCATTCAGGAGACTGTGCTGGCCATTTGACCAGTGCATCTACTCCACAGCCTATCCATTTTCCCGTAAAGTTTTCATTTAGCGATTCCCTAGCTCGCAGTGTAAATTGTAGCGAGGTCCCATCATGCATAAACCACATTGACAGTCTACGTTGATAAGGTACATCATCAAGAACATCTATTAAATTTATATCGGGATAACCCTTGGTAATTGCATAATTTCTTGTATTTGGATCTTTATTAAAACACACTTGACTTATATGACATTTTATTTCGGTTACGATTACAACTGACATACATTCAGAGACAACCTGATAGTCACATTACAGATCTAACATATAAAAATTCCGAAACAAAATTATTCCTAAGAAAATTTACATATCTAGGTCCATTTAAATATTCCGGTAGAATAAAAGGCCTGATAAACTGGTCCCCAATTATTCCTGCCCAAACGTTAATTTTAAACCTGTGCTGATGATGTGTAACTTTCACGGTGTGCGGGTTTTCATCGGACCAAATTTATTATTTAAAAAAAAATGTACAACATAAAAAAGTGTCTTACTGCAACAAAAAATTTAAAATCTTAAAAATGGAGTGTTGTATCGAGTTCAGCCTTCTATGTAGGAAATTAAATAAAGAATTACAGACAAAAATCTATAGCTCTAAATACAGGTTGTTTCAAAAATATGGTACAATAAAAGTTTACGAACCCCTCGAACCACTACACTGGCTTATTAGAATTTGACAGAACTAATACTGTTGATGTGTTTTGAAGAGACAATAACCTACAAAAATTTTTAAATTTGTACTTTCATCCCCGAAAAGATATGCAATAAAATGTGTATTTCTTCTGCATCCTTCAAAAAGTTGTATTTGGGAATTTTAAATATTTCTTAACGATCTATCGTGCTTCTAATTTACGGGACACCCTGTATATATAATTGATAATTGATTTAGGTACATATTAATGATAATTTATCAATTTTAAGATCTATTTTTAAAAAATACTGAAAGTTAAGGATTTCAATGAAATGCAAGAGAAATGGATTGTATGAAAATACATTTCTAGAGTGATATTTTTATCCTGTATGCATTTATTTTCAATGCACTTTGTAAACATCTGTATAAATTTTATTACTTCTTCAATTTTTTCAAGTAGTGTCTGATTTTCTTAAAATTTAATTTTATATAAAATTTTGCTGAATCTATTAAATATATTGTAGGTAACTACAAATAAATATTTGATAATAGAAAGATAGGAAAATACCAATTACATATTATTTGGCAACTACTAACTGCACAATAAATTTTTCCTAATGCTAGACTTCGGATGTTTTCATTATCATTTCCAATTAATCATTTTTTTAACTAACCACTGGAATTTTTATTTATATCAACAATAAAACAACTCGCTGATATTTTATAAAATTAAAACTTCCACATTTCGTGGAAAATATTTTTGTTTTTAAATAAGTAAACAACTTCTAAAAATAAATAGATTACTTACCTCAATGTTATAAATATAGACATCCAAATGAGTGATACATCTTCCAATAACTTTATACAGAGTATGCCGCTTTTTAATTGACATTGGATTGTTAAAATCTGAACAGTAAGAGATAGGGAATAGTTTTAATTAGAACACATTCAGCTGCATTCAATTCAAAACAAACGTTTTCTATTATTTTTAAAAAAATAAACACTGGCCAAAAAACCAAAATGGACCAATTTCTTGAAAACCAGATTTGATACGTTTTTTCTTCATCTTGCGATCAAGCTAGAAAGTTGAAAGTTATTTCTTATTTCTTTTACCAAGAAATTTCTTCCACTAAAGTTATAAGGTTGATAGTTTCTGATATACAACCGAAAGATCCACACTGTGCTATATCTTTACAATTCAAAATTATTGATCTAATTTTAAAAAATTTAACTGAAAAAAAAATTAAAAAATTCATTTACCATCACAAATTTAAAATATCACCCTCTAGAATATGAAAATTAGTCAGATATTAATGATTTTAACTATAATATAACAAAAATTATCAATTCACTGACATTGATTTATTTTGGCAGTGAGTTAAAAAATTCGTTGGACTATCACCAAATCGAACTACTAGAGGTGTTCAATTAATTTAATAGGCAGGTTTCCAAAAAGAACAACACTGTAAAACACATACATATTTGCACTAGTAAATAACTGGTATTTCAACTGAGAAAACTTGTTACCGATTCTTTTATTTAATAATTTTAGAATGGGGACTAGATGTGTAGCTTCAGTGGTCCCCGAATTGAAAGTAGACGATTTTGCTGTAGCAAACGAACCGATTCTACAGTATCTAAAAGGATCGAAAGAAAGAACTGAATTAGAAAAAGCTTTGAAAGAAACTTCTGCCCGAACTGAAGATGTACCTATTGTAATCGGAGACGAAGAAATTAAGACCAAAGATGTCAGATATCAGGTAAGCTATACTTAAATTCTCTATTCTACTTATTAGAACTTTTTAACCCTAAATATATTTTTTTTAATCCGATATAGGCTGCCAAGTTGCAGATTTCTTATATTTTTGAATTTAGTTTATTATACAGTTACAAAATTTTTTGGCAAGTGTTTCCTACTATGATCCAGAAATATCCTTGTTTAATTATACCAGGAGAATAAGAATTATTTCTATACAAATTTTAATTGATTTAATTGTTAAATTTTTTTCCACCCTCATAAGGTATGACGGACATTTTTGAATATGGCATGCTAAAAACTAGTAATATGTTAACATTTTTGCAAATTTTCATTGACCGACATCGATATATGTAGATACAGGAGTAAAAATAAAGTTGGGAATTTTTTTAGTAATTATTGGTTTTAATTTTTTTCACCCTCTTAACGTTTGTCGGTGATTTTTGAATATGGCATGCTAAAACTAGTAATATGTTAACATTTTTGAAAATTTTCATTGACCGACATCGATATACTGCATGGTAAAGACTATTAGTTCATCAAACTTTTTTCAAGGTAATGCCACATGATCATAAAAAGAAACTGGCGAAATTTTACTATGCCGACAAAAATCTTCTTCAAAAAGCAATTGACACTGCGTGTACTGCGCAAAAAAAATGGGATACAGTACCAATACCAGAAAGGTAAGTTCCTTTCTTTTATAAAATAGCAATAATCTTTTTTTGTTGACGAATATTGCAAATTTAATAAAATGGGTAAAAAAAATTACTTAGATGGCCATAACTTTTCTAAATAACTTCCCGAAATTTTTAAAAATGAAGGTACTTTACTCTTGTTTCAAAATCAAATCTTTGAATGCTCCCTGTATACTACGTGTGCTTTACCATAGGTTTGTTCCAACTGGCATTTAGGAACCATTCTGGAATCGTATCGAGTACTATATAGTGCACAAACTCGAATTAGGGATGGACACATCAACTTTATCACCCCTTCCAGAAGGTAGTTTTTGTACCGTCCCAAGACCTCAGCAGGGGCCATGTAAGATAAGTGACGGGATTACTCACCGGTCACTGTACTCTAAGGAAGCACATACCTATAATTGGCATATATAGGGAGGAACCTATCTGTCGTTTGTGCATGGAAGAGGAGGAAACAGCCTCTCACATTTTCTTCGAATGTGAAATACTGTCTCATTGGAGATATAGACTCTTAGCACTAGAGTAGCCAAGGGAGGATTTCTCCTCAAGAAGGACCCAGTGAAAAGTATGTTGAGCCTGATAAGGACTACTGGTCTCTTCACATAAACAAAAAGCCTAAAGGTTGAGGTCTCTAAGCCTCTGACTTCACTGTCCCAAGAAAAATACTATAATCAGTTGGAACGCAAAAGAAATATAGCACTTGCGCGAACGATTCCTAGAACGGTTCTATCGCCAGTTGGAACGAACATTTTGTTGGTGCATGTTTCGTTTTAGGGAATGCACAAACTTTTACCAAGAATAACTTTCTGTCGAAAAACCCTTAATAAATAAGTTTCCAATATCACGGACAAATTTATAAATTGTAGGTTAAAAATTTGGGACAAAGCAGCAGATTTAATGGCCAACGAATACAGGGCTAAATTAAACGCTGCGACAATGTTGGGACAAGCTAAAACCATCATCCAGGCAGAAATTGACTCAGCCGCAGAACTTATCGACTTTTTTAGGTAAATGCAATAATAACATTGTTAAGAATGATTCCTATACTTTCCTTAATTTATACTTACAGACTTAACGCTTATTTTTTAAAAGAAGCAATTAAATATCAACCCATATCTGAAAATCCTATGGTTACTAAAAATTCCATGAGGTATAGAGGTATCGATGGATTTATAGCTGCAGTATCGCCATTTAATTTCACAGCTATAGGAGGAAATTTGTCATATACGCCAGCACTCATGGTGAGTAGCTATATAAAAATGCAGTTAACATTAACATTTATAGTCTAAAAAGTGTTAATTCTTGTACTAGCTCCTAAAAATATGAGCGATAGCTCTATGAACAGCAAACCTAACCTAAAAATCAGCAAACGAAGCCTCAAGGTAGCTTTAAATCTACCTTGGGCTCAAAGGTTCCTTTAGGCTTCCTTATATGAAGGATGCAACAGGGTTTAAGGACACCTCGATAATCCATGTGGATTACCTTTTTTTATGACTGAATTCCTTACAGGTTAGGCTTGGAGGGGTAGGGATGGAAAGGGGTACAATTGTGCCAATTTTCATAATTTACTTTTTTACTCCAAAATATTAAGGATGTGTCTAAAAATGTTTAAAACTGAAGTTGTGTATTTTTTTTAATTATCTACAACTTTCCCTTTCAACTTTTTTTGATACAATTATTATTTTCGCCGGAAATCGCAAAAACATATTTTCCACCCCAACCGGGAAAATCTCCTCTCGGTATTTGTCACTCAAACATTTGTTATTACTCTTTCCACCATTTCCCGATGAATTCAGTCATGATTAGACCACTTTTTGAGGTAGTTCAACTGGACTACAAGGAACAACTTTAAATCCGACCCTTAATCACCTGAAAAAATTAAATCCTTTAACTTCACTCTCGGGTTTAAACTTTCTTGCGTGGATAAAACGATATATGCAACACTTGAGGTGGATTCATGCAACATCAAATAAACTTAAAATAATCAGCTGCCCATGCAACATTAATTAAAAAATAATAATAAACCACCAGACATTCGCATTTTAGTGATGCCAATCGGTCAAAAATTTTTCCCGTAAGTCTATTTTAAAATCCCCTAAATTCAAACTAAGATAATCACAATCTTAAAACTAGTTTTACCAATAGATGAGGCCAAGCTACTTTTTAATCGAATTTTGAATGTTTTAAATTTTATTTTTCTCGAGATTTTGAGACTACACTGTCGTAGTTTGTTTAAACAAAAAATTCTAATCAATAAATATCCTCCCTAAAAAATTTTACCCCGAAAAATGCCCTTTATTTAAATTCTCCCTAAATTTGGGGGAAAACTCCCCCAAGTTGGCATTTATTTCAATCATCTGTCAAATTTAACACAAATGGTGCCTGTTCGACGAGTTACTAATTTCTTGACCATCTTTTTGAATTTTGGTTTGCACGAATCCACCTTTATACAACAAATCACTTATTCTATTTATTGTAACAAAATAAACCCGTAGGGAAATGCAGTTCTATGGAAACCTAGTGACACTGCGTTGCTTTCAAACTGGTTAATTTTTAAAATATGCAGAGAATCTGGAGTGCCGCCAGGTGTTGTAAACTTTGTACCAGCCGACGGTCCCGTGTTTGGAGACACAATTACTGCTTCTCCAAATTTGGCTGGTATCAATTTCACAGGCAGTGTACCGTAAGTAATAATCAAGTGTTTATAAGGCTAGTTCGTAAAGCAATCACAAACCTACATTTTAACCACAGAATAACCCACTCACAGTGGTAGTTTATTCTGTGGTTTAGAATAACCACTCACAGTAGTAGATTATTCTGTGGTTTAACCTAACCTACAAAAATTGACACCTAACCTACAAAAATTGACAAGGCAGATGTTTCGTTATTATCTTGATTATAATTTTTAATAAACTTTTAGAACGTTTACAAGATTATGGAAACAAGTTGGAGAAAATATAAATATGTACAAAAACTTTCCAAGACTGATAGGTGAATGCGGGGGTAAAAATTATCATTTTGTACATCCTACTGCGGATGTACAAACTGTTGTTAATGGAACTATTCGAAGTGCTTTCGAATATTGTGGACAGAAATGTAGCGCCTGTTCGAGGATGTATGTTCCTGAATCTCTTTGGCCAAAAGTGAGTAAATTCTTCTCAAACTCTTTACCCATTTAGCCTATGTGAAGGTCAAGACATGAGATTGTCGGATATATTTTTCAAAATTCCTGCAAGACCATTGGCACTCTTCAATTGTTTCTTTTTTTTATAGATTAAGGAAGGACTTGTAGCGAAACGTAGTCAATTGAAAATAGGAGACCCTACTGACGCTAGCAGCTTTTTATCTGCAGTTATAGACGATAAAGCTTTTAAAAGAATTAAAGGTTATATCGACCATGCTAAGAACTCTTCTAATGTAGAAATTTTAGGAGGTGGTAAATGTGATGACAGGTAATTAATTGTTAATACACTTCTTTTATTATTATTATCTTTCTTTTAAAAGTTACGACGCGTATAAAAGTGTGCGTTCTTTTGAGTTTTTCCTAAGCGAAGCCTGTGTGGGTCGCTAGTTTTATATAATCGATTTAAAAACTTTTTAGCGTGGGATACTTCATTGAACCGACGATTGTCGAAACTAGGGATCCCAAGGATAAATTAATGGTGGAAGAAATATTCGGACCTGTCCTCGCAATTTATGTATATAAAGATAACAAATTGAAAGATACTCTCGATATGGTTGGATCTTCGACGTCGTTCGCTCTTACTGGAGCCATTTTCGCGCAAGACGAGTAAGTAAAGAAATTAACATGGTCCAGTGCCTCACAGACATCTCGATCTCTATGCCAGTGACAGTTCTGTGCTGTTGTATGTTGACGTTAACGTTTATTTTGTTTTTAGAAAATTCCTAAAAAGTGCCGTAGAAGAATTAAAAATGACAGCCGGTAATTTCTACGTGAATGACAAATCAACCGGTAGTGTGGTCGGTCAGCAACCTTTTGGTGGTTCTAGATTATCCGGTAAGAATTTTATATTTATAACACTTTGTTTTTGCCAGTGTAACTAAGTCTAGTTTTTTAATAACCATGTTAGTCTAAGTAGATTCGGGGACACGCAGCAGTCACCGAACTGCGATCAGTTCAGGGTAGGTTGCAGTTTGGTAAATCGTTCGGAAACTCGCTCTCGCTCGTCTCGCTGTTGTTCGTGGTAAAGCCTGGGACATGCGGTAGTCGGCGAACTCCAAGCAAGGGTTCGCCGAACTGCGATCAGTTCATGGAAGTTTGGTCAATAGTTCGGCAACTCACTCGCATAAAAAAGGACGAGCGTTCGTGGAGTGATTCACAAGTTCAAGCATTTGTAGTTCGCCTTTAACAACGCCTGGAGATGGTTAATGTAGAGTTTTGTTTCATCTTGTAAACAATTTGAACTGCGTTTTGTTAGATTCGGTAGTTGGCAAACATTCGCAGTTCGCCGTCTGCCCCATATGCAGCCCCAGCCTAACATGTACATTTTGAATAGAATCTTGTAACGATTGAATTTCGCAATTTATTACATTAAATAATTTTTTTTCAACCCTTTTTATACGCCTCTGTCTTTGCAAGCATTATAATCAACGCGGCGATTCCTATGTCTTCAATTATTAACGTCTTTTTTATTTCAAAAATTCAGTCGCAAGCCAGGGTTCAACCTGCTGGCATACCATTAGTCCTAATCGCTGGAAAACGGTAATTACCGGAATATACTCCAGCTCTTCTTCTTTTATTTCACTACTTCAGGGTTCCAGCAACAAATTCAGCGCGAAATCCTTCAGTGAACCACTTGTAGTGGTCAAGATTCCTTCCTAATCTTGACTACTGTATGTGGTTCACTGAAGACAAGTCTAAATATTTACCGTTTCCCAGCAACCACAACACATAGTAAGTCAGCTGGCCAAAGTCTGACTTGCGACTGAATTTTTTGAAATAGAAAGACGTTAACATTTAAGTAGAAGTAGATTATCAATTTGGCAGTAATTATTTCGGTTTGTTTTAGGTACGAATGATAAAGCCGGAGGTCCGCACTATGTTTTAAGATGGGGTAATCCCCAGTCGATTAAAGAAACATTTGTTCCTCTAACGGATATCGAATATCCGTATATGAAGCAGTAACCCGGGTTTGATTTTCATTTCAATATTTCTAATTTAGGTTTCAAATTAGTTAGTCTAATATATTTATTGTGATAAGAGTAAAAATCAGATTTTGTCACTATTCATAGATGAGGATTCTGCTTATATTTATTGATACTAAATCTACAAGTGGTAAGTCTCGTCTAATGTGATTTTATTTTTAAATTTGTTGAACGTACTATATTTTATATTTATTGTAAAGTAGAACGCGCTTATTTTTTATTTTTGACATTTCTTTCATTTTTTTTTTCAAATATAGTGTTGATCACTTCCGCGCAGAAAAAATGCTTCAAGAAACCATTTTTGGTACCATATATTTGGTATTTATTGGTTTTCCCAAGGCATTTAAATCGACCCTAAAAGATGAGGGGCTTCTTTGAATATTCGTACTACAACTTAGGAGTTAATCTCGTAGAGAAAGTTAAAAGACACATCTTCGTTTTAACATTTTATATGTTGGGTCAAAAATCTCATAACCTCACTTGTCTGTGTTTTAGTTTATTCAAGGTCAAAACACGCGGAAACGAGTTTTTCGTGAATATCTCGCTTCTTATACAATAAATGATATTTGCATTTATTATGAAAGTTGTAGAGAACAAAATCATTTACAAATTTTGTTATAAACATTTTTTCATGCGATCAATTGTTTTTGAGATACAGCGGACCTGTCGAACCTGCATTGTGTACTCTTCGCGCTCTATCTCTAAAACAAGTGATCGTATGGAAAAAAATGTATAAATAATTTTATGCTCTACGACTTTCATAATAAATGTAAATATCATTTATTGTATAGGATGCGAGATATTCACGAAAAACAAGTTTTCGCGAACTTTGTCCTTGAATAAATTGAGACGCGGAAAAGTGAGGTTATGTGACTTTTGACCCAACATTTAAAATGTCGAAAACAGAAGTTCGTACAAATTTTCAGCTTATTAAACTGGGCTGCCTCTTTAATAATATCAATGTGTTTCCAATTTCCTCAATTTTTCCAAAACTATTCAAAATAACTAGTCCTGTAAAGTATTACAAAGCTGCAAGCTAAAAAATTTATTAAATTTCTATAGATATTAATTTATTTTATTTATAATTAGAAAAATAAAATCAATCGGTTAAAATATTGATACTGATGTTCACTCTTCCTGCTTTAGTATTAAACATGTGACAATAGTTTTAATAGTAAATGTAACAGAGTATTTTATGTTATTTTTTTATATTGTTACCATAAGTTTTGCAACAAATTGTTTCGTTTCTGCGTGTAATTTTTTTTTATCAATTTTCAGTTTTACAATAATATATTTTAAACGGTAGCAATAAATATTTTATTTGATATTACTTGTTTTATTTCTCTTCCTTGAAAGCACAAATTCAACAACTAACCCTTCATAGTAACCTCATTCATTGGTATCTTTTATTGAGCCTGTCTCTCCCAGGCATGTCAACTGTTAGTAGTAATTGTAGCGGTCTGGATTATCTCCTCCTGTTCTTCCCCACGATGGATCTGGTTAATTTTGCCTTCCTTTTCGATGTCCTTGCTGTTTGTCAATCGTCGGATGACGATCTTCCCATTCTTCTCTTGGTGTATGTTGTCCTCGAGTCCTTCGTAGGAGCTCTTCATCACTAGTTAACATACCGACTCTTCTTTCTATGGTCGTCGTAGTTTTCTTGGATGTCTAGTGTTGCTGTGTTAGCGCTAAAAACACGGAACATACTCATGCGCTATACCTTTAGTTTGTAGGGTTAAAAAAACAATTCTTTTTAGAAAACAACATTTATTCAACAACTAATTTTATTATACTAATCAAAAAGTACAAATTTCATTGATTTTGATTCAAATAATAGTCAATGATCCTAGGAAAAGCGATAGCTTCTTTTTCAAATATTTGTCATTTTTATAAGTACTTTTACATACCCTGTCAAATACCAACCGATATTTAAAATTATACAGTTCTAATTTTTACAAAATACTCAATTTTTCATCAAGCGCGCCATTAACGGACGAGTGAATTAAAAATTTCGCAACGATTTAGGATTTTCCAACAGATTTATGCGCTGAAAGTTAGGAACAATAACAAACAATTGGATTGTAAGCAAAATATAAATCCTAGGCGTTATTAAAGAGAATAAGAGGCTTCCACTCTATGGTTTAGTAAACGTTCGTAATAAAAAGCTATAATGGTAATGCTAGCAATCGGTTTAGTGCGACCTGCGCTATAGACAGTAGTCGCGACTTGTTTTGGAGAAAATTAGAGCAAAAGAAAAACCACTCATTTTTAGAACCATAGACATGAAAACAATTCTTGACATTTGACACATATAAATTTAATCGATCCATTAAAAAATACAGTTCATATCAAACAAATTAGCAACAATGGACAAGTAGATAAAGATTCCTATCATCATACTTGTCAAAGAAGCAAGAATTATTCGAACAAATACGTAATATTATATATTGGCTAGGACGCATAGAGATAGGTAGAGACACAAAACGTCAGTGTCAATTAGTGCCACTCTTTTTAAATTCAAAACTAACCGTTTATTGGAAAATCCTACCTTCCAAAAATATTTCACACTTTCTTTAAGCCCGATATTCAAAAGTTTAAAATTATTTACGACGGTTTCACCGCACTCTTTTTCATGTGTTGTTTGCCTTTAATATGCAATCTAAACTGAACTCCTGAACTGAGAGTCAAGTTGCAAGTTGGACAGTAGTAATCACCAGAAGGTGTTCGATAAACTGACAGATTCATGTCTGTTAACACCGAGTCAGACGCACCTGCAAACAAGAAAATCATTCAATAGGGCTTGTCCACCAAGTGACAAATTGAAACTAATGACAGTCGCCCTGTGTATAAACAATTATTTGGATGGATTTGTAATTTGGTTGTTTTGTATTGATTTAATGATATTTTTTATTATAAACAGTCATATATAGCTATTAAAATACCTGAGCAATTAAAATCAAAATTAAATGAACTAAACATGATCAAAATAACAATTTAGAAGCACGTGTGCTTGTTTATTATTAGTACTACTGTCGATTGATTGATTAGTTCGGCACCACCAGTCAGAGACTTAGAGACCTCGACACCTTTTTGTGCTCTTGGTTATACCGTTTATGTGAAGAGACCAGTAGCCTTTATCAGACTCAACAGTCTTTTCACTAGGTCCTTCTTGGAGAAATCCTCCCTTGGATACTCCAGTCTATATCTCCAATGAGACAGTGCTTCACATTCTAAGATAATGTGAGAGGCTGTTTCCTCCTCTTCCATGCATAATCGACAGATAGGTTCCTCCCTATGTGTGCATGTGCTTCATTAGGGAACAGTGAATGGTTAGTAATCCCGTCACTTTCCTTATCTGGCCCCTGCTGAGGTTTAACATTTCGTTAGTCAGCGACTCCGATGGTTTTTGATCAGGAGTTTGCTGTGTTCCTGTTTGGCACGTGTCTCCAGTACGTCTGATGTTTGAATCCACCAAGATGTACAGCCACGTGCTGCAGATTTCGATATTCCAAATACTGGTTCAGGAACAGTGAATGCAGTTTCAGACACTAGTTTTGCTAGGGTGCTTGCCTTTTCACTGCCTACAAAACCCAGGGACCCACTTGAGAGTTACTCTATTATGGTTTTCCAAGGTTTAAAGTTTTTGTATGCAGTCCCAAACCAGTCTAGATCTGATCTGGGGACACGCTAAAGATTTTAGTGCTGCCTGACTATCTAGAAGTATGCGGATCTTTTGGCCTCTATACTCCCTTTCGATGTTCATTTGCAAACACGTGTCGATAGCGTAGATTTATGCCTGGAATACAGATGCACACTTCGCCAATGATGCGTGGACATTGCACCTGGGTCTGGCACCATGGACTCCAGCTCCTGTTCCTGTCAGTTTTAGATCCGTCTGTGTACCTCACCAACGTTATTTCCTGACTGCATGCTTCCAACCCACCCCAAACCATCAAACACAAATAGCTGCTAGAAAACTTTACGTAGATATACAAACAGGAGAATAAAATTAATCGCATGCTTTTCATTATATGTAGAACAATAATATAGAAATTGAAGCTAAAATAATATCTTTCCAGAGGATCACCATTCAAAAACAATTGCAATAAATATATTGAACATAAAATAATAGAAAAACTAACCTTCTCCTTTTGTATTCTGAGATCCTTCACCATCATCCTGTACTCCTAATTGTCGCAATTTCTTCTTGTGTTTTTGACCGTTAAAATGTATATCTAATTGTTCCTGACAAGTTGTACCCACATTACAGATTGAACAGTGAAATTTACTTTGTGTTTGGTTAGTTGCAACAGTAGAGGGCGTCGCAGCTGGCGTTGTAACATGTGTTGCGACGACTCCAGTTTCAGTTTTTTGTCTTTTAAAATCTTGACCAAAAGAATCCTCACCGTCTTTTAGTTCTACTTTCTTTGATGGGCTAGTTATAAACAACAACATATCAAGTATTTATCTTTAAAACTGATTTTAAAGATCATGTGCTCAAGATTATGTATGATTAATTTGCAAGAAGAATTTTGTACCACAAGAATGTTAGTAGAATTCATTAATATAATAAGTACATAATTTTTTTTTCATTACTTACCCCGATCTAACCCATTTTCCATCGTCATTATAATGTCCCCGACCAGCGGGCATTTTGTATCCCATAATTACTCTAAGAATAAAAATATGTTATAGATGTTAGTAGACAAAAGCAAAAACATAAATATCTTTTCAATTAAACTGTTTATAAAGAAATATGAAGTGAAAATACTTACTTTTGATGATTTTTGCCCATATAATGTGACTCTGCATGCATTTTACCAGTTAAAGGCAAATCGCAAACATCACAGTGGAACCATTTGGGATCGGTTTCATCATCATCCTTTGGAGCAGCTGTCACCGTTGCTCTTTTGTGTAAAGGAGTTCCAGTCTTTTCTGCATGCTCTATTAGAAACTTTCTTACCTATTTGAATTTAAACGAGCATGAAGTTATATTCTTTAAAAAAACAAAATTTATTTCAGTTCAAATACATTTTAAAATGTCATCTTAGTTTGACATACTTTGCAGAATGTGAAAACTGAGTAGCAAAAACTTTACCTTGAAACTGATGATATACAAAGTGAATTTTACCTTTTTTTCATGATTTTTTGATTTATAATGAAGTTTAGCCATCACGTTACTGCTTAACTGAGCTTTGCATAGTTTGCAAAATAGAGGCTGAAACTGAGATGTCAATTCTTTTGGGAGAGATGAATCATTTATATCGGGAACTGTATCTTTAACTAAAATAAATTTACTCAATTTCAATTTTTGTACCTATTGAATATTGGTTATTACTTACATATATCTTTTTGATAACTTTTAGGTTTCTCTTTGATGCTATTCAAAGTTTTAAAAATATTTTGGGTTATAGGTTCTACTGAATTAGCAGAACCACCTTGTGGGGTATAATACTGTTGAGGATAAGCAGTTGACTGATGCCATTGTGCTTGGTTATAATATTCGTAATACGAATTTGTAGCCAAGGAATTTCCGGCATTATAAATTAAACTGGTACTATCATCACTACTTATTTCATCTATTTTTCTTTTTGGTATCTTGAAATTTTTCTCCAAACTGCTTTCTAATAAATAATGCAGAAATAATTTATAAAGCAGTACATTATATTTCATTAACTCACCATTCGACTGTGACATTGGGAACCTTTTAAAAAAGAAACGGAAAAATTGTTTACTTCCAAGGGATTAAAATAATTTGTTTGCATGTATTGTCATTGTCTGTCAAACGTCAAGCAATACGAGACAGGAGTAGGGATGGCGATCTGAAATCGATTAATCGAAGAAACGATTCCTCGGGCCAAATATATCGATTTTTTAAATCGATATGTTGTACTGAATCGATTCAGTGAATCGATATTTCACCCTTGAAAATCGACATTCGATTTTTTCTGGTTTGGTTTGGTTTGGGAACTATAAGCTATATTATCTATTTTCTTAACTTTTTAATGTAAAAAATACATTTAGAAAATAAATGTCTTCTTTTATATCTAATCTGATTCTTTGATATGGTAATAAAAATAATTGTTATTATCGAATTCCCTGAACTAAAAAATCCCTGATTTTACTGATAAGAGATCCCAGATATTGTTTATTATGGTATCTTTCTTGTTTTTCATAAAATGGATTTATATCTACATTGTAAGTACAAACTTGAAAAAAATCGATTTTTTAGAAATCGATCTTTTAGACCTCGATTTTTTTATGGATCGGTTCATCAAGCTACGATTCGAATCGATTTAAAAATCGATCTTTTTTGGAAATAATCGCCAACCCTATTGTCATTGTCTGTCAAACGACAAGCAATACGTCACAGGAGTGTTCGTAAATGTGGATGATTATTCGTGCTGTTTGAAAATAGTGTACAATACTCTCTGCGCTTAATACAGTTTTTGGTGGCTGCTCTATCCAAAGCAAGCAATTAGAATGGAAGTTTAATATAAAATGATTCTGCAGAGCGTTCATGCGTGGACAAACGTAGCTAAGACAACGAATCAAAAATGACAAATTACATAGTGCGTTTTCCCGCTGATTTGCGGCGTTCTCAAGGTCTTCACCTACAAGCTTCAAAAGGATCGAATATAAAATAAAACTACAAGTATGTTATGATTTCAAAATATATTTGTTACTTTTAAAATAAAGGCACGCTAATTAACAGTATAACTAATCTAATTTTGTCAAAACATAAAACATTATTTATCAACAATCACATTATAATTGGAAGTTTTATCCACATAAAGTGCCTCTTTATCCAATAGTAATATTATTACTACTATAATACAATTGTTTAAGAAATCCGATTCTAGAACGTGATAATTTTTGACGTTACAGCCTCTGTCAGTTGTCAGAACGAAATGACAAATAATTTTTTGATGAAATCTGATTCGAAATGACCGTGATTGTGGATAACATTATTAAAATGGATATATTACAAGTTCAATCAGTTCCAACTGAAATTTTCCGCGATCTGTTATAATTTGACACTACTGGCGCTCTAATCGGTATATTTACAAAGTTGCATTTTCAAAAGAAGGCGCAAAATGGCATTTTAAAAATAAAGCGCAAGGTTGCATTTCAAAAGAAAGTGTAAAATTCAATTTTCATAAGAAAGCGCAAAGTTGCATTTTCAAAAAAGCGTAAAGTTGCTTTTTCAAAAAAAAAGCGTAAAGTTGCTTTTTCAAAAAAAGCGCAAAGTTGCATTTTCAAAAGAAAGCGCAAAGTAGCATTTTCAAAAAAGCGTAAAGTTGCTTTTTCAAAAAAAGCGCAAAGTTGCATTTTCAAAAGAAAGCGCATAGTTGCATTTTCAAAAGAAAGCGCAAAGTAGCATTTTCAAAATAAAACGTAGGTGATTTTTCAAAAAAAGTGTAAAGTTGCTTTTTCAAAAGAACGGGTAAAGTTGCATTTTCAAAAGAAAGTGCAAGGTTGCATTTCAAAAGAAAGTGTAAAATTCGATTTTCAAAAGAAAGCGCAAAGTAGAATTTTCAAAATAAAACGTAAAGTTGATTTTTAAAAAAAAGTGTAAAGTTGCTTTTTCAAAAGAAAGTGCAAAGTTGCATTTTCAAAAGAAAGTGCAAAGTTCAATTTTCAAAAAAAAAACGCAAGGTTGCATTTCAAAAGAAAGTGTAAAATTCAATTTTCAAAAGAAAGCGCAAAGTTGCATTTTCAAAAAAAGCGTAAAGTTGCTTTTTCAAAAAAAAGCGTAAAGTTGCTTTTTCAAAAAAAGCGCAAAGTTGCTTTTTCAAAAAAAGCGCAAAGTTGCATTTTCAAAAGAAAACTCAAAGTTGCATTTTCTAAAGAAAGCGCAAAGTTCAATTTTCAAAAGAAAGCACAAAGTTGTATTTTCAAAAGAAAGTGCATTTCAATTTTCGAAAGAAAGCGCAAAGTTCAATTTTCAAAAAAAGCGCAAAGATGCATTTTCAAAAGAAAGTGCAGTTCAATTTTCGAAAAAAAGTGCAAAGTTCAATTTTCAAAAAAAAGCGCAAGGTTGCGCAAAGTAGCATTTTCAAAAAAAGTGTAAAGTTGCTTTTTCAAAAGAAAGCGGAAAGTTCAATTTTCAAAAAAAGCGCAAAAATGCATTTTCAAAATAAAGCGCAAAGATGCATTTTCAAAAGAAAGCTCAAAGTTGCATTTTTTAAAGAAAACGCTAAGTTCAATTTTCAAAAGAAAGCGCTAAGTTCAATTTTCAAAAGAAAGCGCAAAGATGCATTTTCAAAATAAAGCGCAAAGTTGCTTTTTAAAAAAAGCACAATGTTCAATTTTCAAAAGAAATCGCAATGTTCAATTTTCAAAAGAAAGCGCCAAGTTGTATTTTTAAAAGAAAGCGCCAAGTTGCATTTTTTTAAGAAAGCGCAAAGATGCATTTTCAAAATAAAGTACATAGTTGCATATTCAAAAGAAAGCGCAAATATGCATTTTCAAAATAAAGCGCAAAGTTCAATTTTCAAAAGAGAGCACAAAGTTCAATTTTCAAAAGAAAGCGCAAAGTTCAATTTTCAAAAGATAGCGCAAAGTTGCATTTTCAAAATAAAACGTAGTTGATTTTTCAAAAAAGGTGTAAAGTTGCTTTTTCAAAAGAAAGCGCAAAGTTGCATTTTCAAAAGAAAGAGCAAAGTTGCATTTTCAAAAGAAAGTGCAAAGTGCAATTTTCAAAAAAAGCGCAAGGTTGCATTTCAAAAGAAAGTGTAAAGTTCAATTATCAAAAGAAAGCGCAAAGTAGCATTTTCAAAATAAAACGTAAAGTTGATTTTTCGAAAAAAGTGTAAAATTGCTTTTTCAAAAGAAAGCGGAAAGTTCAATTTTCAAAAAAAAAGCAAATATGCATTTTCAAAATAAAGCGCAATGTTGCTTTTTCAAAAGAAAGCACAAAGTTGCATTTTCAAAAGAAAGTGCATAGTTCAATTTTCGAAAGAAAGCGCAAAGTTGCATTTCAAAAGAAAGCGCAAAGTTCAATTTTCAAAAAAATCGCAGATGCATTTTGAAAATAAAGCGCAAAGTTGCCTTTTCAAAAAAAAGTGCAAAGTTCAATTTTCAAAAAAAGGGCAAGGTTGCGCAAAGTAGCATTTTCAAAATAAAACGTAAAGTTTATTTTTCAAAAAAAGTGTAAAGTTGCTTTTTCAAAAGAAAGTGCAAAGTTGCATTTTCAAAAGAAAGTGCAAAGTTCAATTTTCAAAAAAAAAAACGCAAGGTTGCATTTCAAAAGAAAGTGTAAAATTCAATTTTCAAAAGAAAGCGCAAAGTTGCATTTTCAAAAAAAGCGTAAAGTTGCTTTTTCAAAAAAAAGCGTAAAGTTGCTTTTTCAAAAAAAGCGCAAAGTTGCTTTTTCAAAAAAAGCGCAAAGTTGCATTTTCAAAAGAAAACTCAAAGTTGCATTTTCTAAAGAAAGCGCAAAGTTCAATTTTCAAAAGAAAGCACAAAGTTGTATTTTCAAAAGAAAGTGCATTTCAATTTTCGAAAGAAAGCGCAAAGTTCAATTTTCAAAAAAAGCGCAAAGATGCATTTTCAAAAGAAAGTGCAGTTCAATTTTCGAAAAAAAGTGCAAAGTTCAATTTTCAAAAAAAAGCGCAAGGTTGCGCAAAGTAGCATTTTCAAAAAAAGTGTAAAGTTGCTTTTTCAAAAGAAAGCGGAAAGTTCAATTTTCAAAAAAAGCGCAAAAATGCATTTTCAAAATAAAGCGCAAAGATGCATTTTCAAAAGAAAGCTCAAAGTTGCATTTTTTAAAGAAAACGCTAAGTTCAATTTTCAAAAGAAAGCGCTAAGTTCAATTTTCAAAAGAAAGCGCAAAGATGCATTTTCAAAATAAAGCGCAAAGTTGCTTTTTAAAAAAAGCACAATGTTCAATTTTCAAAAGAAATCGCAATGTTCAATTTTCAAAAGAAAGCGCCAAGTTGTATTTTTAAAAGAAAGCGCCAAGTTGCATTTTTTTAAGAAAGCGCAAAGATGCATTTTCAAAATAAAGTACATAGTTGCATATTCAAAAGAAAGCGCAAATATGCATTTTCAAAATAAAGCGCAAAGTTCAATTTTCAAAAGAGAGCACAAAGTTCAATTTTCAAAAGAAAGCGCAAAGTTCAATTTTCAAAAGATAGCGCAAAGTTGCATTTTCAAAATAAAACGTAGTTGATTTTTCAAAAAAGGTGTAAAGTTGCTTTTTCAAAAGAAAGCGCAAAGTTGCATTTTCAAAAGAAAGAGCAAAGTTGCATTTTCAAAAGAAAGTGCAAAGTGCAATTTTCAAAAAAAGCGCAAGGTTGCATTTCAAAAGAAAGTGTAAAGTTCAATTATCAAAAGAAAGCGCAAAGTAGCATTTTCAAAATAAAACGTAAAGTTGATTTTTCGAAAAAAGTGTAAAATTGCTTTTTCAAAAGAAAGCGGAAAGTTCAATTTTCAAAAAAAAAGCAAATATGCATTTTCAAAATAAAGCGCAATGTTGCTTTTTCAAAAGAAAGCACAAAGTTGCATTTTCAAAAGAAAGTGCATAGTTCAATTTTCGAAAGAAAGCGCAAAGTTGCATTTCAAAAGAAAGCGCAAAGTTCAATTTTCAAAAAAATCGCAGATGCATTTTGAAAATAAAGCGCAAAGTTGCCTTTTCAAAAAAAAGTGCAAAGTTCAATTTTCAAAAAAAGGGCAAGGTTGCGCAAAGTAGCATTTTCAAAATAAAACGTAAAGTTTATTTTTCAAAAAAAGTGTAAAGTAGCTTTTTCAAAAGAAAGCGGAAAGTTCAATTTTCAAAAAAAAAGCGCAAATATGCATTTTCAAAATAAAGCACAAAGTTGCTTTTGTAAAAGAAAAAGCAAAGTTGCTTGTCCAAAAAAAGCACAATGTTCAATTTTCAAAAGAAAGGGAAATGTTCAATTTTCAAAAGAAAGGGAAATGTTCAATTTTCAAAAGAAAGCGCAAAGTTCAATTTTCAAAAGAAAGCGCAATGTTCAATTTTCAAAAGGAAGCGCCAAGTTGTATTTTTAAAAGAAAGCGCCAAGTTGCATTTTTTAAAGAAAGCGCAAAGTTCAATTTTCAAGAAAAGCGCAGAGATGCATTTTCAAAATAAAGCACAAAGTTGCATATTCAAAAGAAAGCGCAAATATGTATTTTCAAAATAAAGCGCAAAGATGCATTTTCAAAATAAAGCGCAAAGTTCAATTTTCAAAAGAGAGCGCAAAGTTCAATTTTCAAAAGAAAGCGCAAAGATGCATTTTCAAAATAAAACGCAGATTTGCTTTTTTAAAAAAGCGCAAAGTTACACTTTTCAAATGAGCGAGCGAAGTCTTGGCGGGGCGGGTCGCTATTAGTAAACAAACTTTCGAAGCCAGTAATTATAATAAAATTAAAAAATCATACAAACTACAAATCGGTGATTTTCAAGTTAAAATTTAAATAGGACACATCAAAGAGGAAATTAATAAAACAGAGGAAATATTTGAAAATTTGGAGCAATAAAAAACACACATGTAAAAAAGAGCTCTTAACTCAAAACAATTGAATAGTTACATAATTTTCATGGTGACCAATCGATTCAGGAAGGAGTTTATGTCTACATGAATGAGTTTTGGTCAAAAATCGGTGGGAAGCCAAAGCGGGTCACTAGTATTTATTAAAAACAGTCATAAGGTGGAGAGATCGAACTTGTAATTTACAGAATTTCAATATCAACTATTCTAGATAAATCATAAAATATTTTCAATAAAAAAATTGAACAAGTATAAAAATATATAAAGTATTTTAATAAATCTATATTATATCAATATAGATGCTTTTGCTTTTCCGGCGAAATTTTTTTATTGCTTTTTAATCCAATTCAATTGGAAAGTCCTAATCTAATCCTAAAAATAAAAAACATTATGACAAAGCTCATGAGAAAAACCAACTATTTTACACTACTTTGTATTCTATTTAAATAAATTCAATATTAACAGTGACTTTTACATTTGAAAACTTACCAAGTCCAAATCTATGGCTCCTACGTATTCGTCAGCGATCACAGTCTCGTTACTATCTTCATCTTCCATTTCCAAATTTGTAAGTGGCTTCATGCTTGAGTTGATATCTTCCTTTTTTATGGGTATCGAATCAGGCATGTTTATTGACCATTGTATGTCTTCCAAAGAGACATGGTCGTAGTCGTTTGTTTCTACCTCTTCTTTTTTTGATTTATTTATTATTTGCTCTATAAAATAACAAAAAGGACATTAAGTTCAAAAAAACTTTCCGTTAATTTCAAAAAATGATCAAATTTACCAGGAATTCCAAAAACTTCATAAAATAGGGGGAAATTTCCAAAAAAAGACAAAATCTTTCCAAAAATTCAACAATAAATCCAAAAAACTAATCTAAATTACTACTATAACTAAAAATTTCTTAAAATGCTGGGAAAATTCTACAAAATGCTAAAAAAAAAACTCGGAAAATGAAAATAAATCCAAAAAATAATCAAAATTACCAGGAATTCCAAAAAACTACACAAAATAGGGGGAAATTTCGACAAAAAAACTAATCTAGATTGCTACCATAACCAAAAATTTCCCAAAATGCGGGGAAATTTAAACAAAATGCTAAAAAAATTACCAAAAATGCCAATTAATCCAAAAAACTTTCATAGAATACCAAAAAAATCATGAAAATACCAGTAATTTCGAAAATTTTACAAATAGGAGGAAAATTTCGACCAAATGTCAAAAAAATTACCGAAAATGGTAATAAATTCGAAAAACTTTCCGAAAAATTTCATAAAATGTCAAAAAAATTAAAGTAGATTACTAGTATAACCAAAAATTTCTCAAAATGCTGGGAAAATTCTACAAAATGCTAAAAAAAATTACGGAAAATCAAAATTCATAAAAAATAACCAAAAATTTCACAAAATGCGGAGAAATTTAAACAAAATGCTAAAAAAACTTAGCAAAAAAGTCCAAAAGTCCAAGAAGTTTATGGTAAATGTCAATAAGCCCAAAAAAATGTCCTACAATGCCAAAAAAAATTCCCTAAAACTTACCGAATCCCAAAAACTTCAGAAAATGCGAGGAAATTTCCACAAAATTACAAAAAATTCCCAAAAATTTAGCAATAAATGCGAAAAATTTCATAAAATGCCAACAAATTTTTTTTTAATGCCAAAAAAAAATATGCGGATTTTTCAGTATACTATTTATCCTTGCAGCGGGCTACCTTTTTTCGAAACACCCTATAGAGATTAGCAAAAATTTCGTGGTATACCAAACAAAACATTTTTCAAATAAAACACCCAGTATATTTCACCCCTATAAAATTATTCAAACCAATTGTAACCTTAATGATCGACGAATATGAATATACAGTGAGCTAAAAAAAAATGATCATGTTTTAGTAAAAGAATGTGTTCGTTAAATAGAAAAAATTTAATATTTACCTGTTTTAAATGTCTGTTCATCGCCAGGGTTAGTCGAATCCGGTTTATCAACAGATTCCTTCGATTGTTTGTTCAATCTGTTAATAATTTCTTCAATTTTCCTTTCGGAATCGGTTAAAGTTGCTTTTTCGGATATTTTTTTTTCAACTGCTCTCCGCATGTACAGCCAATGTTGCCGTAGCCCTACTACAGTTCGTTCAGATCCATTCGATTTGCAAATACTTTGAATCACATCCCATGCACCTCTGTTGCTCAAATATTCCGCCCTTTGGTGTATAACTGTGATTAAATTTTCTTTTTCTGTGCTACTCCAGGTGTGTCTATAAAAGATAATAATAATAGTTATAGTTTATCCAATATCAGTGTGACAACTAAAAAAATTCATGAGAAGTATCAATAACTTCGAAATTTATAGATATCGAGGGAAAATTTCCGCAAAATACCAAAAAAATTAGCGAAAATGAAAATATATTGAACAATTTTTCTAAAAATTTCATAAAATGTCAAAAATGTTCATCAAAATTTTACAAAATCTGGGGAAATTTCTACAAAATGTAAAAAAAATACCGAAAATGACAATAAATCCAAGTTATTGATATATCAAAAATTTTATCAAAATTACCAGTACATAATATATTATATAATGCAAAAAAATTCACCCACAATGTTAAAAAATCCAAAAAAAAACTAAGAAAACCTCTGGAAAATTTCATAAAATGCCAAAAAATTCATGAAAATTGCCAGTAATTCCCAAATTTTTACAAATTGAGGGTAAATTTCCGCAAAAAGGCAAAAAATTCACCAATTAATCCAAAAAACTCGATATGTCAAAAAAATTAATCTGGATTACAAGTATAACCAAAAATTTCTCAAAATGCTGAAAAATTTCTAAAAAATGTCCAAAAAAGTAAATTATTTGATCAATTGTTGCAGTTAAACCAACCTTAAAGGTAAAAAACAGGAGAGTTCTTCAAAATTTTCTCAACAGTAATGTACTTACATTTTTTTTTGTTCTTTGCATGTTTTATCCAGATCTCCCTTTTTTCCTGGTATGCCGTTTTTCTTTTCATCTCGTTGCTTTTTTAGTTGCGATAATCTTTTCTTCCCTGGTGTAGTTGTTTGTTGTTCATTCCTGAATTTTTTTACACGTTCAAGAAATTGATTTATCTAAACAATTTAGAATCGGTATTAATCGACTAAAAAAATACAATATTAAATTAATTGTTTCAACTCTTACAACGTGGAATCTTCCATATTTATTAATAAATAAACTAATAAATAAATAATTCCACAACAGAACTATAACACGTTTCCGAAAATGACAATAAATCCCTAAGACTCCGAAAAATTCCAAAAATTTCCACAAGATGCCAAAAAATTCACCAATGAATCCAAAAAAAACACTCCGAAAATGCCGTTAAAATCATTAAAAATTACAGTACTTAATTCCATAAAATGCCAAAAAAATTAGCGAAAATTACAATGATTAAAAAAACTGAAAATTTCCTACAAAAAAAAATTTTTGCGTCATTAAAATGGCTTAAAATTCGTAACCGTGGGTTTTTTATTCGAAAAAAACGACTGACACAGTCAGTTTTTTGATAAAGTTATTCGTTCACCTTCAAATAGTGTCATGAAATTTTCGAAAAAACGTACTTTCAACATAAAGTCTTGTAAATCGCACAAAACTATGACTTTTGAATTGAAATTTTAGGAGAGTATTCTAAAAAGACTAATCTATTTGGAAAAACATTTACAAGAGCCTAACTTCAAAAAAGTCCAAAAAATTATCAAAATTACCAGGAATTCCAAAGAACTTGACAAATTACAGAAAAATTTGCACAAAATTCACCATGAAAAATTTCATGAAATTTCCAAAAAAAAATCTGGATTACTAGTATAACCAGAAATATCACAAAATGCGGAAAAATGTCCACAAAATGACAAAAACCACCAATAAATCCAAAAAAAATGGGAAAATTCATAAAACGTCAAAAAAAAATCCAGATTACCTACCAGTATAACCAAAAATTCCACAAGATGCGGGAAAATTTAAACAAAATGCTAAAAAAAATTAGCAAAAATGACAAAAAATCCAAAAAAAAAATTCATAAATTACCCAAAAATTCATGAAAATACCAGTAATTGCGAAATGTTCACAAATTGGAGGGAAATTTCGACAAAATGCCAGAAAAAATTACCCAAAATTCCAATAAATCCAAAAAACTACAAGAAAATTGCATAAAACGCAAAAAAAACATAAAAAGTACCAGTAATTTCCAATTTCTTACAAATTGAGGGGTAACTTCCATAAAATGCCCAAAAAAATACCGAAAAAGTCAATAAGCCTATAAACTTTCCGAAAAATGTCTTGATATGCCAAAAAAAAATCATCAAAATTACCAGTAAAACCAAAAATTTTACAAAATCTGGGAAAATTTCTACAAAATGCCAAAAAATTTACCAAAATTGTCAATAAACCCAAAAAAATTCATGAAAATTACCAGTATGACCAAAACTTTTAAAAAATGCGGAGAAATTTCTACAAAATGCCAATAAATCCAAAAATTCTCGAAAAATTTCCTAAAATGTAGAATCTTAATAAAAAAATTATTACCTCTAAAATTAACGGTTGTTGATTGTCTTTGTTCGACACCGATTCACACAATTTTCTCAAATTAGCCCACATAACATTAGCATCCTCCATTGGTAAAGTATTATACCCATTCGCATAAGCCCTTTGCAAAACTTTGGACCACAAATCATCTCCAACATCAATATCTTTCCTTATTTCCAGATAAGTAGATTTTATTATTGAAAAAAGCTCTCGTTTCTCACGATCTAACTCCTCACAAACATTCGTAGAGGAGCTTGAAGGACCGGTTGTGTTTAATTGTTCGTTACCATTTATTTTAATTTTTTTAGAAGGTTGTGAATCTACAAGTTCATCTTCATCTGACTTTTTTTTTGCTGGAATAGTTTTGTTCGAAGATTTACTAAAAATATACCCATCACATTAAAAAGGATAATAATTGTAAACAGGACTTGGCAAAGTGGAAATGGTGAAGTGATTTATAATGAAGGAAAAAAATGTAAATTGGTGAGCAAAAAAGCGAGATATTGAACAGGGGCTCAAAATAGTTCATCAGTTGTGTGTTGTGATTCGTATCAGTTTTTATAAAGAGAGAACTAATTCGAATAAGGTCAGCTCAATCCATTACAATGGTATTAATAGAATCCACTTTTTGACATAACCTAACAATTTCCACCATTGGCCAAAACTTGTTTACAATTAAAAATATAGTATAAATACTTGCCGATTTAATTTTTTTTTGTCTCTTTCATTTTCAAATTTTTGTAACATTTTCCAAACAATATCATCTATTGGACACTCTCCGTTTACTTGATGTGTCTTTGCCGATGTCTTTATTCGACTCCATAAACTCACTAATTTTGCAAAGTCCTTAGTCGGATATTTTTGTGTGATACGTTTCAGCAATATTTGCCACAATCCTCGACTCCTCCTATCTTCGGCTGTAGATTTATTGTATTCTATTCGCATAACTTTAGCTAACCACATTTTTTTAGCAAAAGTTGCGGCCGCATTTTTACCAACGCCTCTGGGTAAACCTTTCGATTTTCCATTGCTAGTAACATTATTAAAACTTTCTTTAGGATATCAAAAAAGATCCGTCTTCATACGAAAAGCAAGTGACAAAAAAGCTTATAACCCATAGAATTAGCATGTTTGTTATGAAGATTTAAAATATATCTACCAGAGGCACCACTAGTTAGTGGTACAACTCACAGAACACCTATATATATAGATAGATAGGCATCTGACCTGTGACGCCTCCTATGGGGGGAGTCTGTCGTGTTAACACTAACTACCTTGGATAAGGTTGTGATCTTTGCAAATTGAAATATATGGTTAAATATTTTGCATGCAAATGTTGTTTATATCGCACATTTACCTTTTTTTATTCAGAGATAATGAAGGATTATTTTTGGTAACAGTTCTGGAAACACTAGCATTTATTTCTACAGATTTGGTTGTTTCTTCTGGTGGAACTTCTTGATTTACATAAGTTGGTGTTCCTAAATAACGAGATCAAAACATTTTTCAAGTTATATTACAATTTTTCACTAAATTAAGCTACAAATATCATTAAAGTTGAGGTACTTTAAGTAGCAAAAATAATAATTTACATATTTCACTATATTATTGATCAGAGAATATTATTTTTGCAACTCACCTCTTATTTCTCCTGAATCTAACACATGCAAAGTTTTATTTTTATTAATAAGTTTGCTATGCCTCATTTTATCCCATACTTCTTTAATCATATCAATATTTTGATCCCACCCGTTGACTCGAAGCATCAGTATAAATTCTGGAGGTAAATCTTCAAAAGCCAATATATCTGCATTTTCTCCTTTTATGTTTTCATATTCCCTCATCAGGTTGAAAAGTTTAAGTGGAGTTAACCTGAAATAGATAATTAACAACAATTGGGTTCCCTATAGTTCACTGAATGTTACTGTTCTACTTACTCTTCTTCCTTTTTCCTAACCAACCATTTGTTATGCAACTGGTTTCTTTGAGAAGTGGAACTGACATTAGTAGTTTTTAATTTAAATTTTTCATTCAAAATTGCAAGTTTCTCCATGATTTTTTTAGCATTCATACATTTTTTATGGAAATCACAAATTTTTTTAAGAACAGTGTTACAATTCAGACACACTCTGAGTGGTACCGCAACCTACAAATTTGTTATATACAGGGTGCTGCAAATAAACTATATTAAGTAGAAATAATAATAAAATATAACTCACAGTTGAATAATCATTTGCGAACATGCTTTGTAATATGACACCCATTTCGGAATCCCTTTCAGGCTGGAAAAAATTATAGCACTGTTCTGGACAAGATCTGCAAAGTGCAAGAAGTCCATAATTTTCTGGAGTAGAATCTTCTTCTAAGCAAGTTTCAACCGCCATTGCTCTTTGTTTGAAGGTGTAGAATAACCAAAGATTATGATAACAGTTCATACATAAGATCGGGATTATATCTGTAGGAATATCCTGAAATTAATTTGTCTAAAATGTACTTATACAAGCTGCGTCAGGACGAGCTTACACTTTCTATATAATTTGAAACTACCTACACTTCTACCTACTACTTTTATTTAAATAAATGAGATATTTGAAATTTGATAAGTCAACTTTTCATCACTTTTATATTACAAAAAAAATGTAGTCAATAATGGGGAAAATGTATTTTGAAATACGAAAGTACAAGTGTGAAAGTGAATCTCTAGATATTAGTATTACACTTACAAATTCCTTAAAACAGAATTGCAAAACATGGCGCAGAGGAACATCAGACTCTTCTACATAATAATTAAGTTCTACCTAAAAAATAATTCTTATTAAATATATTAGTTGTCAGCAAGCTTTGCCTGACATCCTCCAACACCTTCAAATTGTACTACATCCTTTCTTTTCTAACTTCATTAATTCGATGCCATGTAATGCATATACATATTAATCAATATAAATATTCAAATGTCTAATAAAGATCTAATTAGCTAGTCTTGAGACTCTTGGTATCAAAAAGAGAAGGACATGGAACTCTAAAATGGAGTATATTTAAAAGCAATAGCAAGTAATTTATTAACCATCATCATTACTTAGAAAACTAGTTTAAAACTTACACGTATACTGGTTGGTATCTGTGATGTAAGCACGCTGCTCATGGTAAAAAATTGTTCTCCATCATTATTTACTGAAGTACAATTATTAATTAACAAATTACACATTCTACACACTTGATCTGGCATATTTTTACTTGGTATGCTACCTTCATTAAGTTTATATGTTGTGTTATTGATGCTAATAACTTTATCTGATGCAACCTAAAAATTATTTTTATTGTCCTACATTCTACTATTTATCTTATTATAAGTGATTGAAGTTGGGACAAGGCATTTGGGTAATACTGTAATAAACTTATGAAAGTTAATCAAAATTATGTTTACCTCAAAATGATCTTCACAGAATAATATATCTTCTACATTTACATCTTTCGTACTTTTTGTAGCCATAGCAAGCCATATTTCCCTTCGAATCGTATTAATCGGTGGAAGGTGGTAATAATTTTTATCAGGAAAATACTGATTTGGACAGATAGGTACCCAACAGATAGATTCCCGCTTTATTTCTTTATTCATGGTTAGAATCCAGAATATCCGTTAATGATACCCTTTCCGTAAACCTATTTTACAGAACTAAGAGACCACTACATACAAAATTTATTTTTATTATAAAGTTTCTATTTTATTTTAACAAGAACCACAAAAAAAACAATCAACAAGTATCTAATCTTCTTTATCTGGTATCTAACAACTATCTAATCTATTATCAGAGACATGTCTCTGCTATTATCGATAAAATTTGTTTACATGTTCACGGAATATAAAACAATTGTTTTATGTTCCGTGGTACTGCCAGGTACTGCCATCTCTGACATAAGGAGATAACTTCATAGTAGGGATGGTAAACTCGATTCCGATTCTACTCGTGAATCGAGTTCTCTCGTAAAATAATCGATTTCTGGAAATTGACCTTCAATTTCCGAAGTCGATCAAGAATTGGACTAGTTTCAAGTTCTACAAACGATCACAACAAACCTTGCGATAAAAAGTCATACAAATAGCGCCGTGTGGATTTATTTAAAAAAAGTAAACAACGGATCTAGTGTCCAGGTCACCAATGAGGAGAGCAGCTGAAATATAATAACAGTACGAACAGTTTAATTAAACATCTTAAGAAAACACACAACATTGAATTAACTGCTCCCAATCTAAACTTGAATTATTTAAAAAAAATTTAAAAATAAATAATGAAATATGCTGTGCTATATTTGATAAATAAAAATTTTTCGTTCATAGCATTTCGATTCAACTATATTAGAATCGACTAAAATCGATTAAATCGACTCATGCGCTCGATTTATCGATTCATACAATCGAAATATATAAACATAAAATCGGAATCGAGAATCGATTCTTAAAAAATCTTTCTATCCCTACTTCAGAGACAAGAGACAAAGCCTCCATGAGCAGAATCATTACAAGCAGAATGTTCAACCAAAAATAACCAAAAATCTGAAATACGAATACCAACCTTTCAGCCTTGTCTCTATGATTTTACTGTTGGTGCCACTTGTATACGTATTTTTAGATGTCAATGTCAAATAAATGGTTGACAGTTGTTAGTTGTCGTTCATACTTCATATTGCACACTACTTATCCAAATCAAACACTTCTTTTTAAAACTATTCCAAATAAAATAGTTGTGTAAACAAAAATGGCGAGCTGGAATGGTACTTCCGAATCAGGGATTTTAAGAAAAACTGTTATTACAGAAAATTATGACGAACTCTTAGTATTTGGATATGCTTGCAAATTATTCAGAGATGATGAGAAAGCTCTGTATATCGATCAAGGCAAACACCTGATTCCTTGGATGGGTGATGAATCTTTAAAAATTGATAGGTTAGTAGTTTCCTCTAACTAAAAACATCAGTATTTATGAATAATTTTCTAGGTATGATTGTCGTGGTGCCTTATCAGACTTAACTAAATATGAAGCTAGCCGAGAGGGCTATGATGCTACTAGATGGTTAGGACTTAGTGAAAAGGAAAGAAACGTCGAAGAATTGTGTGATAAGGAACGGTATTATTCTCTTGTAATTAATGAAGAAGAAGAACAAATGTATAAAGGTATAGCTTGTGTACTTAAAAATACAAGAATATGTGTTGATGTAGGTAATTTTTTTATGTTGTAGAAGAGGAAATAAAAAGGTTAAAGACCAATACTTTTCAATACAGTTATGATGTTCCACAGAACCCTGAATTAAAAAATGAAGATATCCCTACCGTTGTTGAAATTGAAGAAGAATATGTTCCTCCACCGATCCTTGATCTACCAATAGATATTAATTGGGTAATTCAATCAAAGTAACTTTATATTGAGGATACAGAATAACAAAGGTATGTATTTTGATTTTAGCCCAAGACTGTAAAAGAGAATGCGAGGATAGAAAAAACTGCATTATTTGTGTGCAAACAAGGTCCACAGATGGAAATTCTTCTTAAGGCGAAGCAGGCAGATAATCCACAATTTTCGTTTCTCAACCAAGATGATAAATTGTACACATTTTATAGGCATATTTTAGCAGTATTCAAAAGTGGGAGGTATCATGGATATGAGGCTCATACTAAACATAAAAATGGTAAGTTTTTCATCAAAGTACTTTCACCTGTACTTCCGACTCTTATTTAAAATAGTGGTAAATATGTAGAAACAAGGCTGCAGCTGAAAATACATGGGATCTTTTTCCAGTGCCCTTTATCACTCAATAATGTTATTAAATGCAATATTATATTGGAGGATGCCATAAAACCTCATAAAAATAACTTACCATAACAAATAATGCAGATATCATAGTACAGGTCATGAGTGAAGAAAATAGCGAGGTTAGATTACTTATGATTATCAGTTTTTTAATTTTTACGGCACTTGTGGTAGTCCCCCACCATTTAATAACATAATTTTTACGAAAATAGGTTAGGTTAGATGTAAAATGTTTCTTTTCAGAAAACATATCAGAGAATTTGGACCATGATTCCAGTTCAGACTATTTACATCCGAGTTTGACTTCATCTATAGCAACAGAACCGGTAGGTGTAACTAGTGTTATCATTATTAAGTTTAACAAAGACACTTTTCTTGTAGTAATATACATAAGTGAGTTTGTGTTCATCAAGAGGGGTTTGAATAAAACATTTTTTAGTATTAAGTTGTCTTATTACTTGTTTGGATTTACTAATGATTTAGTTTTTCTGTTTGCAGGTGGCTAGTGACATGTGTGTTTTCATTTTTTTCATTTACAGAGTCTACTATAATTACCATATCTTCGACAATTGGAACCAAAGTTTTTTTTATTTTTTCTAGGATCTTGCATCTAGAAATATTCAAAATTTATCTTTATTTCGAACAAAAATCGAAAGAAATATTAACTTGCGCAATTTTTGCCATAATAATTAATATTGAATGAATGAATCTAAACGGGGGCAAATAATAAAAGTAACAGGACTTCACCCTGCATATCACATCGAACGCACAAGTATCTTCAAATGCTAAGCATTGGAGTTATAAACTCCTAGGAATAAAGGTTCCAAGGAAGGAGAATGTTAATCCCGATAAGGACTAGTCTCTCCACATAAACATTACAACAAAGAGCACAAAAAGCATAAAGTTTGAGGTACCAAGGACTTGAAACCGTCAATCAGTATATCTAACGCTTTTAGCTCTAAATGAAGACAAATTTAGACACCTTGGTCATGTAAAAGTTGATGGTAACGGTTGACCTGCAATTGGTGCTACAAACTGTGCAAAGATCAGCAGATTTTTTTCAAATTTACCAACTTAATCTTGCTCAGGAGCTCAATAAATACAGGAATAGACTTTTGAGATGCTGGAGCAATGTAAAGGCGGGTTTTCACAGTTGAGTTTATGTTTTCTAGAACCTGAAAAACAAAAACAAACCCAAATTTCTTTTTTTTTGTATCAGTCCTTTTCCACTGTTTGTCGCGAGGAAGTTGCATGAATCAATTTTTTTGGGTCCCAAACATTTCCTGAACGTACTGGTCCAATGCTTTTTGGAAACTTCACCACCTTTAGAAATAAAAGACAAACAAGCTATTCAGCAAAATTCGTGCTTGATATTTTAGAAGAAACCTATTTTACTTCAATATTTTGTACATTAACCCAATATTTGTAAGTTTTGACACCTTTCGTAAGGTGAAAAGTATATTTGTGCTTCATAAAGTTATTTTTTTGGAAAAGGTAGAGCAATTGAGGATTCAATAGTGCCTGTCCTCAACTGCTCTTCTGTCGCCTGGGTTTTTGGAGTATACTTACTCACACTCTAGTGTCATTTGCAGTTTTAGACAATCAATTTTTTTGTAAATGTCAAGTATTTTCAATGGTTACCGATTATATATTTTAAAAATTTACTATCTTACTTCGTTTAACCAGGATTTAATTAAAAAAAAATATTTTAAGAGTTTTTCCCTGTTCGTCCATGATTTTTTCCTGTTGATAGACATTTTTAATAATATAAAATGGCAGCAGGTATCTTCGTGGAAGATTTTTTATTTCAATTCATCCATTTTTGTCCGTTAAATATATAAATTTTTTTCAGAAGAATTAAAATGAGCAAAATTACAAATTTATACAGGGTGGTCCATTAAAACTATATCTCTTATCCATTCTGTTATTGTAATTTGTTTATATACCTTATGATTCCCATTTTTATAACTAATTTCACGTTTAGTTGATTTTAGTGTTATATCTACGATTTTTCTTACAAAATTTGCTTACCACGTGGAATATCTCTTCATAATTATTAAATAAAATCAAAATAACAATTTCTACAATTTACTCTTCATGATGCGAATGTTATTTGTGAAACCGGTTGATTAATATATGTTATATTTCTGTTGTAAAATTTGTCATTCATTTCTTATCTTGCGTGATTTTATAATTTGTTCATATACCTTATAAATCTCATTGTTTTATAACTATTAGTTAATGACCGAGATTTGCTGCTTGAACAAAATATCTTGGCAACACTGTATGCGGTTTCAATTACATCCGCGTCGATCTACATGTCTCGTAGTTTTGGTCAGAGAACTAAATACTAAGTATACTATCTATATTAGGGTGGGCCAAAAAATCTTTTAATTTTTTTTTGGAAAATATCGTCTGAGATGACGGAAAAAAAATTCTGGTAAAGTTTGAGCTCTTGAGGTGCCTCAACGTGATTTTTGATTTTCCATTTAAATAACAGGAAATTTAAGTCAACCCGTTTAAAAATTATATCTCACACGGTAAACAAAAGATTAATGTAACCCTAAGTATTATTCACATGTAAATAATGCCAAAAAGGTGGCGCTTGAATCGACAACTACAGTAAAATTCAAAAATAGTAACAACTTAATTTTAAATAATAAATTAACATAATAAAATTAAAAATCTTTACAGTACTTCTACATTAAAATGTCTTTTTAACGCTTTTTATTTGAATCGTGATGAACGACATGAAATTTTCTTCATGAATTTGTCGAATAAAGACAAGAACAGTCACAAAAAATATGATATTCAATTAATGTTATAACATTAATATGAGTAGATTCCACAAAGTAAGGGTCCAAACAGTAAATTCAATGATATTCAATGTTTTTGAGTCATTATTGTGTGATAGAGTATAAAAAATGATAAAAGACATCATTTACAATTTGAGGTTGAACTTCAACGTCGAATAACTTTTAAACGAGTTCACTTGGCAAAAAATCACTTCAAACCTTTTTTGTAGATCGTTAAATTTCCTACAAGCATGTGTTTTTAATATCACTAAACGATAATTTGTGCGAGTGCATTAAAATTCCTTACAAAAATAAAAAAATTCCTGTTATTTAAAATCGGGTTGAGGCACCTCTTCATATTAATAATAAGAGCTCAAACTTTACCAGCATTTTTTTTTCCGTCATCTCAGACGATATTTTCATGGTAGCTAAAGAAAGTTTTTTCTGGCCCACTCTAATCTATATACAGAGTGCGGCAGAAAAACCGTGTCTGAAGGGTGACAATTGATATGGTGAGGTTTCTAGTTGAAGAAATTTTTTTTAAATCTGGTTATACTGGAAGTTATTAATTTTTAATGGGACATCCTATTTATTTTCCTGTACCTACCTATTGTGAAATCAAAACATATGTACCCTCCTAGTGCAGCCTCTAGTGGATTATTTTTAATACACATCCATTTTTTCATCGATGCTTGGGTGGTCAAGCTACAATTTTATTCATGTACAAATTTAACCCATTGCTTTCTATCTCTTGCCATTGTTTTTCCATTTTCTTGCAGTATTTTTACTATAACACCATCCCATGTTTGTTTTGGTCTTCTTTTTTGTATTTTGTGTCGTTGATTCTGTGTAAATGTTCTCACCAGCTCAATTGTCTCTTTTCAATACATTCAAGTGTTGATTCTATGTCAATGTCTTCTCTTATTTTCGTATTTCTTCATTTATCTTTCTTTGTGACTCCTTTAACTCGTCTAAGATACTTCATCTCAACTGCTTGTATTTTACTCTTTTGTCTTTTTGTTAATACCCAAGTTTCACACCCGAATGTTAATACTGGACGGTAGATTGTTTTAAATACATTTATCTTTGTTTTCTTGAAAATTTCTTTTTTATTTATAAATGTCCAATTCATCGTGAGGTAAAGTTTCATCGTTTTTTCTACTCTATTGTTAATTTCAACTTCCTGCGTTCCATTTTCTTCAATTTCTACTCCCAAGTATTTATATCTTCTCACTTGTTTCTGTCCTATAACTATAACTTTGGTTTTACTTTGATTGACCGCCATTCCAAATTCTTTAGTAACCGTGTTCCAGATTTCCATATTATTTTGTAAATCCTTACTGCCCTTCCTTACCTTAATCTTTCTTTTGTTGGAAATGGTTCTGATGTTCTATTTTTGTATATTACACAATTTCTGTTATTTTTAATTATTTCTATTATTTGGTAATTGACTCCTTTTCCTTCTAGTATTTTCCATAACTTCTCCCTTGGAACTTTATCAAAAGCTTTTTCCATATCTAAAAATCCTATATATATACCTCTTTTTTTCGTTGTGAGAATTTATTGATTATCTGCTTCACCGTAAATCTTGGTAAGTCTTGGATGCTTCGACCTCTTCTAAATCCACTTTGTGATTCTTCAACAGTATTTTCTATCAGTGGTCTTAACTTACTGTCTATAAGTTTATCTTGGACTTTCATAGCTGTACTAGCTGATTTATCAATTCCTGTATATTTTTCATTTTTTAATTCACCTATTATATCGTGTAATTCTTTTATAATTACAAGGTCTCCATTTTCAATTATTGCATCCTTTTTTTTTTGTTTTTGTCTTGAACTTTTTTGTCTGATCCTAGTAATTCCTCAAAATACTCTTTCCATCTATCAATTACTTCGCTTCCATTTCTCAGTATATCTCCTTTTTTATTTTTTATCCAGGTTATTCCTTATGTTTTTTCCTTTCTTAGTGACTTTCTTAGTGTTTTGTAAAACAGCTTTTGATTTCTTTTAGCTACTGCTATCATCTCTATTAATAAAAATTGTTGATAATAACGTAAATATCCCAAAAATTTACCTTTGAAAAATAAATTATAAACTGCTTTTATCAAGAAACTCCTCCATATCAATTTTCTCTTTTAAGGCACCTTCAGTTCTCGATCCTTCTAATCGACGGTTTATCTGCCACACGCTATACATGTGTTTTTGACCAAAATTTCATACAGCCAACAAGAAAAATAATAAAAACTGTTTTCTTAATTTTTATAAAAATACAATTTTCTACAAGATTGTTAAGATGGGCTCCCACTATATTTTTGACACCTTGACGGCGTAGGTATTAAAGAAGAACCGTTTATTCTTCTAGCCGATCACATCCTTGTTCAAAAGTAACTTAATTTATTGTCAAACAGGCGGCTACCACTGCCATTACCATCCCCCAGATACCATACAAGCCCTCACTGAACTGCTCCTACAGTCAACTGGTTAACCGAATTCAGGGCAATCAAGCTGAGGCACAAGAGGCCACGCCAAAGATGCCGGAATATACACAGATGACTTACGAACAGCAGCAGTACTACCAATATTATTACGTACAGCAGTACTTCGAATACTACAAGCAGTTGGCTTTACATCAACAAGGGCAAGCTGGAAATCCCGGTAAATATTTTTACTTTATATGAGTACTGTGTTTAAATATCACCCTGTATATACTTGTCATCGCATGAAAAAAATTGAGGTTAAGCTAAGGCAACTCTGTAGACTCTGTCCTTTATTAAAATACAATCATTTCAAACTGTATTTATACCTAGACGGATCTAAAGGTGGGGCTTCACTATAAATTGTAGTTATATAAGTCATTTGACGTTTTGAATGGTGCATTTTCAGGTCAATTTATCCCACCAGCGGATTTCCAGAGCTTAGATCCAGCACTTCAAACTTACATCCAACAAATAGGGTACAATCAGTACCTCCAATATCACCAACAGTCGAACAACTCATACGCTCAAATAGTAACTAATGTTAATAAAGATTCTAACTCTTATGCTACTAATGTAGCTCAGCCTCAAATTGTACTAGAAGGTACTAAACCCTTGGAGGAGGAAAGAACTGTTACGCTTGTCAAAGAAAAAAAGGAAGTAGAACTGAACAAACCACTTTTATCCCTGGCTGCTTATGGATCAGGAACTGATAGCGAGTCGGAAGAAAGTACGGAAATAAGAACAGTTGATAAAGTTGAGATAGAACCGCACCCGGTACCAACTGATGAAACTAAAATAGTTATAGATAAAATGGCTTTGTATGTATCGAAGAATGGTGAACAGTTTGAAGAAATTGTTAAAACTAAGAATGATCCTAGATTTGAATTTCTACATAGTACTCATACTTTTTATAAATATTATAAAGAAACTCTTAAAGTATTTATGAAGGAAACTACGGAAAACGGTCAGGAGAAGAAAGTAGAAAAGGACGAAAAGGAAGTTAAAAAAACACAGAAGGAGAAAAAAGAGAAGAAAGTAATAGGTATATAATAGTAATAAAAATTTATTTTCCTTTAGTTAATTCTCTTCTTCTTCTAGCTCCGGTTAGTTTTTCCATAAAGAAAACCAAAGAAGAAGTACCGAAAGAAATTAAAAGCGCTTTACCGTTAGAAGAAAGCAGCGACGAAGAGGAAGAATCTGTTACTATAAATGCGTCTCCGGAGAAACCGAAGTCTCCTATAGGGCCCTCTCCTCCTGTACTTAGTGCGATGATGTGGAAGATTGGCGGGGAAGCGCCTAAAAAGATAGTTTCGGAAAAGATTACAGTACCAGACGTTGGAAATATTGAAGAAATTAAACAAGAAGAAGTAGAGAAGAAAGAGGTGGTCTTAAGTGAAGAAGATCCTATTTTGGAGATGATAGAATTAACGGAGGGTGTAGTAGAAAGGAAAGATGTTAAAAGAGGTAAAAAATTTACTTTATTTGTATTATATACAGTGTGTCTACTTAAATTCGAAATTTTCATTTATTCCCGAAAATCCGGTTTTCCCTAATTTTCCTTCAATTTCTTAGGCAAGTAATTTTTTTTCAGAGAACCCCCTATGCATTTTTCAACAAAATAAAAAAAAAATTGGGTCTTTCGTAGAAATTCAAATTTTTTGTATCAACTTCCAACTTTGACCTTTAATAACTCGTTTCTAAATGGCAATTAATATAATATGTTATATTTTTTTAAATTTCAATATAGACCTTCATCTGTCGATCAATGCCTATTTGGTTGCTTTGATTCCATAGGCGTAGGTGGTACCTACACTTTTTTAAGGAATGTATTTAATTAAAAAAATTCTTTCAACATTGACCCTGTATAATTTTGTCAATTATGAAATCTAAGAAACCAAAAATGTTCATCATTTAGAGTCATTCTTCCTCTATCGAAAGGTCTAAAGATGAATAACATATCTTCTATGGTTTCGCCGTAATGGCAATTTAAATATCAGCCTGTCAAAAATTTCCGTTTTTCTGAGGATAAATTGAAAACAAGGGTTTATAATGAAGGTATTGATGTAATGTCCAATTGTTATGACGTATTTTGGGTCGGAAAATCCGAAAACCATATTTATTTTTTGACAGAGGAGGCATATTTTCACGAAAAAATTAGATTTTCCTGAATTTTTCGTCAATTTCTTAGGCAAGCAATTTTTTCTTAGAATTTGACACATTTTTAGGAATGGTACCGAAAAACCCCTCTATGCAAATTTTCAATGAAATCTAATATTAACCCCTTTTAAAATTTTTATCGTTATGAGAGAAGCAAATTTTTACAAATTAATTGGAGATTTTTTCAAATCAACCCCTTCATAAAATTTTATCGTACGCTAATGGTAGATGGAACCTTTTGCTAATAAATGAATCCCTTTGTATTGTTTCATCGCACGCCCATGGTAAATGGCATTTCAACAAATAAATTAACCCCCTTTTAAATTTTCATAGTACGCGTAGGTATGATATGAAAATGTTCACAAATAAATTAACACCATCTAGAAGTTGAATACTACGCCTATGATACGGGGTTAGGTTATGAACAAAAGAAATGTCAATCAAAATTCACATTTCACCCTGTATATTATCAAACGATAGCTCATTTATTACGTAAAATTTTTATTCTACAGCGGAAGACAAAATTAAAGACAAACTAGCTGCTGCAGCTAGAGAGAAACTTGCTTCAGTTTCACGGGACAAAGCCCTTCAGCTAGAAAGAAAGAAGAAAGCTGCAGCCTTTTTAAAACTAAAATCAGCCGAAACCAACAACCGACCGATTGAAATCATCTCCGACAATAGCCACAATTCCGACAAAGAAAAATCACCTTTGCGTAGAGATTCAAAAGATTCCATTGAAATAATAGAAATCGATTCGGAAGAATCTTCACCGAAAAAAAAGAAACATAAAAAAGATAAAGACAGACACAAAGAACTGGATAACAATCGTTCTAGAAGTAGATCTAGAGAAAGAGAAAAACGAAGAGAAAAGAAAAAAGATAGGGATAGAGACAGACGAAGAAGTATTGACGATACTGATGATGAAGATGAAAATAGAAAAAGAAAAGAGAAAAGAAAAAAGTCGCATAAGAGGTAAGAATTCATTTACAGATAAAGTAAGAACATAAAAACTCACAAGAACCAGCAATAACACATAATTAGAACACAATAGCACATAAAAACATTTCAAAACACTCGAGAACAAACAATAACACATATTAGAACCAAATAGCACATAAAAGCATTCAATTACACACAGAAACTCACAAGAACAATCAGTTACAATATATACAAGAGCACTCAACAACACATAGAAACAATTGAAACCACTCAAGAACAAACAATAATACACATTAGCATATAAAAACAAACTATTCCACCCATAACGCACAAGAACAAGCAATAACTCGTAATACAACTCAATAGCACACACAAATATTCAATAACAAACATAAACAATCAATTGCACAAGAAAATCACTCGAGAACAATCAATCACACCTAGAAACAACCCTGATCACTTATTTACACTCCGGAACAAACAATAACACATAATGGAACACAATTGCACATATAAGCATTCAATAACACACAAAACCAATATATTCCACTCAAAAACACAAAAGAACAAGCAATAACACATATTTAAATAAAATAGCACATAAAAGCATTTAAAAACACTTGAGAACAAACAGTAACTCATGATAGAACACAATAGCACATAAAAACATTCAGTAACCCACAGGAACAATTAATAACACACAAAAACATACAAGAGCACTTAATATAAACAATCGAAATCACTCAAGAACACATATTAAAACAAAATAGCACATAAAAGCATTTGAAAACACTCGACAACAAACAATAACTCATAATAGAACACAATAGCACGTTAAAACATTCAATAACCCACAGGACGATTAATAACACACAAAAACATACAAGAGCTCTTAACAACACATATAAACAATCGAAATCACTCAAGAACACATATTAAAACAAAATAGTACATAAATGCATTTAGAAACACTCGCGAACAAACATAATAGATCACAATAGCACATAAAAACATTCAATAACCCACAGGGACAATTAATAACACACAAAAACATACAAGAGCTCTTAACAACACATATAAACAATCGAAATCACTCAAGAACACATATTAAAACAAAATAGCACATAAAAGCATTTGAAAACACTCGAGAACAAACGATAACTCATAATAGAACACAATAGCACATAAAGACATACAATAACCCACAGAAACATACAAGAGCACTCATTAACACATATAAACAACCGAAATCACTCAAGAACAAACAATAACACATAATAAAACACATTAGCACATAAAACCATTCAATAACACACAAAAACAATAACCATATTTTACGAGTTTGGTCCATGCTTCTTTTGTGCGCTGTTGATCAGTCTCTTATTTTATAATAATTTATATGTTGGGTGTAGATAATTTAAAATTTTTATTTCACCTTTTTAATTTAGGAAACACTCGAAAAGCAGACATGATACGAAAAGTAAAAAGAAATCTAAAAAACGTCACCGCAAATCGGAATCAGATAATTCCGACAGTACTGACAGCATCTTGTGACATCGGAAGTATTTTTTTCATAATTATCATTGAAATTATTTGTATATATTATATATGGTATTTTGTAAATAAAGTTGAATTATCTGAAATGGGTTATTGTTTTATTTCATTTAATTTATTGGACGTAAAATTGTCTCGGTAATATTACAAAAACCGTTAAATATCGCCAAATACTAAACGTGAATTTATCTTTATCGGAAAATATTCTTAAAACAGTTTTTTTCCAAAGAAATCGCTCTCCCTATATTCACCGGAAACTTTTGCTTACGTTGATACAATTAATCTCTCTGAGTTAAGAGAGTAGATATACTAAGCCGCTCTCGGAACGAAAGCTGTGCGCACACCTCAAAATCTTAGCGGAATAGTGTTAAGGTACGCGTCCATTAAGATTCATATAGCAGAACCCAGCCGGAGTACGGCTCGGTTGCGGCACGGTGCAGTATGAACATGCCTTTATAAGTTTGTTAACAAATATTTTGTAGTTATATTCGTAAATTATCAATTACCAATTTGTATATAAAGGGTTTAAAAAAACTATTGAGCTAATAAAACAATTTTATACTAAAGGCAGTGTTTATAATAATCTAAAGGGTGTAACACATGTCAGTATCACAATAAATATTCCAGTGTGCTGAAGAGATAAGAAATAACTCTTTTATTTTAAAATTTAAAAAATGTGAGTTACTAATGGTCCTAGTACATCATCTATATACTGATAAAGTTCTAAGCATTTTGGCCGGGAGTTTACATCGTTACTGCTTCCCCAAATGATCAATCCATCAATATTTGCTTTTGCTATGGCAGTAAAAATATTCAGGACGTCTTCCTAAAATAAGAAAATATTTAAAAAGATGCTTTTATTATCGAAATTTCGGTTTTTTTTGTTTTCTACAACTTTTGTGGGGAAAGGAGTTAATATTTATTAGCAAAAATTTTCATCTATCATAAGCGTACATTTAAATTTTTATAAAGGATCAATTTATTTGTAAAAATTTCTTCAGGGTGTTTCAAAAAATGGTGACCCTGTCTCTGGGATAAGTAGAGAACTGAAAAATAATTTTTGTTTTCCTCTTGACTTATAGCATTTTTAGTATAGGAACTATTCTGAGGACTCGACACTATATTATTCTTACTACTAACCTTTGATAAAAATTTGTTTGTGTCTTGGTACTTATACCAAAAATAAGGGATAACATTTTTTTTAACCTTCATATTATTTCTAATTCGAATCGATTCATTAATTCTTCCTTTGGCCATTTTTATTTTATCACTTGATGTATAACTTGAGTTTCCTATGTAAATTGAGGGGTAGAAATTGTCTGTAAGTTGAAATAACCATTTTAGTCTAAAAAAATATGATTATTTTTATAAATATATAGTCCACTTATCACCCACTCCGTTCTACCGGTTAAATTTTTTGGCAAGGGAAGACATTTAAAATTAGACCCAGACTTTTATAAATTCACTTGTAATATTAATTTACCTATAAAACAGGGTGGACAACGAATTAATTCCAAAAATAGTAATGAGATCTGTTATATTCTCATTACCTTTATTTGCAAAATAACGCACGCCAGAGAAGCCGACTATTTTAATTTAAAATTGTCCTTTTTTTAGAACACAAAATAAATATTAATATTGTTACGACCGACCTGTACTGAGGATATATAGAGGTCCATTAAGAAAAAGAAGAAGACATATATCAGGAAAACCAAAAAGATATTAGTTCCTACTCTTTCCTTCTCTTCATCTTCCTCCTTTCTGCGCATTTCCTTGTCTTCTTCCTCCCCCTTTCTGCGTATTTCCTTCCCTTTTTCGTCCTCCTTTCAACGTCATTCCTCCTCCTCTTCACGTTTTTCCTTCTCTTCTTCATCTTCATCCAACAGATACTTTTTATATCCCACCGCTGTCAACAATGTTACTCCTTTTACTTTCTTAATTTCTACCCGCAGCATGGTTTTTGAAGATGGAAGAAGAGAAAGAAAGACGTAGAAAGGAGGAAGAAGAAGAGAAGGAAAAGTAATTGCATACCTGCTTTAGTAAAACCATGGGAAAGCATTATTGCGTCACTAGAAAAGAACTTCTGGCTATTGTCAAAGCCCTTGAACACTTCCCATAATTTATGGACCTCTACTATTGGCTCTGGCCACAGCTTCAAATTGGAGCCGATATGTTTCCCTTGTCGTTTGGCCATCAAATGTTTAGGGTCTTGTTTGAGTGGCTTTGAGAAACTGTACTTTGAATGGGGCCAGGTCCAGGTAGAAGAGGACGAGGTTGTGCCTTCAATTTCAATATTAGTTACTGAAGCTTGGGTACGAATTTTTCTTTCTTCTGCTTCTTCACCAGGAGGAAGTCTTCCGGAAAGAAGATCATGGGGAAGCTTTGACTTTGACTTGACTTGTGAGGGGCTCCGGGATGGCGATCTAGGCGCGACCTTCTGACTTCAATTCTCGACTCCCTATTCGTTGAACGGGCTCTGATTTTGCAAGTTCTCTTAATTTGTCCGATTGTTCAGCAGTTGAAGCATCTCCTGCTTTCATTTTTACTTCTTAACCTTTCTTTATTTATTCGACTTTAACTTTCACAATTCAATATAATTAACGTCTTACTTACATCAGAACACAGAACTCAAATTTTCAAAACTCCAAAACTAATGTCAATTGACCCGCCTTTTATACTTTTCACCTGCTCCAGACAGTTCTCGACTTTTCGATGACATTTCTAGACTTTTCGATGACATTTTTAGACTTTTCGATGACAGTTTGTATTCTTCTTTTTCTTCATGGACCTCTACATATCCTGAGTACAGGTCCGTCGTAACAATATTTACTTTAAGCTAGACAGATAAAATAATTATGCCACAGCTCATAAGCGTAGGTGTACATAATTGATAAAGGTACTAATAATGTTGTGGATAATTTGCTATTTAATTTTAAAGCGAAATGTTACTGTATAAAGTGTGTGTTCAAAATTAAGTAGCAACATTTCAAATTATTTTGAGAACACCCTGTATAAACAGTTATTTCCAAGGTGATGATAAGGATGTCCATTCATGAGGCCATCTAATATTTCTCTTTTTATGTGTCCTTTTTTATTTTACTAGACTAAAGGATAAAAATTACCATAACAAATAACGATAACGATATTTACAACAGAATTGAACAAGGACAAAATAGAACAAAACAAGCATTGACACGTGACTCCAACAATGAAAATTAACAGGAAAAACTCACTTTCTTCTTTTTAATTTTAGACCACGCTTGAAATTGTGTTTCCGTAAATAACGAAAATACCTAAAACGTTGATAAAATGAATAAAAGAGGAAAATATGAAATGTATTTGTTAATATTGGAAAAATTAGGTAATTCCCTTTTTTCTTTTTAATCTGAGACGACGCTTAAAACTGTTTTTCCGGAATGAACGAAATACCTAAAATGTTGACAAAATGAACAAGATCAAAGATAGATATAGACAGATTTAGATAGATATAGATAGACATATCGATAGATAGATGGATATATAGATAGATAAATATAAAGATAGATATAGATAGATATATAGATAGATATAGATAGATATATAGATAGATAGATAGATAGATATATATAGATAGATAGATATATAGATAGGTATAGATAGATAAAGATAGACATATCGATAGATAGATGGATATATAGATAGATAAATATAAAGATAGATATAGATAGATATATAGATAGATATAGATAGATAGATAGATATATCGATAGATAGATGGATATATAGATAGATATATATAGATAGATAGATATATAGATAGATAGATATATAGATAGATAAATATATAGATAGATATAGATAGAGAGATAATAGATAGATAGATATAGATAAATATAGATAGATAAAGATAGATATAGATAGATTTATTTGACTGTACTACATGTTTTTGTTTTACAATGTTTGTAGCAAGTATTCAATATCTTTTTAATATTTGACGACGCTCTAAATAGTGATAAATCAAATCCAGATAACTGATTGATTGACTTTAACCGTTACTTTATAAAAATCGGCTAAAATACACTCGAAAAATAGACGACAATTTATCAAAGTCGCGCATGCGTACTTGAGCTATAATCGAAGAGCTGGTGCAATCCCATTGCCTAAATATGAAGTGGCTTTTTTTAACCTCGACTATTTTTTATTTACCTGTCATTTTCTGATAAAACTTCAGAAGGACACTCTTGTCTCATATTATTTGGTGACATATTAAAACAATAAGGATACGCGTAATATCCCCAAGTTGCTTTTGGTCTCGATCTTTTTGCTAATAATATAGTTTGAGCCATAAATGTTTTAGCGGCATCTTCGAATCTCCGTGTAGCTTCTTTAATTAAAAGATTGCTCGGCCACGAAGGATGATTTTCTTTTTCTTTTGATAAGGAAATTGATTTGTATTCTTCTAGTTTTCCGAAATTTTGTCGAAATATCGGTCTCCAGCTTTCAAAATCGATTATTCCAATACCTGTAATATACGATAAATTTCACGCACTTAAAATATTACCTACTATTAAAAAGTACTTACCTGAAAATGACTTATCTGGAACTAATTGATTTAGAATATCTTCAAATACTTGCAAATGTTTGGTCAGATTTCCCTCTTGAGGCATGCCGCCATTTCTTAACACCGTCTTGGAATCATTTTTTAGAATCGCAGGAAAATCTCCAGGGTCGTACAAAATATTTATAAATCTCCCCCTAAATCTATCGTTGTCGTTTTGAACGATTTCATATTTTTCAGCTAAGGCCGAAAAATTCAATTTATGTGAATCACATTGAAACGTTGGAATGTTCCAGTACACGTTGATGTGCTTTTGTTTATCGTTCCTTACAATTACAGAGTGTTCCAGATGGATGCCTTTACTGAAATATATAATTGCACAAATAGTTAGGTTATATTTGAGAGTGGCTCGGCATATCCATATTTTTACGAAGAACGGTACACTTATCATTTTAAATTTAGTTAAATAATTAATTTTGCTCTTGTCTAAACAATTAATTAATTGATTAATTACGGTATTAATGGAATCATGTAAGTGATATATTCAAATATTAATGTATTAAGAACAGTCCAAGAAAGTAGTTACCGGACTATCTCATGTCATTTTTAAATCTCCCGCTACAGTAAAACTTATCTCCAGCAGGTGTAAAATACTCGTAGGATGTCGTGGCGCATGTGGATGCAAGAAAATTAGTTCAATAATAAGCCTCGAGAGAAACAATTCATTTGATAGTAGCCCTGAAAATATCGTCGAGGATTTGGATAATGGGGATCTACAGTTCGCAATTCATCTTGCAACATGCAATATTCTTGATCGAAAACATGCGCAGTAGAGGATGTAATTTGGCAAGTCTCTTGCCATTTTAAGCTCTTGTCCAAAATTGATCTGGTTCGATTTGTATTGCAGCTTGCATGCAGTTCTGGGGAAAAAGTTGGTAATTTTTGTTGTTACCAACACAACAAAAGTTCCTAGTCCAGATGGGAAGTTATGTGAGACATGTGAATTTTGACTGTGTACTTTCAAACGCAACATAATTGGGTATATATCAATAACTTTAATACACAGTTAGTTTATCAACAATATCAACATCATATGACACACTAACCTAACCTCACAAATAAACTTCAATTCTTTTTGGTTGGTACCCACATTAAACATTGCATATTGCAATTGTGAAATGTAAAACGATTGTCAATAGTTGCAAGCAAGACCTTACAAGGTCAAAGTGTTGCTGCAATACATTGCAAGAAGAATTGCGAACTGCTTATCTCATATCATTATCTTTAAACCTCCCGCTACACTAAACTTATCTCCTCTCGTAGGATGTAGTGGCGCATGTGGATGCAAGAAAATGAGTTTAAATGTTCAATAATGAGCCTCGAGAGAAATCAATGCCTTTGAAAAGCCTTGAAAATTTCGTCGAAGATTTGGATAAAAGGGATCAGTGGAACTCAAACTGTTTTTTAAGTAGGTCGATATTTGGAGAAATCTCGTACTAGACCTTCAACCACTCGAACTCTACGTAAAGGGCTTGATAACAAAAGAAGTTCTAATACCTAGAGAATCCAACCTGTGTAAACCAGCCAACTACGGACACGCGAAGATATTGGAAGAGAAACAGAATAATGGTAAGTTCAAAGGCATACTACTGGTACACACAAGCACACATACTATTCGATATCCAGAAGTAAGTAGAAGGAGTAAGTGGGAGGAAAACAACTATCAACTTCCCAACAAGAGAAGACTGGGAGAAGGTTTTGATACTGAAGAATGGTAAGATGGTAAGAGAAAAAGCAGCAAAACAAAAGGAGATTAGCGAAACCACGTCTAAAGTTACATTATACAGATTGTACTAAAAACGTTGACTTCAGTAGAGGCACTATGCACTTTGCGTTGTCAACATTTTAAAGTGGAACTATGCTGGGCTCAAAGTCACAGCAATATGGAGGAAATCGAAGAAGGTGATGTACTCACAAAGCGACTAAGCTAGATAGTCCGAACTCTGTGGCTCAGAATAGAAAGGGATGAATCTAGGGAAATGGAAAATGTCCAATTATGACATCTACAAAGTATGTCAAGCAGAAGAATCAATCTATGTCGCTGTTAGGCAGTAAAAGAAATCCGTTCGAAATTTGATAGAGGGACTTGAAGAAGTCAAGATACTGGAAGTGTCACAAAACAAGACGATGTCGAGAGGAGTATTGGAGAAGCAAATTCGGGGTGTCACAAAGGGCTCTGTCCTCCGATTGAATGAATGCAATTTATTGTTGTCCACCCTGTTTTATGGGACGGCTCAAAAGCAATAGAAGGAATTGGGATAGGAGTGTACGGGCCGAAAAGTCCCAAGTATCTGATTTTATAAATAAATTTTGATAAAAATGTTACATCAACTTACGTGATTCCACTAATTTTTTACTATTCGCGCATATTAATTTTCAACGACACAAAAAACACTTCTAGTGCTTCCTCCTCATTCCCCCAATACTTCGACCATTATAGTTCGCGAACACGGGACTTTCCTGAGATTTTCTTTTTTTATCCGTTTAGTCGAGACCGGTTTTATATTAATTAAAGAAACATCGATCTGTTTATATTTTTAGGATAATATTTGAGCCAATGCCACATTCTTGGCAAGTGAAATTAGTGCAGCGTGTACCTACATCTTTATTTTCATTGTCAAATTATAATAATATGGAAAAATGTACGAAAGTAAATAATCAAAGATGAGAATATAATTTTTTTTTCATTATTCCAGAGACGGATTCAGGTTGTTTTTTTTTAAATTCTAATTTTTGCCTTGCCGAGTAGATTTCTGTTTTCGGCAATGCAGCAACATCATCAGTCGACAATTTCTCGTTGGTATGGAAAATTTAAACGTGGACGGATCAATCTTAGCGACGATCCAAAAATCCACATTTCGTGAACTTTCTGTCCAATCTCCGTCTGGATTTCTCATAGACTGGAACTGTTAAATTGGTTTTTTTAAAATTTTTTTGCAGCTTTCCACTATCTTTTTCATTCGTCAGATTTCCTAAATATGTACATTCTTATCAGTTGGACGCCTTGTATATTGCCATACCTTCTTTGCTTTCCTTTTTTTTCCTATCAAATCTTTTATCTCTTGCGGATAGTTATTTCTTTTTTATTCTGATGTGGCGTTTCATGCGGCTTGTTGTGTCAACTACTAATTTTTCTGCTTCTTGATCTTAACACAGGAAGAAAGGATAAACAGAGAACATCAAATAAGTATAGAAGAAACAGATGAAGCTACACATAAAATAAGGGCAGGAAAAGCAAGTGGAGAAGATGGCATTGCTCCAGAAATGATAAAATGGCTGGGACAGAAAGGAAAACATTGGAATTGGGAAGTATATGCTGGAAGAACTATTCACAGAAGAAGGGGTAGACCGAGTGGATAGACCAAATAAAGGAGATGAATATGAAAGGAAAAAATCTAGATGAAATGAAAAGATTAGCAAGAGACTGGAAAGAGTGGAAGCATTGGGTATAAGAGGAACCGGAATCCTCGTCCGACACCTGAAAAGGTAGAAAGAGAAGAGAAGAAAAAGAAGATCAAGCTGGTCTCTGGTTTTAATAGGTACATTGAATTTGATTCCACCACACAATTCTAACTTGAAACTTTCCCAATCTGTCTCTTTTTATCGGTTAGTGTCGGTTGGGGTTCTTTCTGTATTAGAGTTAATATTATTTGCGAATGATCGGAAGACAGGACAAACGATTCATCAATATTTATATAAATTTATAGTTATTTGTCGATTTGTAGAGAAATTTTTAGGAATTCTTAGTTTTCTTTTAATATACCAAAAGCAGGTGAACTTCAATTGTTTGACATTTGAATAAATAATGACCAAGTTAATATTAGTAATGTCCTAGTCCGTCTCTGCGGTATTGACTTTCTGTTTTGTTTTTGATTCTATAGCTTTTATCACGCAATATCGATTGCACTATTAAATATTTTCTATTTACGTGAAAATATTTACGACAAAATAAAAAACAAGACTTAATTACACAGACTTATAGGTTTGAATATACATGGAATTGTGAAATTATGTCGTCTTAACATTACATCTTATTATTCCTTCAAATTCACAAATAACCTGTACGAAATCTGGAATCTGTTAGTTTGTAAAATGCAATATACCGCATGTCCTATATATTATTACGTACATTGATAGAGCATAAAAAAAGCTTCAAACTGAAAAAAAAATTCCTTGAAAAACAAACCGTCAACGTTGAATTTTACCACAAAACGATTTTTTTAATATAATAAAAAAAGTTACTAACCTGTTTAGAGAATCACCCTTACTAAGCTGAATAAACAAAAGCACAAACGATATTAAATTCATTATAATAAATAAACTATCAAACATCTCTCACATTGATTGATACTTAATTTTTAAGCACCCTATTAACTGTATATAACGATTCGCATTATTTATATACAAATAAAACAAGCAATTTATCAAGCGCCAAGTCAAATAAATAATCTTTTATTCAAATTAGAGCATTTAATAAAAGTACCTACTAGTGTAATAAAGCACTACGGAAATTTAAATTAATACAATTAAATGGGTGAGATATGACCTGGCAGATAAAGAATATTTTTTTGTTTTTTTTTTCAGCGTACCTAGTTTTCTTTGTATATATTGTTGCTGTTTTTCAAGAGCGATCTAATTGAAGGTCGCTGTCTATGAGTCATATACAGGGAGTTGCTAATATTCGATAATAATTTATCACGATCGTTATATATAGTTTTTCGTTTTTAACTTCAGAAAAAGTCCAAAAAATGATCAAAATTACAAAAATCTTGACAAAACACGGAAAATTTCCACAAAATTCACCAATAAATCCAAAAAACTGGGAAAAATCATAAATTTAAAAAAAAATTAATCCAGATCACCTACCAGTATAACCCAAAATTCCGCAGAAAATTCTACTTAATGCTAAAAAATTTACCTAAAATACCAATAAATACAAAAAACGAATCTAAATTATTACCATTACCAATTTAAACAAAATGCTAAAAAAATTACCAAAAATGCCAATAAATCCAAAAAACTCATAAATTACCAAAAAATTCATGAAAAGTACCAGTAATTCCCAAATTGAGGGATAATTTTCACAAAATGTCACAAAATCCCCGGAAATGATAAATTAAAATAAAAATTACCCAAAAAGCCAATAAATCCAAAAAACTACAAGAAAATTTCATAAAAACCATAATTACCAGTAATTTCCAATTTCTTACAAATTGAGGAATAATTTTCACAAAATGTCACAAAATCCCCGGAAATGATAATAAACTAAAAAAAAATTACCAAAAATGCCAATAAATCCAAAAAACTTTCATAAATTACCAAAAAATTCTTGAAAAGTACCAGTAATTCCCAAATTTTTACAAATTGAGGGATAATTTCCACAAATTACCAAAAAAATTACCGAAAATGCCAATAAATCCAAAGAGCTACAAGTAAATTTCATAAAATGCCAAAAAACCCATAAAAAGTACCAGTAATTTCCAATTTCTTACAAATTGAGGGATAATTTTCACAAAATCCCCAGAAATGATAATAAATTTTAAAAAAAATTACCCAAAATGCCAATAAATCCAAAAAACTTTCATAAATTACCAAAAAATTTATGAAAAGTTCCAGTAATTCCCAAATTTTTACAAATTGAGGGATTTTTTTCACAAAATGTCACAATCCCCAGAAATGATAATAAATTTTAAAAAATTACCCAAAATGCCAATAAATCCAAAAAACTACAAGAAAATTTCATAAAATGCCAAAAAACCCATAAAAAATACCAGTAATTTGCAATTTCTTACAAATGGTGGGATAATTTTCTCAAAATGCCACTAAATCCCCGGAAATGATAATAAATTAAAAAAAATCACCTAAAATGCCAATAAATCCAAAAAACATTCATAAATGACCAAAAAATTCATGAAAAGTTCCAGTAATTTCCAAAATGTCACAATTCCCAGAAATGATAATAAATTTTTAAAAATTGCCCAAAATGCCAATAAATCCCGAAAACTACAAGAAAATTTCATAAAATGCCAAAAAAAACATAAAAAGTACCAGTAATTTCCAATTTCTTACAAATGGTGGGATAGTTTTCACAAAATGCCACTAAATCCCCGGAAATGATCATAAATTTAAGAAAAATTACCCAAAATGCCAATAAATTTAAAAAACTTTCATAAATTACCAAAAAATTCATGAAAAGCTCCAGTAATTCACAAATTTTTACAAATTGAGGGATTATTTTCACAAAATGTCACAATCCCCAGAAATGATAATAAATTTAAAACAATTGCCCAAAATGCCAATGAATCCAAAAAACTCATAAATTACCAAAAAATTCATGAAAAGTTCCAGTAATTCCCAAATTTTTACAAATTTAGGGATTATTTTCACAAAATGTCACAATCCCCAGAAATGATAATAAATTTTAAAAAATTGTCCAAAATGCCAAAAAATCAAAAAACTACAAGAAAATTTCATAAAATGCCAGAAAAACCATAAAAAGTACCAGTAATTTCAAATTTCTTACAAATGGTGGGATAATTTTCACAAAATGCCACTAAATCCCCGGAAATGATAATAAATTAAAATAAAAATTACCCAAAATGCCAATAAATCCAAAAAACTTTCATAAATTACCAAAAAATTCATGAAAAGTTCCAGTAATTCCCAAATTTTTACAAATTGAGGAATTATTTTCACAAAATGTCACAATCCCCAGAAATGATAATAAATTTAAAAAAATTGTCCAAAATACCAATAAATCCAAAAAACTACAAGAAAATTTCATAAAATGCCATAAAAAGTACCAGCAATCTCCAATTTCTTACAAATTGAGGGGTAACTTCCATATGATGCAAAAAAAATTACCGAAAATGTCAATAAACCCAAAAAACTTTTCGAAAAATTTCTTTATATGCCAAAAAAAAATCATCAAAATTACCAGTAAAACCAAAAACTTGCCAAAAAATATACCAAAATTGTCAATACATAAACCCAAAAACGATTTAAATAATTTTCGAAAAATTTCATAAATTTCCAAAAAATTACCGAAAATTACAATAAATCTAAAAATCTATAACCAAAAATTTTAAAAAATGCGGGGAAAATTCTACAAAATACCAAAAAATGTACCGAAAATATCAATTAACCCTAAAAACTTCTAAAAATATCTCGAATGTCAAAATCGAAATGACCAGTACAACCAAAAATTTTAAAAAATGTAGGAAAATTTTTACAAAATGCGTGGAAATTTCTACAAAATGCCAATAAACCCAATGAACAGCTCCATTCTTTTTATAATTGACCACACTGTATATTAAATAAATTATTTGAAATACATCAAGAAAAACACATATAAATATAGTAAACATTACTTTATTGATTATTGTTGTATCAAATATTATTATTCAGCAGATTTAACAATTATGTAAATAATAATTGTAATTACAATTTAGGTTATTCGTTTGGATTGACCTACTTTAAATAGAAAAACTATTCAACGGTTTTTTCAAAATTCCGAAGATATTTATCTTTTCGACTGTGGTTGAAATTTTGATGTAGAGTTAAAATTGAAAATATACAGAGAGCAAGAATATGAAGGTGTTTTTTACCCGAAATTTAAAAAAGACCCTGTAATAAGATACAGGATGTAGAAGGAACTTTTGACAATACTCCTCATGAGGCTGTCAAAAGAGCATTCAATAGAAGAGGTGTAGACAGCACAACATCCAAATGGATGTCGGAACTAGAATTTGATGGTAAAAAAGTAGTGTCCGAACATCCAGCTCTTTCGTTACATTTAGACTCAACATCTGTCATATTTTGTGCCGATTACATCTAAAAAGAGTTTTCCCTTGAAGCATATTTTGGTAAAGCTAGACACATAATTTTTCCATAAACTTGCTTTTACTTTTTTTATCTATATTTTTTCCAAGTTGTCATTTGCATTACCTGTTTTGATAACAACTGTTTAAAAAAATTTATTGTAAATATTCATTTAGCCCAGATCTAAATGACCTACATGAAGAAATCACGTATTCACTCTATTAATGCATTTGAATGCAGTTTAAATGTTCTGGTTTTACAGATAAATATCGTAAATTATCAGAAAAAATATTAAATCTACTATTGGGAAATACATTTTTTATTGTGATGTTTTTACATCGTAATACCTGTGATTATTTATATACCTATTGATAATCAGTCATCATAACTTGATAATTAAAAAAGGATAATCAATATAAGGATTAGTAAAGGAAATTGTGACACCAAAATTGAAAAACACATTATCATGGGGAAATTAAGATAGCGAATCAGTGTACTAATTGTAGGTACACTACACTACAAATACAAAAACATTTATACATCGTAATAAAATAAAATCTCATCTTTTTAAACACAAACTTTATTTTAAACTTTTTTTAATTACAAAATTTACAACTAGCGATTTACATAAAAAACTACTTTCGTTTAAAATAAGTTTCACCCTTTTTATCAAAAACAATAAAAAAAAACAGTATTTTTCGAATACAGCGTTAAAAATAAACTCAAACTATCGAGGATTTTCAAGATTTATTTTCCTGTTCAATTATGGAGCTGGCAACACCCATAACTATTACCTGAACTTCGAATAGTGTCGAAGAAAAATGTTTCTACAAAGTTTCGTTTTCACCTCGGCTCAAATTTAAAAAAAAATAAACTGAAGGCGACCATGTGAAAACGAAACATTGTGGTGACTTTTTCGTATAACTGAAGAATATTAGAGAATACAATTTTATTAAAAACTCGAAAACAAAAAAGTTGTAGTTTAAAATAGAAAATCCGCAATTTGGTTTTTAGTAAATATTTTGAATACGACCCTTGATATTTTAAATTTGTCAATGGGATATTAAAGCTCCCTAAAATCCCATCCCATTTAACCAGCTTTCTCACTGTTATTACTTCCAATATCCCAAAATTTTAAAGAACAAGTTAAAAATTATAACCAAAAAGTGATAAGATGAATTTTAGTTATTTTTTCTGGAAAATTCAAAAGTTTGAGTATATTATTTAAATGGAAAATTGTAGGTAACATTGAAAACTGAACTAAAAATAACATATATAAAATAATATATAAGAAACGTTAACAATCAGTCAGTATCAGTATCTGTGAAAAATGACTCTGATTCAGATTTGGTAGGGCTGCTCTCTGGATTTTGTGTAGGACTTGCTGAAAAAAAAATTCCCCTTATTAGAAGCTATGGAGTTGAAAAAAAAATGATAAAATTTATTCACTTACTACTAACTACATCTTCATAAGTAACATAATCGTCGTCATTAAAATCTTCGTAATCATCTTCATCGGCACCGTAATTACTATAAAAATCATAAATGTTTGAATCGACGGATTCGTTCAACATTTCATTTAAATCGTCTAGACCTTGAGTTTCTTCAAAGACTTCGACTTCGAAACCATCATGGTCGTCGATATTATAATCATCGTCGATATTATAAAAATCGTCGATATCATCATCTTCGTGGGGATTATAATCTTCATCGGCAGTATAATCTTCATCGGGATTATAATCGATGTCGTTGTCGTCATCTTCATCCAGCCAAACCGTGTCATCATCGCTCTGCGTTATGTCTATTGTTAAATTATTAGGGTTGCGTACTTCCATAAGCTACATTTATGAAAATATAAGAAAATATAAATGATTTTTTACTAAAAAGAAGGTCATAACAGACCTTTGAGAGAAAGTATTACAATGGCTAAGCACATTTGTATAGTAACGAAAGGTTGAAATGGGCTATGAACACCTTTTCACTTTTCAAGGCACAATTAGTCATAGCAGCTTAGAACTGGGTTATATACCAGAAGCATGGAGAAGAGCAATAGTAATCTTCATTACAAAAGTTGGAAAAAGGGACACAACAAACCCCCAAATCCTTCAGACCAATCGTTTGTGCTCAAAACGATGGAAAAATATATTGACAATTATATTAGAACGGAAATCCTAGAGAAACTACCTCTCCACAAGCATCAGCATGCTTAACGGGCAGGCAGATCTACGGAGACTGCACTGGTACAACTGACGGAGGATATCTGATGTGCTATAAACAACCAAGAAACCACCAATACTCCCCATTAGGATGTCAAAACAGCCTTAAATAGAAGAGGTGTAGACATCACAACATCCAAATTGATGTCGAAACTATTCACCACTAGAGTAGTAGAGGCGAGGACGAGCAAAGACATTGTCTACATCTGAACAACCAGAGGATACCTACAGGGAGGAGTAGCATCCCCATTAATGTGGAGCCTGACGGTTGACGAACTCCTGTGTGGTTTGACTGACCTCGAAATATCCTGCCAAGGATATGCCGATGATATTGTCATAACAGCCAGGGGAAAATTCGAAGCGGAAATTCACGCCATAAGAGAATGTGTGGTTATAGAAGGCAAAGGATTATCATAATGTCGGATAGTGAAGCAGCCATTAAAGCACTGAGCTCTCGTGTAATCACTGTAATCAGTTCCAAAATGGTGTGGGAATGCCTAGGCAAACTCAATGAACCAGATGAGTACAATATAGTCACCTTACTGTGGATTCCAGGACACACTGGAATAGAAGGAAATGAAATAGCAGATGAACTAGCAAACACCCTTTTGAGGTGTCAGCTCCAATGTAATATTGGAAAAAATAGGCAAAGCCGAAGAAAGAGAAGATCTGACCATTGGAAATATCTAGTAGGACTTAGACAATCAAAGATTTGTTTGGGTGACTACAACCTGTTGAGATCAAATGAATGCATAAGTCAAAGTAAAACTGCACTGAGTTTTAACAGGGATCATAACGGGACATTGTCGCCTGAATGGGCACCTGAAGAAGCTCTAAATAGTGGAGGAAAAAAATGTAGATTCTGTGGCATGGAAGAAGAAACCTCCATCCACAAAGGAGCTACTAGTCTCTAAGACTTTCCTCAGGAGCTAAGTAGAAGTAAAGGGGCACAATAGATCTTCTAGGTCTCAGTGAATGTCACTCCTATATACATACATACTAAAAACCCTGTATATATATTGAAAACAATAAAAAAATATTTGACACTGGGTATAAAACCAAAACTGAAATGAAAAATAAGCCATTTTCTTTAAATAAAAACCGACTACCAATAGGTTAAATTTAAACTTTTCGAAACCAATTGAAAATTTGAAAGATGAAATGTCAAGTATATGAAATACTTACAGCTGTATCCTGTGGTAATGTTACCCAATCTTCATCATCATTAATTACTAAATCATGATCCCAAAACTCATCACAATCAAGGGGGTTCCCTAAAAACTGTGGAGGCATTTTGTCTTATTTATTTTGTAAAAGTTTCTCCAACGTCTCAGTTGCTTGTTGATCTGATGGCTTCCCTTCTTTTTTCTGTTTGTTACCTTGCTTGTAAGGTTTTATTTTAATGGTTTTGTTGTTTATTTTATGTTTTTTCAATTTAGATGAGGCTTCTTTTAATTTATCCTGATTTTCAAAGTCTACAATACACCAGCGCCGACTTTTCTGGAATTATTAAACACCATTTGTATACGATTAATTTGAGAGTAAAGATCGAGTTTGTTTTATTTCAAACAGATATATATCTTTTATTATTCAACTCCTACTTAACAAACATGATCACAATTTGAAATGTAATGGGGTTAAAAATTGAAAAATATTTTTTTTAACATACCTGTCTCGGAAGATGAACTTTTATAATATTCGGATGCAAATCTTTAATGACAACTTCGTCTGCAATTTTAATCGGTAGACGAATGTACAATTTTTTAACTTCAGAACCTTCTATGCTGCAAAATAACAAAAAAACGGATCTTGTAAATAATTGTCATAACCTCAAAGCAAATAAACGAATCTAATAATCAAGCAATATATTTTAAAGGAATTAAATTAACTTTTACCTACCCCATAATTTATAGGAATTACTTGAAGAAGCCAACATGTGCTTTTTTTAACTCTTTTTAGAAAACTTAAGAAAATTTGTTAATGTCAAAGTCAAAAATATGGAAACGAGAAACATCTGTCAAATGTCACATTTAATTTATTTTCGATTAAAGAAAACTTTTGAAGCTTCTAATTGAAGATTTAGTGTAGCTATTGACTAATAGGTAGCGCCACAACGTAAATTTTAAATTCATAGAAGAAAAAAATGTATGCAACACTATATACGCTTCATTGTTAATAGAGTTGCATAACCAAAAGTAAAGTTTTTTCTTCAAATCCGAAAGAAATTATTAATTCAAAAGCACCGAAAAAAAACTTGTAAATACTAAGACGATGTTCGAATGTCAATAAATGTCAAACTAAACTGAAGAATTTTACCAATTGATCTGACAACGTCTTGAAGTTTTGCCAACCCGTAGACTGTAAATTGCCCTATCAATCAAGTATACATTGTATTTACCTTAGAACACAAAACATTAGGATGTTGCAAATGGCGACTTCCGTCGCACTTTCTTATACGGGTAATGAATGGCAAGACTCCTTCCTGTCAGTTTTATGTTCTAAGGTTTTACGGTTGGTAAATTTATATTCATTCTGTTAAGCAGGAAAGTAACTAAAAAAATGACGTCTTCGATTTTTTATCGTAAATAAACTATAGTACGGTATTCCTAACTCAACTAAGGCTAATTTTAGAATGTTTTTTTCTGTACATAGTCATACTTACCAATTTCTGATTGAATTTTAATTCACTCACTATACACATTAGAAAAATGATTTCTAGTAATTATTGTTTTCACATATTCCGATAGATGGCAATAGCGAAAATATTGCACATTATGAAGCTACCATTTTAAATCCATTTGCGTTAATTTAAATTTGCAGTTAAACATTGTAAAACATTATAGAATGTAATAATATATATATAAAAAAATATAAATTCTAGACTATTTTATTTACTAGAACTGCAAGTTACAAATTTTACATAATTCATGCTTATTCGTCGACGCCACCATCTCGACGCCTGCTAGAGTGTGGTATAGAGACGACGCCCTTAAGGGAGGGATTTGCTCATTATGCAGTGATCTCAATTGACTTTGCCGATATCAGGGAAAAGGGAGAGATATTGTAAAATATCCGGGAACAATATAGGATGTTTAATAATTTTTTGTTTGTTTTTGTTTTTTTGAATTGTTGTAAAAAATGTTATATTATTTAAGTGTGAAAGAATGCGTTAATTCAATTGATTTTCAGGTAAGAATCAGATGTCTATATGCTTCTATTTTATCGTGAACTAGTATCTAAATAAACATCAGTAATTGTTTAAATAATTTAAATAAAATTTAAACTGGAGAGTGTCTCCTTTGACCGAGACAAAGAATATTCATTATTTTATTTTTATAAAACTTCTGGAATTGATTTTGGACCAACTTTACTTATTTTTGCTGATTGACAAATTATCTTCTGTTTTTAGGATTCAAAATACGAACACGGACAATGTTTAAAAAATCTTCCTTAAAGAAACACAAGCTATGATATAGAACCTGCTCACATCATGATCTTCCCAAAAATGTAAAAAAATTAAAAAGACATGACCAGATGCTTTTCAAAAAAATCAGATTTTGGATAGTGGTCTTGATGCTCATTTTTTATATAGTAGGAATACTCATTTTAACTGCGATATCACTACATGACACCAAAGGTGTAAAGGTAAAGAATATTTCCTCAATTGTGATGAATTAGAGTAATCAAAATTCTTTGTTGTTTTTAGAGTAGCTCAAATACAAATAACAGATACTTATCCAAATCCAAGAGCTTCGAATATGGTCTTCCGGGATTCAGGCCGTATCTGAGACGGACTAAAATCAACTGGTGTTCAGAATTAAAATATCGTAATCCTTATGGTCCTGCTATTGCTCTATCATCGTTTCCTGGAAGCGGTAATACATGGCTAAGATATTTATTACAACAATCTACAGGTAAATAAAAGCTTTACTTCTATACCCACCATTTAAAGCCAGTTTTACAATATTCGGTTGACTCGGCTTTGAAATGTCAACCAGATGTTACTTGTGTAGATACTTCCCATGATCATTGTCACAATACTATACCTTCTGCATTCATTCGTTTGGGTTGTGCTCAACCCATGTTATCTACTTCCTACTTCCATTCCAGAAGCTTCGTGTCTTCTATAAAGGCCACTAGTTTGACTGGAAGGATTTTCAGTGGTTGTAGTGGTTGTATTAATTTCTCTCCAAAGTGCTTGTAAGTTCTCGCAGAAGCAGAGTTTCTTCATCAAATCAAATTTTCTGCACACAGCTTCACTACCTTTGCCCATATTGTACAGATGTTTCCTCAAGGTGCAGTGTCCAGTCACCAGGATGGTAACTGTCTTCAAATGTCTCTTATCCAGTTTCAATAGCCTGGTTGAGAGTGCCTTGTCTACCTTGTTCAGTAAACTCTTTGTATGGAGGTACCTTCATTTGAGTTGGTGTTCTCTATCTAGTCCGATTCCCCTCTTATGTGATACCACAAAACAGTTCTGGACCCCAATCAAGTCTCCTTTAGAGCCTTCTTTAGCTAACTGGTCTGCCATTTCATTACCTGCAATCCCCTCATGTGCCGGCACCCAACTCTTTCCAGCCTGTTAAGGGATTCTTTGCAGTTTTTCACCAGTCTAGACCTAGTTGTTGAATTACTGATAGCTTTAAGCAGAGCCTGTGAAATATGGGTCCATCTAGGATTGTCCCAGTTGTATCAGTGTGTCCTTCTCGAACATTGTTCTTCCGATTACACCTGAGAATTGCCATCATTGCCTCCGCCCTTTCATAAGGTTCCAAGGCTTCAATTGATGCCATCCCCGTGCTGTAAATTGTCCCGGTAATACCAAGAAGGGCTTGCCTTTGGATTGCAGTTAATATATTAATTGCAGAGTACACTTCTGTCCTCCTCCACCAGAATATTGTTCCATCGGTGATTGTTGGCCTTATCATAGTTGTGTAAAGCCAGTGAACCACCCCAGGTCGTATTCCCCATAACTCTTCTACATTGCCAGAAAAGCCTAGTTGCCCTGGTAGTACTTTTTTCCAGATGTACCTTCCAATTCGGTTTGGAATCAATCAATCAATCAATCAATCAATCCCATGCATTTAACTTCTTTGGATATTTCTAGTTCTTTTCTCCGAACATCAGTACTCTACCCTGCGGAAGAATTCTTCTATTCGTAAAAGCTACTAGTTTTTTTTTTGGATTAACTGAAAGGTCCTCTTCAAGGCCATTCCTCCACAATTCGTAGTGCTTCCTGTAGGACATTCATAACTACTTCTGGGAATTCCCCATTAGTAACAATCACTTCACTTTGATCATTCAACCTGCAGATCAAGTCATCCACAACTAGGTTCCACAAAAGTGGTGAAAGTATTCCACCTTGAGGACATCCTTTAGTTGTCCTAAAGGTGTATGTTTTATCATGCATACGTGCTGTTATTCTTCTATGCTCGAGCATGGATCCTATCCATTAGTATGTGGTGCTGCTAATCCCTCTTTTTCTAAGGGATCTGTTTATAGATGACATCGATGTGTTGTCAAAAGCACCTTCAATATCTACAAATGCTGCAAGGGTTACTTCCTTATGATTCAGACTCCTTTCCCTTTCGAGACCTGAGACCAAATTATACAGGGTAGCTTCTCCTGATTTCCCTGCTTGATTTTTTTCACCATGAATGAAGTCAGACTGATTGGTCGGTATGATTTAGCCTGGGTGTACGTTTCTTTTCTTAGTTTAGGAATAAACACCACTTTTGACTCTCTCCATGCAATTGGTACTTATACTGTACGGGCTATAGTATCTTGATGATATAATTTCGCTGTGTGCTTTCTACTAGATGGCTTGGTTTCCAAACGTGCATCGAACGAGAATCTGAATTTTGTTAATGACTGGTAAGTCATCCTCTGCTGGGTTTTATAGGTCTCGTTCTGAATTAGTTGTGGAATATACGGTTTAGTATTTTGTTCTACAGGAGTTCGTATTGTTGGAGAATTCCGTCCTGTTCTGGAAACTATTTTCACAAACCCTTATAGGGGATATATTGCACTCAAACGATTGAAACTGCCAACGTTGAAGTTTTGGTATTGGAGGTGTGCCACATGTTGTTGTTGTTGGTTCATTATTTGTTGGTTACCATCCAGTAAGAGGAAGATTTTGAGTACTGGACCCTTTTTGGAAAAGGGTTCACCTGTGGGACCAGGGCCAGTGATAAAAGATATTGTTTATCAATCAAAACCGCAAAATGTAGACGAATTAAAAGAAAATATAAGACAAGCATGTCGCCAAATTACTCCTGCAATGATTCAAGCCATGTAATCTTTATTACCTTTATTTTTATTGTTCCTTCAAACTTTAAGGCTTTCTTGATTAATTTAACAAAAATAAAAAAATAAACTGATATTTTCTTGATTACCCATTTTATTTTTGAAAAATTTGTTGAATAGACGATAATTCCACTTTGTAAACAATTGACAGAAATAGTAAAGTCTGTATTAAGGATTATTCAAATAAATTTGAGCAATAGATAGTACCACAATACCCCCCTGCCAACGTAAACCCCCTGCCCAAAAGAAAGAGTCAAGAGGTGACAAATCAGGTGAACGTGCCGCCCACATAATTTTTGGAGAGTTGTTTGCTATCCAGTTGGTTATCGAAACGGTTTTGTAGGTGATGGTCGCTAACGTTTCTCGTTGCTTGTTTCTTGATTACTTACGAACCCATTTTATTTTTGAAAAATTTCTTGAATAGACCATGCATGACCAAAAATAATCTAGAAACTGCATTATATATACAGGGTGTCCCAGACTAATTTATCCAGGCTATATCTCTTAAACGAATAGAGATTTTCGAATGGGACAAAAACTGATGTATTCCATTTCTAATACACTTTAATATGGCGTAGAAAAAATCATCCCCTAAATATACATTCCTTAGTTACAGCCCCTAATTTTAAATTTTTTAATAGCACCCAGTACATTTTTTAATAATTTTTGGATGTGGTCTTCCACAGTAACAATATGTTACTTTTTGTATATACAACTGTTTTTTTCTTTTCGTAACTGATTTTTCTCTTTAACAAACTAATAATTTTAAAAAATCAACAAAATATTTTTTTACCAGTGATTTCCGATTATCGAATTTTTCTGAGACTCCCGCTATTATATCTATTGTTCAATAATAAACTGAAAACATTTAAAAAATAATAATATCACTTACATCATGTAGCAATCTTCCTTACATCTAAGTACCATTTGGACTCCACCATATTTCCCATTAATTAACCATCACGAATTCGACCATCTCCATTTACCGACCGGCGATTGCCACCACATTTATCACTTACATCAAAGGCATACATCATACATACATCACATAGTTTCCCCATGATACTGACTCTAAGTCCACTACGTTAGAGCAACTTTGAGCCAGTACCTGTGTTTATAGAGTAACTCAACTATCTATAAAAATCGGTTGTATGTTTTATTAAAAATAGATTACATTTTAGAGTACTGTATAAAAATACACATCTCATTTTGTAATTTACTAAATTAAATAAATTATACAATTCGATTAGTATAGGGAAGATGAGCTTAACCCGACAGCCTTGTCCTTGTAGTTCGTGAAATCTTACCATATTTACCCAAATACTCTTTTAAGTAATACAAAAATTAACAAGTTTCTGCAAAATTTTTGATGGGAAAAATTATGGGAAAATATTTTAAAATGAGGAGAAAAATGAAACTGGAATGTACATTGTTGAACTCCAATCCGGTGCAGTATCCAGATTTAAATTATTAAATAAAGGAATATTTATAAAAATTTTGTAAAAACTTGTTAACCAAAGTACCTCAAGTTAGCGAGTAGTCCAAGTAAAATGGGCACAAGAAGTGTCTTAGTGAAATAATAAAATTTTCAAAAAAGTTAAGAGAAATTAAAAATATAAAAATTAGTTAAAAAAAAGATTTTGAAAAACTACAAGTCTTTATTGCCCCCAAGGAAATTTCTGTGATCACATTAAACAATATAATATACAGGCATACAACAATTAGAAAATTTGTGTAACCACAAAAAAATTAATCAGTTGATAAAAAATTAAATTTATAATAAACAGTAAAATGTAAGGAATTGGAAACACCCGGAATAATAAATTGTTGTCACTTCTTCTGAGTTGTCTAGTGCGTTCTGGGAGTGTCTTACTATTTAAAAAATTATAATTTGCAGGAAATTTTAAATAAATATGCTAGACTAGATAAATGTTTTAAATTTAGAAAAAAAATTCGGTTTTTTAAATTATTTTTGTTCCTAAAGTGAATTGTAAAAAAAATAATTTTCATTCATTTTTTTTTTATTCATATTATTTAATTTATTTTTCTATTTTTTTTATTTTAATTATTTTTTCTATTTTTTTTATTTAAAAATATGCTAGACTAACAAATTTGTTTTATTTCTTTTTTGATAAATTCCTAATTAAATTAAAGAAATCTAAACCTAACCTATTGACAACCCAGAACTTTGCACCAGAAATCCTTTGTTTTTCTCTTCCTGAATTATCCTTTCCGAGTTGTCTGGAGCAATCGGTTTTAACTAGGGAATTTTGAGAACGTCTTAAAATATTTCAAAAATTATAATTTTCGAACGAAATTCTAAATAAATATGCTAGACTAGATAAATGTTTTAAATTTGGAAAAAAATTATGGTTTTTTTAAATATTTTTGTTCCCAAACTGAATTGTAAAAAAAATAATTTTCATGCAATTTTTTTTATTCATATTATTTAATTTATTTTTCTATTTTTCTTATTTTAATTATTTTTTCTATTTTTTTTTATTGAAAAATATGCTAGACTAACTAATTTTTTTTAATTTCCATTTTGATAAATTCCTAATTAAATTAAAGAGACCTAAACCAAACCTATTGACCCCCCCAGAACGTTGCACCAGAAATCCTTTGTTTTTCTCTCCCTGAATTATCCTTTTTGAGTAGTCTGGAGCAATCGATTCTACCTAGGGAATTTTGAGAATGTCTAGATATTTCAAAAATTATAATTTTCCAACAAAATTGTTACTAATAGACCTGACCAAATAAATAATTTCAAGTTCATTTTCGTGGAGAAAAATAATTATTTTTAATATTCTACAGTTAATAAAATTTATTTTTTTGTATTTTTTTTTATTCTTGTTTTGATAATTTTATATTTAAATTTAAAAAAAAATTAAATTTTGATTATAACTTAAACTATTGACCGATTTGCTCACAGAACGAAAAAACTTCACCTGAAAAAGAAGAAACACAAACAAAATCGACATAAAAATATCCTCTTGCCGGGGTGTTTCCAATATTTAATATATTTAAAAAATTATTAAAAGCAAAACAACCTATATGAAAAATTGTAAATAGCAAAAACATTTCAAGCATACTTTTTAAATAACAAAAATAAAAAATATATTTATAATTTATATAAATAAAAAAATAAGTCTATTTATGAAAAACCAAGGAAAAGGAACACTTAATATGAACAAATGAAAATTTTTCAGCCCATATTTCATAATTTATTCAATTTAAAAGATAATTTTTGGAAATATTTCTATTTTTGTTATTCGTCTCAACAGTCACCTACCTTTAGGCATATCGCTTTTTACCAACCAAGCGTTAAAATCTGTAAAAAAAAATCAAATTACAATTTTTTGTATCAAATAAAACAAATATCACATTTAAAAATTATTCAATTTCTGAGAGACACCCTGTATTTCATTATTTAAAATGATCAAATGATTGGTGATTTAAATTAAGCGCCACAGATGTTTTACAAAGAAAATCAACACCTTAATGTTTCGGTTTTTTGCTTGCAACGCCATCTAGAATCTAATTCCTAACTAAATTATTACAGAAAGCAGAAACCGACAATAATTCTCGTTAGGGTAAAAAATCCGAAGATGGACCTTAAAATTATTTCAAATTATTTAGAAACACTGAAAATTTGTTTTTTTAAATGGGAAATCCACCGGTGAACTTAATTTATCACAGATCAATATGACTGAAGATTATATTCGTCATATAACAATTTGTTTAAAAAAAATCAAAGTAATTTCAGTTAAGTTTAAAAAATATTAAATGCTATAAATAAAATTGTTTAATGGTAGATGTAGCGTAAGAAAATACATACTATATAGTTTTTAAACGTCTTTTAAATATCTTAAAATTTAGTTTCCATTATGGCGTCTCATATCATAGGAGTCATGTAACATTAAAAGAAAAAACACAAACTTACCGAGTATAAACGTTTTTCAGATAATTCAAATGTATTAAACAGCACTATTAACACAATTATACACTTCAATTATTATTATTTTCACTTTATTTTAAATCGTAATTGTTCAAACATGTTAAAACCACGAAAGCAGGAGACCAACTACGCCGGTACCTACTCAGAACTGCTCAAAGCACCCTTTGTTTGTTTTTTGCTATGTTCTTTCGTACTGATTCAACTGATGGAACTTATGTGATTAAAGTGGAAGTGATTTTGCAATCAGAACACATTCATTCACTGAATGCCCGAAAGAACGCGCTCATTTTCTGTGTAGAACAAGAAAAACTAACGAACTGGAAAGAATGGAATGGAATTAATATTAGATTCCCTTGTAAATGTATATTATAAACTTCTAGCTTAAAATTTTGAAATTCCGCGTTTAGAATAATTACTTATGATCACTTTTAAGGTGTAGGGAACTGATTGAAAACGAAAGAACGATCGCTTAAACTGATCTACCTGATTTTAGTTACATAGATCACTTCTTTCAGTACGAAAGAACATGTTTTCTGACAATTTGGAGAATCCAGGTACGGCGTAAGGAGTGACTTGATATTTGAATTTTTTTACAAAATATAAAAATTAACCGAAAATTGTATTTATAATATTCCATTAAACACAAATAGAATAGTGTGATATAATTATTGCAAACAAAACGGTTTCTTTAGGTTAGTTCCTAATTGACGTTAATGTAATGTGGATTGCCTAGATGCCAGGGGTTTTGCTAATGCTAATGATACAAAATAAATCAAAACCAAGTTAGAAAATTGGTTTTATTCAGCTTTAAAAATGACACTTATTAATAACGACGTGACAATATGACAAACGCTTTCTATTATAACTAACAATATTAGAATTTGTACAAGTAAAAGTATGTATGTCTGAGGAAGGACGAAATTCTCTTCCACGGCTGTAAATCAATCAAAAGTCCAAGAGAATGTTATCTGGTGATCTTGAGTACCATACAAGTGAATATATCCACTCCAATTAACGACCTTGAAAACATTTTCATCCTCCCTTTCATGTATCTAACAAATTTACAAGAATTATTTTCTATTTTCTTACAGGCTACTTTACTGGATCGGTTTACAAAGATTATGGACTTTTAAAGAATGGCTTTCCAGCTGAAAGTATATACAACGGTTCAGTATTAGTAGTAAAAACTCACGAATGGGGAGCGCCAACCAGAAAAATGTTTTCCAAAGCAATTTTGCTTGTCAGAACTCCTTCGGCTGCTATCCAAGCGGAGTTTAATCGGCAAAATGGTGGCCACATTGGGTTTGCTGCTCCGGATAAGTACAAGAGATTAAAAGGGAAATGTAAGTATGAAGTTTTTTTGTATGATTAATGCAAATTTATTTCGCTCAGCCTACTCCTAGTAATATAATGTTACGTCGGACTTGTACTAAGGATATGTAGAGTTCCATGAAGAAAAAGAAGAAGACATACATCTGGAATCATCTAGATCTGTCATCGAAATGTTCAGAACTGTCTGGAACAGAGATTTGAGTTCTGTGTTGTGATAAAGATAAAGTTGATAAAGTAAAAGGAGTAACAATAATATACTATTATTTGATTGTTTTAGATTGGCAAGACTTTGTTTTGAGGAAGCTAAAGCAATGGCACGACATGAATTTGGATTGGTTATATAACTTTACAGGGCCTACACATGTTATTTTCTATGAACAGCTGGTGGACGATGTAGAACATACTTTAAAAACGATTTTGCAATTCGTAGATATTCCTTTTAACCAGAAACTATTCGATTGTGCCATAGAGAGAAAAGAAGGCATATACAGAAGAAAGAAGAGAGTGTTGAGTTTCGATCCGTTCGATGACAAGCTGAAATTGGTTATTAAAGAAATGGAGAAGAAGGTTTTCGATGCTATTTACAATTTTGCAGCTCCGGCGGAAGCTCGGTGAAAAATAAGCGTCGATTTTTTTACTTTTGTAGAGTTTTAAATTTAAATTATTTCTAATTACAGGTTTTTTTTATAGAAACTTTCTGCGAAAACATATTCTTGTCAAATATATCGTGTCATATGCAATAATGTTTCTCGCCAATAAATTATGTTGACGAAATTTATTTTGAACTAACAAATTGGATTACAATCAGTATTAACAAATATAAAAAAACAACATATACATATATATGTATATATATATGACGATGTTTTATGCAACAATATATACGCTTCATTGTTAATTGTGTTGCATAACCAAAAGTATTGTGTGTTGCATATAAACAAGACGATGATTTATGCAACACTATATACGCTTCATTGTTAATTGTGTTGCATAACCAAAAGTATTGAACTCTCATGTTCAAGGAAACCCTGCAATTCACCAAATTGAGATTCTCACCAATGATAGCAGAGAATGAATGTTGAAAGGAAATTTGTGGTCTATTACAAACAATCATTCATGAGAAACTTTCTTTAAATCTCTAAATTCGCTTCATTTCAATCCTTAATTGCGAATAATAAATTCTGTCAATATAAATTTCTGGCGTAGTACTACTAATAAATACAGGGTTAACCTCTGAGATTGTCACATATTTGTGTTGTTTTCATTTTGTTAGAGTAGATTTTTTGGAAACGTATTGTTTTTGGTGGTAATACATTTTAGTCCTTGAAAATAGAGAATTAAATAAAGTGGCAAAGTTACGGAAAGGCTACTTCAACGACCTTAATGAAAGTATACAGAGGCGTTATTTGGCTGTAATTGATATTAGAGGAAAGACTCCGTTTCACATAAGAAGAAACCACGTGAAGTTTGCCCACTGTCTTGCGCAGAAACCAAAGTCTTGTGCCATGCCGACAGCCATTTTATTATTGACATTTGAGGTTGTGTTTGAAGCAATCATTTTTTAACGATACCAAGTATTTTCATATACTTACCAGTGTCTATTGTATGTGAAAATATCTCGAAAAGCTTCCAAAGAATTCCCAAATATCTTTTATTTAAACTATAAACATGATAAATACTTTTTTAATATTGTAATTTTGTTTTAACTTACAAAATGTGAAAACGTTACGCTACTGATTTGAAGTCGAATGTCAATTTTACAACATGGCAAACAACAAGTTTGCGCATACGACTGCAACTTCACGTGGGTTCTTTCTACGTGTACTGGTTATGAACGTATGTAGGCGAGCTAGAATACTGGGTGAGTGTACAATACGATTTTGAAATATACGGGGTGATTCATAACTACTACTACATTTTTTCAAAAATTGAAAAAAAAATTCACAACTGTTTTTTGGATAAGGTCTATTTCCTTGGACTAATAATTATCCTTTTTCAAGCGGCTGTCATTGTTGAAATTGAAAAAATAATTGGATATTCAGCTAGGTAGATATGTAAATGTTTCAAATAAATAAATGGTGCAAAGCCTATTGCATCTATTACAAATGTATATGGCCTTGAATAACTGATTATACGGCTTATATATATATATGGCGTAATCATACAGTAATTGTTATCAAAAGTGTTTTATGTATATAATTGGTCCAATATTTAGCGTGTTTCAGTGACTAGAGCAACTATCATACATGTGCTTTTACAGGGATCATTTATTTTCACCATAATATATTGTCAAAAGATGTTGACAAAATGTGTCAAAGGTAACGCCCGTTTCAGACACTACAGCTGTTGGCGTTACATAAAAATCATACCAAACTCTTATATTTCCGCATCTATATTATCACTGAACACTGTTTACACTACCACTACACCAACACTAACACTTTACACTATCTTACGCGCGTTTCGATAACCAAGTTATCTTCTTCAGAGACTGAACACGAGTTTACCTTCAGTCTCTGAAGAAGATAACTTGGTTATCGAAACGCGCGTAAGATAGTGTAAAGTGTTAGTGTTGGTGTAGTGGTAGTGTAAACAGTGTTCAGTGTCAAGTATCGCCAACGGTTCCAGAATTCCCAACTTAGTATCTATATTATCCTTTGGCGACCTTCATAAACACTTACGCCTCTTTCACTTTACACGGTTTAAATCGTGCGGTTAAAAACCGTACCGCTGTTGAAATGGAAAAAGGCATGTGGTCTTTCACATTATACGGCTACGGTTAAATGCCGGTGCCAAAGTGGCCTACGTGACAAAATGTATGCTTTCACATTGGACGGTTTTTTATCGAACGGCATTAACAGCGTATTTGCAGTTCAGTTTGTGTTTATTGTTTTAAGTGGATTTAAGAATGGATGATATTGATGCTGAAGCTTTAATAACCTTCCTGTCTCCTCTCTGATTAATGGGAGAGCACCCAAAATTATTTTTCGGCGACGATGAAGCAACCACGAATCACAAAGTTTTTGTCGATTCATATTGTCGTACTAAACAAATTAAATAAAAATATTGCGGTAAAAATCCGTGCCGATGTGAAAACAACAATGTTCTCCGAAAAAACTCGGACGATTTTTAACCGCACGATTAAAACCGTGTAATGTGAAAGAGGCCTTAGGGGCTTCCTATACGTAACATAAATATCAAAGTTTGTGGGAATTGCGTCATATTTCATTGACAGCTACTGTACTAAATAATATAGAGAACGACATCTACTAAGTGGCGTAGCAAGGAGGGGGCTGCAGGGGCCATGGCCCCGTAGGGCATACGAAGGGGGGTCTTCGTCCAATTTCGTAACTAGAAATATGTAAGCAATACGCTAAATCTTGGACAGATTAAATTTATGTTTTTGTAAGTACTTAATACAATGTGATATATAAAATAATTGTGATTATTTATTATTTTTTAGACAAAAAAGCGATATTTGATGTATAGGGTGAGTTATTTATTCTAGGAAATTGTACTTATATATAAATATATCGAATGGAAACATTTCTTTTGGAAATATTTAAGTTCGAATCTTAAATTCGGTTTTTATAATTTATAGTTGTCAACATTTTTTAAAAGTTTTTATTTTACGTAACGTATAGAAAATTTGCTCAAGAAGGCTTTATTTATTGTAATAAGCGAGAAATGTTTATGTTATTAAATAAATAGTTTTTCAACTGACTTCTTTTATTCCGAAAACATCCTTACAGATAAGGAGGAGGATCTAGTGCCATCGTATAATTAAAGTAAAATGTAGGTTATTAATGAAATACTAGAGTCAGCTATTACTTACGTACAAACATATAAAAGTATTCGTAAGCATAAAATATATTTGGTTTTGATACTGATAATATATTACATGAGTCTCATTCCATATAAAATCGTCTGAAAATAAAAAAAATTGTTTCCGATCCATTTTAGATTTTGGTGTAGCTTTGAGGATCTCTTCTCTTTAGGGTCCCAAAGAACAAAATTTACACGAGTTTGATTTTTACAAGCGCTCGTTTCCGCTTATTTAAATAAAGACTTTTAAAAATCGATATTTTTAAACTTTATCAACTTTTACTTTAAAATTTTTCTTTTTGAAGGTATTGATATGATCGAAGCGGAATTTTCAGGGGGAAAGAGAGTAGTTTTAGTGTAAGCAACGATAATTGGCTTGGTCAATACCTTTAAATAATAACAGCGTGCTGAAAATGAGTGTTTTTCACTCATTTTTTGTAAATTTTAATCGACTCTGATTAATTATCCTGTATGTTAATAAACAAAATGGACATATTTTAATTGTCATTTAATATTTCCCATAGGAGCCCCGATTCGAAGTAGAAGTATATGTACAGTTTATCAGAACTAACCACATATATAAAAACAATTTGTCATAGCTAGTAATATATGCCGGCCGGCTTTTTAGTATTTCAAATATTTTGGCATAAAAAAACATTAAAAAGATGCAATAATGGATTATAAATAAACAATAATTATCAAATCTGTATATTGAGAAACGTTGAAAGCATACACATTTAAATTATCATTTAATATTTCATATAGAAGCCCCAATACGAGGTAGAAGTATCTACAGTTATCATGACTAACTACATATATAAGAACAATTTGTCACAGGAATATATACCGGCCGCCTTTTTAGTATCTTAAATATTTTGGTATAAAAAAATAGTAAAAGAGATCAAAAATGTTTTATAAATAAACAATATTATGTACTAATTCTGATACCAAATTAATTTTTTAAGATTAAACAAATTTAAAACCTACTAATCATTTACAAAAAAAAAGTTCGTTTATATAATGACCAAAAAGTATTTATCAAAAAAAGTTCTAAGCAAATTTAAAATATAATAAACAATTGTAAAAGACTTGGTTTAGGTATAATATTAAAAACCAATTATTTATTGTAATAAAATTGTTCGTATGTAAATAAAATGAAAACTTACCGTAAGTGTATCAGATTCTAATCCAAGTTATCCATAGAGGCACTATTCACTACACTACACGATACACTAACACGTTACCGAAAATAAATTTCGAACGTAAGCCGATCTTTCCTATTTAAAAGTCAACTCAACTGTATATTATTTTGAAAACCTTATTTTTTAGGCTTTTTGAGTATTTTAATGAAAAAGAAAAATTAAAAAGGTACAAAAGTATATAAATAAAAAGGTATTCATGTTTTCCAGGATGTTCGAAGAATTTTCAAGAAAATTTTGAATGCTAATTCATTTTTCAGAAGTAGATAGTGACGACGTATAGGTTGGATTCAATTCGAAATATCCTAAACGAAAAGCCATATGTGATCAACCGAAAATTAATGACGTCAACGATAGAAAAAATTCTTTTGTTCTGCAGGTAAATTTAGAAAATAGACTCGCAAATTCGAAGTGTTGTCAGTTACATCCAGCGTTTTGTAACGTAATTTCTTGACAAGGTTTGAAAGTGACCATTGGCATAAATATATAGGTACTTCCAAGACAGATTTTGTGTTTTATAAATAAATACAATGCATCAAATCAAATTTTGAACATTTTACCATTAAGAAACAACTACTTCTCGTTCTTTACGCTGCAAAAGGCATAATAAATCGCATTTGATTGACAATAACTTGCTTTGTTACCCCATCTTAATTGGATAAAAAAATATTATGGGGATTTTTAGTGGGAACTCAGTTACGCCAAAAACAGAAATTTTCCGGCCCTTAAAAAATAAAATTTTCAATAATTATTTATTTCGAACTCCTTCCGAATACCCTGTTAATCAATAACGAAATTTTATAATTGTTTATAATCAACTCTTGAGTCTTTTTTAACTACAAATTTCCATATTCTACCAAAAAAGACCGACCGGCATGACTAATTGGGATTATATAACTCATATTCACAAAAATGGAATGGATCTGGAGTTCTAGTTTATGATATTAGGTTTAGGGTAAGTTTATGTTTTTTTATAATATTTTTTATCACGTACAAATATTTTTTTTAGGGGTATTAGTATTTTAATTATAATATATTGTATGTAAAAATATCTTATGAAAAAATGTAAATGTTAATATTTTATTGTTATTAAACATATCTTTTTTTATAATTGCTAAGTTTGCATTTATTTCCTCTTGTTTGTCTTGTATATCTATCTGCACTTTGCTAGAGTGAAGATAAATTCTGGCTTAGTGCAGCCGGTAGAGAACATCCAGCTTTCAGGGGGGGCGCATTTTCTAGTTTTGTCTGTGATTTCCTCCACCGGTGGGGAATATTTTCCATCGGTTGTGAATATTTTAACCGGTTGATTATATTTTCTACCGATAAAGGGAATAACTTCCAGCCATGATGGGCAACGATTGCTTATATATATAAGTATTTAATTTCATAAGTTTTGTATTGCTTCGGTTGTTGTATATAATATTTTGTGTATTATTGTTAAATATTTAACTCCACTTTTACCATAGCTAATATAATTGTTGTTTCTATTTGCCTTTTTTGTTCTGTTCTGAATCAAACTGTTACTTGAGAGATAACAGAAAATAGATCAGTAGTATCGAGCACATAAATCTGTAATAAATTATAGACAAATCTAATCATTATTATTAAGATGTTAGTTCTCTCCGACATACCTACTTGTCCTTGGATGGAATAATCAATTGCAAATTGTATAATTCTATTCATACATGCTTAGTTTGTATGGTTTTGTCACTATCAATGTTGAAATTCGATTATGTATCATGTTTTGCGGTTTTTTTTTCTTCAAATCTCTTATCTGCTACTGTCGGTTATAAAACTAAAAAAACGATTTAAAAAAAAACATACTTAATACAAATAACAATAACAAAGAGAATTTTCATGCTCACGACCCTGGTTTAGATGTTTTTGATGGTATGAATCGATTATAGGGTCTGTATCTTTATTTAGAGATTGAGGTATTGTTAGGATATGGCTCCGTCAGACTTTTTCTCTTCCCAAAACTTCAAGGAACTCATTTTCATTCCAAAGAAGACATAAAAGAGAATTCGGGGTCTACTTCGAAGGCGATACAATAAGTTTGGATGCATAATTCCATATTTTATGTTTCATTGACCAATGATAGTATGTAAAAATAAACGAATTGGTGGTGTAGTGCCCCTCGTATAATTTAGTAGGTCATTCACGATATAGCTCTATTACAATATTGGATAGATATGTTAATCAACAATGATATTATAAAAGTGTTAGTAAGCATAAATATATAGTTTTGATTAGGACGACACATGACTAGAACTATATACTCAGTTGTAGTCTAAATAGATCAAGCTGAAGCTAAACTTGTGTTTTTTACTCATAATTCCGGCTTTACAGCGGATATGCCATTCCACACTAGATTATAATTCAACTTTCATTAATATGTTAATTAATAATAGGAAAATTATTTTACACTAGCTTGATTACTACTTAAATAATGAGCGTCATAACTCTGTGGTTTCCTTGAAGCAGAGATAATATTCTTATACTTACTTAATATTAATTAAAGTTGTGTGTGATGAATTTTATAAAATGAAACATTTTCAGTATTTTGTGCATAAAACATTTAAAAGAAAATAGTGTATTAAATAGTGATAGTGAAGTGTCATAATTATTGTGGAATAATTTACAACTATAGTTGATATATTATGGCGTTAAATAAAATCCGCCTTTTGGATAAAGAACAGTTAATAATGGTTATTAGAGAGGTAAGTTAGTATTAGTTAAATAGTTAAGGGCGGATCCAGTTTTTTTTTATAACAAAATATTGTTGTGGATGATTCAAGTTCCTATAAATATGTGTGATAAGTTTTATCGTTAATCGTTGACATTTTAAAGTCAAGTTAAATTTATTTCGACCAGCTTTTTTCCTTAGTGACGCTACTGGTTTCCAAAACTAATAAGAAAGAACATGTTTATTCTTAGTGGTCTTTGGAATTTTGACAATTACTTTATCAAACCTGAAAATAACCAACGCAAAAGCAAACCAGAAATTTTTATCGTTCTAATTTTGTTGTAGCACCAGTTCTGCTTTCGTTTGTGCCTGTGCTTACTAATTGTTGAAACCACACGTTCAACAATCTGCATGTTTATATTTTAGTTCCTTTGTATATTCATGTACAGTTATATTTTCATTCGAAATTTCTACCTGCGCGCCACTGCCTCCAAAATACTTCTACCTTAGTTCAAAATCGCGTTTTGTTTGCTTTCCCTGGCGGCTGACCGGCGCCTTGCAATATTTACTATTATTCTTCTGAAACGTTTACAAAATTGCATCTTCTTTCTTTACCAGTAAATGTTAGTCACAAAACTGCTTGGAACGTTCTAAAAGAAAATTTATTCTATCCATATCATGTGCAACCTAATCTAATCTTCTATCCGCTCCGTATTTAGTTCTTTTTGGACACTGAGAAAGAAAGATGAAGCCAAGATGAACACAATTGAGATGAAGCACCTAAGAAGAATAGCTTGGAAAACGAATGTAAAATGAAGAGATAAAACAAATAACCAAAACAAGAATCAATAGTAAGAAAAATAAAGAGAAAACAATTAAAATTGGTATGGGCATATTGAAAACAGATAGAATTACAAGGAAGGTGATGGAAGCTGGAAGTACTATTCACAGAAGAAGGGGTATAGACCGGGGGGAATAAGATAGAGGGAATAAGAAAGGAAAAACTCTGGATGAAATGAAAAGATTAGCAAAAGACAGGAAAGAGTGGAAGCATTGGATAGAAGAGAATCCGGAATCTTCGTCCGACACCTGGAAAGGTTGAAGGGGAAGATTTTAAACAATCCTAATTTTGCCACCACTGGTTGATGTAGAGATGAAGCCAACTGCTCAAGACATGGCATCATGAATTTCCATAATAACCACACATGGGCTGATGTAAATCCACATGCTACAGTTATAGCACGGTTCCAATTGTCTTTTATTGATGATACATAGAATAATGTTAGGTTAAGCCTATTCCATAGTTTGAATATTGAACGAATGGCTCTTAGGGTTGGGCTTAGGTGTTTCTTGGGGTGGTCCTAAGGTGATTTAGAGACTGTCCCAGCAATTAAAATGAAGAGGGAGGCAATGGCCACTGTCGTGAACTTCTATACGACGGTCTATTAGAAAAAGGAAGAGGTTTATGGCGGTTTGGCGTTCGCTTTGTGAAATTGGGAACACAATTGACAGATGACAATTGTCTTATGGTAAGGGCATAGAGATAGGGTAAGGATTAGACTGGAAGTGACTAATGAGACGTCAAGCAGAGTCTGAAGAAGGATTTGAGGTTTCAATTATACGGAAAGATGAATAATGTCTATGGACATGCTACAACTTATGATTTTACGTAAATTATTTTTGTTTTAAGTACAAAAATATAGTAATGATTAATTTTTATTTTTACAGAATGGCTATGACGAGATTGCAGAAATACTGAAAGATAAGAATATCAATGGACAAACGTTTCTTGTAAGTAATAATTTGAATTTCTCTAGAGCGGTCCTGTCAGTTGATAAAGTGATGGTAGCTTAACATTTTACCAAAATATAAGACAAATTGGACGTACCGTTCAAAAGTTATGACCAAAAGAAATTTCAGTCAAAATCCTCATTTCACCTTGTATATTAGTGCTAGGTACATAATTAAACCATAAAGTTAGTGGAATGTATTTTAAGGGATTCTACTGGGTCTTCTTGAAAACACAACACAATATATTTACAACTTTTTTTATGTACACAATATACACTGACGGATGGCAATAAGCCAGAGTCTTCTTTAAAGGATGATACAATTTGCAATTATTATTATTTTAATAAAAATGTGACACAGTACAAGCTGGCGTGTTCACTTATTCGCCATTAAAAATGAAAAGGAAGAGGTAGCTGACAGCGCCAACCTCGTACAATTAAAAAAGGGTGGCAAATTTAAAAGATGTGTTGGAGATTGTCTCCAATACAATGGAAGTAGACACTTTTTAATGGCCATTTGATATTCCCAATAAGAGCCTCAATACGAGGTAGGAGTATGTACAATCCTTTTGACTCACCCTGTATGTAGGTTTCAATTTATTCACAAAATAAAAACTGAAAACTCGTATACCATTAAATGTCTGTCAATGGTAAATTGATACTTTTTTTACTTCTGTATTTTTTTGTTTCAGGAACTCCCAACATTTCAACTTATCAACTGGAACTTACCAGCTGCAACAGTAAAAATGGTCTCTAAATTTATAGAAAATACTAAAAAGCATCCCTCGATGCTTATGAAAAATAGATATCCAGAAAAAAGTAATTTTTCTTCAAATACACCCCTATCCAGCCCAGTAATACCTATTAGAAATGTTAACACCCTAAAGCATTCAGAAATTAATCATTTCAAAGACAAACTGAAGATTGCGTTGAGTTCAGAAAAACCGAGATATCAAAAACCGTTATCGCCAGAAAGACATAAAAAACCGTTATCTCCAGATCCCAACGTTTTGGGTATAAAACCCAAACTACCGAAACCGTTGCCTCCACCTCCTAGAGTTATAGAAAAACTTCAATCTTCAAATAAAAATACCAGTTTCTTAATCGAAAATGAGCCAGATGAACTAGATTGTATTCCTATTGTAAATCATACGAATACAATTCAAAATAAATTTACAAAAATGGAAAGATCTGTAATAGATAATCACCAAGATTATATAGTACTGAGAGAACCAGTACCTTCGTCAAAAGAAAAATACTTAAATTTTAGTCCTGAAAATAATAATGGCATAATTTCTATTAGTAATAGAAAACCAATACCGATACCAATAGATGAAGACTATATTGATTTGGAATTGCTTAATGAAATTGAATCACCACCATATCCAACAAATTCAAATAAGACTATTAATTTCCCATTTCCAAAAGAAGAAAGTTCAGAATTTATTTCTGAGAGTAATAAGATGAGTAGCAGAAAACCACCGCCAATACCGTTAGAGGAACTATCAACGTTTTCAAGAAATGCTATTATTGAAAAAAAACAAAATGTTCCTATAGGAGAATATATGGTAAGTATCTACAAACAATGAACATACTAAAAAGGTTTCTGTAATTCTGAATTTTTGAAGTGAAAACTTCTTTAGGCGTGGTGTTTTCACTTCTGACGGCAGTCCCACGACTGGACTCTACGTTTTTCAAATAAATGTGACTTATTAAAACTTCATCTTTTAGGATTTAAGACTTGCAACAAACGAATCAGTTATTCCATCGCATTCCTTTACCAAGAATGAAAATACAAATTTTCACCAAACGCATAACGATCCAAAGTTAACAGGTGGTATTTTTGAGTCACTCGGGAAGATAATCAAGCCCAAATCTCGCAAGGGCTATGAAAATTGTGAAATAGAAGACAGGAATCCAAATCCAGCAATACTAAATTCAACAATAAGTTACAAAAATCGACCGTTGCCTCCAATTCCAAGAGATGAAGAAATTATAATCAACTCTCATTCCAATAGAAGAACAAGAATGAGAATTCATAAAAGTTATGATGATAATTTAATGAATAAAGACAAAGATGGAAAAGTTACACGCCGATCAGGTGAGCATTACACTTATACGCACAACGGTTTGTTCAAAGGGGGTGTTAAACTGACGTACATTACCTGAAAGAGAAGTTAGCTACATAAAGGTTGACATAGGACCACAATTATGTCGTCTTCTTTTTTAAAATCGTGATAAAGTATAGGTTATGCTTTTATGTTATATTGCTTTTATAGTGAATGATTTCCGATTTATTTTTACGGCTACACACACATATTATACCTAATTAGCCACATCAAAATGATCTTCACATCAATAGTAACTAGTTGTAGTCTGTTTATATTTTCTTCCAGCACCCTCAAACCACAATTTTCGTCCAACTTCTACTCAACTAAAAAAATATTAACACAATGCTTTTATTTTTTTATAATATTGAAACGTCAACCTCGTATAAACTGTATACAAAAAACTGGCTATTAGTTCATAAAACATCTAAATCAGAAAGTGGCTAACTTCATCTTTAAGTATGTGACGTATCTGTAGTGAAAGTTGCAAACATTTAGGAATTCTTATTTTACAGTTTTCTCCTGAAATATTCGGTTTAAAAAATTTTTATTGTACTACTATATTTTAATAAAATACCAAAAACCGGATATCGGTTTAACACCCCCACTAGAAACGGGTTAATGATTCGACTATGTTTGATTGCCTATTTTTAAACTTATTTTCCAGTCGATTTCAACAATGAACGATTCTTTCGGGATACCGATCGAAAAGGAGCTGAACGACTCCTAAGACCTTTGATAGATGGCGCTTTCCTATTCAGACCAAGTAAAGCATACTACTTAGCACTTACCATTAAGTATAAAGAGAAATTTTATAATTTTGGCATTGAAAGAACGCCAAATATGAAAATTCGTCTAAATGCTGATACAAACAACGCTGCTCCAGAATTTAGAACCCTCCGGGATTTTAGCGAGCATTTTACGAAAGAACCTATTGCGTTTAAAGACGATACTGAGTTAATTGAGATTCTATTAGAACCAGTTCTGCCTAAGAATTTAAGTTAAAACTGTACATATATTTGTATAAATGAAATTTTAGTTTACATTTTGTTTCATTTATCGTGTCCAAATCTTCTTCGTCGTAAGTACATGAATTTAGAGAGTCTGCAGTATAATTGAATACGTAACCATAAATCTATATTATTGAAAAGCGAAGAAAAGTATGGCAGACGGGGATTCCCTGATGGCTGAAGAAATATTGGTCTCGTACCAGTGGCTGAAAGATTTATATAGTTGAAGCTCACTAGACATACTAAAAAGAAGAAAATTAAAATGTCAACAGATGTCAAAAATCAATTTATGTTAGGTCGCTGGTGTCAATTTTTTACAGAAGGTCTTTATACAAAATTGTTTTATATTTTAAACTATAACACGATACTCGTTAATTTCTTAGATTAAGATAAACTTTTGGTTTTTTATAATTTTTTTTATTTAAAAGTATGGCTCTGTGTTCACAGCGTATTAAATATATTAGGTTATGTTCACATATCAGTAATTTTACAAGATTTTCTTCTACCGCTGGAACTGCTAAGGTAAAGCTGTAAGCTAAATACGAAAAATGTTATTAACCTAATAATTTTTAATAGAAAGGATTAGTTTTGGGAGTTTACACTAGCGAAAATAATAGCGAAATCTCACTGACTCCAGCAGCTGCCAAATATAATGAAATATCTGGAGGAAAATTATTGGAGCAAATTAAACTGTAAGTTACATTCTTATATTAGCTATGCAATCTGTTTTATTTATTTCAATAATAAAAACTTACAATCTTGAATAAGAATGCTTTTGCAAATGACTAGGTAACATTAGATAATTATAAGCTTAGTATTTTTTTAAATCCTGCCATTTGTATATTATTTTTTTTCTTGTATCACCCGACCTGAAACCATCAGTTATTTTAAATACCACTTAATGCTAAAATAATAGATACTGTTTTCCTCATAACCCATTTATTTATTTTTATTTCTATGTTTATCACCGACTAAAACAAACTGCACAAACACCGTATGGTGCCTCTTTTCAGGGTGTGCTTCCTGTAGTACCTCTTGTTTTACTTTATTTTGTATACCATATCAAAACATGGTATTTGTTAGTTTTATTGTGTAAAGAAAGGCTAGAATGTCTTCCAATCAGCCATTGGTATGTTCAAGTATGCATATCTCGCATTAAAGGGTGAAATTTTTTATATTTATGAATAAAACAAACAAAAATAATAATTTATTTAAAAATTGTTCTTAAAGTCACAATGTTAGATGTTGTTGAATATTGTAATGTTATTACTTTAGCATGGTTGAAACAGTATTTGGTTGTTTCAGGTCGGTAGTGATTTAATAATTATCACAACGATGGCAACTAGTCGGGACGGTAGAAGTAGTTCTGCTTCCTCTCACAGTGGTTCCAACATACCCCCAAATCGCTCATCGATCCGAACCCCAAAACGACCACGTCCTACTTCAAGTGGAACCATCGACGAAAAAAACTCAGATTTCTCATGTCCAGTATGTTTTAATTTAATAGAAGAAGCGCACGTCACAAAATGCGGACATACTTATTGTTACAATTGCATTATTAAATCCATAGAAGCGATAAAAAGGTGTCCGAAATGTAATTCTACGTTAACTTTGGATGAAATCTTTCCAAATTTTCTATTAAACGATGTTATTAAAAAACATAAACTACGCATGAACGGTTATGAAGCTCTTGGTCTAACACGAGATAGTTCGGGTGAATTTGTTAGTTCAGCTGAAGGTTTACGAGATTTTGTTGCTAGTGAATCTCAAAATCTCACTTTACCAGACGTTAATGTAATGCTAGAAGTCTTAACTCAACGTAAACAACTTTTAGAAGCAGAATCGTGCGCTGCTCAAAACAAACTTTTATTAGAATTTCTCAAACATCTTCTTTCACAAAAACGTGAAAAACAAACACAAACTGCCAAGGAAATCGCAATTATAGAAAGAGATATAGAAGAAGTAGCTAAAAAAATTCACGAAGTGCACAGTAAGTGTCCAACTCTAGAAGAAGTGGAACGAACCGCCGCAGGAGCATCCGAAACGGACGCTTCCACAGTAAACGCCATGAAAAAAGAAATGATCGAAATTATCGATAACATCGGACGTAAAGAAGAAGATACCCCATCACGTTCGAACGCTTCTTTAGCGATGCGGCGTAGACGTATGCACGCCTACTTCGATGATTTCGTTGAATGTTACTTTTCTCATCGGTCTAAGGAAGTTTTTTTCGGCAAAGATGCCACCGATAAAACGGCTAAACCTGCTACCGAAGTGAATGTCGGTCTGGACCAATTTCGAGAGAGCTTAATAAAATTTTCAACGTACAACTCCTTACGTGTTCTTTCTACACTTAATTACTCCAGTGATCTTTTTAATAATTCGACAATAGTGTCTAGTATCGAATTCGATAAGGATAATGAATTCTTTGCTATCGCCGGTGTTACCAAACGGATTAAGGTATGTACAATTTTTTTTTATTCAGCTATATAATTTTAGTTAAGACTGTGTCAGAAAAAAAACTTGAAGACAATCGAAGAGGGCAGATTTTCTACCAGTTTTATATAATTTATACTCAATAGACTGTGTTAGAAAACTTCTTCTTCTCACTGTTAGTGGACTCGCATCTTTTCAAAGGGCAGTCCAATTAAGTGTTACATGAAAGGTGTGTCTTGAACTCGTCCGAGTAGAGTAATTAGGGAATGATGGAAGGATTATTTGCTTTGTGGCTGTCAAAGCTTTGGTATAAGGTAATGTCAAGGATAGATGGGAACTATAAATAAGGGTATCAACAAGCATTGGAGAACTACGAGCATAAGCAATAAATTCAGTACAGCTAAGGCTAAGCATAAGCAAGTAAATCATGCGAAAAAGCAAATGCTCAATAAATAGTTAATAATTCTACTTAACTTAAATCAGTTTTCTTCAAGGTTTGAATCCTTTTTTTAGAAGGTCTTAAATAAGAAACTGCATTAATTTGGATCCTGGAGTAGTAAGAATTGTTTGGATGTTAACTGGTCCTTGATGATCTATGGAAGCTTTTCTATATCTGTTGTTACAGGAAGTTTCATTCATTGTATAGTCAAAAATTATATGATTAATGTTGCCTTTTTGGCCGCATATACAATTTGGATTATCTGTGATTTTAATTCTGTGTAAATGTTCGGGAACGAGACAGTGATTTAGTCCTCATTCTTCCAACACAAGTAATTTTATCTCTGCCTTTGTATTGTATCTGTGAGAACCAGGTTTTTTTAAGGGGTATAAGTTGAATTCAGGAGTAGAATTGTCCCTGAGGCCATTCTTTGTATAAAGGCGTTTGTTTGTAAAATCCTAAGAACCTGTTAGAGTGGATTAGATTATTTCGAATTATGTTATTTTGTAGACTTCCTTCTAGTGCTAGCTTATCAGCCTTCTCATTACCAGTGTGGCTTGGTATCCAGATTAAATTAATGTTGCTTGTAATATCAAGGATTTCTTGTCTACTTGCCATTGCAATTTTTGGAATATCGAGCTGAAATTCTGGAAGAATTTTTTTTGTGGGACAAAGAAACTTTTCGGATACATTTATACATTTTTTTCTGACACAGTCCATTGAGTATAAATCATATAAAACTGGTGAAAAATCTGCCCCATACCACTTCTCCTACGCACAAGCTGCCAAATCTCCGCCTCCTTTCATCCAATCTTTTCATTCTTCCCAGGCCTCCTCAGTTTACGAAGCACCCTCAGTTCGGACTTCTTCATCCAACACCTCATCACCATCAACAACAACAACATCAACAACCTTTAACCTACGAAACATCCCACCCAAATTCTGTTCTCAGAAGGAACCATTCCTCCTGAACAGAAATGAAATTTTAAGAGGCCAAATCTCCTACCTGAAAACAAATCCAAATTGCTCAGCCCTCCTCAAAATTCCGAGGAACATATGCCCTAAAATTCTTCAGCTGAAAATCCAAAATGCTATGCATACCTCTCCACTCTCAAACTCCTGCCTCCATGAAACACCTTCCAGCTAAAAGTAACACCACAAACTTCTCCTTTGTCATTTCCAACGTCGACAAAAACATCTCCAATGAAGAAATCTTTGATCTTCTTAAGGATCTTCAAATCAATTTCCAACAATGCTGAAGGATCGTCTCCAAAGCCACAAATTCTCCAACCTCCCTAATCAGAGTCATCACAAACTCTGAAACTCAACTTCATCAGACTCGTTCCAAAGAAATCTTGTAAAATAACTGGTAGGGGTGTGTGGGTGGGAAAGCTGACTCAATAAAACTGTTATAACTTTTGTTCCGCTTTATTGATTTTGAAAAACTTGGTATCATTTGATGCGACCTAGTCTTAATATTCTACAGGCTCTCCTCTAGAAATCCATCTCCAAGACATCAAAACACTTTTTGACATTTATCATCCCCATATGTAAAGGATTGGTTCTACAATTGTTTCATATATTTTGATTTTTGCGCCAGCTCTAATATATATTTTTTTAATTTAAATTCTCCCAATAATATTAACGTAAATTTATGTTTAAGGTATTCGATTATGGTGCGGTAATAAAAGACATAGTTAGTGTTCACTACCCCTGTATAGAAATGATTTCAAGATCGAAAATATCCTGCGTCAGCTGGCATACGTACCACAAAAGTACCCTAGCTTCCAGTGATTACGAAGGAACTGTAACAATTTGGGACGCTTCGACAGGACAAAGAACAAAAACGTTTCAAGAACACGAAAAACGTTGCTGGAGCGTAGATTTTAATTGTGTCGATACTAGGTTAATAGCATCCGGATCAGACGATGCCAGAGTTAAATTATATTCTTTAAACGAAGAACATTCTATTGCTACTCTAGAAGCAAAAGCCAACGTCTGTTGTGTTAAATTCAATCCTAAAAGTTCATCTCATTTAGCTTTTGGTAGTGCTGATCACTGCGTTCACTACTACGATTTAAGAAACATGAAAGAAGCTGTAAATGTTTTTAAAGGGCACAAAAAAGCAGTGAGCTACGTTAAGTTTTTAAACAGCGAAGAGATTGTTAGTGCATCTACAGATTCCCAATTGAAAATGTGGAGTATTAACAGTCCTTATTGTTTAAGATCCTTCGTTGGGCATGTTAACGAAAAGAACTTTGTAGGTCTTGCTACTGATGGGGATTATGTAGCTTGCGGATCGGAAAATAACGCTCTTTACGTTTATTACAAAGGATTGAGTAAAAAATTGTTTAATTATAAGTTCGAAGCTGTCGAGGGTGTTTTAGAACAGGAAAGAAGGGAAGATGATATGAATGAATTTGTATCTGCTGTTTGTTGGAAGCAAAATTCTAATGTTGTGGTTGCAGCTAATAGTAGAGGGATTATTAATATTTTAGAATTGGTGTAATTTTTAATTAAATTGTTGATATTGGAAAGTATATCTTATACAGGGTGATTCATTGGAAAATGTAAAGGTAGATAGGGTACACTGAGGTGATTCTAATTTTACGAGTCTAGCGTTCTTTATAACCAAGATACAGGGTGATATACATTCATATTGTTTAGAGAGAGAAAAAAGGGGAATATTAAAAAAACACCCAGTATCTTGGTTATAAAGAAGGACAAACTCATAAAATTAGAATCACCTCGGTGTGCTCCATCTACTTTTACTCTATGAGCATTTCCGAATGAATCACCCTGTATAAATGAAGTAGGTATATTAATTTTGTAAAAAATTTTTGAAACTAAATTTATTTCTATACAAACTATACATTGTATAACATTTTTATTTATTTTTTCCTGTAAGCCAGTTTATTTCATTGGGTATGTATCTTACAGGTAGTCCCAAATTGGATGATTCTGTAGGGGTATTTCAAAAATTAGAGGAAATAGAAAAGTGCAGTTGGCGATTTATTTTTAGGGGGTTCAGATTAGTAGATATGACATGAACAGGGTTGGGCAAAAGTATGGAATAATCGCTATAAATTTGCCTGTAGATGTTTCCTGAAAAAAAAATTCTCGAAAGGGTGTAGAGATTTATTTTTACATATATAAAAATAAACGAGGTTATAAATAACTTCCTGTATAATCGGAAGTAGAAAAAAATATGGTAATATTTAGCCGCACCCTGTAGAACTCGTCCATTACTTTTGGATCCTTTACATATTGGTAACTTCTGCATCCCTTGTAGAAGCGAATTATATTCTATTTTTGTGTCATCAATTTCTTGTCTGGTAAAGTTTGTCTAAAATCAATTGCTCAACCTAAAGCACACTTGCCGACTTTCCTTTGATCGGCATAATATATATAGATGACAGGAAAATGTCGGCAAGGGTGACGAACACCTGTTTTAGCTTTTGCAATTGATTTTGGATAAACTTTACCTACACATACAAAAACTGTATAAAAAATAATTTTGGTGTATAAAGCCAGGGCTTCGCCAAACTAATAACCAAAATAATCTCCACGACACACTAAAATTCAAATTAGTTTGTTGTGTATAGTTAAGGAGTACACTCTACGCTGAATTTGATGCCGAGGGCAAGGCCACTTGTGAAAGAAATTCTTCATTTTAGATTAGTTGAAAGTAGTGACCATTTTTCGTAACCTTAGCGACCATTTGAACCGTAAGGGCCGGTTGTACATGAACTGTAGTTAATCTGAAAACTGCGATCAAGTGCAAAAATCTACCTATCAAATTGGGTTATTGAACACCCCACCGCCTATCGCTGCATTGTTATAGTTTCGTTGCACGCGCTGGAATCATTACCCCTTTTGTACACATGCAGTGGTACAACGAAAATTAAAAAATGAATTAGTTCACAGCCGCCATTTTGAATATTCAAAATTTGAAAACACCAACTTTTTCAGAAACATTTCCTTGATTTTGTCATTTTGCCGCTTAAATAAACAAAATTTTTAAATCTACCTTTACCATGTTATGGGGCATAAGATTTCCTACAATTTATCTCTGTAAGCAGAACTGAAAAAGATATCAGCGTAAAAGACTCCAATTTCGGAAGTTGAACAACCGGCCCTTAATATGTTAATCGACTTAAACCAACTGTTGTCATATATAACTAAAATAAAAAAATCCACAATGCGCACAAAATTAGATTAATAGATATTGTAGAGTGTTAGTATTGGACTAATTCGTGGAACAATTCTACTTATTTGTCCACTACAGTGCCTAGAGCATAAATACCGGGCGATTTTTTAAAATATCAAAATCATTGCGATCTCGAAAACCGAATATACACACAAAATTTAATTTCTAACTTTAGAGCTCTGCAGTTCGTTATCATAATTCCTATCCCCTTTTTTATTGGTATTTCTATATCCCATTGTTCATATTATTTTAAAAAATCACCCCTTATATATTGTATTTAATTGTTCTACATAAAACGTAATTTGAATGTAATTAACCCCATTTTGCTGTATATTTAAGAAAATATTGCTCATTATTGTGAATGTAGATATAGCAATACATGTGCCAAGTTTTATTATACTAGGTGTTCATTATTCATTGCATACTATGTTCTGTCATCTGTCAAACATTTTTGTTTTTGTATTATAATGCATCTAGAACTCGGTTATACAAGACATATTATATACCATATTTTTTTATCTTTACTCTACTCGGTTGTCTAAACCTGGAGCTCGATACAGAAGCATTCAAAAGACGCTGTTGTATGTGGTAATCCTTGATCGTCCACTTCTTGGTCTTTCTCTCACGTTTCCAGTTGGAAAACTTCTGCAACTCCTCTCTGCAGACGACCCGCCTCAATCATACAAATCTGCACCAAGTTAACGTATAGACATAACTCCAGGCTTAGACTTGTCGTACAACAACCATTTCTGGAAGAATTGTGACTCTTAGTTCCTGAGTAACTTGGAGTCGTAGCTAATTTTAAAAAAATCTTTAATTTCGCCACCGTCAATAAGTTTTTTCAAGGCTGATATTTTTACTACATAAAGAATCACTTACCCAGTTTTTAATATTGAAAATTACAAGCAGAACATGGTAAATATTTTAGAAATAAAGACCTAGAGTTGTATCTCACTTGTACAAAGCTATCCTTAAATTATATAAAATTTATTTAAAAAAACAAGTGATTTTAAACGGATGACAAAAGTCGAAAATCCTAGTCACCATTTCAAATTTTATTTTTGAGTTTTTAATGAATTTTTATTAAAAATATATATATTAAAATGGATAATTTTAGAATTTAATGGTCAAAAACAAAACATTTCAACTTAAATTAGCCCATTTCCTCTAATGATTAAAAATAATCCACTAGTGGGGGGTACGTATGTTTTGAAAGCAACGTTAAACGTACCCAATAAAAATTCTTACTTTTTGTAATTGGCGGGAAAAAAACAAACCAAGTTTTCGCGACATCTTCACTTGTCTGCAAACTGGCCAAAATTATAATAAAGTCCAAACATATTGTTACATCGGACCTGTACTGAGGATATGTAGAGGCCCATAAAGAAAAAGAAGAGGACATACATCTAGAACCGTCATCGAAAAGTCTAGAAATGTCATCAAAAAGTCGAGAACTGCCTGGAACAGGTGAAACGTATAAAAGGCGGGACGATTGATATCAGTTTTCGGCATGATCATTATATCATCAAGAAATACAAGACAGGTTAATCCTCTTAAAACCATCTCCATCTACAAATGTAGCCGGAGCATTTCAGAGTCCGAATGGGAGAACCTGGAACTGGTAGAGACCGCTACTAGTAGAAAAAGCTGTTTTTTCTCGATCATCGGGGTGTACTTCTACTTGCCAGTATCCGCTCTTCAAGTCTAGGGTGCAGAACCACTTCACACCTGATAGAGTATCTAGTGTATCGTCTATTCTTGGCAGTGGATAGCTATCTTCTTATGTAACCTTATTTAGTCTTTGATAGTCTACCAGGACCACGGGTGAATACCAAGAACCAGAAGCTTCTTCAATAATATTTGCATCCATCATAGTTTCTACTTCTTTTCGTTTAGCAAATGGTAATCTCCTTTGCATTTGACGAATTGGTCTTGCATCTCCTGTATAAACTCTATGCTGTACTAGACTGGTGCGTCCTGTAGATTTTCCCATCTCAAAAATGTCACAGTTGTCACTGATGAAGTTGTTAATTTTTCTCAATTCTTCAGTTTTTAGGTGATCATAATTTTTAACTAGTTGTTTCATGAGACTGACGTCAACTGTGTTCCTTGTGGTGGTCTTGCTTAAGAATGGTGCGTCCTGTAGATTTTCCCATCTTCCCTACAGCTGTCACCAATGTTACTCTTTTTACTTTCTTAACTTTCTTTATTTCTATAACTTTTAAATTTTACAACACAATACTATGAATATACACGTCTTACTTTTATATCACAGAACTCAACTCTCTAATACTTCAAAAACTAATGTCAATTTTCCCGCCTTTTAGACTTTCCACCAGTACCAGACAGTTCTCGACTTTTCGATGACATTTCTAGACTTTTCGATGACGGTTCTAGATGTATGTCTTCTTCTTTTTCTTTATGGACCTCTACATATCATCAAGTACAGGTCCGACGTAACAATATGTACCCCCCACTGCGGCATCTCGCTTACTATTTTTATATCTTCAGAGGAAACCATTGACATATATAACAGAATATTTGGATAGTATATAAGTACTTAATTATGTACCTAACAAGTAGGCATCGGTTGCCCTTCAAACATCCGATCACGTACGACATTAATAATGATTTTTGGTTCGTTTGTTCGTAGTTTATACGCTGCCGTACCGTTCATCCGATTGCGGTAAAGTTTGTTTGCACTCGCGCCGAGGTTAGACATGAAATTTTGACCATTTAATTCGAAACTTACTTTATAAAAAATTATTGTTACAAATTGGAAGGTACATTCCGTATTTTGTATAGTGTTGAACCTTAATTACTTTGGAAATTATACATATATATTTTGTAGAAATGTTAAGAGCTTATGAAAAATGAATATTAGTTTTTTAAAATTTTGTATGTATATAAAGAAGCAAATTTAAAAAGAATAAATATATAAAAAAATGATTTTATGAATATTATATAATACAAATAATATTGCTGTAGGTTCCTTCTATTAATGACGCGTCCAAATATACTAAAATATATCAAATTTAATTTTAATTTGGAAAATATTTTTTCATTTTTCACTTTTAAAATTTAATTGTTCCAAAACCTTCAAAAATATTTACAATTAAATTATAATACTACTCTGATTCAACGAAATGTCAACTTTATTGTATACAGAGTGTTTCACAATTTCTTAGACAGACCATAACTCTAAAATGTCTAAGAATAACTCCATAAAATTCTCTAAATTAGTTACTTTGAAATATGGCAGTAAGTTACGGAACAAAAAACTTTCTGATACCGAAAGAACATAAGTTCAGGTCTAGGTACATTTCTTCGTGACTTGAACATAATTTAATAGTAAATATTATTTGTAAAAAAAGAAGGAATCATTCAGTGTGTTTTACGAAATCACACAATTCGCTGAATCAAAATCAAAACTAATCATAATTTTTTTCAACCAAAACTCCAGAATTTATATAACGAAGAGTGAAAATTTGTAAAACATTCCTAGATAAATATTATCCCTCGATATGTTTAGAATACACTTCACATGTAGATCGCACCCTCATATGAATGTTCATTTTTCCAGTTAGGTCTCTAGAAGGACTAATTGTGATGGAAATATATATATATATATATGTTAAAAAATGTAATTGGTGTGAAGTAGCTGTACAAATAGCAATAAATATTTCCCTTGTCAAATGTAGTTTATTTCTTACACCCAACAATATATTTTCATCAGAAAATCTCTTTAGTATGCCGAAATGGATAAGAATACTGACCAAAAACTATTTGTTGAGTCAGTGAGAGCTGTTGCTTTCAGAGGTACTTGGCTGAGAATATTTATTGCGACTGATAACCAGGATGCTTTAAAGGCTCAGAAGTCTGCTACTTATGAGTCTAAAACAGTCTGGAACTACAAACAATTCCTTAAGCAACTCAAAGTAGCTTTGCTATGGGTGCCAGAGCATACCTCTTGTCGAGTCCGCATCCTATCGCCAACACCAATCAATTAAAATTTCAATTTGTAACGTCAAATTTAAAAAACAAATGGCAAGAAATACTGTGAAAATTACTTAACCATGTTTCAGAGCTGGAAATGAAGTAAAAGCCGGAAAATGTTTTCTATTTTGGGGATTAGACAAGGAATATAATTCCGTTGCAATTAGTGGACTTGGCAAAAAGTCAGAAAAAGGTGAAGAAATTGAATTGTTATGTCAAGAAAATGAAGCTGTGCGGATAGCTGCTTCAGGTAAATAAAAATAAACTAGTATCAATCGGTTTAATACATATTGAAAACTGAAAATTATCATCTTTTCATGGTAGTCGAAGTTAATGTTTGTTTTTAGCTGGATGTCGTGCTTTGGATGCAGCAGGAATTAAAAATATCGACGTGGAAGACTTTTGCGACGCAGAATCAGCAGCCGAAGGCAGTAACTTGGGCATATGGAAATTCCAAGAATATAAAACCAAAAAAGAACCCCTCCCTCAAATCACACTTTCTAAATTAAGCGAAAATTTTTCAAATGCTTGGCAAGAAGGAGTTGTAAAAGCAGATGCTCAAAACTTAGCTCGAAAACTAGCCGATACTCCAGCAAATCTTCTAACCCCAACTATATTCTCCGAGGAAGTTACGAATATATTAACTCCCCTAGGAGTCGATGTTAAAATTTATGATCAAAAATGGGCGGAGAATCAAAAGATGTTTTCTTTTCTTAGTGTAGCTAAAGGTTCCGTTGAACCACCTAAATTTTTAGAAATTACTTATAATAAAAACAATTCTGATTCGCCGTATCTTTTTGTCGGAAAAGGAGTCACTTTTGATGCAGGAGGCATTAGTTTGAAACCGGCGCAAGGTATGGATGAAATGCGTGCCGATATGGGTGGAGCAGCTGCCGTAATTGGTATGTATAAATTTATTACTTCAAAATGTAAAAAAAACTATATACTTGGACAACAGGATACCCCAATCACAATGGGTGAGTAGGTTACAAGGTTCAATTTCAACTAATCGATTAGGTTGCCCTCCAGCACAATATGGCCGTGTGTTGGAATAGTCAAATATCCAATACTTCCTTATAAATCTTGTAACAGACATGAGTCTGTAACTTCCCATGCCATCCGACTTGCAGTGCCTTTATCTATACCCATAAAATCACCCACCACCTAAGGAAAACTACCCGTTGCCCAAATAACAATAACGAAGAAAATTCCAATTGTCAAAATCAATTTCGAGGTTAACTGTCAAAAACCAGGGATGCAACTTTGTAAAATCCTACTAAAACACCGGTCTGTCGTTTTCAAGGTTCAAAGCGCACGATTACTTTCCGCACTTTTTATAGGTTTTTTTTAATATAAATCTTGGAAAAATACAAACTTTTTCATAAAATATCATCAAATAAAGGCCCATTGTTAATATTTTTAAATCACAGAACACTCAATTCGCCTAAACTGCCAGGTTAATGCGCATGAGTACAGACTACCAACCTAACAAATTTTCGCTGATCCGAAATCTGACATGTACAACTGTCAACGTATATTAAGTTGAGTTTAGAGTTAAGGGTAGCTTATATAAACTTCTACTTGAGCTTTGATTGTACAACTGGCCCTAAAGTGTGATGAATCAAAAAATAAATTCCCCTAACAGTACTAGTCAAGGTTATTAGCGACATTGACGTGATATTTCCACAATTTGTAAAATAAACTGTCCAAGTCAGATAATTTTTGTTTAGGTACAATATTTGGTTTGGCTAAACTGTGTGTGCCAACAAATATTAAAATCCTGATTCCCTTGGTCGAAAACCTTCCCTCTGGAAGTGCTGTTAAACCAGGTGATGTTATTAAGGCTCGAAATGGAAAAACTATTTGTGTCGATAACACCGACGCAGAAGGGAGACTAATTTTAGCAGACGCGCTCTGTTACAGTTCCGAATTTAAACCTAAATGGGTGTTGGATATTGCAACTTTGACTGGGGCGATGATGGTAGCGTTAGGAAATGCAGCTACAGGTAAGAACATTATTCAAAGACCTTAGACATAACACCATTTTCTTGTGCTAAATATTTTAGGAGTATTTACCAACAGCAATACCCTGTACAACACCCTTGAAAGCGCAGGATCTTTGACAGGTGACAGAGTTTGGCGGATGCCTTTATGGAAACATTTTACCAAACAAGTAGCTGAAAATCCATCCTATGACCTTAACAACATCGGAAAGAGAAAAGGAGGTGGAAGTTGCACAGCAGCTGCATTTTTAAGAGAGTTTGTACCAGAAAATACCAACTGGTTGCATTTAGACATAGCCGGTGTTATGGGTCCTCAAGATGATTCTCCTTATTTACACAAGGGTATGACTGGCAGACCTACAAGAACGCTTATTGAGTTTATCAAAGCTCAAGTGTAATAGATTTTTTAGTTTCAATAAATTGTTTTGTTCTTACTGCTTTTTGCTTTATTTCATTTTATTTGGAAAAATTTAGACCGTGCACATTCACCAATGATTTCTTGCGAAAAAAAACGGCTTTGCGGGACCGAACGCAAACTGAAAGAATGCTCCAAAGCGACCTTCGGCAAGTGATCAGGAAAATCCGATGTTGCCGCACCGGCCGGCCGGGCACTAGACAGTTGTGACTGGCACTTCGGTGGCAGTACGACTTCATTTTACCTCTTCTCTTTCACATTCCTGGCAAATACCACTGCAGGCACGATTTAGAGTTGCCGCCTCAGGCCATGTCACCTGCTGTCATCAGGTTGATGTTTGGCAGCCGTCAGACCTGAAATATCTAATTAATAGGCGTGAGCCACAATAGACTCTTGCGAGTCGCAGTCTAATAGACCCACTCATCACAACCTAACTTAACCATCCGACGAAGATTTTGGGGGAAGATATCAATGAGGTGTTAAACTGATATTCGGCTTTTGGTATAATGGTACTAACTTGCAAAAATTTATTGAAAATAGTTTCAACTCTCAATACAAATCGTCATTTAACTAAATATGAAGTTAGCAGCTTTCTGAATATGACATGAGGACCCCGAACAATATGTCCGACCTGTCGGTGGCGTCATATTCAGGAATGGTCTATATATGACAGTTATGTAATATAACATAACCCATCTTCTGCTTTTTCATTTATTGGATAATCTACCCAGCATATACAGATATTTTGTCTTTGCCACTGCAGTGAACAAGGAAGATAAAAAACAAAATAGAGGTTCTCTCGAGAAGCTATGGATCCCTCAGTCAATAATCCCGTCCCTATGTTCCCCTGTGTTCGCTTCTTTTTTCACGATCTTTAAAAAATACGACAGAATTGTAGTTCTATGTCAACTCTTATGTAGCTAACTTCTCTTTTACATATCATGCGTCACATAGTAAATGGCGGACTATTTAAATCATCCAAAAGTTGAATTTTCAATTGAACATTGTTCACGAATGAGTAGAGAATGTATTTATGGCAAATATAAGGTCTACAGAAGAGCTTGAGAGAGTTATGCTGACTGCACTCGGTCACCTCGGGTTGTTTTTGGGGAACGCTCAAGACCATGTGATGCCATATTGTAACGATATACCCCAGAAACACCGTTCTAGAGAAAACTATGATTCGATACGAAGCTGGATGGACTCGGTGGGCTTCCTTCTTCGGTTGGCAAAGTACAGGGCTTGTCGACAATCTCTCTCCTCGTTCAGCTTCAACAAACCTGTTTGTGCGAAAGGTATTCGCCCTCTCCTGATTCTCCCGTTCCTGGGGTACTGACTTAGGAATATTTCGTCGCGCTGATGGTATTGACTTCAGCGATCAACCAGAAACACGATAGTGTGCAAAAGGTATTAACTTTCGCTCTCTTCCGAATCTCCCGTCCCTAAAGTACTGATAATCCAGTTGACAATTTAATACTTGAAAGACGTGTCTGATATCGCATACTAAAGCCAGCAACATGCCATTGAAGTATTAACCAATTTTCCCCAATGATACAGTCAAAATTCTATGCTAAATCGAATGAGGAGTGTCAATATGCTAAATTGATAAGTGATCATCGTCATTTCTTGCCCCTAGTTCATATATATCTAATTTATCTGACGGTTTGGTTCTTGGGAGCTTCCTTAAAAAATAGTGATCATTTTACGACAAAAAACAACTACTTTCCGGGCTGTATGCTCGTCACTTCTGCCATTGATTTTGGATTAACTTGACCCTGTAAATCGTTCACTGAAAGTATATATATGAAAGAAATAAAAATATATTTGTCAAGTATGCTATGTATCTTTATTTATTTTAATTTATCATATCACAATTTCGAAATTCGGTAACGTTACACTAAAATAAATAGCACAATACGGAACCATCCAAAAAGTACAATGGTAACTAAAACATTTTGTTTAACATGTGCCCTAACAAACAACAGAAATATTTTTTTTAATATCAATGTGTATTGCCAAAAACGATTTGCGTGACAAATCAAATCACGAGTGCTAGTGATAAAAAACGGTGATAACACTTTGTATATATATAAAAAACACGTAAAATTATAACATATATATGTTGGTTGAAAAGTTCGTGCAACGCTTTTTATCGGTCACAAGTAGAACTAGAATAATCCTGTCAAATGCCATACGTCAAACTTTTCGTTCATTTGCAATTGACGTTTCAGTGAATTAATACCTTGTAAAACAGGTTTAAAGCCAAATGAAACTCATGCAAACATGGTAAAAGTATTGAATGAATCTTCATCTTGAGAAATAGTTTCCAAATAAGTTGGCTTGCTTAAAACCACTCAGCTCTTACCAAAAAATACTCTCCTCAAAAGGAAGACTCAACAAAGTGTATCTGGTCCAGAATCCTGGGTGCTGCAGATGGTTTTATTGACCAGAATCTACCAAGCACAACGATACAGAGATCTTAGGAGAAGACCATGTGATGGTATATCCTCGGTCTTGTAATACTGGTCTTCAGAAAAAGCAAGACCAAAAGATAAAACAATTAACCCTTAATATTATTGCAATTTGTTGGATAAGCTGAATATAAAAATTGCTTGAGTGTCCACCGTACTCACCAGATTTTTAGGGATCGAAGCAAATTATTAGAGTGTCGAGTGTTTTGCAAACTGGCAGTTGTACTTTAATTGTGAGTTGGACTTCTGATTTAAAAAGTATATGAATAGAATAATTTTATAACTAACTTCGACCCTTGGTGTATTTTATTTTGTTTTTCATTAGATTGCACGAGCTTTCCTACCAGCCTGTGCTTACGCTTAACTATGATAAAAACCATACTGACCGTAAGTTTCTAAATATAAAAAAAATTGTTACATTATAACTATAAAAATTACCTAATATGTAAAACACGTACATAAAGAAGAAGAAAAAAAACAGTAAAAATATAAAATAGGAAAATATATAAACAGCGAATAAACAATAAAAAGTACTGACCAACAACGTTTTCAATTAACTACTAGAAACTATACTTTAACCTAAGAGCAAATTAAATTCACTCATAATACATATTGCCTTGTTTTTTTTGCAAATCATTCCTTAAAACTCCAAAAATACGAACAATATAGAAGCTACTGAAATACAAAACAGCATGTCATAATTTGTAATTACAGTATTTCCAATTATACGATTTGCTTGCCAGAATACACCAATTTGTGAAATTGGTTTCAATGAAGCCATTCCTGTTTTCGAGAATATAAAACTTCATTAAAATTGTCTGTACATCTCAAACATCCAGCTTTTCACCAATAGCAGCACTGCTTCAGTTGGCGCCTCTTTATAAAGACCTCTTCCGGATTTTATGCTGTCTTATCCCCAGCCAAAGGATTGGCTGAAGTTCATCCGTTCAGGGACCGTATTCTTGACTGGCGGAGAGAAGCTTTTCCTGGTAGAACAGATATTCTGTCTTTGTCACTGCAGTGTCAGAGTAACCAAGCAAAATATGTGTTCTCTCAGGAAGTTAAGAATACGGCATCTGAGGTGGTACAATTGCTGTTTGGAGAGGCATTTGTTTTAGTGGGCGTACAGAATTGTTAATGCTTGATGGGACTTCGCAGATTCACGTACAACAGGTTATTAACAATGTTATACGTTTGTTTGGACTTCCATGGTATCCCGCATTTGGCACTGCCCCCTCGATCGCCCGACCTTAATACCATCGACCATGCTTGGGTCCCAAGATTTGAATTCCCATGAACCACCCTCACAAACACCTCAACTTTTAGCCCAACTTTGAAAGTGAAATCGATCAAGCCTACATAAATAACCTTATTGAAAGTATGCAGAAGCCTTGTTTGGTTATAATTGATATTAGAGGAGAGCATATTCGTTATTAACGTAAGTACTTTAATTTTTACTAAATTTAAAAAGGTACATAACGTCAAATTGTCGTTTTTAACTGCAAACGTATAGACCATTCCAGAATTAACAATTAGTTCCTAAAATTATCTAAAATGCCATCGTGACATTTTATCGAAGGTTAGTTAGTGCCTTAGAGCAAAACATGTATCTTGACTGGATTCCTACCCAAAATATGGGCTACACCACTAGTGGGAAACTAGATAACTCTGCAGCTTCAAGATATGAGAGATTTGAAAGAAGAAAATGGAAAATCAATTTAAGAATAAGGGTTTGCACCTGAATCTGTTGCCCTTGACTTTCGTTGGAATCACAAAACTTCTCTGTTGATTGCTTTTTTCGTGGTCTGATATTTAAATTATTATTTAATTCAATTCAGAAACAGTTTACTGACTGCGCCATGTGTTATTTGAAAAGTTTTTATTATTCAAGTCAGGTGTTCTGGAATGGTCTATTGCGCAAAGGGGCAAACAAATAATTAAAAAAATAATTGTTCAATATTTCGGTACTGTCTTGATTTGCAAATATCAAATAACTACATTTGAAGAATTAAAGTTTATTTAGTTAATAATTAAAATTAACATTGTTCTTTCGTACCCTATTTTGAGATATAATACCGCAATATCATATTTTTAAATTCTAATTTTGATCTTTATTTTTGTTGTAGTCTCAATTTCTTAATCGCTATATAAAGGAATGTTGATTTTTATGTTAGCATTTTTCATCTACCAAAAACGTATGAATACTAAGAAAAATAATTAAATAATATGAAGTCGCAGTATTAAATATCTCAGACTAACAACTGATTCTAGAAGTACAAAAGAACCGAAACTAACTCGGAAAGTTTATCTAATAAATTGGATTCAAAAGGTATCATGTGCAACCCAATATTTGTCAAAATTATCTACAGAATACATCAATCCTCCATTTTGTAGTTATTTTCACTAGATGCTTATATCTAAAAAAGGCCAACCATTTTTGTGGTAACATTAAAGTAAATTATGACCAGTATCGGGTGTTTCTAGGCGAATGGAGGGAAAACAAAGGGTTTCTGTGTTAAAGATGTTAGAAATTTGAGTGAGACAACTATCCTAAGGTTGGAAAGAAAGGAATTATACCGGTTGAACTGCTCGAAGTGTTAGTCTAGGCTCAGAAGAGAAAGCTGATTTACGTATCCAGTGAACGAGGTAGGGAAGAAAGGCTGGTGATTGGTTACTTGGATTACGTTCGTCGTGGAATTTTCTGAAAGCTTGTCGCTGTTGGAGAAACAGAAGTCACCTCTGCGTTTTTCAAGGTTGAACAGTAAGGCTCGAACTGTAGGATGAAGAGGCGCATTTATAGAAAATTGAATTGAAATGAATCAAACACAGATATGAGAGCGTTCGAAGGATTGATATAATTGTAGCGTTGTATAACCAGAAGAATATAAAAGGGCTCAATTACAGCTTCTTGTACTAATATAAAACAATTCAGAATTATATAAACTTTCCGAGCTTGATATTAATATACATACAGTTAAAATTAACAAAACAGGTTTTGTAGCAGGTTCCAATTATTTTTATCAAATTTATACGGGGTATCCCGTAAAAACGTACCATAAAGTAGATCATTGAGAAAAATTTGAATGTCAAAGAAATGCAGATGCAAAAGGTGTAAGTTCTTTTAGATACTGATTATCGAGGCTAAGGTAGAATCTTCGACAAATAAAAATGGACCACTACGTATAAAATAGCTACATAAAAAGAGTCAGGTTGGAGAATCTAATCTAGATTGAGAGGAAAAGGTGCAGTGAAATATGTTACTTAAACACCTCATCAAATCTAGTCTAAGTTACGTCAAGGCACATCCTTGTGAACAGAAAGACACAAAGGAAAAGAATGGGTCCAATAAGACGCTATGCAGGTCAGGAATATATAGAAGTGGGAGTTATGATCGGTAATGAAACACCCTGTAATTTATTTAAAAAAATTTGTTAATCTTAACTGTACAGTATGAGCAATTAAGCATACATTTCGGAGAACATAGTTCCCCCCATCGTGGCCGCCAATATTTCTTCTTCCAATATCATAGAATCGAAAGAGTTGGCAGCATCATCGCCGAGCGAAGATAACATTGACGCTCGGTCGGGGAGGGGGTATTAGGGAGAGACGTAATCGGGCAAAGTTCCGCCACCGCGGCCGCGCCCTCTGCCTCTGCCCCTGCCTCTACCTCGCCCCCTCCCGCGCCCGCGTCACCTTCTACCGTCGGTTATACCTGCGAAATCAGATTTTCCTTAAAAAGTAAAGCTGCATGTATCGAATGCAAACTACTTACCTATATTACTTGTGGTCTTCTCCAGATATGCCAAAGGTCCTTGTAAGACTCCGCCAGGTGGTTGTTGACCAAAAGGTCCTCTAGATGAAGCCATACCCTGTTGTTGCATAAAAAGCGCTTGTTGGGGAGATAACATTCCGGGTCCTACTGCTCCTCCGCTTAAACCTGGACCCACCTAAAAATAAATAGTCCTTCTACGACTCGCTATAAATCATTTTAAGTATAATATAATTGTTGAAATATTATCATTTTCTAGGTTTTTCCTTCTAGTTTACTAGTTGTTATGTACTTGTTTATAATATAAAAATTGATACTTGTCATATATAATTTTAATAGTTGTCATTATTATAATTTTTCTTTAAACATAAAAGTCTTTTAATAGAGTATTTCTGTGTTATTGGGTTTGCTTCAACAGGTTATGGGCCCAGGAACGCAATAAATAAATATACCCCAATTTTTGTCGTCACAGATTTAGTTGACAAAATGGATTATACAAAAGTACAAATTGGACTTTTAGAAGGTAAATCAAATTGGTCTACGTGGAAATTTAAAATTTGCATATTACTAAGAGGTATTATTGGAGCTCTAGAAATTGTAGAAGGTACACTAAAAGAACCTACAACTTTAGCAGAAAATGCTACGGAGGCAGAAGGTATCAAGTACATAAAAGAGTTGAAAGAGTACAGAAAAGTAGAAAGCAGTGCAATGATTATCCTAACAACCAATATGACCGAAGATACTTTAAAGAAAATTATGAGATTTTCAACAGCAAAAGAAATATGGCAAGAATTAAATAGACTATTTGATGGTGCAACAGAAGAAAAAGTTTATGATCTCTGTTTAGAATTCTTTAGCTTTGAAAAAGAACCAAATGACGATGTAGCTACACATATGTCTAAGCTTAAAAATCTTTGGAATGAAATGAAATTAGCAGTTCAAAAAGAAAATGCAATTGAACTACCAGAAGTGTTGCTAATTTGTAAAATTTTAGGAACATTACCAGACAATTATTTCTCATTTAGATCTAGTTGGATGTTAATATCCAAAAATAATAGAACAATAGACAACCTTACGAATCAATTGTGTGTTTATGAGAAAGCCTTGAATGAAAAAGATAAAAATAAGGCGAATCAAGAAGTTCTTTTTACTGGTACGTCTTCATATCCAAATAAAAATAAGTTCAAGAATTGGTATTGCAAATATTGTAAAGAAAAAGGTCATAAAGTTAAAATGTGTCCCAAATGGCGTGCTGATGGCAAACCCCCTAAGCCAAGTACTACAAATTCAAAAGCTAACGTCATTCTAGTCTGTTCAAATGAATGTATTAATTCAGAAGAAGTGGTTCGTAACTGGTATGTAGATAATGGTGCTACAAATCACATTACATTTTGTCCAGAATTATTTGATACTTATGAACCTTTCATAACAGCTCATCAAGTGATAACTGCAAGTGGTGAATCAATTGAAGCCCTAGGAAGAGGAACAATAATTTTTGAAACATTGGTCAATAATAAAAAAAACACACTAATTCTTAGTGATGTTTGGCTTGTACCAAAAATCAAGAAAAATTTGTTTTCCGTTCTCGCTGCTCAAGATAAAAAACCAAATAGTCAATTTATCTCCAGAGCCACAAAATGTTTTCTAAAAATTGATAATATAGGTTACAGAAGCCAAAATTCCGGATTATTTAAACTAAATATAAACACTATTACGAAATTACCTGAATTGAATAACATATCAAATCAATCACAACTACAGTTATTTCACGAAAGACTAGGTCATCAAAACAAAAGACATGTGAAAAACTTAATAGAAAGAGAATTTGGAATCAAAGTATATCTCGATAGCGAAATATGTGAAGGATGTGTGTTTGGAAAAGCCAATCGAAGAAAATTTGGTACAAGAGAACATGCAACTCTACCTGGAGAACGTATTCATACGGATGTATGTGGTCCATTTTTAAATTCTATGTCAGGGTTTAGATACTACGTTTTATTTAAAGACGATTTTACTTGTTTTCGTGAAGTATTTTTTATCAAACATAAGTCAGAAGTTTCTTCTAAGCTGCAAGAAATATTGCTTCAGATAAGAGCTGCAGGTCATACAGTGCAAGAACTGCTTTGTGACAATGGAGGAGAGTTTGATAATAAAGAAGTTAAAGAGATTTTAGCTAAGTATGGAGTAAAACAACGCTTTACTATGCCGTATACACCGCAACAAAATGGTTCTTCAGAAAGAGAAAATAGAACGCTGGTAGAAACAGCTAGAGCTCTTATGCACTCCCATGAAGAAATTCCTCAAGGATTGTGGGCTGAGATGATAAATACAGCTAAATATATTCTCAATCTCAGTGGTTCTTCTAGAATAGAAGGAAAATCACCAATACAATTATGGACTGGGAAGAAACCAAGCATTAAGCATCTTAGAATTATTGGAACTACATGCTATGCTCATATACCTAAACAACAAAGAAAGAAAATGGATAAAAAGGCCATGAAAGGTATTTTAATTGGCTATGATGGTGTAGATGGGTATCGCATATGGTCTAGAGAAAATAATAAATTAATCAGGTCACGTGATGTAACTTTCCAAGAGAACATTCTCCAAATTAAAAGTAATTTCAAATTAGAATTTGTTCGACAGAAAAATGAAGAAAATCGAGATGTTAAGGATAATGATATTCAAACAGAAGAAATCTTGAAGAAACCAGAATTTATAAGTCAAGACGAAGATAATGATGATGGTGAAATAGAAAATTCAGAACCGCAAATAGATGAAACAAGAAATCTACGAAATAGAGCATTAATAAAACCTCCACAACGTTTTGAAGACTTTGTAATGACTTCTTTAGCAAATATAACTAAACCTTCAGAACCATCTTCATACAGAGAAGCTATAAACAGCTCTGAGAAGGAAGAATGGCAAAAGGCAATGCAGATAGAGATGGAATCCCGACGGCTCCATTGATAAGTATAAAGCTCGACTAGTCATAAAAGGTTTTGCTCAAAATGAAGGCGTAGATTATGATCAAACATTTAGTCCAGTTGCGAGATCTAGCACTATAAGACTTTTACTTAGTGTTGCAGCAAATGAAAAGTTGAAACTCACTCAGTTCGATGTATCAACTGCTTTTCTTTATGGAGAGCTAGATGAAACAATATACATGCGTCAACCTGAAGGATTCAATGATAACTCTCAAAAGGTTTGCAGATTACACAAGAGCCTATATGGGTTAAAACAGGCGCCTAGGTGCTGGAATCAACGTTTTGTTAAATTTCTAAAGGAATATGGATTTATAATGAGCGAAGCTGATCCTTGTCTTTTTATAAAGCTACATGGAAAAATCAAACTTTTACTTGCTCTTTATGTAGATGATGGCCTGTTAGCTTCTAATCATCCTGAGCATACTGCAGATTTTGTTGAAAAACTGAAATCTGAATTCAAAATTACCCTCAAGCCTGCTTTATATTTTCTAGGTATAGAGATATCTACCAAAGACAATGGTTCAATAAAAATATACCATGAAAATTTTAGAAAAGTTTGGCATGGAAAATTGCAGACCAGTTTCAACACCTATTATTAAGGATTATTCTCAATCAGGGAAAGATCAAGATGAATCTCTAAATTTTCCTTATAGAGAAGCTGTTGGTTCATTAATGTACCTTATGGTATCTACGAGACCAGATATATCTTATGCACTAGGAGTTGTTTCTAGATCTTTTGAACATCCCAGTAAAGAAGATGTTATTAAGGTGAAACGTATATTTAGATACCTTCAAGGAACATTGGATTATGGAATCACTTATAAACCACACCATCTGCAAGGAATCATAAGAATATACAGTGATGCTGATCATGGTGGTGATACACTCACTGGTAGATCAACAACAGGAATTGTTTGTATTTATGCTGCAGGTGCGGTATCATGGTTAAGCCAAAAACAAACTTCAGTAGCAATTTCCACAACCGAATCAAAAATAGTTGCTGCAAGTGAGGCTGCTCGCGAAATAGTTTGGATTAAACGTCTCTTGACAGAAATAACTAACTTATCAGCTGTACCAGAACTTCATATTGACAATGAACCAGCATTGAGGTTAGCTCAAAATCCCGAATTCCATAGACGTACCAAACATATTCGAACAAGGCACTTTTTTGTACGGGAATTGGTATCAGAAGGAGAAATTGTCGTTAAGAAAGTACATACTGAGCATCAGTTGGCTGATATGATGACCAAAGCTCTTCCAAAACCTAGATTAGTACAGCTTTGTACAAATATAGGATTAAACTAACTTAGTGAAGAGAAAAACCACTTAATGAGGGAAAGTGTTGAAATATTATCATTTTCTAGGTTTTTCCTTCTAGTTTACTAGTTGTTATGTACTTGTTTATAATATAAAAATTGATACTTGTCATATATAATTTTAATAGTTGTCATCATTATAATTTTTCTTTAAACATAAAAGTCTTTTAATAGAGTATTTCTGTGTTATTGGGTTTGCTTCAACAATAATAATTTTAGTATTGTCAGAATAGAAAATTTAGTAATGTTACTTAATTCTACACATATTACCACCTCAGATTACCCAAGAACGTATAATTGTGAAGGGATTATGTAATGGGATCTGACCTTGGTCCAGCGCAATGTCTATCTCACTCGGTCTCCGATTCTACTATTTTTCGGGCTAAGTCAAACCTATTCTTATCAATGATTCTAGTGTATTTCTTATAATTTGATGTTCCCGATTAAAGACTAGAACAACGAACGTTTTTATCAGCCACCTTACCAATTACTCAATCTAAATCGCACGACCCCTGTATATAAAAATCCTCAGTTTCTTCATCAGATTAACTGTTCAGAATTTATTTTATTACTTCAGGAGTTGAATCTCGTCTCTTTATCACAAATCCAGCTTACGAATTGTGTCTTACACTTAATCAATTTGTAGTCACCGTTGCAGCAACCCGAGGTTTCCGAGAAAGTAATATTTTTCCACTACAAATGGCCGCCACTGTTTTGTCCGACATTTTATATAAAATACAGTTCAACTTTTTAACTGTGTCACACTGAACAGCTAGTAGTTTGATACAGGAATAGAACTTTCGACTTAAAGATCAAGAATCGTTATGGAAACGATATACAGGATGATTAATTAATGGTGGCTACCAAATTAATACCAGAAACCGGTTCTTATTATTATTTCGGACAGAACTGTATTCAAGACCACGTAAGTTTATCCAAAATCAATTGCAAAAGCTAAGCACGTGTTCGTCTACCTGGCCGAACTTTTCCTAAGATCTGCATATGTCTAATCAAAGGAAAACGTCATATCAAGCTCAATGTAGATGTCAAAGATAATAGTTTAATGCTATTATAACAACTTAAAAAGTTATTGAAAAGTATTTTTCAAAGAACAGAGACCGTTCACTAAGAAGCAACAACTACTTCTCGGGCTATTAGCCCCGACAGACATTGTATTACAAACCCTGAAAGCATAATCCTGGATTGGAGACAACGCTGAAACCTCAACATGTCGCATTTCCTTTACTGGGGTTAATGTATTGATGTGGTTTCAGCGATGTCTCCACTATGCTCTCAAGGCTTCTGGACGGATGACATCTACCTTGTACTGATGAGTCGCAAATACACCGTTGTCCCTTCTAATTACAAACCCGAATGGTTGGTTTATATCTTGCAGATGTCGACACAGCAAAAACTACAAATTTTTATTTCAAGCAAAGAAATATTACTGGTACGTAACTTCCTCCAGCTACAAACAAAAATATTAAAACTGTAATGCCCATCGTATAATAAAATAGATCATCAGTTATTTGGGAAAATAATTAGTATTAAGTTAATCATGATGAACTGAAGGCCAGCTTGTGCTGACCATGGTTCTTTCTAACATATAGATATAGATAATGCGTCGAGTTGAAATATAGAATACAAGTGACATTTAAAAGTTTAAATAATACCGTTACAAATTAATTTTTCTATTTTGAAAAAAAAAACAATTAGTTTAATAATATATTCCGCCACCTAGCGGATAACTACAATTGTAAAAGTATTTTTGAGCGTCTGAGCACAACTGAATTCCAAGATTAGATATGTTAGGTAGCCACTATTGAAAAATCACCCTATATATAGCCCAGAGGGTTTTTATGGGTACCTACTAGCTTTTATTGATAATACATAATTAATTAATAGACTTCAGAATATTTTATGAACAGTATGTTCACAAAATAAAATAGTGAAATATATTTTTGTAAATACCAACCCTCTGGTTTTTAGACAGTGAGCATCAAAGACAAAATAAAACAAAGAAAAATTTTGGAAAAGTTTATTATCATATTTTTCACACCTTATACATTAAATTTAATATTACATTGCCCTTAAACAAGGGCATGTAGGCAAACTAAAGATAAAAAAGATTGGCAACATTTTCATAATCTTTGTGTTGAGGCAAGTTTCTGAATTTTGTAATGTGAAAATTTTGGTTCAAAATGGCGAGAAACTCTAAATTTAAATTAAATACAAAAATTATTCGAACACTTGGTATATGAGTATAATTATTATTATATTTATTCATTTCTTTAATTTTTTAACGATAACTTTTTTCCGAAATATATACACACTATACAGGGTGCGGCAGATAAACCGTAGATTAAAAATATTTCGAAAACTGAAAGTGTCTGAAAAATGAATATTGGTTTGGACGTTTTTCTAAGGGTTAACTATTTAATGAGAATATTGACATTTTTTTTAATTCCGTTTATAACTGTTGATTTAACGAGACACCCTGTAAATATTTTTATTTTAAGGATATTTACGCTATATTAAACCATGCTTATTGATAATTCCCTATACCTATCTTCAACCATTCTCGAGTCAAATTTTCTTTTAGATGAAAACTACACTTTTTCAATTTGTACCGGTTGTCCCAATAAAAATAGTCTCTTGGCCATATATCAGAAACCATTTATATGGCACAGATGCGGGAAAAAAAATTTATAACAAAAGTGACCTCGAGAAAAACCTGGAAATTATTTTGAAGTTTGTGTGTTTACGCCCTCTAATTTCCAGGTTTTTCTCGGGGTCACTTTTGTTATAAATTTTTTTTGCCGCATCTGTATTAAAACCGGTTTCTGATATATGGCAGAAAGCCATTCATTTTGGGACACCCGGTACATAAAATTTAATATCTGGATGAAAGCTTAATTTTTGTAGGTATTTTCATTAAATAGTTTGCCTTAGAAACCCCACTAAATCAATTTTCACGATATTTCTAATCGACGGTTTATCTGCCACACCCTGTATAGTGATCTTTCTAGTAAAAGATTCAAGAAACTGGCCTAACTGAATCAAGTCAAAAACTAAATAAAAAACTATCTAATGAAGGCACATCTGAGCAAGGAGACATCAGTATACATTTAGTACAACTTTTTCAAGCTACCTCGTACATATCACATTTATTTGATCGTTTAAAAAAAATGAAATTATAATAAATTATATTGCCACTTTCTAAAAAACCCTGAGAGTTAGTATACAAAAATATACAATAATGACATACGAGCAGCACTAGATTTCTTCTCTCAAGTCTTGTCAAAAAATACACAACAACTAATAAGTTTTTGTTAATATTTTTTAAATCTACAAAGTACAAACTGATATTTTAATGAAAAATTAACTTTAGAAACTAGAAACGAAACTTAACGACATGAGATCTTCTCTCACAGATGACTGATATCAAATATTTGGCAAATATTCAATTATTGTAAAAAGAGAATATAATTAGTTGATTTTTATAGCAAAATAAAAAATATTTGTGGTATACTTTTTGACAATAAAACCGTATCAAAAACAAACTAAAAAATATAGAGATCCATTTTAACAATCACAATAAATTCTAGATGGATATTTACAAAAAATATATCGAAAACTACCTTATGGAAGAAACATTTGGATAAAAAAATTAAAAAGAACTCAATAAATTAACGACGATCTACCTGCATTTGCTGCATCTGCTGTTGTTGCATCTGTTGCATTTGCTGCATCTGCAATTGTTGTTGTTGCTGTTGTAACTGTTGTTGTTGCATTTGTTGCTGCATATTAGCAGGAATATTTGGTATAATCTGATTCGGTGTTTGATTTCCAGGTAAACTGGGCAAAGGGGAAGGTGGGATGGATCCTGCACCTGAAATAAATGCAGAATATTAATTTACAAATAAATACTTGCTGCAGAAAAATATGGGTGTAATAGGGAACTGCTAATGTGTTTTCTATACCTGGTGTTCCAGAACCTTGTGCAGGACTTTTCGAATAGCTTTGAATATCTGCTAGCAAATTCTGCCATACAGCAATTTTTTCGTAATGTCTCTTTAACAGCTCTTCTTTTCTAGCTAATTCAAGTCTAAGTTCACTAATATCTTCCTTAACGTTCATTTCAGGTTTTAGAGCAGATAAAAGAAAGCGCTTCTGGAGAAAAAACGCCTCCATTTGTCTAGCTAAATCTATGAATCTGAGTGTGGTCTGTTCTACCTCTACTTTTATTTCATCTTTGTCTGAAGTAGGTAGAGCTTCTTCTTTGGTAAGGACATTCAAACAATGCTGGAAAAGAAATAATTCAATATTTAATTGCTCAAAACTAAATTTAAAATAATGTTCAATTACCTGGAAAGCTTCTTCAAATTCATCTACAAGATTTCCACTACTATTTGTAGGGGTGGCCATCGCCGATACCGGTGGCGACGCCTCTTTCATTGGAGTCATTGGGTCAATGTCTATTAATAATAAGACACTTTTATTATGAAATATTCCAAGTATTAGTTTTACAAAATTTAAAAACCAATAATAACTTCACTAGACACTACACGACTACACCATTGCTTTTTTATTTTTGACATAAAGAAAATCGATTCTCAAGTAGCTCACAGAAATAAACAAGCTATTGATTTATTTCTGAATTCTGTTTCTCTATGCCTACACCTATGGTTGGTAACACGGAAAGTTAGTTCTATACATCGAACTAAGCAAACTTGTTAGTTCGATGGTTCTATATAAGGTCAATATAGCCAACACAATAAATTAAAATTATCGAAATGACATAAGAAATGGGGGTCACTATTTAACTTACTTTTTGTTTTTTTCAGATATACTTAACGTTGTATATAATATATATTGTACCCAAAAGATAAAAAGCTCGTTTTAAGTTAGGGAATTTCGCTTCTTACGGCGAATGTCTGTTAACTGTCAAAGTCAACGTCATAGCGTGGTTTTATTTTTATAAACTTTATCCGTTTGTATATATGTCTTTGTTTCCAGTGTATTATAATTTAATTTTGAAAATTTAAAACACACAAAACGAATACCAAACTAAAGCTACGCCTATGCTGCTTGCACTGACAATGTTGACAGTTACCTGTGACATTTGTGGTAAACATGAGAAAGCAAAAAACCCTCAATTAAAACGAGCTTTATATCATTCGGGTACAAGGTATATTGCATAAAACATGGTTTATATCTGAAAAACTGAAAAATTAAGTTAATAGGTGACCCCTTCCAGTGATCCCCATTTCATATGTCATTTTGATCATTTTATTTTATTGTGTTGGCTACAGTGACCTTATACAGAAATAGATCTTTTCTATTGCGAAACTTTCCTATTGGCTGTGGTGTTTGAATTTTAATGGCGGGAAATATTCGTACGAATATTCTAAGAAAATTGCGGCATCGCAAAATGTGGAAATAATTTTAAGATTTTGCATAAGATTTTTGCAGGTTTTTTATCATTACGAACATCTATATTGCTTTATTAAAACAATGAATACACTCCGAAGCGTAAATCTTAAAATTTAAAATGTCGTTTTAGCTGAATTCTCAATGCATCGGTGGCCAGTAATTCTACGAACTTTCGGCAAATCACCAATTCTCTTTTGTCATTATGGCCCTAGTTATGTCAGAAAAAAAAGACTGAAGAATAAAGACATGGAGGCTACAAATAAAGTGATACAACTAACTAGAACTACTACAAAAGTATGGAAAATAAACAACGATTAAACGAATATCAACAAAAACAAATAAGACTGACATAACTAGTGACATAATGACAGAAGAGAATTGGTGATTTGCCGATTTACATCTTTAATTGGAATTAAAATGTATACCACAAATCTGTTTTGTTCGTAAGATTACTTGAGATTATAATATTTGTGCCTTACTCTATATGTTGAATACCGTGTCAATAAAGTTTGTTCAAATGAATATTATGTGCGTTAAAGTCCTCTATCCTAAGCCTATTTTCTTATTTCTAGAATTATATCTGCTGCTAATGAATCAATAAAAAAAACAGAATACATTAAAAGAAAAATGCATATACAAATGTTTACGTAAGCATGGGAGAGATGGGTGGTGGTAGGAGCTTTGGATTACTTTTGCTAACAAATGGTAAATAATTGTAGTAAATCTGTTTAGGTATTACTTGAACATCAGATCACCTACCTAACTTGAACGGCCCCTACCTGTTTAATAACTTTCAAACCGTTTCAAAAAAAAGCATCTACTAGACGATGTTTTCAATACCAATAAACTTAAGTAAAATCAAAAGAGCAATTTATAATGTATCAAAATATATAATAAACAAAACTAACACGTAAATATAATACAATATTATGTTAAAAACTGGCATGCCTGAACATAGACAAAAAATAGGTATTTTCAAATATATTCCAACAATCTTTCCATAGTGTATTCAAGTAAATATTTGAAACAATTATCTCATTTAAATGGTTTTTTACCTGCGTGAATACGCATGTGTCTAGTTAATGTACTTTTAGCTGTAAACGATTTATAACAAATTTCACATTTAAATGGTTTTTCACCAGTGTGAATACGCATGTGATGAACTAAGTTACGTTTCACTGTAAAATATTGAGAACAAATTTCACATTTAAATGGTTTTTCACCAGTGTGAATACGCATGTGCTGAACTAAGTTACGTTTCACTGTAAAAGATTGAGAACAAACATCACATTTAAATGATTTCTCACCAGTGTGAATATGCATGTGTTGAACTAAGTAAGATTTAACTGTAAAAGATTTAAAACAAATTTCACATTTAAATGGTTTTTCACCAGTGTGAATACGCATGTGCTGAACTAAGTTATGTTTCACTGTAAAAGATTGAGAACAAACATCACATTTAAATGGTTTATCACCAGTGTGAACACGCATGTGTTGAACTAAATAAGATTTAACTGTAAAAGATTTAAAACAAATTTCACATTCAAATGTTTTTTCACCTGTATGAGAAAACATGTGTCGATTTAAATTTCTTTTGTCTGTAAACGATTTAACACAAATTTCACATTTAAATGTTTTTTCACCAGTGTGAATACCCATGTGCGTAACTAAGTTACGTTTCACTGTAAAAGATTTCAAACAAATTTCACATTTAAATGGTTTTTCACCAGTATGAATACGCATGTGTCTAACTAAGCCATATTTAACTGTAAATGATTTAAAGCAAATTTCACACTTGAACGGTTTTTCTCCTCTGTGATAACGCATATGAATATTTAAATTATCTTTCCTTGTAAAATATTTGAAACAATTGTCACATTTAAATGGTTTTTCACCAGTGTGAATACGTTTGTGCTTAACTAAGTCACGTTTCACTGTAAAAGATTTCAAACAAATGTCACATTTAAATGGTTTTTCTCTCACATGACAACAAAAAATTGTACTAGGATGAGATTCCTCTGAAGTATAGTGGCTCAATTGGGCATTTTTAACAATTCCACATGAGCATAGCTTGTAATTATCAATACCATTGAACTGAGCACAGTTTTTGGTTTCCTCCAACACTATTTTCATTTCATTTTCAACTATTTCAATTTCACATTTCACTTCCTCATTTAGATTGATCAAGTTACTGGTATCTCTCCTATTCAATTGGGTTTTACATAATTTCTTATTTCTTAAAAAATGATATATTGAATAGTGATATAAATATTCCACTTGTTTTGTATATAAATTTCCACAAACTGCGCAGATAATAATACCATGTCTCTTTGTATGTTTTCCAAACAATAAATCTGTAAATAAAAAAATAAATTTATAGACACATTAACAACTAAAAAAGGGCAGGATAATTGTATAGAACACAACCTTATCCTATTTTGAGTCAATTTTTGCAGAAAACTGTTTAAAATGTCTTGAATTTGTTATTTGGTATTAAATTATATGACAATCTGACATCGCAATTATATGTTTTAAAACAGATCATTGGTTAATTTATCTAGAAGGGCAAGGAAAATGATTGAAGAAGGTATATGGTGTTGAAAATAGGCCACGTAAATTGAAAATCTGCAACTTTAAATGCCAAGAGCGAAGTAACAAGAAGTGTGCGCCAAAAACGGAGTTGTGTTTAGATATCCTAATGTTGTACTGAATAAGTGAGTACAATTTTTATTTGTGAAATTGATAAGGTTGTGTTCTATACAATGACCAAATATGAAAGTACTTTACTTGTGTATTTTGTTTGATACACCTACCTTTGAATTTAATTGTTCTCCTCGATTTCCCATATGAATAGTTAAATTTAGTTTTAATGTTTTCAATAATATTATTTTCTACTTTAATTGAAGCATTAGAATCTTCAAAAGTTATATCATTATTTAAATCGACATTAACCTCTTGTTTAATTGGTCTAATGACATTCGTTTCTACAATTGAATTATTTATAACGTTCACACTTTGCAACTCTTCATGAGGTTCTTGTTTAACGTCGATATCAAAAGTATGTTCCTCAATTTCAATTTCTTCCTTAATTATACGAAGAGCTGCTTGATTTGTCTCCATTATATAAATAATAATAGAAAATTAACCATAACTTACGCAGTAGATTAACATGAGTAGACGATAACTTGCAAAACAAAATATTTTGGGGTTATTGTTGTTTTTTTTTCTTTATTCTCTTCTTCTTCTACTAGATAGCCAGGACCTCCTATCCTACAGGTCATCCAGCCAGCGTTGTAGTTTTATTTTATTTTTGTTCTTTTTGAAGAGTGCACTTTGCAGTGCGTCCATTCCTTTCATATTAATCTTCATTAGGAAGGATACATATATGATAATAGATATTTGTGCAACTAGTGCATAAAGTGGAGCTTTTTTTCACGAGTGGAAAAGTGTGTGCGTGTGTGAGTGGAAAAGAAAATTCCATGAGTCTAAATGGACTAAAAATGGCGTCGATTTGAATGTTTACGTTTGTCATGATGACAAAACGCTAAGTAAAATGTCACTTTTAGCACTAGTGCTAAAAGTATTTTCCTTTTTACACCAGTGTCATAAAATGGCAATTTTAGACACTGACGGCATGCGTTAAAAATTATACTTTTACTGGCGTTTGTAGAAAAATACATTTTTAATATTCCAATTTTGTGTTAACCTAAAAAATTTGAAAACGTTACGCTACTGTTTTAAAATTTTACAATATGGCGCTGGTTTTGACCACAGATCTCCAACAAGTTCGCGCAGTCGACTGCAACTTCAAGTGGCTTCTTCTTATGTGAAACGGAGTCTATTTACCTTAGTCTCTTCTTGTTTCTGTGAATCACAACTACAAGTGAAAGAAGAATACTCGTTTTAATACGTTTAGTTCGAATATTCAGCCACTGCTACAATAAAATATTTCCCTTTGTTATAGCTGAGTAAATTATCCCCTGTGATATTACCATTAAAAAAGAAATTAAGCGATAACCACAAAAATCTTCTAGCCCCAAAAATACAATGATTTTTTCAAATAGTACTTAATATTTTGAGTAAAATCAAAAGAGCAATTTATTATCAAAATATATATACAAAACTAACACGTCAATATGTTACAATATTATGTTAAAAACTGGCATGCCTGAACATAGACAAAAAATAGATATTTTCAAATATATTCCAACAATCTTTCCATAGCGTATTCAAGTAAATTTCTCACGAAAATGATTTTTCTTCCGTGTGACAAAGCAAGTGTGTAATTCAATTTGTTTCCTGTGAAAAATATTTGAAACAATTATCTCATTTAAATGGTTTTTTACCTGCGTGAATACGCATGTGTCTAGTTAATGTACTTTTAGCTGTAAACGATTTAAAACAAATTTCGCATTCAAATGGTTTTTCACCAGTGTGAATACGCATGTGCTGAACTAAGTTACGTTTCACTGTAAAAGATTGAGAACAAATTTCACATTTAAATGGTTTTTCACCAGTGTGAATACGCATGTGCTGAACTAAGTTACGTTTCACTGTAAAAGATTGAGAACAAACATTACATTTAAATGGTTTATCACCAGTGTGAATATGCATGTGCTGAACTAAGTTACGTTTCACTGGAAAAGGTTGAGAACAAACATCACATTTAAATGGTTTCTCACCAGTGTGAATACGCATGTGTTGAACTAAGTAAGATTTAAGAGTAAAAGATTGAGAACAAACATCACATTTAAATGGTTTCTCATCAGTGTGAATACGCATGTGTTGAACTAAGTAAGATTTAACTGTAAAAGATTTAAAACAACTTTCACATTTAAATGGTTTATCACCAGTGTGAATACGCATGTGCTGAACTAAGTTGCGTTTCACTGGAAAAGATTGAGAACAAACATCACATTTAAATGGTTTATCACCAGTGTGAATACTCATGTGCTGAACTAAGTTTTGTTTCACTGTAAAATATTGAGAACAAACATCACATTTAAATGGTTTCTCACCAGTGTGAATACGCATGTGTTGAACTAAGTAAGATTTAAGAGTAAAAGATTGAGAACAAACATCACATTTAAATGGTTTCTCACCAGTGTGAATACGCATGTGTTGAACTAAGTAAGATTTAAGAGTAAAAGATTGAGAACAAACATCACATTTAAATGGTTTCTCGCCAGTGTGAATATGCATGTGTTGAACTAAGTAAAATTTAATTGTAAAAGATTTAAAACAAATATCACATTTAAATGGTTTATCACCAGTGTGAATACGCATGTGCTGAACTAAGTTACATTTCACTGTAAAAGATTGAGAACAAACTTCACATTTAAATGGTTTCTCGCCTGTGTGAATACGCATGTGTTGAACTAAGTAAGATTTAACTGTATAAGACTTAAAACAAATTTCACATTTAAATGGTTTTTCACCAGTGTGAATAATCATGTGGTAATCTAAGTTACGTTTCACTGTAAAAGATTGAAAACAAACTTCACATTTAAATGGTTTCTCACCAGTGTGAATACGCATGTGTGTAACTAAGCCATATTTAGCTGTAAACGATTTAAAGCAAATTTCACACTTGAACGGTTTTTCTCCTCTGTGACAACGCATATGTCTACTTAAATGATCTTTCCTTGAAAAATATTTGAAACAAATGTCACATTTAAATGGTTTTTCTCCCACATGACAACGAAAAATTGTACTAGGATGAGATTCCTCTGAAGTATCGCGGCACAATTGGACATTTTCAACAATTCCACGTGAGTATGGCTTGTAATTATCCATACCATTGAACTGAGCACAGTTTTTGGTTTCCTCCAACTCTTCTTTCACTTTCTTTTCAACTATTTCAATTTCACATTTCACTTCCTCGTTTAGATTGATCAAGTTACTAGTATCTCTTCTAATTAATTGGGTCTTACATAATTTCTTATTTCTTAAAGAATGTATTGAACAGTGATACAAATATTCCACTTGTTTTGTATATAAATTTCCACAAACTGCGCAGATAATAATACCACGTCTCTTTGTATGTTTTCCAAACAATAAACCTGTAAATAAAAAGATAAATTTATAGACACAATATTAACAACTAAAAAAGGGCAGGATAATTGTATAGAACACAACCTTATCCTATTTTTTGAGTAAATTTTTGCAGAAAACTGATTGAAATGCCTCCAATTTGGTATTAAAAATAATGTTTTTCAATAAAAAAATAAAAAATAAAAATTCCAAGAGTGAAAAATATTAAAAATAAGATTATCCTGACAATCTGACATCGCAATTATAATATGATGTTTTAAAACAGATCATTGGTTAATTTATGGAGAAGGGCAAGGAAAATTATTGAAGAAGGTATACAGTGTTGAAAATAGGCTGAGTAGATTGAAAATCTGCAACTTTAAATGCCAAGAGCGAAGTAACAAGAAGTGTGCGCCAAAAACGGAGTTGTGTTTAGATATCCTAATGTTATACTGAATAAGTGAGTACAATTTTTATTTGTGAAATCGATAAGGTTGTGTTCAATACAATGACCATATATGAAAGTACTTTACTTGTGTATTTTGTTTGATACACTTACCTTTGAATTTAATTGTTCTCCTCGGTTTCCCATATGAATAGTTCAATTTAGTTTCAATGTTTTCAATAATATTACTTTCTACTTTAATTGGACCATTAAATTCTTCAAAAGTTATATCAGTATTTAAATCTACCTTCACCTCTTGTTTAATTGGTCTAATGACATTCGTTTCTACAATTGAATTATTTATAACGTTCACACTTTGCAACTCTTCATGAAGTTCTTGTTTAACGTCGATATCAAAATTATGTTCCTCAATTTCAATTTCTTTCTTAAATATACGAAGAGCTGCTTGATTAGTCTCCATTATATAAATATTAATAGAAAATTAACCATAACTTATGCAGTAGATTCGATAACTTTGCAAAGCAAATCAAAATATTGTGAGGTTATTGTTGTACTTTTCTTTATTTTCTCCTTCTTCCACTAGATTAATATGGCCTCCTATCATATAGGACATCCAGCCAGCATTGTAGTTTTATTTTTGTTATTTTTGAAGAGTGCAAATTTTGAAGCTTTACGATGAAAACAAGCCGGAGGGTCTGCAGAAAAATTTTTTCTTCACAAAAAAACATAAATTGTCTCCATACACTATTCTTACTCTTTTCCGTGTTTTTAGGTACACTTTTTACACATTTTTGTCAATTTCCCGTTCTGTTATATCTCCGAATCGATTCATAACCTCTAAGAAACTCCTCTTTGACGTTTCACGTTTATTATTTTAACGTTGTTTGACAACGGTTGTCATGGCAACGTGGAATTATCGCTGGGTTGTCATGGCAACGTGGAATATCCGCTGAATTTCTATTTAATAATTTAGCATTCGTTGCATTGATACATGTATGAGTGAAATATTCGGAATTATACAAGGTAACAAAGTAACAGTAAATTACTTTATAGCTGGTTGCAAGATATGTAATTTATTAAACTGAATTTAAATTGAAACTACTAGAAAATATAATATGGAAAGCGAATCAGACACTGAAATGAATGTTACCCCGCCAAAAATTAGAGAAGCAGAATAAATAGTGTCCTTAAATTTATTGCCAGGAAAGTCGATATGAAAGCCTACAATCCCTTCCTAAATTGGAGGGAAGAGAAAAAAATAAATTCATCTATAAACAGGTAATTAATAGTGGTGGACAAAATATCGTATTCTACTCGCATATAATGGCTAATATTCACTTAGGTGTTTATGTTACTCGCCTGCGGCTCGCAACATAAACGCACCTTCGTGAATAATAGCCATCATTATGCTTGTTGAATAATATACTATTATAGTAAGTAAGATACTTTTTTCTGAGGGGAAGCCGTTCGGGAAAATAGTCTCTCATGCCCTATAGTTTCAATCATGGAGGCTATACATGCATGGTTTCTTTCTGTGAATCACAACTAAAAATGAAAGAAGAATACTCGTTTTAATACGATTAGTTCGAATATTCAGCCACTGCTACAATAAAATATTGCCCTTTGTAATAGCTGAGTAAATTATCCCCTATGATATTACCATTAAAAAAGAAATTAAGTGATAACCACAAAATTCTTCTAGTCCCAATTTAAAGAAACATTCACCGTTGAGCACTTTATACCGCACAATTCGCTTTAATGCTATAATTTATTGGAAAACTACCAGGACTATAAATCTTAAATTTGGCCAAGACTAATAGTTGGACGTCCTGGTATGATATTGACAAAAACGAAGAATTGCAGTTCGCAGATGCGGCTTCCAAATTTGAGCGTGATGGTCCTCCCACATAAAAATGCAGCTGTTTTAATTATTCAAATGTATTTATTGTAAATTTATAAGAAAAATAGTGGAAGTACTACACTAGAACTATATATTACAAAATGAAGTAATAAAAACTATAAATTACGCCGTCGATACCATGTACACCAACCTCAGGGTAAGATTGAAGCTAGATTACACTGTTGTTCGTGATTCCCGCTGCTCGGAAATAAAAAATTGTTGTCACATACATGCGTTTATAAACAGTTGTTGTGTTGTTCGTCGTTGCTCTAAAATAACCGAATTTTTTATCTTGTTATTCGTGATTCGCAGTTCCGTCAATGAAAATTGAAGTTAGTGCCACGTGCCAAATTTCACATATTTTGATAATTGATTTGCTGTTAAATAACTGATTACTACCTATCTTACTTTCTTGATATATTGATACAAATGCGAAGAACAATAACAAAACCTAATTAATCTGTAGCGTCAATTTTTATGTCGTATCACATGCGCCACCTTTGTGACCAATCAAATTATTTCAACATCAACACCAACGAAAAACCGAAATAAATTAGTCGACTCGGGAATAACTGTGAATAACGAATCGCCAGCAACGTGGAAAACACGGCGAGCAACAAACAACGGGAACAACACAGAGTTTATAAATCCAGCTTGCGAGATTCTTACTAGTCCAATAAAAATACATGCCCTGAACATACACAAAATAGTAGATATATTTAAATATATACCAACATGTATCAAATAATTAAATATTTTGTTTACCTGCGTGAATACGCATGTGGCTAACTAAGCTACATTTAGCTGTAAACGATTTAAAACAAATTTCACATTTAAATGGCTTTTCACCAGTATGAGTTTGCATGTGTTGAACTAAGCCAGATTTTTGTGAAAAAGATTTGCAACAAATTTCACACTTAAATGGTTTTTCACCAGTGTGAATACGCTTGTGTCGAACTAGGTTGCCTTTAGCTGTGAACAATTTAAAACAAATTTCACATTTAAATGTTTTTTCACCTGTATGAATAAGCATGTGTTGAACTAAGTAAGATTTAGCTGTAAAAGATTTAAAACAAATTTCACATTCAAATGGTTTTTCAGAAGTGTGAATACGCATGTGTTGAACTAAGAAAAATTTAACTGTAAACGATTTAAAACAAATTTCACACTTGAATGGTTTTTCAGCTGCGTGAATAAACATGTGTCTAACTAAGATACATTCAGCTGTAAACGATTTAAAACAAATTTTACATTCAAACGGTTTTTCAGCAGCGATGTGAATACGCATGTGTTGAACTAAGCCAAATTTAACTCTAAACGATTTAAAACAAATTTCACATTCAAATGGTTTTTCAGCATTGTGAATATGCATGTGGCGAACTAACGCAAATTTAACTGCAAACGATTTAAAACAAAGTGCACATTTAAATGGTTTTTCAGCATTGTGAATATGCATGTGTTGAACCAAGCCATATTTAGCTGTAAACGATTTAAAACAAATTTCACATTTAAATGGTTTTACACCAGTGTGAATACGCATATGTTGATCAAAGCCAGATTTAAGTGTAAAAGATTTGCAACAAATTTTACATTCAAATTGTTTTTTGCCAGTGTGAATATACATGTGTTGAACTAAGTGATATTTAACTGTAAAAGATTTACAACAAATTTCACATTCAAATGGTTTTTCAGAAGTGTGAATACGCATGTGTTGAACTAAGTAAGATTTAACTGAGAAAGATTTACAACAAATTTCACATTCAAACGTTTTTTCACCTGTATGAGTAAGCATGTGTCGATTTAAATTTCTTTCGTCTGTAAACGATTTAAAACAATTTTCACATTTAAATGGTTTTTCACCAGTGTGAATACGCTTGTGATTCGTTAAGTTAGATTTAACTGTAAACGATTTATAACAAATATCACATTTAAATGGTTTTTCACCAGTGTGAATACGAATGTGTTCAACTAGTTGACCTTTAATTGCAAACGATTTAAGACAAATTGCACATTTAAATCGTTTTTCACTAGTATGAATAAGCATGTGTCTAGCTAAGCTATATTTAGCTGTAAACGATTTAAAACAAATAGCACATTTGAATTGCTTTTTCCGAGAAGTATAGCGGTACAATTGGACATTTTCAACAATTCCACGTGAGTATGGCTTGTAATTATCCGTACCGTTGAACTCTATTTTCAGTTCATTTTCAACTATTTCAATTTCACATTTCACTTCCTCATTTAGATTGATCAAGTTACTAGTATTTCTTCTAATTAATTGAGTCTTACGTAATTTCTTATTCCTTAAAGAATGTATTGAATAGTGATACAAATATTCCACTTGGTTTGTATATAAATTTCCACAAACTGCACAGATAATAATACCTCGTCTCTTTATATGTTTTGCTATCAATGAACTTTCTGTAAATAAAAAATAAATTGAAGGATACAACAAAAATAGTAAGGAAGTGCTAGAAAATATTCGTTAAGTAAAGAAAAAAGTAGGTGAACCTTGTTATTGTAAACCAAATGTTGATATAAGTGCTTTCCTTTGTACATGCTTTATCAAAGCCCTGAGCTACCCCAGAGTGGGAAAAATCTGTACCCCGTTTTAGACCTACATATATTTGAAAAATGTAGCATTTTATACTTAATAAGTTAATAAGTTTCACTTACCTCTGATTTTAATTCTTTGCCTACGTTTGCTCTCAATAATACTATTTTCTTGTTTAATCGAAACATTAGAATCTTCAAAAGTTATATCATTATTTATATCGACATTTAACTCTTGTTTAATTGGTCTTATGACATTCGTTTCTTCAATAAAATTATTTATAACGTTCACCTCTTGATCAAGTTCTTGTTTAATAAAGTCGATATCAAAAGTATGTTCCTCAATTTCAATTTCTTCCTTAAATATAGGAAGAGCTGCTTGATTTGTCTCCATTATATTAATAATAGGTAATTACAAATTATACAATACTACTAATACTGTTACCAAAGTACACACGAAATTTCGGATAAAAAGGAGTCTGCGGAAGCCATTTTTTAAATTAGTCGTCAATAGTCATATGTCATGCGATCAAATTTAGGCCTCTTGCTTATGGTCTTTACAGACCCAAATTAGATTAGAGTTTGCTTGTAGTTTGAAATTATTGTTTTAAAATGATCTATTTCACGACTATATTGTCAACGAAAAATGCAGAAATATATCATGCATTTGATAAAATACTTTTTCTCAGTGTCATTCGAGTAAAGGTAAGTCCCCATGCGTACGAATTGTGAAATTCGAATTATGAATCGCCAAAAAATGTTCGAAATATTCGCATTTTGTAGGGAATTTTATTGTTATAACCAAATTAACGTTGGTGATGTTGTTTAAAAAATAACGTTGGTCACATGTATATGACATTTGAATTTAAAATGGATCTTTTTCATATATGTGAAGATAATAATAATTATTATTATAATAATTTACTGAGAAAATCATTATTGATTGACGACTTTTCTTCAATTATGAGGTTACAAACAACTAGTTAGATGACAAATGACAACGATTGGCATCACGAAATTCGCAAAATCTTAAAATTATTTCAACATTTTGCGGTGCCGCAATTTTCTTAAAACATTAGTACTCTAGCAAGTCGGTAATAAATGATATTTCAATGTCATAAACATAAATAAAAGTTCAAAGCGCCTTTCGGCTAAGTAATAACAATAGAGTAAAATTTCATACAAATTCAAATAATCTTTAAATCAATACTCAATAAACCTATTCAGAATAAAATACAAAGCACATTTTCGGGAAAAACCATAATAGAACAAGTGAACATATTAAAGGCTGACTTTATCCTCAATCGCGCTCATTTACCGCCGTTCACTCATTTCTTCAGTTTTAATGTCTACAAATAAGTCGAGGCTTATAGTTCATCATAAAAAATATATATTTTTTATTAGCAAGTGCGTATTGCAAATTCGAAATTAAACTTAAGTGATTATAAAGTTGTTATGGTGTGTAGTATATTGTGGTGTAAATAAACAAACTATTTGAAAATCAAAAAAGAACTCAATTTGTTGATAAATTGAAAATCGGTAAAATTTTACAAAAAAGCATTATCGTAGGTATGTGGATGGTGGTATGGAAGGTAATATTAATTTTTGAATATTATCTTATGGTTGAAACATTCACCGTTGAGCACTTTATACCGCACAATTCGATTTAATGCTATAATTTATTGGAAAACTACCAGGTATAGTAAAAGTGTAACTATAAATCTTATTTGGCCAAGACTAGTAGTTGGACGTCCTGGTATGATATTGACAAAAAAATGAATTGCGGTTCGCAGAACTTCAAGTAAGCTTCATACAAAAATACAAACCACTCTTAACATATCTTTAACTTCAAGGAATCCTTAAGAAAGTCGCTGCAATCGGCTGTTAGTTCAACAGTTTGAATTGCCTATTTAAAAATTTTATTCGTATCGGCTGTCTCCCCCATTCTCTCATAATTTGTTGATTTGTCCGCAAAGTAAGTATAAAAGTAATTGTTAATTCCTATTTTTACAAGATGTACTTTGTAATTGTAATTAAATCCCTTTTTTGGAAAAGTACTTTGTAATTGTAAATATTTTTAAAGTACATATGTAATTACCCAGCACTGCTAGTAGTTAATTGTTTATTGATTTTTCGGTTTTTATCAGCGCTCTTACTGAGTTTACTCACACAAAAAAAGTAACACCGTAGCTCGACCTTCTTGGTTCGTGTTCTAAAATCAAATTATTTCAACATCACTACCAACGAAAAACCGAAATAAATTAGTCGACTCGGGAATAACTGTGAGTAACGAATCGCCGGCAACGTGGAAAACACGGCGAGCAACAAAGAGTTTATAAATCCAGCTTGCGAGATTCTTACTAGTCCAATAAAAATACACAAAATAGTAGATATATTTAAATATATTCCAACATGTATCACATAATTAAATATTTTGTTTACCTGCGTGAATACGCATGTGACTAACTAAGTAAGATTTAGCTGTAAACGATTTAAGACAAATTTCACATTTAAATGGTTTTTCACCAGTGTGAATACGCTTGTGGTTAGTTAAGTTGGTTTTAACTGTAAACGATTTATAACAAATATCACATTTAAATGGTTTTTCACCAGTATGAATATGCATGTGTTGAGCTAAGCCAGATTTTTGTGTAAAAGATTTGCAACAAATTTCACACTTAAATGGTTTTTCACCAGTGTGAATACGCTTGTGGTTAGTTAAGTTAGTTTTAACTGTAAACGATTTATAACAAATATCACATTTAAATGGTTTTTCACCAGAGTGAATACGAATGTGTTCAACTAGTTGACCTTTAACAGCAAACGATTTAAAACAAATTTCACATTTAAATGATTTTTCACCAGTATGAATACGCATGTTGTGTCGAACTAAGTCAGATTTAAAAGTAAAAGTCTTAGAACAAATTTCACACTTAAATGGTTTTTCCCCAGTGATGTGAATACGCATGTGTCGAACTAAGTTAGATTTAGCTGTAAACAATTTAAAACAAATTTCACATTTAAATGGTTTTTTGCCAGTGTGAATAAGCATGTGTCTAACTAAGTAAGATTTAGCTGTAAATGATTTAAAACAAATTTCACATTTAAATGGTTTTTCACCAGTATGATTACGCATGTGTTTTACCAAGGAACATTTAACTGTATAAGATTTCAAACAAATTTGACATTTAAATGGCTTTTCACTAGTATGAATAAGCATGTGTTGAACTAAGACAAATTTAACTGTAAAATATTTAAAACAGATTCCACATTTAAATGGTTTTTCACTAGTATGAATACGCATGTGTTGAACTAAGTAAGATTTAACTGTAAACGATATTAAGCAAATTTTACATTTAAATGGTTTTTCACCTCGGTGATAACAAAAATGTCTACTTAAATTTTCTTTCTTTGAAAAGGATTTAAAACAAATAGCACATTTGAATTGCTTTTTACGAGAAGTTGAGCGGCACAATTTGGTATTTTCAACAATTCCACATGAGTATGGCTTGTAGTTATCGATACCATTGAACTGAGCACAGTTTTTGGTTTCCTCCAACTCTTCTTTCAGTTCATTTTCAACTATTTCAATTTCACATTTCACTTCCTCATTTAGATTGATCAAGTTACTAGTATCTCTCCTATTTAATTGAGTCTTACATAATTTCTTCTTCCTTAAAGAATGTATTGAATAGTGATAAAAATATTCCACTTGGTTTATATATAAATTTCCACAAACTGCACAGATAATAATTCCTCGTCTCTTTATATGTTTCGCTATTAATGAACTTTCTGTAAATAAAAAATAAATTGAAGGACACAACAACAAAAATAGTAAGGAAGTGCTAGAAAATATTCGTTAAGTAAAGAAAAAAGTAGGTGAACCTTATTGTTGTATACCAAATATTGATATACGTGCTTTCCTTTGTACATGCTTAAACAATGCCCTGAGCTATCCCAGAATGGAAAAAATCTGTACCCCTTTCTAGACCTACATATATTTGAAAAATGTAGCATTTTATACTTTGAGGTTAATAAGTTTCACTTACCTCTGAATTTAATTCTTCTCCTACGTTTCCCAAACGAATAGTTCAATTTAGTTTCAATGCTCTCAATAATACTACTTTCTGGTTTAATTGAAACATTAGAATCTTCAAAAGATATATCATTATTTAAATCGACATTTACCTCTTGTTTAATTGGTCTAATGACATTCGTTTCTTCAATTAAATTATTCATAACGTGCACCTCTTGATCAAGTTCTTGTTTAATAAAGTCAATATCAAAAGTATGTTCCTCAATTTCAATTTCTTCCTTAAATATAGGAAGAGCTGATTGATTTGTCTCCATTATATTAATAATAGGTAATTACAAATTAACCAATACTACTAATACTGTTACCAAAGTACACACGAAATTTCGGAAAAAAAGGAGTTTGTGGAAGCCATTTTTTAAATTAGTCGTCAATAGTCATATGTCATGCGATCACATTTAGGCCTCTTGCTTATGGTCTTTACAGACCCAAATTAGATTAGAGTTTACTTGTAGGTTGAAATTCTTTTTTTAAAATGATCTATTTCACGTCTATATATTGTCAACGAAAAGTGCAGAAATAGCTACTGATGGAAAATTACCTTCATAATGCATTTAATAAAATAATTTTTCTCAGTGTCATTCGAGTAAAGGTAAATCCCCATGCGTACGAATTGTGAAATTCGAATTATGATTCGCCAAAAAATGTTCGAAATATTCGCATTTTGTAGGGAATTTTATTGTTATAACCAAATTCACGTTGGTGATGTTGTTTAAAAAATAACGTTGATCACATATATATGACATTTGAATTTAAAATGGATCTTTTTCATGAATGTGAAGATAATAATTATTATAATAATTTACTGAGGAAATCATTATTGATTAACGACTTTTCTTGAATTTTAAGGTTACAAACAACTAGTTAGATGACAAATGACAGCGATTGGCATCACGAAATTCGCAAAATCTTAAAATTATTTCAACATTTTGCGGTGCCGCAATTTTCTTAAAACATTCGTACGAATATTCCCCGCCATTAAAATTCAAACACCACAGCCAATAGGAAAGTTTCCGCAATTCCCGATGCATGGGGACTAACCTTTATTATAGGCGATTTCGGCCAGGCAAATTTTGTAATTGAGATAAGTGTTTCAATAGAGTGAAACAGCCTTTTTAAAAACAATTTAATTGATGTTATAAGTACATGTATTCTAAACAAAATGGTAGACAGAAACTCAAAAAATATAAATATAAAAGATTACAAGTACATTATAGATAACCTTTTAGAATTCTTAGTAAAGAAAATTGTTCATCGAAAACCGCACCTCCCTATCGTTTCTGAATTCCGGAGGTTTTTGAAGTTAAAATGGGGCAGATTCTTCTGGCGGGACAACCAGTATTTTATTCACTGTTTCTTTTTAATTCACTATCTTCAGGCGATGATACAGCAAAAGCAAATAATTTGTTTGCTAAAAACGTATATACGTATACCTATTGACACAAACTATATATAAATGCAAGCCGCAACTGAAAGACACACACCATTTCAACAGAGCGGGTGGCGAAGTATAAATGAATCGCGATCGCCGTTTCAAACAAGTCATATATAGGATGATATGGAACTAATATACTATTTTAAGTTACAAGCAGATACAGAGTTCCTTTTGAAATGGAACTAAGATACATCAGTAACTTAGATACTTCAAAGTAACAAGTTACTTTAAAGCAACTAATACTTTTTTCTTACAGCTCTGTCTGTAAAAAATGTTAAGCAAATTTCACATTTGGGTCGTTTTTCTCCTGTGTGAATATGCTAATAGATTTAAGTATAAAAGATTTTAAACAAATTTTACACTCAAACGACTTTTTTTATTTAAATGTTTTTTACATGCATGAATACGCAAGTTACTTTAAACTATACACGATTCAAAACAATCTTCACATTTAAATGGTTTTTCAGCTGCGTGAATCACATATCATGGCGTGTCTAACTAAGCTACCTTTAACTGTAAACGACTTGAAACAAATTACGCATTTAAATGGTTTTTCACCAGTGTGAATACACAAGTGTTGAATTAAGCCAGATTTAAGTGTAAAAGATTTAAAACAAATTTCACATTTAAAAGGTTTTTCACCAGTATGAATACGCATATGTTGAACTAAGTTAGATTTAAGTGTAAGAGATTTAAAGCAAATTTTACATTCAAATTGTTTTTTGCCAGTGTGAATACGCATGTGTCTAACTAAGTTACCTTTACCTGTAAACGATTTAAAACAAATTTCACATTTAAATGGTTTTTCACCAGTGTGAATATGCATATGTTGAACTAAGTTGCCTTTAACTGCAAATGATTTAAAACAAATTGGACATTTAAATGTTTCTTCAGGAGTGATGTGAATACGCATGTGTTGAACTAAGCCAAATTTAACTGTAAAAGATTTAAAACAAATTTTACATTTAAATGGTTTTTCACCAGTATGAATACGCATATGTTGAACCAAGGAATATTTAACTGTAAAAGATTTCAAACAAATTTTACATTCAAATTGATTTTCACCTGTGTGAATACGCAAGTGTTGAGCCAAAGTATATTTAACTGTAAACGATTTCAAACATATTTCACATTTAAATGGTTTTTCAGCAGTGTGAATACGCATGTGTTTAACTAAGCCAGATTTAAATGTAAAAGATTTAAAACAAATTTCACATTTAAATGGTTTTTCATCTCGGTGATAACGCAAATGAATAGTTAAATTTTCCTTCTTTGAAAAAGATTTAAAACAAATAGCACATTTGAATTGCTTTTTACGAGAAGTATAGAGACACAGTTTGGTATTTTCAACAATTCCACGTGAGTCTGGCTTGTAATTATCAATACTGTTGAACCGAGCACAGTTTTTCGTTTCCTCCAACTCTTCTTTCACTTTATTTTCAACTATTTCAATTTCACATTTCACTTCCTCATTTAGATTGATCAAGTTACTGGTATCTCTCCTATTCAATTGGGTCTTACATAATTTCTTATTTCTTAAACAATGATGTACTGAATAGTGATCAAAATATTCCACTTTCTTTGTATATAAATTTCCACAAACTACGCAGATAATAATACATCCTCTCTTTATATGTTTTCCTATCAATAAACTTCCTGTAAATAAAAAATAAATTGAAAAACAAAATAAAAATAGTAAGGAAGTGCTAGAAAATATTCGTTAAGTAAAGAAAAAAGTAGGTAGGTCATAATTTATACAAAAAAATTAGAAAGGTAACAAAACTTAATTTTGCAGTCATCATCTTTTTATGAAAATAACCTATAACTAACTCAAGTACTTTAAAAGCTGCATCTGCATGTGTTCTTGTGTATTTTGACATACTTACCTCGGAGTCTAGTTCTGCTCAATTTTCCATATAAATAGTTCAAGTTATTTTCATTGTTCTCAATAATATTACTTTCTCTTTTAATTAACGCATTAGATTCTTCTAAAGTTATATCAGTATTTAAATCGACATTTACCTCTTGTTTAATTATTGGTCTTATGACATTCGTTTCTTCAATTAAATTATTTATAACGTTCACCTCTTGATCAGGCTCTTGTTTAAAGTCGATATCAAAAGTATGCTCCTCAATTTCTTCCTTAAAAATAGGAAGAGCTGCTTGATTTGTCTCCATTATATTAATAATATATACAATACTGCTACCATGGAGGCTATACAACTGCTACTATCAGTAACAGTTACAATACAATACAAGAAGATAAGTAGGAACAGAATAACCATGGATGAGCCTCTATGAGAATAACCATGGATGAGCCTCCATGAGAATAACCATGGAGACTATATAGCCTCCATGAGAATAACCACAACACAATGAATAAAGAATAACCTTTTAATTGAGTAGGCTCTTCTTCCTTTTTTGGGCTATAACCTGAGGGATAATCTACCCAATTGTGGGAAGGTTAATTAATTACATTATGAGTGCGTTCCGAATTACGCATGTAACGCATAGGCTGCATTACTGTTGCACGGCGCTTCGAAATCGTTCCGTTTTATTAATGTGCATGAAGCGCCATAGTTATTCGGAACGGTTGTATGCGCATTTTGTCATAGGGTTCATAGATAACCTAAGGGTTGTCAGCTACTGATTCACTACCATTTTCATGTGCAGGTGCAGCTTGTTCTCTTGCAACAAGATTTTGCAAAAATACTGCGTCAGTAGAAAATATCACTAATGTAAGCAACACGACCAACCTAAGCATCAAATAAATGAAAGTAAAATAATATGTTAATATTACCATGGTTTGCTCTTTCCATAACGTTTTCACTTAGGTTATTATCTCATTCGTTTCTTCTATTAAAACTGGAAACTCATACAATTTTGTTTCCATTGTCAAGCCAGTATCCATTACTATGTGTTGACTTAAAGTCAAATCAAGCTGAAAATGTGTTCCTAATTACGCATGAGACGCATAGATTGCATAAAAGCATCAACTGCCTCATGTCGATAGTAGAAGCAGTCTATGCGCTGGAAGGTAGTGTTGGTCGATATATCGGTAACCACGATATTTCACCGGTGAATGTAAAATCACTGGCACTACCGGTGATTCACTTCTCGCAGATGCGGTGATCGGTGATTCTGTTTCAACAACAGTTGACACTAGCATTGGTTGGAAGATTGCGCCGATCCAATATCGATATAAAATATCATTATTTACAAATATTATGTGAAGGAAAAACGGTGATTTAAGCCGATAGGTACATGATAGTATATGATGTTATTATAGATAATACGATCGACGGTGGACTGGTGGCGGCTGGCGGGCACCAATAAGTTATTGTTTTAGAATAAACCGATGAAATGCTTGAATAATAAATAATATATTCGTATTCGTCGCCAGTCACCGCGCGCTGGTCTTATATTTTGATTTGTCTGTGCTGTTTATACTTAGTCACTGCTGTGATTGAAATCACCGTTTAGAATCACGGTGATTTAGAAATCACTGTCACCGCTTCACCGGTTACCGGAAGATCACCGTATTTCCCAACACTACTGGAAGGAGCGTAAAAATTCAGTATGGTTAGTTCAACATTGCAGAAGTCTCAGCGCTTCAATGCGCGCATTGATTAAATCGGAACAATTTTCTATGCAGTCAACGCTCTTTATGTGTAAATCGGAATGCGCTCTATGAGTGCGTTCCGAATTACGCATGTAACGCATAGGCTGCATTAGGGTACATTCGTAATCAATTCGCTGGCCAAGTGGCACTTTGGCACGCAAGTCGGCACGAAATTTGCCATTCACAATAACTTCAAAGTCGACTTTAACGCAAGCGCATTCGTACCTGAATAATTGTCAGGATTCCTTCATCATATGGTCGAAGCATGATTCTGTCTGTATTTAGTTCAGTCTGTCTGAGGTTATAATATATAATTTGGATTTGGATTTATTTTTTATAGCAGTATATACTGGAGTTTAGTAGTGCAAGTAAAGTAGAAGTAATGTCCTCCTCCTCCATTTTATTTTTTTAATCAGTCGTACGGAAAAATCAAGAAAAACAAACCAAAAACACACAATTCGATGAAAATGTCAAACTATCAGATGTCAGATATATCAAAAAACAAATAACAAAACTTAATGCGCATGTCCCATAGGCGGCACGAAGTGCAAGTCGAAGTGAAAGTTTGCAGCTTGCAAGAAATTTCGACGACTTCAACTTCAACTCTGACGCCAAATTGCGTTGTGAACGATCACACTGAAATAGATTTGCTTAGCTTGCGTGCCAAAGTGCCACTTTGCCAGCGAATTGATTACGAATGTAGCCTTAGGCTACATTCGTAATCAATTCGCTGGCCAAGTGGCACTTTGGCACGCAAGTCGGCACGAAATTTGCCATTCACAATAACTTCAAAGTCGACTTTAACGCAAGCGCGTTCGTACCTAAATAATTGTCAGGATTCCTTCAACATATGGTCGAAGCATGATTCTGTCTGTATTTACTTCAGTCTGAGGTTATAATATATAATTTGGATTTGGATTTATTTTTTATAGCAGTATATACTGGAGTTTAGTAGTGATGGACTATCAGACAGATGTCAGATATATCAAAAAACAAATAACAAAAATTGATGCGCATGTCCCATAGCCGGCACGAAGTGCAAGTCGAAGTGAAAGTTTGCAGCTTGCAAACAATTTTGACAACTTCAACTTCAACTCTGACGCCAAATTGCGTTGTGAACGATCACACTGAAATAGATTTGCTTAGCTTGCGTGCCAAAGTGCCACTTGGCCAGCGAATTGATTACGAATGTAGCCTTACTGTTGCACAATTTCTCTTTATATAAAGTTTTTTCAGTATAAATGTTTAATCAGTGAAATCTTATATAGGGGCAAATATCGTCTATTTTTTTAATGAAACACCCTATATATTTTTATTCTATCTGAAAGCTGAACTCTTCCCCTTTCTGAAAATGTGTAGTTAGTTGAAGTTTAGATGAAAAATGAATAAGTTATTTTATTTTTAATGATAGGCTGTTATGTAGGCATCTAGAGGCATACCTATATGCTTTGACTTGACGATTCCAGACTTTTTTTTTATCAAAGATCGATGTTATAATCCTATTCCAGAGACTCTGGAACAACTGCGAGGCAACATTGTCCGAACATTTCAAGAAATTACCCCTAAAATTTTACGCAATTCTTTTGATCGCTTTTTGTACAGGTTCATCTTTCAAGTTTGTTTAGTTGTTTTAGTTCTTTCAAAAACATATATATATATATACCCAATCTAAAAGAATCAAACGTATTACTACTGTTATTTATCACAAACTGACCTTATAAAATGCTCATAATTATTAAAGAAATCTAACTCTGGTAAGCTATTTACCAAACGTGTTGTTCTGGAAATGTATGAATTATGGCCTATGTTCGTACGAGAGGAAGATTGATATAATGTATTAGTTGATCTAGAGCTTCTTGCAGGAACCATGAAATTAATCTTACTAAGTAGGTATGGGCAGTTAAAAAGGGAATTTAATATTTTGAACATATTTTTAAGATCATTATGATCTCTTCTGTTTTCGGAGGAAATAGTTGGAACTTGTTGTAAAGGAGATTGAAATCATACCTATATTCATCTAAACGTGGAATATTAGACTTAAATGCTAGGTATCTCAAAAATACAGTTCCTTTTGAAAAGGAACTAACATACAGTAACTTATACTTCAAAGTAACAAGTTACTTTAAAGTAACTATAAGATACTTTTTTCTGACAGCTGTTTGTAAAAAATGTTAAGCAAATTTCACATTTAGATGGTGTTTCTACTGTGTGAATATGCTAAGCCAGATTTGAGTAAGTATAAAATATTTTAAACAAAATTTACATTCAAACGACTTTTTTTATTTAAATGTCTTTTTACATGCATGAATACACAAGTTACTTTAAACTATAAACGATTCAAAACAAATTTCACATATAAATGGTTTTTCAGCTGCGTGAATCACAGATCAAGGCGTGTCTAACTAAGCTACCTTTAACTGTAAACGACTTTAAACAACTTATACATTTAAATGGTTTTTCACCAGTGTGAATACGCAAGTGTTGAATTAAGCCAGATTTAAGTGTAAAAGATTTAAAACAAATTTCACATTTGAATGGTTTTTCGCCTGTATGAATAAACATGTGTTGAACTAAGTAAGATTTAACTGTAAAGGATTTAAAACAAATTTCACATTCAAATGTTTTTTCACCTGTATGAGAAAGCATGTGTCGATTAAAATTTCTTTTGTCTGTAAACGATTTAAAACAAATTTCACATTTAAATGTTTTTTCGCCAGTATGAATACGTATGTGTTCAACTAGGCTACCTTTAACTGTAAACGATTTGCAACAAATTTCACATTTAAATGGTTTTTCGCCAGAGTGAATACGCATGTGTTGAACTAGGCCAGATTTTTGTGTAAAAGATTTGCAACAAATTTTACATTCAAATTGTTTTTCGCCAGTGTGAATACGCATGTGTTTAACTAAGTTAGATTTAAGTGTAAGATATTTAAAACAAATTTCACATTTAAATGGTTTTTCACCAGTGTGAACACGCATGTGTTTAACTAAGTCAGATTTATCTGTAAACGATTTTAGACAAATTTCACATTTAAATGGTTTTTCACTAGTGTGAATACGCAAGTGTTGAATTAAGCCAGATTTAAGTGTAAAAGATTTAAAACAAATTTCACATTTAAATGGTTTTACACCAGTGTGAATAAGCGTGTGTTGATCTAAGCCATATTTAAGTGTAAAAGATTTGCAGCAAATTTTACATTCAAATTGTTTTTCGCCAGTGTGAATATACATGTGTTTAACTAAGTGGGATTTAACTGTGAACGATTTTAGACAAATTTCACATTTAAATGGTTTTTCACTAATGTGAATACGCGAGTGTTGAATTAAACCAGATTTAAGTGTAAAAGATTTATAACAAATTTCACACTTAAATGGTTTTTCACCAGTGTGTATACGTATATGTTGATTTAGGTTACCTTTAACTGCAAACGATTTGAAACAAATTTCGCACTTAAATGGTTTTTCACCAGTGTGAATACGCTTGTGATTTGTTAATTTAGATGTAACTGTAAACACTTTGAAGCAAATTTCGCATTTAAATGGTTTTTCACCTCGGTGATTACGCATATGGCTATTTAAATTATCTTTTCGTGAAAAATATTTGAAACATATGTCACATTTAAATGGTTTCTCACCAGTGTGAATACGCTTGTGCTTAATTAAATTAGATTTAACTGTAAACGATTTGCAACAAATTTCACATTTAAATGGTTTTTCTCTTCGGTGACAATGCAAATGTATAAATAAATTTTCTTTCTTTGAAAAAGATTTAAAACAAATAACACATTTGAACTGCTTTTTACGATTATCAATACCATTGAACTGAGCACAGTTTTTGGTTTCCTCCAACTCTTCTTTCACTTTATTTTCAACTATTTCAATTTCACATTTCACTTCCTCATTTAGATTGATCAAGTTACTGGTATCTCTCCTATTCAATTGGGTCTTACATAATTTCTTATTTCTTAAACAATGATGTACTGAATAGTGATAAAAATATTCCACTTTCTTTGTATATAAATTTCCACAAACTACGCAGATAATAATACCTCGTCTCTTAATATGTTTTCCTATCAATGAACTTCCTGCAAATAAAAAATAAATTGAAGGACACGACAACAAAAATAGTAAGGAAATGCTAGAAAATATTCGTTAAGTAAAGAAAAAAGTAGGTAGGTCATAATTTATACAAAAAAAATTAGAAAGGTAACAAAACCTAATTTTGCAAAGAAATCATCTTTTTATGTTATAAACCTATAACTAACTGAAGTACTTTAAAAGTAGTCTGAGTTCTTGTGTAACTTTGACATTCTTACCTCTGAGTCTAGTTCTCCTCAATGTTCCATATAAATAGTTCAAGTTATTTTCATTGTTCTCAATAATATTACTTTCTCGTTTAATTAGCGCATTAGATTCTTCTAAAGTTATATCAGTATTTAAATCGACATTTACCTCTTGTTTAATTGTTCTTATGACGTTCGTTTCTACAATTAAATTATTTATAACGTTCACCTCTTGATCAGGTTCTTGTTTAAAGTCGATATCAAAAGTATGCTCCTCAATTTCTTCCTTATATATAGGAAGAGCTGCTTGATTTGTCTCCATTATATTAATAATATATACAATTCAATCAATACTTCTACCATATACTCATCATTAGCATTACTCGATACTCGCGTCCATAGATAACGGTAACTCGAAAGATTGGCAGATGCCAGATTGTCAAAAAAAGCAGATTTCTCGTAGAGTAAAAGGATCATTTGTTAAAGGCGGATGAATGTCACGAACAATCCGACGTTGCTATTTGTATAAAAGTATAATCTGGGTTAATTTATCGAGAAGGGCAAGGATAATGATTGAAGAAGTTATGCAGTGTTGGGTTCAATAGTTTAAGTTATGTGTTTTTAGTTATTTAGTTTTGGCAGGAATAAGATAAAAAAAGAAGAAGAGAGCACAGTACAAAACAGAGGTCGAGAATTATCGATAGCCGTACCATCGATAGTTTTCGATAGTCTGCAAGACTGGTAATTTTAAATAATTTACGAGTACCTACAGGTTATATGTAATGTTATGCTAACTTTATTTAAAATAATGAAACATTTTTATTTAAAAAAGTAGGAAAAGTAAAGTTCACGTCATTAAAAATAAGTGAGGTGACATGAGAGACAGGTGACGGTTAGTGAGAGGTTAAAATGTTAAAACACAAAATATGCCACAAAACGATAAAGTCAGAGATAAAACACGAAAACAGATACTTCGTCTTCTTTTTTCCTCCTTTGTTCATATCAAAACATGTTTCGATATGGTGTATGTCCGCGCATATACCACTATCGAAAAAACTATCGATTGAGTTCGATAGTCATAAACATCGATAACTATCGATGGCGCTATCGATAGTTCTCGACCTCTGGTACAAAAATAAGATGGTAGCTTGTAAACCGCAATAAAAGTTGTATCTAATAAAACAACTACTAAAATAACAATAGTTTTAATAAAATATGAATAGAGAAACAAACAACAAAACAGGCGCTATCAGTTACAATACAAGTAGGAACAGAATAACCATGGCATGGAGACTAGATTGTTTGAACCATGTTTTCTGCTAGCCATTTATTGAAAAGTTGACGAACTTATAGATGTAGCTGTGAATTTTATTTAGCCAAGACCAAAAAATAGTAGCTGTATGGCATACCATAGCTGAGTACGATAATTACGCACTTTTCTAACTTTTTCAACCGAAGCGTCTTTTAATTCAGAACTTTTTACACTTTTTAAAACTGATTTCTGTGCGATAATTCGGTCCAAGTCAAAAATGGTTTTAAACTTTTTACACTCGATTAAAATCGAGTTAACCCGGTTACCCTGTCATAAGTGACATTTGAAATGTAAATATAACCTCATTTTTAAATTAAAATTTGATTTTTGTGTCCATATATTAGGTTTTTGTTTAATAAAAAATGGCATGCAACGATAATGAAATATTTCAATTATAATTAGAGTATGCTAATATTAAATTTAATGTGCAAACGGTTTATGAAACAATAATTTGCACTACTGAAGTGTCCCATAATTATTATTTCAAACTTTTTGAACTGACACCAGTGATAAAAAAACTGAACTTGGTGTTAAATTATCGTACTCGTCTCATAAATCTTATGTTTGCTGTTACTATCAGAGACCCTGTCTCTGTTACTATCAACCATAGAGAAATAACCTTGTCGCAATCGTGCTGTTCTATTTAAAGGTGTAATTTGCAGTCATCACAGATTCATTGCGCCCGTTCGGTATATTTTCTGCATGAAGTAGAAATATAATACAGATGTAAATAGTGTATTCATTTTTACTATCCAAATGTAACAATTATATTATATTATAAATTTGAAAGTAACATTGCGCCCACTTATGATGTTTTTTTCCTTACTAGAAACCTTGTGTAAGAATGGAGAGACGTCAAAGACTCTAGATACTTCTACTTCTAGATACTTCAAAGTAACGAAGATACTTTTTTCTGACAGCTCTGCCTGTACAAAATTTTAAGCAAATTTCACATTTAGATGGTGTTTCTCCTGTGTGAATATGCTAAGCCAGATTTAAGTATAAAATATTTTAAACAAATTTTACAATCGAACAACTTTTTTTATTTAAATATCTTTTTAAATGCATGTCACTTTTAACTTTATCAGATGCGTGAATACGCATGTGTCTAACTAAGCTTCATTTAGCTGTAAACGATTTAAAACAAATTTTACATTTAAATTGTTTTTCACCAGTGTGAATACGTGAATACGAAATAACCAAAAAGATGTAAAAATACATAATTTAAGAAGATATATTTGACAACTATCTGTTGCGTCAATTTTTATGTCGTATCACATGCGCCACCTTTGTGACCAATCAAATTATTTCAACATCAACACCAACGAAAAACCGAAATAAATTAGTCGACTCGGGAATAACTGTGAATAACGAATCGCCAGCAACGTGGAAAACACGGCGAGCAACAAACAACGGTAACAACACAGAGTTTATAGATCCAGCTTGCGAGATTCTTACTAGTCCAATAAAAATAGGTACAGGCCCTGAACCAACATGTATCAGATAATTAAATATTTTGTTTACCTGCATGTATACGCATGTGACATTTAACGGTAAAAAATGTTAAGCAAATTTCACAATTTAAATGGTTTTTCACCGGCATGAATACGCATGTGTTTAACTAGGTAAGATTTAGCTGTAAACGATTTAACACAAATTTCACATTTAAATGGTTTATCGCCAGTATGAGAAAGCATGTGTCGAACTAAGGCAAATTTAACTGTAAAAGATTTAAAACAAATTTTACATTCAAATGGTTTTTCACCAGTGTGAATTCGCCTGTGTTGAACTAGGTTACATTTAGCTGCAAACGATTTAAAACAATTTGCACATTTAAATGGTTTTTCATCAGTGATGTGAATTCGCACATGTTGAACCAAGTAAGATTTAACAGTAAACGATTTCAAACATATTTCACATTTAAATGGTTTTTCGCCAGTGTGAATACGCATGTGATGAACTAAGTTACGTTTCGCTGTAAAATATTGAGAACAAATTTTACATTTAAATCGTTTTTCACCAGTGTGAATACGCATGTGTTGAACTAAGTATTTTTTAATTAAAAACGATTTAAAACAAATTTCACATTTAAATGGTTTTTCAGCAGTGATGTGAATACGCATGTGTTGAACTAAGTAAGATTTAAGAGTAAAAGATTTGAAACAAATTTTACATTCAAATTGTTTCTCACCAGTGTGAATACGCATGTGTTGAACTAGGTTACCTTTAGCTGCCAACGATTTAAAACAAATTGCACATTTAAATGGTTTTTCAGCTGTGTGAATAAACATATGTCTAACTAAGCTACATTTAACTGTAAACGATTTAAAACAAACATTACATTCAAATGGTTTTTCACCAGTGTGAATACGCATGTGTTGAGCTAGGTTACCTTTAACTGCAAATGATTTAAAACAAATTTCACATTTAAATGGTTTTTCGGCAGTGATGTGAATATGCATGTGTTGAACTAAGTTAGATTTAAGAGTAAAAGTTTTAAAACAAATTTTACATTTAAATGGTTTTTCACCTGTGTGAATACGCATGTGTTGAGCTAGGTTACCTTTAACTGCAAATGATTTAAAACAAATTTCACATTTAAATGGTCTTTCGGCAGTGATGTGAATATGCGTGTGTTGAACTAAGTTAGATTTATGAGTAAAAGTTTTAAAACAAATATTACATTTAAATGGTTTTTCACCAGTGTGAATATGCATGTGTCGAACTAGATTACCTTTAACTGCAAACGATTTAAAACAAATTGTACATTTAAATGGTTTTTCACTAGTATGAATAAGCATGTGTCTAGCTAAGCTATATTTAACTGCAAACGATTTAAAACAAATTTGACATTTAAATGGTTTTTCTCCAGTGTGAATACGCATGTGTTTAACTAGGTCACCTTTACCGGTGAAGGATTTAAAACAATTTGCACATTTGAATTGCTTTTTCCGAGAAGTATCGCGGCACAATTGGGCATTTTCAACAATTCCACATGAGTATGGCTTGCAATTATCCATACCGTTGAACTGAGCACAGTTTTCGGTTTCCTCCAACTCTATTTTCAGTTCATTTTCAACTATTTCAATTTCACATTTCACTTCCTCATTTAGATTGATCAAGTTACTAGTATCTCTTCTAATTAATTGGGTCTTACATAATTTCTTATTTCTTAAACAATGATATATTGAATAGTGATAAAAATATTCCACTTTCTTTGTATATAAATTTCCACAAACTATGCAGATAATAATACCTCGTCTCATTATATGTTTTCCTATCAATGAAATTCCTGTAAATAAAAAATAAATTGAAGGACACAACAACAAAAATGGTAAGGAAGTGCTAGAAAATATTCGTTATGTAAAGAAAAAAGTAGGTGAACCTTGTTATTGTAAATCAAATATTGATATACGTGCTTTCCTTTGTACATGCTTAAACAATGCCCTGAGCTACCCCAGAATGGAAAAAATCTGTACCCCTTTCTAGTCCTACATATATTTGAAAAATGTAGCATTTTATACTTTAAGATTAATAAGTTTCACATACCTCTGAATTTAATTCTCCTCCCTTTCCCATACGAATAGTTCAATCTATTTTCAATGCTCTCAATAATACTACTTTCTGGTTTAATTGAAACATTAGAATCTTCAAAAGTTATATCATTATTTAAATCGACATTAACCTCTTGTTTAATTGGTCTAATGACATTCGTTTCTACAATTGAATTATTTATAACGTTCACCTCTTGATCAAGTTCTTGTTTAATAAAGTCGATATCAAAAGTATGTTCCTCAATTTCAATTTCTTCCTTAAATATAGGAAGAGCTGCTTGATTTGTCTCCATTATATTAATAATAGGTAATTACAAATGAACCAATACTACTAATACTGTTACCAAAGTACACACGAAATTTCGGAAAAAAAGGAGTTTGCGGAAGCCATTTTTTAAATTAGTCGTCAATAGTCATATGTCATGCGATCACATTTAGGCCTCTTGCTTATGGTCTTTACAGACCCAAATTAGATTAGAGTTTGCTTGTAGGTTGAAATTCTTGATACTTACACAGTAGATTAATATAATAGTTTCTATTTTAGCTTATAAAAATATAAATAAAAACAATACTGTCAATTTTTTTATCACAAGAAGCTAACTTCACTTCAATCCATGACAGTCTCATAGTGTCAATCGACATTGATAAGAAGAAATGCCTTATTTTTGAAGTAAATATTAAGCCACTACTACAACAAAATATTCCATCCTGTAAAAGCTGGATTCATTATCCCCTGTAAAAGCTCAGTAAATTATCCCCTATGATATTACCCATCAAAAAGAAGAAATGAAACAATAACGGAACCCCTCAAATTTAAAAGCTCTCGTAATTTATCGAGAAGGGCAAGAAAAATGATTGAAGAAGCCATTTTTTCAACACTGTATAGCTTCTTCAATGATTTTCCTTGCCCTTCTCGATAAATTAATCAATGATCTGTTTTAACCAACATGAAAATTCAAAATAGTATGGGGAGCCGGTCGGGAAAATAGTTCCTATAGTTTAAATGAAAAAAATTGCGGTATCTTCTTCTTTCTGTGAATCACAACTACAAATGAAAGAAGAATACTCGTGTTAATACGTTTATTCAGCAGCCACTGCTACAATACAATATTTCCGTTTGTGGCAGCTGAGTAAATTATCCCCTGTGATATTACCATTAAAAAAGAAATTAAGCGATAACCACAAAATTCTTCTAGCCCCAATTTAAAGAAACATTCACCGTTGAGCGCTTTTATACCGCACAATTCGCTTTAATGCTATAATTTATTGGAAAACTACCAGGTTGTAACGTCGTTTTTCACCTACCCTTCGGATTTAACCAACAGGGCACGTCACTTTGGTCATGCTCGATGTAAAATCTTCTAAACGAATGCTCGGGCGCCAGATTTTTTACGTGGTTTGCTCCACGGCCCCTCGACCCTTAGCGTCAAGAGTTCCAGATAGCCTCAGATGGAGGATACGGAAAATTCCAGGAGTCTCGTTGTATTAAAAAAAAAACTATAAACCCTCAGACGGCTATGCTTTAGGTTATTAAGAAAACACTGATTATGTCGGTTTGTCTATTACAAAATAAATAAATATTCATAAAAAATAATAATTTCCAGAAATATCCTAAATTCAATATTTTCAAAACAATTTACTAATGAACACGGACTAGATAGTCGAACAAGATGTGGCAAAGGCCTCTTACTCGTCCGAAAATCTTTTGAATATCAATATAATGAACTAATTTACATTTATAAAGAATGACCGGTTGAAAGTTGGACAGCTTGTGGCAAAAGCCTCTTCTCTGTCCCACAATCAGTTTTTAAATTTCAAATTATCGGCAAAACTAATAAAAATTTGAAGTTTCTACCGGCTGAAAGTTGGACAGCTTGTAGGAGCAGCCTCTTCTCTGTCCCACAATCAGTTTTTAAATTTCAAATTATCGGTGAAAACTAATAAAATGAATTGGTCGGAAAATAGGACAACGGGTACCCAAATAATAAGGACTACTTTGATTTAAACTAGATAATCAAATAAGATATGGCAACAGCCTCGTACTTGTTTGAAAATCTTATCAATTCGTTAAATAGAACTACTTAAAAATTAAACAAAAAAATGAAACTCAAACGAAGTTACAACCGGCTGAAAGTTGGACAATGCATGGCAACAGCCTCGCACTCGCCCCGCAATCAGTTTTAACTTTCAAATTATCGTCCAAAATTATAAAAATATTTGGGTAATTTGGACAGGGCAATCGGTATAGGTACTATATTATCTGAAAATCAAATCCAAATTTCAATGTAAATGCTATATATATTTGGATTAGCATTCAATTAAGAATTAAAACAAACTCAATATTATAAAAATGTAACAATAATGAAACGGAAAATAAATTTTATCTATTGCAAAAAAAAACCACTGAATACGATACGGTACTAAATTTCAACAATCAGAATACTGTAACTGTTAACAGAAATCAATTATATACTTTTAAACTGAACAAAATTTATTGTTCGGCTCTACCAAAACAATTTTACCTTACTTTTGCTTTACACTATGCGTTAATATCAGAATTTACTACTTACTGAAGAACGGTCGAACACCATAAAAGACACTCAAAATCAAATATCAAAAAAAAACTTTTCAAAATTAAACTACTCGGACACTTTCGAACTAGCCAACGGTAGCGGACTTAAAACACGGACTGTCGCAGAATGCCCAAAAGACGTTCGGTTTTCAAATTTATATTTTAATTCCTACCTACAATTTTTGCCTTATCGGAATTATACGTGAAATTAATTTATTTTCAACTACAAAAAATTTCTAATATACTGGACGGCTTTTGTTTTAATTAAAAGACTTTATGTACCGGACGTCTTCTAATCTTTAAATTTTTGAGTCACAATTAATAAATTTTTATATTTTTAGTATCGTATTCATGTGTTTTGAATTATAAAAAAATATATATTATAGCGGTAATAAATAAAAAAATCAATGCAGTAGCAGAAAGGATCGGGAAGTAAGTAACGAGTTATATAATCCTATGGGTAAAATTAAAATGTACTACGGAGAAAACCAAACATGAACTTCAAATCGGTGCCCCAAAAAAATAACTCGTTACAAGGTATAGCAAATGTATTTGGCCAAGACTAGTAGTTGGACGTCCTGGTATGATATTGACAAAAAAGATGAATTGCAGTTCGCAGATGCGGCTTTCAAATTTGAGCATGATGGTCCTCCCACAACAAATTTCACATTCAATGTTTTTTCACCTGTATGAGAAAGCATGTGTCGATTTAAATGTCTTTTGTCTGTTAACGATTTAAAGCAAATTTTACATTCAAATTATTTTTCACCAGTGTGAATACGCATATGTCGAACTAAGGCAAATTTAACTGTAAAAGATTTAAAACAAATATTACATTCAAACGGTTTTTCACCAGTGTGAATACGCGTGTGTTGAACTAGGTTACATTTAGCTGCAAACGATTTGAAACAATTTGCACATTTAAATGGTTTTTCACCAATGATGTGAATACGCATGTGTCTGATTAAGTGAGATTTAACAGTTAACGATTTCAAACATATTTTACATTCAAATTGTTTTTCACCAGTGTGAATACGCATGTGTTGACCTAAGTGATTTTTAACTACAAACGATTTGCAACAAATTTCACATTTAAATGGTTTTTCATCTGTGTGAATAAACATATGTCTAACTAAGCTATATTTAGTTGTAAACAATTTAAAACAAACTTTACATTCAAATGGTTTTTCACCAGTGTGAATACGCATGTGTTGAGCTAAGTTAGATTTAAGAGTAAAAGTTTTAAAACAAATTTTACATTCAAATGGTTTTTCAGCAGTGTTGTGAATACTCATGTGTCGAACTAAGTGAGATTTAACAGTAAACGATTTCAAACATATTTTACATTCAAATTGTTTTTCACCCGTGTGAATACGAATGTGTTGAACTAGGTTACCTTTAGCTGCAAATGATTTAAAACAAATTGTACATTTAAATGGTTTTTCAGCTGCGTGAATAAACATATGTCTAACTAAGCTATATTTAGTTGTAAGCAATTTAAAACAAACTTTACATTCAAATCGTTTTTCACCAGTGTGAATACGCATGTGTTGAGCTAAGTTAGATTTAAAAGTTTTAAAACAAATTTTACATTTAAATGGTTTTTCACCAGTGTGAATACGCATGTGTCCAACTAGGTTACCTTTAAATGCAAACGATTTAAAACAAATTTCACATTTAAATGGTTTTTCAGCAGTGATGTGAATACGCATGTGTTGAGCTAAGTTAGATTTAAGAGTAAAAGTTTTAAAACAAATATTACATTTAAATGGTTTTTCACCAGTGTGAATACGCATGTGTCGAACTAAGTGAGATTTACTAGTAAACGATTTAAAACAAATTGTACATTTAAATGGTTTTTCACCTGTATGAATGAACATGTGTCTAATTAGGCTACGTTTACCTGTAAACGATTTAAAACAAACTTTGCATTCAAATTGTTTTTCAGCAGTGTGAAGACACATGTGTTGAACTAGGTTACTCTTAACTGCAAACGATTTAAAACAAATTTGACATTTAAATGGTTTTTCTCCTAGGTGATAACGCAAATGTGTATTTAAATTTTTTTTCTTTGAAAAATATTCAAAACAAATAGCACATTTGAATTGCTTTTTCAGAGAAGTATCGCGGCACAATAGGGCATTTTCAACAATTCCACATGAGTATGGCTTGTAATTATCCATACTGTTGAACTGAGCACAGTTTTTGGTTTCCTCAAACTCTATTTTCAGTTCATTTTCAACTATTTCAATTTCACATTTCACTGCCTCATTTAGATTGATCAAGTTACTAGTATCTCTTCTAATTAATTGGGTCTTACATAATTTCTTATTTCTTAAACAATGATATATTGAATAGTGATAAAAATATTCCATTTTCTTTGTATATAAATTTCCACAAACTATGCAGATAATAATACCTCGTCTCTTCATATGTTTTCCTATCAATGAAATTCCTGTAAATAAAAAATAAATTGAAGGACACAACAACAAAAATAGTAAGGAAGTGCTAGAAAAGATTCGTTATGTAAAGAAAAAAGTATGTGAACCTTGTTATTGTAAACCAAATGTTGATATACGTGCTTTCCTTTGTACATGCTCAAACAATGCCCTGAGCTACCCCAGAATGGAAAAAATCTGTACCCCTTTCTAGACCTACATATATTTGAAAAATGAAGGATTTTATACTTTAAGGTTAATAAGTTTCACTTACCTCTGAATTTAATTCTTTGCCTACGTTTCCCATACGAATAGTTCAATCTACTTTCAAAGCTCTCAATAATACTACTTTCTGGTTTAATTGAAACATTAGAATCTTCAAAAGATATATCATTATTTATATCAACATTAACCTCTTGTTTAATTGGTCTTATGAGATTCGTTTCTACAATAAAATTATTCATATCGTGCACCTCTTGATTAAGTTCTTGTTTAATTAAGTCAATATCAAATGTATGTTCCTCAATTTCAAGTTCTTCCTTAAATATAGGAAGAGCTGATTGATTTGTCTCCATTATATTAATAATAGGTAATTACAAATTAACCAATACTACTAATACTGTTACCATAGGTAAAAGTACACACGAAATTTCGGAAAATAAGGAGTTTGCGGAAGCCATTTTTTAAATTAGTGGTCAATAGTCATATATGCAATGCCATCACATTTAGGCCTCTTGCTTATGGTCTTTACAGGCCCAAATTAGATTAGATTTTACTTGTAGGTTGAAATTCTTTTTTTAAAATGATTTATGACACGTCTATATATTGTCAACGAAAAGTGCAGAAATAGTTACTGATGGAAAAATACCTTTATAATGCATTTGATAAAATACTTTTTCTCAGTGTCATTCGAGTAAAGGTAAGTCCCCATGCGAATTATGATTCCCAAAAAATATTCGAAATATTCGCATTTTGTTGGGAATTTTATTGTTATAACCAACCGTTCTTGTTTAACGTCGATTTTTAACCTCAATTTCAATGTCTTCCTTAAATATATGAAGAGCTGCCTGATTTGTCTCCATCGTATTAATTATGATAACAAATTAACCGATACTTACATAGTAGATTAATATAATAGTTTCTATTTTAGCTTATAAAAATATAAATAAAAACAATACTGTCAATTTTTTTATATTCTATCATGTGCTATCACAAGAGGAAAACTTCACTTCAATCCATGACAGTCTCATAGTTTCAATCGTCATTGATAAGAAGAAATGCCTTATTTTTGAACTAAATACTAAGCTACTACTACAACAAAATATTCCATCCTGTAAAAGCTGGATCCATTATCCCCTATGATATTACCCATCAAAACGAAGAAATGAAACAATAGCGGCACCCCCTATTTAGAAGCTCTCGTAATTCATCGAGAAGGGCAAGAAAAATGATTGAAGAAGCCATTTTTTCAACACTGTATAGCTTCTTCAATGGTTTCCTTGCCCTTCTCGATAAATTAATCAATGATCTGTTTTAACCAACATAAAAATTCAAAATAGTGGGGGGAGCCGGTCGGGAAAATAGCGTCTGATGCCCTTTGGTTTCAATGAAAAAAATTGCGGTATTTACCTTAGTTTCTTCTTTTTTCTGTGAATCACAACTACAAATGAAAGACGAATACTCGTTTTAATACGTTTATTTCGAATATTCAGCCACTGCTACAACAAAATATTTCCCTTTGTAATAGCTGAGTAAATTATCCCCTGTGATATTACCAATAAAAAAGAAATTAAGCGATAACCACAAAATTCTTTTAACCCCAATTTAAAAATAAAAGTTCAATGATTTTTTTAAATAGTACTGTAAAGTTCTACTCAACTATTAATAGCCGAAACAGCCGAAATAACATTTTTTTTTTGAAAAACTATATCTAAAACCATATCAAATGTACGACTACTTTTATAAAATAAGTACCCGACTGTACAATAACCTAAAAGATTTAAAAAGTACATATTTTAACCCTTTATTACTGCATGAATCTTTATTTTTTGCCAAAAAAATTCCTGGATATGGTAAATTTTAAAACATAATTAAAAAAATATATTTGAATTTTTTCAGTTATATTTTACAAAAAAAATGGTATGTACCATTTATGGAACGACATGAAACTAAGAATAATTTTATTCAGTATGGAATCGCATAAAGCAATTCCTATCTTTATTAACACATAGTGGAATTGAGCATTTATAGTAGAAAGTATATGTTTTAAAGGTACATTCTGGGAGCTTGCATCTTGATCTAACATTATCACGCCATTCTGGCAAGTGGTCCATACCATCTCGACGAACATCTTGTTGTGGAATTTCTTTGGTAGCTCCTCTTTTTCTCTTTCGCTCTTAAGCTTGTTGGATGTCATTGGTTGAACGTCTTCCTTCAGATTTCTTGACGGGTTTTCCACCTAAGCATGGTGCATCTGCTACGGCAAGTTTGAAATCCAAAAGTGGCAGTGCTTCCCTTTCTGCTCTTCGGTATAACAACCAACTATTTGCAGTACTTAAATCTACTCGCAGGTACCACTTTTTGAATCGAATTCGAATACGATAGAAACCTAACATGGAATCAAGAATATCCACACCTCCCATGTAGCTGTTGTAAACAAAGACACTTCGTGGACATTGAATCATACTGATACGTTACAGTTGGACCGTTGTGGCGCTATAGGAACGTCTGTCACTGACAACTTTCTAATAAATATAAAAATTATTTCTCATCGTGCACATATTAAAAAAAAAACAAGTTTTATTCATTTTTGCTTTACAAAACATTATAAAAATAATATTGAATTCATATAAATGAACAAAAGTGTCACTTCTAGATTAGATAAAATCAAAATAGTAAAAATAGTCTTATTTGTGAAATTTTGCAAAACATTCAAAACAAAGATGGGGATTACCCTCACAAATGTCTCAGTATGTGGAAAATTTCTTCACCTTATTTTTGTCTACTTCGCCGTTCAGCAACAATAACTAACCTCAAAACAAGTGTAAACAGGACCGCAGCATGGACCGCTGTGGCCTGTTTGGCCACATTACTTTTTTCGTATTTTTAAGTTATAAGGAATAACTTTTTCAACTTGGCGTGGCAGATTTTTTTCAGCGAATTCCAGTGGCGTTTAACGTGTTAAGTATAAAAGATTTTAAACAAATTTAAATTTTACAATCAAACAACTTTTATTATTTAAATGTTTTTTACATGCATGAATACGCAAGTTACTTTAAACTTTTTCAGCAGCGTGAATACGCATGTGTCTAACTAAGCTAAATTCAACTTTAAACGATTTAAAACAAATTTTACATTCAAATTGTTTTTTGCCAGTGTGAATACGCATGTGTTGATCCATGGTATATTTAACTGTAAACGATTTCAAACATATTTCACATTTAAATGGTTTTTCACCAGTGTGAATACGCATGTGATGAACTAAGTTACGTTTCACTGTAAAATATTGAGAACAAATTTTACATTTAAACGGTTTTTCACCAGTGTGAATACGCATGTGTCGAACTAGGTTGCCTTTAGCTGCAAACGATTCAAAACAAATTTCACATTTAAATGGTTTTTCAGCAGTGATGTGAATACGCATGTGTTGAATTAAGTTAGATTTAAGAGTAAAAGATTTAAAACAACTTCCACATTTAAATGGTTTTTCACCAGTGTGAATACGCATATGTTGATCCATGGTATATTTAACTGTAAACGATTTTGAACATATTTCACATTTAAACGGTTTTTCACCAGTGTGAATACGCATGTGTCGAACTAGGTTGCCTTTAGCTGTGAACGATTTAAAACAAATTTCACATTTAAATGTTTTTTCACCTGTATGAATAAGCATGTGTTGAACTAAGTAAGATTTAACTGGAAACGATTTACAACAAATTTCACATTTAAATGGTTTTTCAACAGTGATGTGAATACGCATGTGTTGAACTAAGTAAGATTTAAGAGTAAAAGATTTAAAACAAATTTTACATTCAAATTGTTTCTCACCAGTGTGAATACGCATGTGTCGAACTAGGATGCCTTTAGCTGCCAACGATTTAAAACAAATTGCACATTTAAATGGTTTTTCTGCTGTGTGAATAAACATATGTCTAACTAAGCTAAACCTAGCTGTAAACAATTTAAAACAAACATTACATTCAAATGGTTTTTCACCAGTGTGAATACGCATGTGTTTAACTAAGAGAGATTTAACTGTAAACGATTTAGAGCAAATGTCACATTTAAATGGTTTTTCACCAGTGTGAATACTCATGTGTCGAACTAAGTTGCCTTTAACTGCAAACAATTTAAAACAAATTGTACATTTAAATGGTTTTTCACCCGTATGAATGAACATGTGTCTAACTAGGCTACGTTTACATGTAAACAATTTAAAACAAACATTGCATTCAAATTGTTTTTCAGCATTGTGAATACACATGTGTTGAACTAGGTTATTCTTAACTGCAAACGATTTAAAACAAATTTGACATTTAAATGGTTTTTCTCCAGTATGAATACGCATGTGTTTAACTAGGTCACCTTTACGGGTAAAGGATTTAAAACAATTTGCACATTTGAATTGCTTCTTCCGAGTAGTATTGCGGCACAATTGGGCATTTTCAACAATTCCACGTGAGTATGGCTTGTAATTATCGATACCATTTAACTGAGCACAGTTTTTGGTTTCTTCCAACTCTTCTTTCACTTTATTTTCAACTATTTCAATTTCATATTTCACTTCCTCATTTAGATTGATCAAGTTACTAGTTTCTCTCCTAATTAATTGAGTCTTACATAATTTCTTATTCCTTAAAGAATGTATTGAACAGTGATACAAATATTCCACTTGGTTTGTATATAAATTTCCACAAACTGCACAGATAATAATACCTCGTCTCTTTATATGATTTGCTATTAATGAACTTTCTGTAAATAAAAAATAAATTGAAGGACACAACAACAAAAATAGTAAGGAAGTGCTAGAAAATATTCGTTAAGTAAAGCAAAAAGTAGGTGAAACTTGTTATTGTAAATCAAATTTTGATATACGTGCTTTGTACATGCTCAAATAATGCCCGGAGCTACCCCAGAGTGGAAAAAATCTGTACCCCCTTCTAGACCTACATTATATTTGAAAAATGTAGCATTTTATACTTTAAGGTTACTTAGTTTCACTTACCTCTGAATTTAATTCTTCTCCTACGTTTCCCAAATGAATAGTTCAATTTAGTTTCAATGCTCTCAATAATACTATTTTCTTGTTTAATTGAAACATTAGAATCTTCAAAAGATATATCATTATTTAAATCGACATTTACCTCTTGTTTAATTGGTCTTATGACATTCCTTTCTACAATAAAATTATTCATAACGTTCACCTCTTGATCAAGTTCTTGTTTAATAAAGTCAATATCAAAAGTATGTTCCTCAATATCAATTTCTTCCTTAAATATAGGAAGAGCTGATTGATTTGTCTCCATTATATTAATAATAGGTAATTACAAATTAACCAATACTACTAATACTGTTACCATAGGTAAAAGTACACACGAAATTTCGGAAAATAAGGAGTTTGCGGAAGCCATTTTTTAAATTAGTCGTCAATAGTCATATGTCATGCGATCACATTTAGGCCTCTTGCTTATGGTCTTTACAGGCCCAAATTAGATTAGAGTTTACTTGTAGGTTGAAATTCTTTTTTTAAAATGATTTATGACACGTCTATATATTGTCAATGAAAAGTGCAGAAATAGTTACTGATGGAAAAATACCTTTATAATGCATTTGATAAAATACTTTTTCTCAGTGTCATTCGAGTAAAGGTAAGTCCCCATGCGAATTATGATTCCCAAAAAATATTCGAAATATTCGCATTTTGTTGGGAATTTTATTGTTATAACCAACCATTCTTGTTTAACGTCGATTTTAAAGGTATGTTCCTCAATTTCAATTTCTTCCTTAAATATATGAAGAGCTGCCTGATTTGTCTCCATCGTATTAATTATGATAACAAATTAACCGATACTTACATAGTAGATTAATATAATAGTTTCTATTTTAGCTTATAAAAATATAAATAAAAACAATACTGTCAATTTTTTTATATTCTATCATGTGCTATCACAAGAGGAAAACTTCACTTCAATCCATGACAGTCTCATAGTTTCAATCGACATTGATAAGAAGAAATGCCTTATTTTTGAACTAAATATTAAGCTACTACTACAACAAAATATTCCATCCTGTAAAAGCTGGATTCATTATCCCCTATGATATTACCCATCAAAACGAAGAAATGAATCAATAGCGGCACCCCCTATTTAGAAGCTCTCGTAATTTATCGAGAAGGGCAAGAAAAATGATTGAAGAAGCCATTTTTTCAACACTGTATAGCTTCTTCAATGGTTTTCCTTGCCCTTCTCGATAAATTAATCAATGATCTGTTTTAACCAACATAAAAATTCAAAATAGTGGGTGGAGCTGGTCGGGAAAATAGCCTCTGATGCCCTTTGGTTTCAATGAAAAAAATTGCGGTATTTACCTTAGTCTCTTCTTTTTTCTGTGAATCACAACTACAAATGAAAGACGAATACTCGTTTTAATACGTTTATTTCGAATATTCAGCCACTGCTACAACAAAATATTTCCCTTTGTAATAGCTGAGTAAATTATCCCCTGTGATATTACCAATAAAAAAGAAATTAAGCGATAACCACAAAATTCTATAAACCCCAAAAGTTCAATGATTTTTTTAAATAGTACTGTAAAGTTCTACTAAACTATTAATAGGCGAAACAGCCGAAATAACATTTTTTTTTTGAAAAACTATATCTAAAACCATATCAAATGTATGACTACTTTTATAAAATAAGTACCCGACTGTCTTATTTGTGAAATTTTGCAAAACATTCAAAACAAAAATGGGGATTACCCTCACAAATGTCTCAGTATGTGGTAAATTTCTTCACCTTATTTTTGTCTACTTCCCCGTTCAGCAACAATAACGAACCTCAAAACAAGTGTAAACAGGACCGCCGCATGGACCGCTGTGGCCTGTTTGGCCACATTACTTTTTTCGTATTTTTAAGTTATAAGGAATAACTTTTTCAACTTGGCGTGGCAGACTTTTTTCAGCGAATTTCAGTGGCGTCTAACGTGTTAAGTATAATAGATTTTAAACAAATTTAAATTTTACAATCGAACAACTTTTTTTATTTAAATTTCTTTTTACAAGCATGAATACGCAAGTTACTTTAAACTTTTTCAGCTGCGTGAATACGCATGTGTCTAACTAAGCTAAATTCAACTTTAAACGATTTAACACAAATTTCACATTCAAATGTTTTTTCACCTGTATGAGAAAGCATGTGTCGATTCAACTTTCTTTTGTCTGTAAACGATTTAAAACAAATTTTACATTCAAATTGTTTTTTGCCAGTGTGAATACGCATGTGTTGAACCAAGTTAGATTTAAGAGTAAAAGATTTAAAACAACTTCCACATGTAAATGGTTTTCCACCAGTGTGAATACGCATGTGTTGATCCATTGTATATTTAACTGTAAACGATTTCAAACATATTTCACATTTAAATGGTTTTTCGCCAGTGTGAATACGCATGTGATGAACTAAGTTACGTTTCGCTGTAAAATATTGAGAACAAATTTTACATTTAAACGGTTTTTCGCCAGTGTGAATACGCATGTGTCGAACTAGGTTGCCTTTAACTGCAAACGATTCAAAACAAATTTCACATTTAAATGGTTTTTCAGCAGTGATGTGAATACGCATGTGTTGAACTAAGTAAGATTTAAGAGTAAAAGATTTAAAACAAATTTTACATTCAAATTGTTTCTCACCAGTGTGAATACGCATGTGTTGAACTAGGTTACCTTTAGCTGCCAACGATTTAAAACAAATTGCACATTTAAATGGTTTTTCAGCTGCGTGAATAAACATATGTCTAACTAAGCTACATTTAGCTGTAAACGATTTAAAACAAACATTACATTCAAATGGTTTTTCACCAGTGTGAATACGCATGTGTTGAGCTAAGTTAGATTTAAGAGTAAAAGTTTTAAAACAAATTTTACATTTAAATGGTTTTTCACCTGTGTGAATACGCATGTGTCGAACTAGGTTACCTTTAACTGCAAATGATTTAAAACAAATTTCACATTTAAATGGTTTTTCAGCAGTGATGTGAATATGCATGTGTTGAACTAAGTTAGATTTAAGAGTAAAAGTTTTAAAACAAATATTACATTTAAATGGTTTTTCACCAGTGTGAATACGCATGTGTCGAACTAGGCTACCTTTAACTGCAAACGATTTAAAACAAATTGTACATTTAAATGGTTTTTCACCTGTATGAATGAACATGTGTCTAACTAGGCTATGTTTACCTGTAAACAATTTAAAACAAACATTGCATTCAAATTGTTTTTCAGCAGTGTGAATATACATGTGTTGAACTAGGTTACTCTTAACTGCAAACGATTTAAAACAAATTTGACATTTGAATTGCTTTTTCCGAGAAGTATCGCGGCACAATTGGGCATTTTCAACAATTCCACGTGAGTATGGCTTGTAATTATCCATACTGTTGAACTGAGCACAGTTTTTGGTTTCCTCCAACTCTATTTTCAGTTCATTTTCAACTATTTCAATTTCACATTTCACTTCCTCATTTAGATTGATCAAGTTACTAGAATCTCTTCTAATTAATTGAGTCTTACATAATTTCTTATTCCTTAAAGAATGTATTGAATAGTGATAAAAATATTCCACTTTCTTTGTATATAAATTTCCACAAACTATGCAAATAATAATACCTCGTCTCTTTATATGTTTTCCTATCAATGAAATTCCTGTAAATAAAAAATAAATTGAAGGACACAACAACAAAAGTAGTAAGGAAGTGCTAGAAAATATTCGTTATGTAAAGAAAAAAGTACGTGAACCTTGTTATTGTAAATCAAATGTTGATATACGTGCTTTCCTTTGTACGTGCTCAAACAATGCCCTGAGCTACCCCAGAATGGAAAAAATCTGTACCCCTTTCTAGACCTACATATATTTGAAAAATGAAGCATTTTATACTTTAAGGTTAATAAGTTTCACTTACTTCTGAATTTAATTCTTCTCCTCCGTTTCCCATACGAATAGTTTAATCTATTTTCAATGCTCTCAATAATACTACTTTCTTGTTCAATTGAAACATTAGAATCTTCAAAAGATATATCATTATTTAAATCGACATTTACCTCTTGTTTAATTGGTCTTATGACATTCGTTTCTTCAATTAAATTATTTATAACATTGATACTATGCATATCTCTATCAAATTCTTGTTTAACGTCGATTTTAAAAGTATGTTCCTCAATTTCTATTTCTTCCTTAAATATATGAAGAGCTGCCTGATTTGTCTCCATTGTATCAATTATGATAACAAATTAACCGATACTTATACAGTAGATTAATATAATAGTTTCTATTTTAGCTTATAAAAATATAAATAAAAACAATACTGTCCATTTTTTTTTCACAAGAAGCTAACTTCACTTCAATCCATGACAGTCTCATAGTGTCAATCGACATTGATAAGAAGAAATGCCTTATTTTTGAAGTAAATATTAAGCCACTACTGCAACAAAATATTTCATCCTGTAAAAGCTGGATTCATTATCCCCTGTAAAAGCTCAGTAAATTATCCCCTATGATATTACCCATCAAAAAGAAGAAATTAAACAATAACGGCACCGAACGGCACCCCCACTATTTAAAAGCTCTCGTAATTTATCGAGAAGGGCAAGAAAAATGATTGAAAAAGCCATTTTGTCAACACTGTATAGCTTCTTCAATGGTTTTCCTTGCCCTTCTCGATAAATTAATCAATGATCAACATAAAAATTCAAAATAGTGGGTGGAGCTGGTCGGGAAAATAGCCTCTCATGTCCTATAGTTGCAAAGAAAAAAATTGCGGTATTTACCTTAGTCTCTTCTTTTTTCTGTGAATCACAACTACAAATGAAAGACGAATACTCGTTTTAATACGTTTATTTCGAATATTCAGCAACTGCTACAACAAAATATTTTACTTTGTAATAGCTGAGTAAATTATCCCCTGTGATATTACCATTAAAAAAGAAATTAAGCGATAACCACAAAATTCTTCTAGCCCCAATTTAAAAATAAAAGTTCAATGATTTTTTTAAATAGTACTGTAAAGTTCTACTTAACTATTAATAAGTAAATATGGTAAATTTTATAACATAATTAAAAAAATATATTTGAATTTTTTCAGTTATATTTTACAAAAAAAATGGTATGTACCTACCATTTATATATGGAACGTCATGAAACTAAGAATAATTTTATTCAGTATGGAATCGCATAAAGCAATTCCTATCTTTATTAAAAAATAGTGGAATTGAGCATTTATAGTAAAAAGTATATGTTTTAAAGGTACATTCTGGGAGCTTGGCATCTTGATCTAACATTATCACGCCATTCTGGCAAGTGGTCCATACCATCTCGACGAACATCTTGTTGAGGAATTTCTTTGGTAGGTCCTCTTTTTCTCTTTCGCTCATAAGTTTGTTGGATGTCGTTGGTTGAACGTCTTCCTGCAGATTTCTTGACGAGTATACCACCTAAGCATAGTGCATCTGCTACGGCAAGTTTGAAATCCAAAAGTGGCAGTGCTTCCCTTTCTGCTCTTCGGTATAACAACCAACTATTTGCAGTACATAAATCTAGAAAATGGAAAAAAACTCGCAGGTACCACTTTTTGGATCGAATTCGAATACAATAGAAACCTAACATGGAATCAAGAATATCAACACATCCCATGTAGCTGTTGTAAACAAAGACACTTCATGGACATTGAATCATTCTGTGGATATTTTCTGCTTTGAAAAACCTTCTTTTGTCCCCAAGGTTGACATCCGACGTATGATGACATATAGTGTGGTTACTACTCCCATATAAAAATGCTGCTGTTCTAATCATCTTTCATCTTTTTTGTCGGATATAAGCGACTAAATAAAAAAAAACGCTCGCTCTCCCAATTATCAACTATAAATCAAATATGCATTGTTCAGAGTATCCAAAGTGAACAGACAGGCGAGGGATACATTGAAGAAAGCATTAATAATAAAATTGAAACGGCACAGAAAATCTTGGGTAAAGGTGAATCATGTAAAGTGCAAATTGTTGAATCAGTAACAATGGCGGAACATACAATTTCAAACTCATCTAGACTTTCTTCATCCTCTGGAATTGTCATAAAAAATTGTAAAAACTGTAATTTTAATTTTCATTCATCAAATTAAATAAATTTTTGGAAATATGTGAACTCCTCGATTGTAGAAAAAATCTTGTGTGTAATTCGAGCGCAAATTCATTGTCGATTTCAAGAGATTACCAATATATCATTTTGCTATCTTAATACACAAATAGCTATTGTTTACCTGCGTGAATACGCATGTGACTAATTAAGTTACATTTAACGGTAAAAAATGTTAAACAAATTTCACATTTAAATGGTTTTTCACCGGTGTGAATACGCATGTGTTTAACTAGGTTACCTTTACCTGTAAACGATTTAAAACAAATTTCACATTTAAATGGTTTTTCAGCAGTGTGAATACGCATGTGTTGAACTAAGCCAAATTTTACTGTAAAAGATTTAAAACAAATTTTACATTTAAATGGTTTTTCACCAGTGTGAATAAGTATGTGTTGAACTAAGTTAGATTTAAGAGTAAAAGTCTTAAAACAAATTTCACATTTAAATGGTTTTTCATCAGTGTGAATAAGCATGTGTTGAACTAAATAGGATTTAACTGTAAAAGATTTAAAACAAATTTTACATTTAAATGGTTTTTCACCAGTGTGAATACGCATGTGTTGAACTAGGTAAAATTTAACTGTAAAAGCTTTAAAACAAATTTCACATTTAAATGGTTTTTCACCAGTGTGAGTAGGCATGTGTTGAACTAAGTAAGATTTAACAGTAAAAGATTTAAAACAAATTTCACATTTAAATGGTTTTTCCCCGGTATGAATACGCGTGTGTTGAATCAAGGAATATTTAACTGTAAACGATTTTAAGCAAATTTCACATTTAAATGGTTTTTCACCAGTGTGAATACGCATGTGTTCCACTAGGTTACCTTTACCTGTAAACAACTTGAAACAAATTGCACATTTAAATGGTTTCTCACCAGTATGAATACGTATGTGTTGAACCAAGGAATATTTAACTGTAAACGATTTTAAGCAAATTTCACATTTAAATGGGTTTTCACCAGTGTGGATACGCATGTGTTTAACTAAGTTAGATTTATCTGTAAACGATTTAAAACAAATTGCACATTTAAATGGTTTCTCACCAGTATGAATACGCATGTGTTGAACGAAGGAACATTTAAATGTAAACGATTTTAAGCAAATTTCACATTTAAATGGGTTTTCACTAGAGTGAATACGCATGTGTTTAACTAAGTAAGATTTAACTGTAAACGATTTAAAACAAATTTTACATTTAAATGGTTTTTCACCAGTGTGAATAGGCATATGGTGAATTAAGCTTGATTTACGAGTAAAGGATTTAAAACAAATTTTACACTCAATTTGTTTTTCACCAGTGTGAATAGGCATGTGTTGATTCAAGGTATATTTAACTGTGAATGATTTAAAACAAATTCCACATTTAAATGGTTTTTCACCTCGGTGATAACGCAAATGTATACTAAAATTTTCTTTCTTTGAAAACGATTTAAAACAAATAGCACATTTGAATTGCTTTTTACGAGTAGTTGAGCGGCACAATTTGGTATTTTCAACAATTCCACGTGAGTATGGCTTGTAATTATCCATACCGTTGAACTGAGCACAGTTTTTGGTTTCCTCCAACTCTTCTTTCACTTTATTTTCAACTATTTCACATTTCACTTCCTCATTTAGATTGATCAAGTTACTAGTATCTCTTCTATTCAAAAGGGACTTACATAATTTCTTATTTCTTAAACAATGATATATTGAATAGTGATAAAAATATTCCACTTTCTTTGTATATAAATTTCCACAAACTATGCAGATAATAATACCTCGTCTCATTATATGTTTTCCTATCAATGAAATTCCTGTAAATAAAAAATAAATTGAAGGACACAACAACAAAAATAGCAAGTAAGTGCTAGAAAATATTCCTTTAATAAAGAAAAAAGTAAGTAGGTCATAATTTATACAAAAAAATTAGAAAGGTAACAAAATTTAATTTTGCAGTCTTTTTATGTAAATAACCTATAACTAATTCAAGTACTTTAAAAGTAGTCTGCATGTGTTCTTATGTATTTTGACATACTTACCTCGGAGTCTAGTTCTGCTCAATTTTCCATATAAATAGTTCAAGTTATTTTCATTGTTCTCAATAATATTACTTTCTCTTTTAATTAACGCATTAGATTCTTCTAAAGTTATATCAGTATTTAAATCAACATTTACATTTTGTACAATTGGTCTAATGACGTTCGTTTCGACAATAAAATTATTCTTAACGTTCACCTCTTGATCAAGTTCTTGTATAGCGTCGATTTCAAAAGTATGTTCCTCAATTTCTTTCTTAAATATAGGCAGAGCTGCTTGATTTGTCTCCATTATGTTAATAATATATACAAATCAACCAATATTGCTGTCTGCTACTATCAGTTACAATCATAGATAACCCCATGATAACCCATATATTACAACACAAATATGGAGGATGGAGGGTAGGGATGGCGATCTGATATCGATTAATCGAAGAATCGATTCCTCGGACCAAATAAATCGATTTTTTAAATCGATATGTTGTACTGAATCGATTCAGTGAATAGATATTTCACCCTTGAAAATCTACATACGATTTTTTCCGGTTTGGTTTTGGGAACTAGGTATAAGCTGTATTATCTATTTTCTTAATTTTTTAATGTAACAAATACATTTAGAAAATAAATGTCTTCTTTTATATCTGATCTGATACTTTGATATGGTAATAAAAATAATTGGTATTATCGAATTCCCTGAACTAAAAAATCCCTGATTTCACTGATAAGAGATGTGTGTGTGTGTGAGGTTGTGATATTGACTGCGGATCCTTACGGTTCCATTAGCCTAATCAATTTCTTGACTTACCATAAAATGATAAGAGATCCCAGAGATTGTTTATTATGGTATATTTCTTGTATTTCATAAAATTGATTTATATTTACATTGTAAATACAAACTTGAAAAAAATCGATTTTTTAGAAATCGATCTTTTAGACCTCGATTTTTTTATGAATCGATTCATCAGGTTACGATTCGAATCGATTTAAAAATCGATCTTTTTTGGAAAGAATCGCCATCCCTAATGGAGGGTATACAAAGACGAGAGCTTATTTTCTCGACCGGCACCCCCCACTTTTTAGAATTTCTGTCTTGGTTAAAACAGAATCCCAGGGTTGCCAGGTCTACTGAATTTTCAGTAGATCTACTGATTTGCCTGTTGATCTACTGAAACACTTAATAATCTACTGAAAAACTGAAAAAAATTATGACACGTATATTTATTATTGTAATTACCTATTACTATTAATCTTTAGTTAAGGTGGATTCATGCAACATCAACTAAACTAATTTAAGATTAAGATTAAATTTAAACTAAGAATAGTCAGCTGTTCATGCAACATAAATTAATGAATCAACTGGACATGCGCAGTTTCTTCAATGATTTGTCAAAACTTCCAATAGTAATCGAGCTGTCAGATAGCTGAAGATAAAATTAAAGGTAAACCAACTTTTTTACAAATAACATTGTTGTATACTGTAAAAATATTTCCACACATGTAAACAATAAATTCCCACAAATCACCAGTAGGTAATCTGTGGCCACCAGGGCTTGACGCATGCGTTGTGTCGAATTCATGGAAGAAATTAATTTCTAGTTGAAAGTTGGACACCTTTCTTAGTTTTAATTTAAATCTTAATTTCTTGCATGAACATCTACATTACTTCACATGGTTTTATCTTCTTAGTTTTAGTTTTAATTTTTTCTTGCATGAATCCACCTTTATAAAAATGTGTTTTATAGGAAAGGTATTTTATAGGAAATATGTTACTTTTTTTTTGTTTAATAAAAATACATATTTTTTTGACGTCATAGGTTTATTACATTATCCTTTCCTGAAATGTGTATAGCATAAAATAAGTCTACTGAATTTTTGACAAGGTATCCACTGATAGAGTAAAAATCGACCTGGCAACCCTGTCATTGATTAAAAAGTGTGGGGGGGGTGCAGGTCGAGAAAATAAGCTCTCGTGATATTTGCTGTGTCGCCATAATTGAATTTATGTAATTTGTGTTGCATACTCTAGAGTAGAGGGGCTGACTGTGCTCTAGATATGGCCACCTACAACATTTCGTTTCCCATTATTTCCTTTCTAATTTGTTACCCGAAGGATTATATATATTGACTATACTGAGATCGTTTAACATAATTATATCCGGTTCTATTTCATACATAAATATTTTCAATTGATTATAATTTGCTTTTATTCCATTGGAATATTCTCAAACCTGAAGAATGGCTTCATTTTGTTCCGTGAGTGTTCCTGAATGCATCTTTGTTTATTGTATCTATACCGGGTGTTCTTATTAGCCTACCAATCAATTGGAGCACATGCTCCATATCATTATGATTAAGTGAGTTAGCTAAACTCATAATTTGGTGTAACATATGGGGATTTTCCCTCGAAATCCTAAACGACGGGACTTGATTTTGTTCCTCCTCACTCCCACTTTCTTCTGATGGCGGGACATAATAAGTGCTTGCAGGTGAATTTTGCATTCGTCCATTGGGGGACAATAATTGCTCGTTGCGTGTTCCTTTGTATCATAAGATCTTATGGAATTGCTCTTTCTTTGCTTCCCTTTCACCGCTTGATTAAATTTCATTTTTGGTGTATGGAATCTGTTCCGATTGCTCTGTATCTCTATTTGTTATTTTAACTATCCTCATAAATATCTTGGCCTCAAGAACTTTAGTATTTTGACTTGTTGTATCTGAATATTGGACTAGCATTTCATCCGAAAAAGATTTATCAATGTATTTGACTATTCCTTTACAAGAAATATTTTTCCTAGGTATAATTGGAATTATAATTCCAAGTGGTACAGCAGATCCTTCCCAAAGTGCAATCATTGAAGTACCGGCTAATCTGAAAGGTGCGCTGCGCACGTTGTTATAGCAAGGGTATATATCTTAAACCAAATTATTGTCGCTTAAATTAACTTTGTTTAAGGGAGGACCAGTAGGAGAAAATGGTGCGCCTCAAGGTGGAGATGAAATTGAACTAGAGGTAACATCAGACAAAGAAAAAAAGAAATGATGGAATTGATATTAAACTACGAGGAAGAAAGAGAAAGGTTAGTTCCAGTTCTTCAGAAATATAGACTGGTAGATCAAATGGAATACGTAGAAACGGGTGTAATACGCAAAGATATATTACTGACTTTCAACAAGCTAGATGGAAATTAGTGTTTGACGTTCACAGTATTATTTCCACACTACCAGACGTAATCAGAGGTACTTTCCATAGCTTTTATAGTTGAATTAATATTAAAGGTCTCTTGCGCATGCTACCTACTAATATGAAATCATTCTCTTTTAGTTATTGGAAGAAGATACAAAGTTGGATTAGCAACAAATTAATACTCTATACTCCACAATACTCAAAATTAAATAAATACTGAAAATTTAAAATTTCTTTTATTTCAAAAATATCATACCTATATATCTCTTTAATAGGTCTTTTCAACATGTAACGAGCGCAATTTTATTTAAATGTCTTTTTACAAGCATGAATACGAAAGTTACTTTAAACTTTTTCAGCTGCGTGAATACGCATGTGTTTAGCCAAGTTATATTTAACTGTAAACGATTTAAAACAAATTTCGCATTTAAATGGTTTTTCACCAGTGTGAATACGCATGTGTCGAACTAAGTCAGATTTAAGAGTAAAAGTTTTAAAACAACTTTCGCATTTAAATGGTTTTTCACCAGTGTGAATACGCTTGTGCTTAGTTAAGTTGGATTTAAGAGCAAAATATTTAAAACAACTTTCACATTTAAATGGTTTTTCACCAGTGTGAATATGCATGTGTGGAACTAAGTCAGATTTAAGATTAAAAGTTTTAAAACAAATTTCACACTTAAATGGTTTTTCACCAGTGTGAATATGCATGTGTTGAATTAAGACAGATTTAAGATTAAAAGTTTTAAAACAAATTTCACACTTAGATGGTTTTTCACCAGTGTGAATACGTATGTGTTGAACTAAGTAATTTTTAAGTGCAAACGATTTGCAACAAATATTACATTTAAATGGTTTTTCACCAGTGTGAATATGCATGTGTTGAACTAAGTATTTTTTAGTTAAAAACGATTTAAAACAAATTTCACACTTGAATCGTTTTTCACCAGTGTGAATATGTTTGTGCTTAGTCAAGATAGATTTAATTGTAAACGATTTGCAACAAATTTCACATTTAAATGGTTTTTCACCAGTGTGAATGTGCTTGTGTTAAACTGCGTAATTTTTAGTTGAAAACGATTTGAAACAAATTTCACACTTAAATCGTTTTTCACCAGTGTGAATACGCATGTGTTGAACTAAGTAATTTTTAAGTGCAAACGATTTGCAACAAATATTACATTTAAATGGTTTTTCACCAGTGTGAATGTACATGTGTTGAAGTAAGTCATTTTTAGTTAGAAACGATTTAAAACAAATTTCACACCTAAATTGTTTTTCACCACTGTGAATATGCTTGTGCTTAGTCAAGATAGATTTAACTGTAAACGATTTTAGACAAATTTCACATTTAAATGGTTTCTCGCCAGTGTGAATACGCATGTGTAGAACTAAGTAATTTTTAACTACAAACGATTTGCAACAAATTTCACATTTAAAAGGTTTTTCACCTCGGTGATAACGCAAATGTATTATTAAACTTTGTTTCTTTGAAAAAGATTTCAAACAAATAGCACATTTGAATTGCTTTTTCCGAGAAGTATCACGGCACAATTGGACATTTTCAACAATTCCACGTGAGTATGGCTTGCAATTATCCATACCGTTGAACTGAGCACAGTTTTTGGTTTCCTCCAACTCTATTTTCATTTCATTTTCAACTATTTCAATTTCACATTTCACTTCCTCATTTAGATTGATCAAGTTACTAGTATCTCTTCTAATTAATTGAGTCTTACATAATTTCTTATTCCTTAAAGAATGTATTAAACAGTGAAAAGAATATTCCACTTGGTTTGTATATAAATTTCCACAAACTGCACAGATAATAATACCTCGTCTCTTTATATATCTTGCTATCAATGAACTTTCTGTAAATAAAAAATAAATTGAAGGACACAACAACAAAAATGTAAGGAAATGCTAGAAAATATTCGTTAAGTAAAGAAAAAAGTAGGTGAACCTTGTAATTGTAAACCAAATGTTGATATACGTGCTTTCCTTTGTACATGCTCAAACAATGCCCCGAGCTACCCCAGAGTGGAAAAAATCTGTACCCCTTTCTAGACTTACATATATTTGAAAAATGTAGCATTTTATACTTTAAGGTTAATAAGTTTCACTTACCACTGAATTTAATTCTTCTCCTACGTTTCCCATACAAATAGTTCAATTTATTTTCAATGCTCTCAATAATACTATTTTCTTGTTTAATTGAAACATTAGAATCTTCAAAAGTTATATCATTATTTAAATCGACATCTCCCTCTTGTCTAATTGGTCTTATGAGATTCGTTTCTACAATAAAATTATTCATAACGTTCACCTCTTGATCAAGTTCTTGTTTAAAATCGATATCAAAAGTATGTTCCTCAATTTCAATTTCTTCCTTAAATATAGGAAGAGCTGCTTGATTTGTCTCCATTATTAATTATATACAAATCAACCAATTCTGCTACAATCAATTACAATACAAACATAGAATAAGGTATAAGCATTGTCTAAGATTTCTTTTTTAGACAATGGTATAAGCACATGGGTATAAGTCGGAGATAAAGAATCAGTTTGACGTTTGCATAAAAAGTATAAGATACAAATAAGATCTTCTTCTTTTTTCTCCTTTATTGGGCAATAAAGGAGAAAGAAGAAGATCTCTGTTATTATTTGTATTGTTACTGATAGTAGCAGTATTGGTTGATTTGTATATATTATTAATATAATGGAGACAAATCAAGCAGCTCTTCCTAAGAGATAAGTAGGAACAGAATAACCTTGTAAGTAGGTTCTTCTTCTTTTTTCTCCTTTATTGGGCAATAAAGGAGAAAGAAGAAGATCTCTGTTATTATTTGTATTGGTACTGATAGTAGCAGTATTGGTTGATTTGTATATATTATCAATATAATGGAGACGGAGACAAATCGAGCAGCTCTTCCTAAGAGATAAGTACGAACAGAATAACCTTGTGAGTAGGTTCTTCTTCGTTTTTTGGGTTATAACCTGAGGGATAATCTACCTAATTGTGAGAAGGTTAATTGATTACATTAACAAGAGCATGGAGACTGCACGCGTACTCTGTAACTTGATAGAAATAGAAAAGAAATTTCTTTCTATCGACAAATGCTACCCTCTAATAGAGTGGGCCTCCATTACTTTTTCCTGAAAACTTCGGGTAGAAAGAAACGTATACTACCTAACTTGAAAACATTTTCAGAATTTTTATATCTTGTGATGTTTTTGACATTCTGTTGCCAGTAATATCAATTATTTCCATTTCTAAGTTTTGTTTTGATGTCTTTTTATTCTGCCATTCCATACAGGATGTTTAATTTTTTATCAATTCTCATAAATAAATAATGGCGTTTTAGTAAAAAGTCATTTTATAGGGGCGAAGGCGGACACTATGGTTGGATTGTATAAGAAAATCGGCATTAATTTCAAGAACTACAGCACAGAACTCAAAGATATATTAGACAAGGCAGAAAAAGTTTAAGACAGGCTGCTGGAGTATTATAAGATTTCAAAATATACCTTATATGACAAGAAAAAGGGAATAAAAACGAAAAAAAAAACGTTTTTTTACATATTAGTAGATGAGAGGATGTTTTTTTATATAAATTTACATATTTTGTGTTTTGTAAATTTATATGTTTTTAAAGAATAAAATATTTTAATTTCCATGCTTTTTTGTTTTTTTTTACATGAAAGTTATAGAATTTTATTATAAAAATGATATATTGATTATTGTTGTCCGAATACACGCCATACTAGGGGCTAAGACGATTTTTAATGCTTAACAGAGGGTCTTCCGCCTTTACCTAAATAAAAACAGGTGGGGTAACACAAATGTAATTAATTTTATTGGTGTTTCTCCTATGTGAATATGCTAAACCAAACAAATTTAAATTTTACAATCAAACTACTTTTTTTATTTAAATGTATTTTTACAAGCATGAATACGCAAGTTACTTTAAACTTTTTCAGCTGCGTGAATACGCATGTGTCTAACTAAGCTGAATTTAACTGTAAAAGATTTAAAACAAATTTTACATTCAAATTGTTTTTCACTAGTGTGAATACGCATGTGTTTAACTAAGTAAGATTTAACTGTAAACGATTTTAGACAAATTTCACATTTAAATGGTTTTTCACCAGTGTGAATACGCATATGTCGAACTAAGTTATATTCAAGAGTAAAAGATTTAAAACAAATTTCACACCTAAATGGTTTTTCATCAGTGTGAATACGTATGTGTTGAACTAAGTTAGAATTAACTGTAAACGATTTGCAACAAATTTCACATTTAAATGGTTTTTCAGCAGCGTGAATACGCATGTGTCGAACTAAGGCAAATTTAACTGTAAAAGATTTAAAACAAATTTTACATTCAAATTGTTTTTCACCAGTGTGAATACGCATGTGTTTAACTAAGTAAGATTTAACTGTAAACGATTGACAACAAATTTCACATTTAAAAGGTTTTTCACCTGTATGAATAAGCATGTGTTGAACTAAGTAAGATTTAACTGTAAAAGATTTAAAACAAATTTCACATTCAAATGTTTTTTCACCTTTATGAGAAAGCATGTGTCGATTTAAATTTCTTTTGTCAGTAAACGATTTAAAACAACTTTCACATTTAAATGTTTTTTCACCAGTGTGAATACGTAGGTGTTCAACTAGGTTACTTTTAACTGTAAACGATTTGCAACAAATTTCACATTTAAACGGTTTTTCACCAGTGTGAATACGCATATGTTGATCTAAGCCAGATTTAAGTGTAAAAGATTTGCAACAAATTTTACATTCAAATTGTTTTTCGCCAGTGTGAATGCGCATGTGTTTAACTAAGTGAGATTTAACTGTAAACGATTTTAGACAAATTTCACATTTAAATGGTTTTTCACCAGTGTGGATACGCATGTGTTGAATTAAGGAATATTTAACTGTAAAAGATTTAAAACAAATTTCACATTTAAATGGTTTTTCCCCAGTATGAATACGCATGTGTTGAACCAAGGAACATTTAACTGTAAACGATTTTAAGCAAATTTCACATTTTAATGGGTTTTCACCAGTGTGAATACGCATGTGTTTAACTAAGTAAGATTTAATTGTAAACGATTTAAAACAAATTTCACATTTAAATGGTTTTTCGCCAGTGTGAATAGGCATATGGTGAATTAAGCTTGATTTAAGAGTAAAAGACTGAAAACAAATTTTACATTCAAATTGTTTTCCACTGGTGTGAAAACGCATGTGTTTAACTAAGTTAGATTTAACTGTAAACGATTTGCAACAAATTTCACATTTAAATGGTTTTTCATCTCGGTGATAACGTAAATGTATATTCAAATTTTCTTTCTTTGAAAAAGATTTAAAACAAATAGCACATTTGAATTGCTTTTTACGAGAAGTTGAGCGGCACAGTTTGGTATTTTCAACAATTCCACATGAGTCTGGCTTGTAATTATCAATACCATTGAACTGAGCACAGTTTTTGGTTTCCTCCAACTCTTCTTTCACTTTATTTTCAACTATTTCAATTTCACATTTAACTTCCTCATTTAGATTGATCAAGTTACTGGTATCTCTCCTATTCAATTGGGTCTTACATAATTTCTTATTTCTTAAACAATGATATATTGAATAGTGATCAAAATATTCCACTTTCTTTGTATATAAATTTCCACAAACTATGCAGATAATAATACCTCGTCTCTTTATATGTTTTCCTATCAATGAAATTCCTGTAAATAAAAAATAAATTGAAGGACACAACAACAAAAATAGCAAGGAAGTGCTAGAAAATATTCGTTTAGTAAAGAAAAAAGTAAGTAGTTCCTAATTCATACAAAAAAATTAGAAAGCTATCAAAACTTAATTTTGCAAAGAAATCATCTTTTTATGTTAATAACCTATAACTAACTGAAGTACTTTAAAAGTAGTCTGCATCTGCATGTGTTCTTGTGTATTTTGACATACTTACCTCGGAGTCTAGTTCTGCTCAATTTTCCATATAAATAGTTCAAGTTATTTTCATTGTTCTCAATAATATTACTTTCTCTTTTAATTAACGCATTAGATTCTTCTAAAGTTATATCAGTATTTAAATCAACATTTACATTTTGTACAATTGGTCTAATGACGTTCGTTTCGACAATAAAATTATTCTTAACGTTCACCTCTTGATCAAGTTCTTGAATAGCGTCTATTTCAAAAGTACGTTCCTCAATTTCAATTTCTTTCTTAAATATAGAAAGAGTTGCTTGATTTGTCTCCATTATATTAATAATATATACAAATCAACCAATACTGCTACTATCAGCAAATAATACATCACTCTCACCAGTCACCACCACAGATCACCTACGTAGGTCACCATTTCTATCAGTTACAATACAAATATGGTGGGCAGAGGCAATGGAGGGTAGGTATACAACCAATGAACTACAGTTCATTGTATACAACAGACTAACAGACATAGGTAACAAAACAAAGATAGATAGACAACTTAATGTTCTTTTCTAAAATTTTACCACGCCCTCTTGCGGTGTGGTGACACTCGTCTAGCTGAATAATGTACAATACAAGACCTCTGTCTGATGACACTGCCCTGGCTGAATAATGCAGGATATGAGACCGCAGCAACCACCTTGGAAAAGAACTTTTGGGAGGATTTCTGTTCAAATTTAAGCGGGAATATGTTCAGAGTGCGTTGCAAGCAAGCGATAGTAAAACTCTGGGGGTCTATTCTCATACAGTGACATTTTTTCATTTTTTGTCGCAAGCGAGACTGTATAATTCTTGATTGGCAAAAGTATAATCATGCATGCGACAGAAAATGTCACTGTTTGAGAATAGAACCCCATGGTCAACTTTAACCGCTAGTTTTGTATTGCAGGATCGTTGTTATAATGGACAACATAATATAGCCGACTGATTAACTTAATTTACTTTTCGAAGCTAAACTAATCAGTCTTACAATATATCGATTTTACATTAAAAAAAACTAACAGTCACAGATAACCAGGGTTTAAGTATCATGTTACAAACTCACTTTAAGAGATTTTATATATGACTAAATTTTTACCGACAAAAACGTGATACTTATGTATGGTCAGTATGGTTATTTTAAACCTATTCAACACCTTCATTAGTGTTTTTCGACTTGGCAGAGCAAATATTTCTAGTAGAAATTTATATCCTGATGATCCATCAGATCGTCTATATACAGCAATAGTCAACATTTTATCATCAAGACTGAATCTACGTCCTTTTGGTTTCTTTTTTCCTTGTTTTAATTAAGAAACAAAGAACTGAGCTACATAAGAATTTTGCATCTGTTTGTAAATTTTTTGTTCCATAAATTTATCAATGGCTTTCATCTTTTTTCGAAGATCTACAACTGATGTTAGTCGATTGTCTGCCAGTCGCTTATAATAAGTAGCCTTCTGGTATAAAATTTTGGCTTTTGGGCTCAATTGATTGATTCGGGTGACATTTACAGCATGTAACAATGATATATCTTCTTGCCTGAAATTAAAAAAATAAGTCCACATTTAAATTGTTAACAGTTATCCTAAACACATACCTTTTGATTTGTTCACAGGAAATTGATGTAATAGGCTTTGTGAACAGTTAGAGCCTGGTTTTATGACAATATTTTGCAATATTGTTACTTTAGTTGGAGGTTCTTCATTTATTTCAGCTTGGGACGGTCCTGGTTTTACTTTGAGTCCTGCTACTGTCCACTCCAGATGCTCCCCCACGAACTTTTCATTGGCTAAGGAATGATCACAAAGTTCAGAACATCTAAACTACCCGTCTGAACCATTTGTTGTAGCAGTTGGCTATTCTGTTACAATGTTGGAATTAATACTAGACCAGCATTGTAACGAAAACCATCTAACAAATGTAGTCTCGCAATATATTCGTGAAAATGTATCTTTTTCTTCTTTGACATGCTCCAACCATGAAGATGCTGTCACCAGGGAAATAATTTTGGCTGTGTGTCGAATAGGAATTCCTTGGTGGTGTAAGTGAAAAAACCGAGAAGTCGTACAGACACATGCATCCAAGAGAAAGATATGATATATATATATATATATATATATATATATATATATATATATATATATATCACAAGCTTTCGGAATCTTTTATTTCCATTATCAAGTAACAGTAAATTGAGGATATTAACATTGGTATAAATTGGTAAATATAATTAAATGCAAAAATTGAATTTTTTTTAAATTATTGAAATATTGTCGTTATGACAGATAAACAATTTCATTTTTTTTCTTTCTAATAAGTTATCAGAATTATGTGAAAAAACGAAGAGTATAGGTTATAATTATGATCATATAGAATAAATAGACATGAATATTATTATTTTTTTATTTTATTATAAATAATGTCAAATTATTATAAGTTTTAAAAAAAATTAATTTTTGATTAAGAATTAAAATTTAAAATCATATTATTGTGATCAATAGTTGGTAAGTAGTGATAAATATCACTGAGATTCTTATGATCACTCTTCTTGTTAATAGTATAAGGTTCTTGAGATATGTGAGCCATTTCTAAGAAAAGTCTTTTTTTAGTATTTGTTTGTATCTCAAAAATATTAACAGATTCAAAATCCATAACGTGGTCTTCATCAATTACATGTTCTGCTAATGCACATCTTTCAGGATGTAATCTACAATCACTTTTATGTAAACTTAAACGACTTTTTAATTTTTGACTGGTGTGGCCAATGTATATTTATTATTACAATTTTTACATGGTAGGTATACAATATATTTCATTTCAAAGAAAGTCCATTGAGTTGGTGATTTCTGCCATGCTTTTGCTGGTTTTCTGTCATTGTTGTTGTCATTTTTTTGTGAGCATAAACAGCATTCAGGATCAGACTTAATTTGGTTTCTTTTTTCTTTTATAAGTGTACTTTTAGGTTATTCCAACATTAAGAAAATATAAATATTTATAATATATAAAAACAATTAAATAAATATAAAAATTAAGATATTTTTGGATTCGGAATTGTAAATATTGATAAGGTAATACATATTACATATTTTAACCGAATCCAACACTGATCACGCGGCCATATTGGTGCTAGAATAAGCTAGTGATTCCGTTATTAATGCAAACTCGTGTACGGCAACGCTGCGTCTCCCTGGGACACCCTGTATATTAACTCAATCTAGCAATTCTGTTTCAGTCGTAGAATTTCTACTCTACTCTATCGCAATTATCTCTTTAATAGGTCTTTTCAACATGTAACGAGCGCAAGTGCAACCAATATCTTGAAGTGGCCGTAATTCAAAAGTTTTCTACTTTTATGATCAACAATGACTGAGAAAGCATGTGATAGATTATCTTGAACATGTCTTTAGTTATATAGAAGTGTATTCCTACAGTTAGATATACTGAAACCGTAATCATTAAAGTCCGTGCGCGAACAAACAACAATTTTATTTAAATGTCTTATTTTTACAAGCATGAATACGAAAGTTACTTTAAACTTTTTCATCTGCGTGAATACGCATGTGTTTAGCCAAGTTATATTTAACTGTAAACGATTTCAAACAAATTCCACATTTAAATGGTTTTTCACCAGTGTGAATACGCATGTGTCGAACTAAGTCAGATTTAAGAGTAAAAGTTTTAAAACAACTTTCACATTTAAATGGTTTTTCACCAGTGTGAATACGCTTGTGCTTAGTTAAGTTAGATTTAAGAGCAAAAGATTTAAAACAACTTTCACATTTAAATGGTTTTTCACCAGTGTGAATATGCATGTGTCGAACGAAGCTAGATTTGAGAGTAAAAGTTTTAAAACAAATTTCACACTTATATGGTTTTTCGCCAGTGTGAATATGCATGTGTCGAACTAAGTTAGATTTAAAAGTAAAAGTTTTAAAACAAATTTCACACTTGCATGGTTTTTCACCAGTGTGAATACGCTTGTGTTGATCTAGGTAAAATTTAACTGTAAAAGATTTAAAACAAATTTCACATTTAAATGGTTTTTCACCAGTGTGAATATGCATGTGATGAACTAAGTATTTTTTAGTTAAAAACGATTTAAAACAAATTTCACACTTAAATAATTTTTCACCAGTGTGAATACGCATGTGTAGATCCAAGGTATATTTAACTGCAAACGATTTGCAACAAATTTCACATTTAAATGGTTCTTCGCCAGTGTGAATATGCATGTGTTGAACCAAGTCAGATTTAAGATTAAAAGTTTTAAAACAAATTTCACACTTAGATGGTTTTTCACCAGCGTGAATACGTATATGTTGAACTAAGTAATTTTTAAGTGCAAACGATTTGCAACAAATATTACATTTAAATGATTTATCACCGGTGTGAATATGCATGTGTTGAACTAAGTAATTTTTAGTTGAAAACGATTTGAAACAAATTTCACATTTAAATGGTTTTTCATCAGTGTGAATATGCATGTGTTTAACTACGTAATTTTTAGTTAAAAACGATTTGAAACAAATTTCACACTTGAATCGTTTTTCACCAGTGTGAATATGCTTGTGCTTAATCAAGATAGATTTAAATGTAAACGATTTGCAACAAATTTCACATTTAAATGGTTTTTCACCAGTGTGAATACGCATGTGTAGAACTAAGTAATTTTTAGTTGAAAACGATTTGAAACAAATTTCACACTTAAATCGTTTTTCACTTCGGTGATAACGCAAATGTATTATTAAATTTTCTTTCTTTGAAAAAGATTTCAAACAAATAGCACATTTGAATTGCTTTTTCCGAGAAGTATCGCGGCACAATTGGACATTTTCAACAATTCCACGTGAGTATGGCTTGTAATTATCCATACCATTGAACTGAGCACAGTTTTTGGTTTCCTCAAACTCTTCTTTCAGTTCATTTTCAACTATTTCAATTTTACATTTCACTTCCTCATTTAGATTGATCAAGTTACTAGAATCTCTTCTAATTAATTGAGTCTTACATAATTTCTTATTCCTTAAAGAATGTATTGAACAGTGAAAAGAATATTCCACTCGGTTTGTATATAAATTTCCACAAACTGCACAGATAATAATTCCTCGTCTCTTTATATGTTTCGCTATCAATGAACTTTCTGTAAATAAAAAATAAATTGAAGGACACAACAACAAAAATAGTAAGGAAATGCTAGAAAATACTCGTTAAGTAAAGAAAAAAGTAGGTGAACCTTATTGCTGTATACCAAATGTTGATATACGTGCTTTCCTTTGTACATGCTCAAACAATGCCCTGAGCTACCGCAGAGTGGAAAAAATCTATACCCTTTTCTAGACTTACATATATTTGAAAAATGTAGCATTTTATAGTTTAAGGTTAATAAGTTTCACTTACCTCTGAATTTAATTCTTCTCCTACGTTTCCCATACGAATAGTTCAATTTATTTTCAATGCTCTCAATAATACTATTTTCTTGTTTAATTGAAACATTAAAATCTTCAAAAGATATAATATCATCATTTAAATCGACATTTACCTCTTGTTTAATTGGTCTTATGACATTCGTTTCTACATTAAAATTATTCATAACGTTCACCTCTTGATCAAGTTCTTGTTTAAAGTCGATATCAAAAGTATGTTCGCCAATTTCAATTTCTTCCTTACATATGGGAAGAGCTGCTTGATTTGTCTCCATTATTAATAATATATACAAATCAACCAATTCTGCTACTATCAGTTACAATACAAACATAGAATAAGGTATCTTCTTCTTCTTCGTTACAATGAGATCGCGTCTCTCCTGAGACTTCCACCCAAGTTTTTCTTAATGGAAGGTGTTCCTCACAGTATGTCTGGATTCATGTCCATGCCTTCCATGAGAAGCTTTGGCTAATGATAAGGAATAATGTATTAGACACTCTTCTCGCTCTGTGGCTATCAGAACATTTACACACAAGAAAAAGCCAAGGGAAATAGGAATTTAGCTGGCAATATAATAATAGTAGTGATAGAGGTATGAGAAAACAAATAAAACATGCAAGCATACTATAAGCACAGGCTATGTAATTCAAATTTTTATATTATTTTTTTTTCGAGTGATGCATAATTTCTTCTAAAGTTTAGAATTTGGTTCCATTAATATATTTTCTATGTATACTGGTACATTATATTTCTTTAGGGCTTTGTCATATATTTGACTATTTTGCTGGGTTGTTTGACAGCTAAAAATTGTATGGTTTAGATCGCCAATCTCACCATAAATGCAGTTAGAATTATCTTTTACTCCTATTTTATGTAGTTGCTGTGGGGTACAGCACTAGTAGTATCCTCTAATGTGGTCCATGTACAAGTTAAAGCTAATTCAACCGTTATCAATGTGATGTCTGGGCAGCTGTTTCCCTCACGTGTGAATCTAGTTCTATTGCCATCATTCATAATAACTACGTATGTCATCTTTTCTTGATAACACTTCCATCAATTTTTTTCCTGATTAATTTACCCTAGTTGAACCCCATAAATCGTGCTGTGCTGTGTTATTATGAATGGCGCATTAAAATATTGAATTAGTTGTAAATAATCTTTTATGTGTATAGTGACATGAGTACAGTATATATTAATTAATTTCCACTACCAATCTCTACTGCTTGTACTTGGGCGTCCAAATCTAGCTCAATTTGCAATGTTTTAAATGGTATATTTTTATTTATTACTAGAGCTAAACCATCATATCCTGAGTTGTTAAATATATCCTGTATGATCATAGTGTAGTTAGCAAACTTTATTTTATCTTCCCGTTTTAGGTGTTTCATTAAGTGCTATTATATCAATTTTTTCTTCTGCTATCAATACACGTAAGTCATTTTGTTTTGATTTTAAACCATTAATATTCCATGTTAGAATGTTAATCTTGTTTTATTTAAAATTCCTCTTCTGTGTCTTCTTCCTCTTCTCTTTTTTTTAAATTTCCAGATAGAGAGCCACCTTCAGCTCCTCCAATTCCTACATTTGAATATCTTGATAATGTTTTTTCTCCTTTTGCTTCTACTTTCAATTCCATGTCTATAGTATCCACTCCGTTGATTTGTTTTGCATTTGTTTTTCAGCTTCCTTCTTCTCTTGTATGTACTGAACCAAGTTTTTTCCCTTGTGGATGTGCATTCTCATTCCTGATGGGTATGTTACTTTTTTTTGCATTTTTACGTCAATTGGTGGGGTTGAGTTGGGTATATCAGGTCTTCTTTTTTGTTTAGCTACATATGTATAGGTTGTGCTCTTTACAGGAGTATTACTGCTTTCTGCTTGACTATATTGTTAGCTAGTCGAGTGGTTGAGCCAATTTGGACTTTGCCTATTGTCTAATTCATTTTTCCTAGAATTAAATGTGGGTTGATTTTCATTTATTACATTAGTAGACAAATTGTAGGTTTTTGGGCACATACTTCTTGCTTCACAATACGAAATATTTTGTACTGCCATTAATGATTTAATTTCTGTCTGTCTTATGTATTCTGGACATTGTCGATTATAGGTACTGTGATTTCCATCATAATATGCACATGTTGTACTAGTTGCATCACACATTATTTCTTCATGTTCTTTTTGACATTTAGGAAATTTGCTTCTGATTGTGGTCTTAAAGTGCCCATACCTTAAATATTTCCTGCATCGTAAAACTGGTGGAATATATACATCTATTCTGGCTTTATAGTGAGCAATGTCCATCTCCTTTGGTGGAATCTTTCCTTCGAATGTAACCTACATTGATGTTGTGGGGGACATATTCAATATTTCCTTCTGCATTTGTGGTTTTTCTATTCAATCTTTTTGCCGAAATGGCTTTCCTAGTATTCATTCCTTCCGTCATTGAGTAATTCTATAAGTTCGATAGGTGTTATTTCTTTTGGTCTGACCACTCCTCTAGATGTGACAAGACTTACAGGGATTGACAAGTGTAAGTTGTACTTATTTTTAAATACTGAGGTCGTAAAGTTATTGGCCGAGGTGATAGACTTAAATTTTACACCTAATCTTTTATTTCCTTTTCTGTTAATTTTAGCGATTCCCGTAATTTTTTCTTTATTTATTATTCTTCCCAGTTTTATAGGATGCATGTTTGTGATATCCTCTGATCTGCTTTCAGCTAGGATTATAAATGGGCCTATATCTCCATACTTTTATTTTTCAATTAAAAATTTATTGTATGTTAAACCAGTTCTTGGGGGAGGCCTCTTGGGCCCCCCCACTGTATGTACTCATGCAATCTAAGAGATTAGTTTTAGCTAGTTATTACAAAGGTAAATTTAGGAATAAAGGAAAGCAATAAGCTACTTGCACAGACTTACCACTCTTGTAGTCACGTTTTTCGTACAAATTTAAATCGTTGAGTTTTTTACTAAGACTATTACAAGTTTTTATCATGCTTTTAACCCACGTGTTGTTTCCACTCTCTCAGGAATTTGACGTTTGTATAAATCATAGATTAATAAGATAGATAGGCAACTCAATGTAAAAATCTCTGACCATGTTTTTCAAGCCCTTTCGTGGTCTGGTGACCGAACTATATAGCTATAACTGTGAACCTTGTTGAGCCAAGACCAGAAGATTAAACTCTACATGTAACTGTGAATCTTATTCCGTCAAGACCAGTGGCTGTATGTCATGCTATACAAAAGACATCGAGAAAAGAAGATTGGCAGTACGCATGTGCGAATTTCAAATTTAGGCGGGACGGTACGGCTGTTCCCCCCCATGTCCAATTTAACAGAATAAAAACTATTTTTTTTAACAACAAAAATTTAGTTTTCAATCTGCTAAATTGGTCATTCCAGACTTCAACATTTTTACATGGTGGGATAACGAAAAACAATGTACAACATATATATTTATCAAAAAGTATAGTTTATGGAATTAAAAAAGTTTACTTATTCAAATGGTTTTATTGTAAAATTATAGGGATTATCATACTTTTTATTTACAACAGCAAGCCAATTAGAAACAACAATGATATTTCTATTTTTTATGTGTTGGGTTATCCTATTTCATTGTTAAATAAAGAACACTGGAAATTATGAACAATATATTATATTATAAACGGAATATCAATAAAAACCAATCATTTGTGAAACAAATAAAAGAAGTGGAACAGGAATTCATATCAGATATTGTTTCAAACATATCTAGACAATTTCTTTTAAAATTATGTGATTCCCTATATACTATGGAAATATCCTCAAAGCTAGCTTTATGTTTTAATAAAATGTTATGTTCAGCTAAAGCACTTTAGCTTTGCGACCGACGGAGGGTTAAATATATTCAAACATGTATCACATAATTAAATATTTTTTTAACTGAGTGAATACGTTTAAACGGTATACCTATTGAAACAAACTACAAATGCAAGCCGCAACTGGAAGACACACACCCTTTTACCAGAGTGGGTGGCGAAGTATAAATGAATCGCGATCGCCGATTCAAACAAGTCATATTATCCTATCTAAACGAACTTTTCTGTAACTTAGTTACTTTTTGGTATCTTAGTTCCTTTTTGGTATCTAAGTTACTTTCTTAAGTTACAAGATACAGTTCCTTTTGAAAAGTATCTAAGATACTAGTGTTACTTTCTGCCAAAATAGAAAGGAACTAAACAGTAACTTAGATACTTCAAACGCATGAGTCTAACTAAGCTAAATTTAACTGTAAACGATTTAAAACAAAATTCACATTCAAATGATTTTTCACATGTATGAAAAAGCATGTGTCGATTTAACTTTATTTTGTCTGTAAATGATTTAAAACAAATTTTACATTCAAATTGTTTTTTTGCCAGTGTGAATACGCATGTGTTGATCCAAGGTATATTTAACTGCAAACGATTTAAAACAAATTTCACACTTAAATGGTTTCTCACCAGTGTGAATACGCTTGTGCTTAGTTAAGTTAGATTTAATAGTAAAAGTATTAAAACAAATTTCACACTTAAATGGTTTTTCACCAGTGTGAATACGCTCGTGCTTACTTAAGTTAGATTTAAGAGTAAACGATTTAAAACAAATTTCACACTTAAATGGTTTTTCGCCAGTGTGAATATGCATGTGTCGAACTAAGTCAGATTTAAAAGTAAAAGTCTTAGAACAAATTTCACACTTAAATGGTTTTTCACCAGTGTGAATACGCTTATGCTTAGATAAGTTAGATTTAAGAGTATAAGATTTAAAACAAATTTCACACTTAAATGGTTTTTCGCAAGTGTGAATAGGCATGTGCTTAGTTAAGTTAGATTTAAGAGTAAAAGATTTAAAACAAATTTTACACTTAAATGGTTTTTCACCAGTGTGAATACGCATGTGTTGAACTAAGTTAGATTTAAGATTAAAAGTTTTAAAACAAATTTCACACTTAAATGGTTTTTCACCGGTGTGAATACGCTTGTGCTTAGTTAAGTTAAATTTAAGTGTAAAAGATTTAAAACAAATTTCACACTTAAATCGTTTTTCACCAGTGTGAATACGCATGTGTAGAACTAAGTAATTTTTAACTACAAACGATTTGCAACAAATTTCACATTTAAAAGGTTTTTCACCTCGGTGATAACGCAAATGTATTATTAAACTTTGCTTCTTTGAAAACGATTTAAAACAAAAAGCACATTTGAATTGCTTTTTCCGAGAAGTATAGCGGCACAATTGGGCATTTTCAACAATTCCACGTGAGTATGGCTTGTAATTATCCATACCATTGAACTGAACACAGTTTTTGGTTTCCTCCAACTCGATTTTCAGTTCATTTTCAACTATTTCAATTTCACATTTCACTTCCTCATTTAGATTGATCAAGTTACTAGTATCTCTCTTAATTAATTGAGTCTTACATAATTTCTTATTCCTTAAAGAATGTATTGAACAGTGATACAAATATTCCATTTGGTTTGTATATAAATTTCCACAAACTGCACAGATAATAATTCCTCGTCTCTTTATATGTTTTGCTATCAATGAACTTTCTGTAAATAAAAAATAAATTTAAGGACATAACAACAAAAATAGTAAGGAAGTGCTAGAAAATATTCGTTAAGTAAAGCAAAAAGTAGGTGAAACTTGTTACTGTAAACTAAACGTTGATATACTTGCTTCCCTTTGTACATGCTCAAACAATGCCCTGAGCTACCCCAGAGTGGAAAAAATCTGTACCCCTTTTTAGACCTACATATATTTGAAAAATGTAGCATTTTACACTTTAAGGTTAATAAGTTTCACTTACCACTGAATTTAATTCTTCTCCTACGTTTCCCATACAAATAGTTCAATTTATTTTCAATGCTCTCAATAATACTATTTTCTTGTTTAATTGAAACATTAGAATCTTCAAAAGTTATATCATTATTTAAATCGACATTTACCTCTTGTTTAATTGGTCTTATGACAATCGTTTCTACAATAAAATTATTCATAACGTTCACCTCTTGATCAAGTTCTTGTTTAATAAAGTTGATATCAAAAGTATGTTCCTCAATTTCAATTTCTTCCTTACATATAGGAAGAGCTGCTTGATTTGTCTCCATTATTAATAATATATACAAATCAACCAATTCTGCTACTATCAGTTACAATACAAACATAGAATAAGGTATCTTCTTCTTCTTCTCCTTCGTTACAATGAGATCGCGTCTCTCCTGAGACATCCACCCAAGTTTTTCTTAATGGAAGGTGTACCACACGTACATGTTTACTTTTATAAAACAAATAACACCCTCCGGTCACCCATAGCCCAGCACAAAACACCCCCACTATGGAGGGTAGAAGGAAAGAGCACCATCTTGTATGGGGGATAAGTTGAAAAAGTGTCCACCTGTAAACAGCAAATTATAATTCGAAGATTCACCGAAATGGCGCTCTTGTAGCTAATGGAAATGATGTGAATTTAGGATTATAAACCGAGTGAAGTGTGCTGGGCTGAAAAATTTAGTATTTTTCGTGACTTGTGTAGTTGAGAAATATGCAGTATTTAAAATCTGAACTATTTACGTAGTCAATTACTCTAATAATTCATGGCGCTGTTTTTAAAATCTTTCCACTTGCTACTATGGCGCCATCTTAATTTGCTTCCTTTCGATGGACACTTTTTAATTCATTCAGTTGGTGCTCCTTCCTTCTACCCTCCATAACCCCCACTAATAACAAAATATTCTTATAACCTCACTTTTCTCAGTTGTCAGACTTGTTAGTGGATAAGGTCGATTTACACTATAAAAGTGACAGTCACCAGAATAGCAATTTTAATGAAAGTGGTTAAAAAGTTACTATCTAGTGTTGGTTGTCAGTCAGTTGCTATAAAGTTGCTTGACTGCCACTTAGATACAGAATAGGCCTGTATATCTTGTGATGTTTTTGACATTTTGTTGCCAGTAATATCAATTATTTACTTTACATTTCTAAGTTTTGTTTTGATGTCTTTTTATTCTGCCATTCCATACAGGATGTTTCAATTTTCCTTGGCTTGTCCTTGATATAATTTAATACATTGTAGTTTCCGTGAAACATACTCATCAGCACGATTCTTTATAAGCTAAACAAAAACGCTATGATTCACTGCTTCTTATCGTATAGTATAATTACTTGTGTAACTTCATTCCGTTGAGTGCGAGCTTCGAAAATCACTTTAATATCTGAGAACTAAATACGTATCAACCTAGGGAGGAATGTGAAATAATTATATCTACGGACAAGCTCGGAAAATTACAATTAATCTTCCTTGAGGTAAGTGGATTAATTTTTTAATTTTCCTTCGCTTGTCCTTGATATAGATAATTATTACATTGTAGATGTTCAGAGCAAAAAAGGTGATTTTCTAAATAGTTTTATTATTTATATTATCAATATGATCATAATTAAGTAACCGAAAAAACAATACATTTTCAATTATAGCTAATTTTACAACAACTAAGTAGCTAAAAGAAAAAGAGAATAATTATTCTGTAACCACTATAATTTTAGAATAGGTACAATTAACTAAGTTTCCAAATCAATAATAGTGTTAGCGAATATATATGTCATTGGGTTGTCTCTCTTACTATCAACCATAGAGAAATAAATAAGCTATCAACCAACAGTCGCAATCGTGCTGTTCTAGTGTAAAAATGTACTTTGCAGTGAGTGTTGTAATCTCACAGATTCATTGCTCCCGTTCAGTATATTTTCTGCATGAAGTAGAAATATAATACAGAGGTAAATAGTGTATTGAAAGTAACATTGTGCCCACTTATGATGTTTTTTTCATTACTAGAAACCTTTTGTAAAAATGTAGAGACATCAAAGACTATACAATACAGACAACTCCGATTATGCCAAATCCTTTTTCTATATATGTTAATTAATATGCTTTTGTATGTATTTTTGTAAAATGTCTATTAAAACAATACAATATTCTGCAGTTCTGTTCTTACTCCTATTAAATTGCAACGAAAAAAATCTCGTTCATGAATCTAAGAGATTCATTGCGCCCGAACTCGGGAAATCTACTATTGCGATCGACGGAGGGTTAAATATATTCAAACATGTATCACTTATTTAAATATTTTTTTCACCTGCGTGAATACGTTTTAACGGTATTCCTATTGACACAAACTACAAATGCAAGCCGAAACTGAAAGACACACACCCTTTTAGCAGAGTGGATGGCGAAGTATAAATGAATCGCGAACGCCGTTTCAAACAAGTCATATTATCCTATCTAAAGGAACTTTTCTCGCGGTAACTTAGTTACTTTTTGGTATCTAAGTTACTTTTTTAAGTTACAAGATACAGTTCCTTTTGAAAAGTATCTAAAATACTAGTTACTTTTTGCCAAAAAATAAAGGAACTAAGACACAGTAACTTAGATACTTCAAAGTAACTAAGTTACTCTAAGATACTTTTTTTCTGACAGCTCTGTCTGTACAAAATTTTAAGCAAATTTAACATTTAGATGGTGTTTCTCCTGTGTGAATATGCTAAACTAGATTTAAGTATAAAGGATTTTAAACAAATTCAAGTTTTACAATCAAACAACTTTTTTTGTTTAAATATACAAAAATGAATACGCAAGTTACTTTAAACTTTTTCAGCTGCGTGAATACGCATGTGTCTAACTAAGCTAGATTTAACTGTAAATGATTTAAAACAAATTTCACATTTAAATGGTTTTTCACCAGAGTGAATACGCATGTGTTGAACTAAGCCAGATTTTTGTGTAAAAGATTTGCAACAAATTTTACATTCAAATTGTTTTTTGCCAGTGTGGATACGCATGTGTTTAACTAAGTGAGATTTAATTGTAAACGATTTAGAGCAAATGTCACATTTAAATGGTTTTTCACTAGTGTGAAAACGCAAGTGTCTAACTAAGCTAAATTTAGCTGTAAACGATTTAAAACAAATTTCACATTTAAATGGTTTTTCACCAGTGTGAATACGCATGTGTTGAACTAAGTAAAATTTAACTGTAAACGATTTACAACAAATTTCACATTTAAATGGTTTTTCACCAGTGTGAATACGCTTGTGTTTAACTAAGAGAGATTTAATTGTAAACGATTTACAGCAAATGTCACATTTAAATGGTTTTTCACTAGTGTGAAAACGCAAGTGTCTAACTAAGCTAAATTTAGCTGTAAACGATTCAAAACAAATTTCACATTTAAATGGTTTTTCACCAGTGTGAATACGCATGTGTTGAACTAAGTAAAATTTAACTGTAAACGATTTACAACAAATTTCACATTTAAATGGTTTTTCACTAGTGTGAATACGCATGTGTTGAACTAAGTAAAATTTAACTGTAAACGATTTACAACAAATTTCACATTTGAATGGTTTTTCACCAGTGTGAATACGCTTGTGTTTAACTAAGAGAGATTTAACTGTAAACGATTTAGAGCAAATGTCACATTTAAATGGTTTTTCACCAGTGTGAATACACATGTGTTTAACTAATTGAGATTTAACTGTAAACGATTTAAAGCAAATGTCACATTTGAACGGTTTTTCGTCAGTGTGAAAACGCAGGTGTTGAGTTAAGCCAGATTGATGTGTAAAAGATTTAAAACAAATTTCACATTCAAATGGTTTTTCACCAGTGTGAATACGCATGTGTTGAGCTAAGTAAAATTTAACTGTAAACGATTTACAACAAATTTCACATTTAAATGGTTTTTCACCAGTGTGAATACGCATGTGTTGAACTAAGTAAGATTTAAGAGTAAAAGATTGAGAACAAACATCACATTTAAATGGTTTCTGGCCAGTGTGAATACGCATGTGTTGAACTAAGTAAAATTTGAATGTAAACGATTTACAACAAATTTCACATTTAAATGGTTTTTCACCAGTGTGAACACGCAGGTGTTGAGTTAAGCCAGATTGATGTCTAAAAGATTTAAAACAAATTTCACACTCAAATGGTTTTTCACCAGTGTGAATACGCATGTGTTGAGCTAAAGTATATTTAACTGTGAACGATTTAAAACAAACTTCACACTTAAATGGTTGATCACCAGTGTGAAAACGCATGTGTTGATCTAAGCCAGATTTAATTGTAAACGATTTGCAACAAATTTCACATTTAAATGGTTTTTCACCAGTGTGAATATTCATGTGTTGAACTGAGTAATGTTTAGTTGAAAACGATTTAAAACAAATTTCACACTTAAATCGTTTTTCACCAGTGTGAATACGCATGTGTTGAACTAAGTTATGTTTAAGAGTAAAAGATTTAAAACAAATAGCACATTTGAATTGCTTTTTCCGAGAAGTATAGCGGCACAATTGGACATTTTCAACAATTCCATGTGAGTATGGCTTGTAATTATTGATACCATTTAACTGAGCACAGTTTTTGGTTTCCTCCAAGTCTTCTTTCAGTTCATTTTCAACTATTTCAATTTCACATTTCACTTCCTCATTTAGATTGATCAAGTTACTAGTATCTCTCCTAATTAATTGAGTCTTACATAATTTCTTATTTCTTAAACAATGATATATTGAATAGTGATAAAAATATTCCATTTTCTTTGTATATAAATTTCCACAAACTATGCAGATAATAATACCTCGTCTCTTCATATGTTTTCCTATCAATGAAATTCCTGTAAATAAAAAATACATTGAAGGACACAACAACAAAAATAGTAAGGAAGTGCTAGAAAATATTCGTTAAGTAAAGCAAAAAGTAGGTGAAACTTGTTACTGTAAACTAAACGTTGATATACTTGCTTCCCTTTGTACATGCTCAAACAATGCCCTGAGCTACCCCAGAGTGGAAAAAATCTGTACCCCTTTTTAGACCTACATATATTTGAAAAATGTAGCATTTTATACTTTAAGGTTAATAAGCTTCACTTACCTCTGAATTTAATTCTTCTCCTCCGTTTCCCATACGAATAGTTCAATTTATTTTCAATGCTCTCAATAATACTATTTTCTTGTTTAATTGAAACATTAGAATCTTCAAAAGTTATATCATTATTTAAATCGACATTTCCCTCTTGTCTAATTGGTCTTATGAGATTCGTTTCTACAATAAAATTATTCATAACGTTCACCTCTTGATCAAGTTCTTGTTTAAAATCGATATCAAAAGTATGTTCTTCAATTTCAATTTCTTCCTTAAATATAGGAAGATCTGCTTGATTTGTCTCCATTATTAAGAATATATACAAATCAACCAATTCTGCAACTATCTTTTATAATACAAACATAGAGTAAGGTATCTTCTTCTTCTTCTTCGTTACAATGAGATCGCGTCTCTCCTGAGACGTCCACCCCAGTTTTTCTTAATGGAAGGTGTACCTCACAGTATATCTGGATTCATGTCCATGCCTTCCGTGAGAAGCTTTGGCTAAGGATAAGGAATAATGTATTAGACAGTCTTCTCGCTCTGTGGCTATCAGAACATTTACACACAAGAAAAAGCCAAGGGAAATAGGAATTTAGCTGGCAATATAATAATAGTAGTGATAGAGGTATGAGAAAACAAATAAAACATGCAAGAATAGCACAGGCTAAGACAGCAAGCATACAATAGGTAAACCTATGTAATTCAAATTTTTATATTATTTTATTTTCAAGTGATGCATAATTTCTACTAAAAGTTTAGAATTTGGTTCCATTAATATATTTTCTATGTATACGTATATATACATTATATTTCTTTAGCGCTTTGTCATATATTTGACTATTTTGCTGGGTTGTTTCGACAGCTAAAAATTGTATGGTTTAGATCGTCTATCTCACCATAAATGCAGATTATCTTTTACTCCTATTTTATGTAGGTGCTGTGGGGTACAGTAGTGACTAGTTCTCATCCTGCAAATTGACGTTATTGTTTCTCTTCTTGAATATCTTGTAGTGTGTTTTTGTTGGGGTATTTTGTATTTGTGCGTAAAAAAAGAATTTTCTTGCAAGAAGCGCGTCAAATGCGTTGTCACAAGTTTTTGAGCCGCAAATTGTATTATAATTTTTAGACTTATACATTAAAATAATTAACAATAATTTCAAAGTATCAAAATGTTCAAATTTTATATTGAAATTTAAAAAATCAAAAAAATGAAATAAATCGTGATTTAAAAAAAAATAAATGGTTTTTGATTTTTTTAATAAAAATCAGATTTTGCCCCACCCTGGTATGTTACTTGTTTTTGCATTTTTATGTCAATTGGTGGTGTTGAGTTGGGTATATCAGGTCTTCTTTTTTGTTTAGCTACATATGTATAGGTTGTGCTCTTTACAGGAGTATTACTGCTTTCTGCTTGACTATATTATTGGCTAGTCGAGTGGTTGAGCCTATTTGGACTTTGCCTATTGTTGTTAATTCTAGGAAATTCATTTTTCCTAAAATTAAGTGTGGGTTGATTTTCATTTATTACATTTGTAGACAAATTGTTGGTTTTTTTGGACACATACTTCTTGCTTCAACATACGAAATATTTTGTACTGCCATTAATGATTTAATTTCTGTCTGTCTTATGTATTCTGGACATTGTCGATTATAGGTACTGTGATTTCCATCATAATATGTACATGTTGTACTAGTTGCATCACACATTATTTCTTCATGTTCTTTTTTACATTTAGGACATCTTATTTTGCTTCTGCATGTGGTCTCATTGTGCCCAAACCGTAAATATTTCCTGCATCGTAAAACTGGTGGAATATATACATCTATTCTGGCTTTATAGTGAGCAATGTCCATCTCCTTTGGTGGAATCTTTCCTTCTGCAGTTGTGGTTTTTCTATTCAATCTTCTTGCCGAAATGGCTTTCCTAGTATTCATTTCTTCATCATTGAGCATTTCTATAAGTTCAATAGATGTTATTTCTTTTGGTATTCCTCTGACCACTTCTCTAGATGTGACAAGACTTACAGGGTTTGACAAGTGTAAGTTGTACTTATTTTTAAATTCTGAGGTCATAAAGTTATTGGCTGAGGTGATAGACTTAAATTCTACACCTAATCTATTCTTTCCTTTTCTGTTAATTTTAGCGATTCCCGTAATTTTTTCTTTATTCATTATTCTTTCCAGTTTTATAGGATGCATGTTTGTGATATCCTCTGATCTGATTGCATCTAGGATTATAAATGGGCCTATATCGCCATATTTGTATTTTTCAATTAAAAATTTATTTTATGTTAAACCAGTTCTTGGGGAGGCCTCTTGGCCCCCCCACTGTGTGTACTCATGCAATCTAAGAGGTTAGTTTTAGCTAGTTATTACAAAGGTAAATTTAGGGATAAAAGAAAGCAATAAGCTACTTGCACAGACTTACCACTCTTGTAGTCACGTTTTTCGTACAAATTTAAATCGTTGAATTTTTTTACCAAGACTATTACAAGTTTTTATCACGCTTTTTAACCCACGTGTTGTTTCCACTCTCTCAAGAATTTTTCCTGTGAATTTTTCTAGAATTGTAGAATCGTTTGACGTTTGTATAAAAAGTATAAAATATTCTTCTTTTTTCTCCTTTATTGGGTAATAAAGGAGAAAGAAGAAGATCTCTTTTATTATTTGTATTGTAACTGATAGTAGCAGTATTGGATGATTTATATATATTATTAATATAATGGAGACAAATCAAGCAGCTCTTCCTAATAGATAAGTAGGAACAGAAACAGAATAACCTTGTAAGTAGGTTCTTCTTCCTTTTTTGGGGTATAACCTGAGGGATAATCTACCCAATTGTGAGAAGGTTAATTTATTACAAAAGCATGGAGTCTACACGCGTAGTCTGTAACTTGATAGAAATAGAAAAGAAATTTCTTTCTATCGACAAATGCTACCCTCTATGATTTTTTCCTGAAAACTTCGGGCGAGCTCGGGTAGAAAGAAACGAATACTACCTAACTTGAAAACATTTTCAGAATTTTTATATCTTGTGATGTCGTTTTTTTTTTGTTTCAACTCTAGTAATCATAGTTTTGCAAAATAATATAATAAAAGCGTTATGTACGTCAAGCCAGAAGGTAGTCACTAATTAATGATTTTGTGTACTTTAATAGGTATAGCTCAAAAATGCGAAGTAGATGAAAAAATCCATTACCTAAGATTATTTAATTAGTCACCAGCCATTTATCTTGATAGTTAAATAAACTGGAAAAAAACCTATCTATTTTTAAATAAAAATAAACAATATTCAGAACCTAATCATACTCAATAATCAACATAAACAATGGCAAAACGGAATAAGTATGTATAAATAAAGAGATAGAAAGACCCTTGAAGCCGTTTCTATTTCTATCTGCCGAACTACTCAAAAGTCTCCGAATAGACATACGGAGTAAGCATTTTTATAGGTAGGAGGTTATCAGAAATAAAATTGCTAAGATGCTAAGAGATGCTCTCCATTTTTACCGTTCTCCAAAGTTTCATTTACCAGCACCTGTTGATGATTTTTTCCAATTTTATTTCTAGGGAATAAACTCGGAACTCGCAGTTAACGTGTATCAAATTCAGGTAACTATCTTGAGTAAAATGACGGCTACTAATAAAATAGTTACGAAGAGAAATGCTAGCCATGTACTTCATTCCCATCGCTTCTTGTCACAATTTTGACCTATAAACGCATTAGAATTATTATTTTTTCCTCTAAAAAGACCAAAAATATTCTTACTTTTTATCATTGCATGGAAAATAATGCATTTTCTCAACCTCTTCTTCACTATTCCCACAAAGCGAACAAAGTTTTTGTGACATCTCAACTTCTAACTTTAAAAATATTTAGTGTATATATAACCAATGTATTTTACTGATATGATGTTTTGAAAGGACATTGATTTAAAAAAATAATTGAATATCTTGTATTTCATATAAGGTTTATTTAAGAAAATTATGTGTACTATAATATAATCAACAAATCTACACACAATTCTTTCCCACATAAAAATATACCAACTGATCACCACAGTTTTTAAAAAATTACTGTAAATAATTCAAAATAATAATTCACACAATGTACTTGTATTACAACTAAAGAACATTAATTTTCTCTTTTCCACTTTCAAAAAATAAACATGTAATTAGCAAAAATTTCCAACAAAATCTCAATAGCTCAACATATGGATTGCAATTTTTTTTCCAAATACTGTAATTTAATTATAATAAAATAACTACTATACGATGGAATAAAACAATTTAATTTGCTTAAATCTCCATTATAATTTGAACTAACGTTAAATTTAAAATTAGTGACGCTTTTAGCTACACATCAGTAGCTTTATCAAACTAGTGACTAATTTTAAATTGAACGTTAGTTCAAATTATAATGGAGATTTAAGGAAATTGAATTGTTTTATTTCATCGTTTAGTATGGATCTTTATCAAATAAAAGCCTCATCTATTCAATAACTGTAATATGTTTACGCACTTTCATATTTGCCGCTATATTTATCAATAAACAATTCTTTGTGTTGATTTACGTTATTTTTTAAGTTACAAGATACAGTTCCTTCTGAAAAGTATCTATGATACTAGTTACTTTTTGCCAAAAAAATAAAGAAACTAAGACACAGTAACTTAGATACTTTTTTCTGGCAGCTCTGTCTGTACAAAATTTTGAGCAAATTTAACATTTAGATGGTGTTTCTCCTGTGTGAATATGCTAAACCAGATTTACCTAAGTATAAAAGATTTTAAACAAATTTAAATTTTACAATCAAACAACTTTTTTTATTTAAAGTCTTTTTACAAGCATGAATACGCAGTTACTTTAAACTTTTTCAGCTGTGTGAATACGCATGTGTCTAACTAAGCTAAATTTAACTGTAAAAGATTTAAAACAAATTTCACATTTAAATGGTTTTTCACCAGTGTGAATACGCATGTGTTGAACTAAGTAAGATTTAACTGTAAAAGATTTACAACAAATTTCACACTTAAATGGTTTTTCACCTGTATGAATTAACATGTGTTGAACTAAAGAAGATTTAACTGTAAAATATTTAAAACAAATTTCACATACAAATGTTTTTTCACCTGTATGAGAAAGCATGTGTTGATTTAACTTTCTTCTGTCTGTAAACGATTTAAAACAAATTTCACATTTAAATGTTTTCTCACCTGTGTGAATACATATGTGTTCAACTAGGTTACCTTTAACTGTAAACGATTTGCAACAAATTTCACATTTAAATGGTTTTTCACTAGTGTGAATATGCAAGTGTTGAATTAAGACAGATTTAAGTGTAAAAGATTTAAAACAAATTGCACATTTAAATGGTTTTTCGCCAGTGTGGATAGACATGTGCCGTACTAAATGATATTTGACTGCAAATGATTTAGAGCAAATGTCACATTTAAATGGTTTTTCACTAGTGTGAAAACGCAAGTGTTGAATTAAGCCAGATTGATGTGTAAAAGATTTAAAACAAATTTCACACTTAAATGGTTTTTTACCAGTGTGAATACGCATGTGTTGATCCAAGGTACATTTAACTGTAAACGATTTTAAGCAAATTTCACACTTAAATGGTTTTTCAGCAGTGTGAATACGCATGTGTTGAACTAAGTAATTTTTAACTGCAAACGATTTGCAACAAATTTCACATTTAAATAGTTTTTCAGCAGTGTGAATATGCACGTGTCGAACTAAGGCAAATTTAACTGTAAAAGATTTGAAACAAATTTCACATTTAAATGGTTTTTCACCAGTGTGAATACGCATGTGTTTAACTAAGTTACATTTAAGAGTAAAAGTTTTAAAACAAATATTACATTTAAATGGTTTTTCACCAGTGTGAATAAGCATGTGTTGATTCAAGGTATATTTAACTGTGAACGATTTAAAACAAATTCCACATTCAAATGGTTTTTCACCTCGGTGAAAACGCAAATGTATAATTAAATTTTCTTTCTTTGAAAAAGATTTAAAACAAATAGCACATTTGAATTGCTTTTTCCGTGAAGTATAGCGGCACAATTGGGCATTTTCAACAATTCTGCGTGAGTATGGCTTGTAATTATCCATACCGTTGAACTGAGCACAGTTTTCGGTTTCCTCCAACTCTATTTTCAGTTCATTTTCAACTATTTCAATTTCACATTTCACTTCCTCATTTAGATTGATCAAGTTACTAGTATTTCTTCTAATTAATTGAGTTTTAAATAATTTCTTATTCCTTAAAGAATGTATTGAACAGTGAAAAGAATATTCCACTTGGTTTGTATATAAATTTCCACAAACTGCACAGATAATAATTCCTCGTCTCTTTATATGTTTTGCTATCAATGAACTTTCTGTAAATAAAAAATAAATTGAAGGACACAACAACAAAAATAATAAGGAAGTGCTAGAAAATATTAGCTAAGTAAAGCAAAAAGTAGCTGAACCTTGTTACTGGAAATCAAATTTTGATATAAGTGCTTTGAACATGCTCAAACAATGCCCTGAGCTACCCCAGAGTGGAAAAAATCTGTACCCCCTTCTAGACCTACATTATATTTGAAAAATGTAGCATTTTATACTTTAAGGTTAATAAGTTTCACTTACCTCTGAATTTAATTCTTCTCCTACGTTTCCCAAACGAATAGTTCAATTTAGTTTCAATGCTCTCAATAATACTACTTTCTTGTTTAATTGAAACATTAGAATCTTCAAAAGTTATATTATCATTATTTAAATCGACATTTACCTCTTGTTTAATTGGTCTTATGACATTCGTTTCTACAATAAAATTATTCATAACGTTCACCTCTTGATCAAGTTCTTGTTTAATAAAGTTGATATCAAAAGTATGTTCCTCAATTTTAATTTCTTCCTTACATATAGGAAGAGCTGCTTGATTTGTCTCCATTATTAATAATATATACAAATCAACCAATTCTGCTACAATCAGTTACAATACAAACATAGAATAAGGTATAAATAAGCATGGTATAAACACATGGGTATAAGTCGGAGATAAAGAAGGTAGAATCAGTTTGACGTTTGTATAAAAAGTATAAGATCTTCTTCTTTTTTCTCCTTTATTGGGTAATAAAGGAGAAAGAAGATTTCTGTTATTATTTGTATTGTTACTGATAGTAGCAGTATTGGTTGATTTGTATTTATTATTAATATAATGGGGACAAATCAAGCAGCTCTTCCTAGAGATAAGTAGGACCATAATAACCTTGTGCGTAGGTTCTTCTTCCTTTTTTGGGCTATAACCTGAGGGATAATCTACCCAATTGCGAGAAGGTTAATTTATTACAAGAGCATGGAGACTACACGCGTACTGTGTAATTTGACAGAAATAGCAAAGAAAAGAAATAGCTTTTTATCGACAAATGCTACCCTCTATGACTTTTTCCTGAAAACTTCGGGCGAGCTCGGGTAGAAAGAAACATATACTACCTAACTTGAAAACATTTTCAGAATTTTTATATCTTGTGATGTTTTTGACATTCTGTTGCCAGTAATATCAATTATTTCCATTTCTAAGTTTTGTTTTGATGTATTTTTATTCTGCCATTCCATACAGGATGTTTAATTTTTTATCAATAGAAGAGTTCTATATAAGGTCAATGTAACCAACACAATAAATTAAAAATATCGAAATGACATAAGAAATGGGGGTCACCATTTAACTTACTTCTTGTTTCTTTCAGATATACTCAATGTTTTATATAATATATATTGTACCCAAAAGATAAAAAGCTTGTTTTAAGTTAGGGAATTTTGATTCTTAAGGCTTACGGTCTGTCTATAAACTGTCAAAGTCAACGTCATAACATTGGTTGTCATTTGTCATAGCATGGTTTTATTTTTATAAACTTTATTCGTTTGTATATATGTCTCTCCAGTGGATTATAATTTAATTTTGAAAATTTGAAACATACAAAACAAATACCAAGTTAAAACTATGCCTATGTTGCTTGAACTAACAATGTTGACAGTTTTGGTAAACATTAGAAAGCAAAACACCCTAAATTAAAACGAGCTTTTTATCATTCGGGTACAAGATATATTGCATAAAACATGGTTTATAACTGAAAAATTAAGTCAATAGGTGAACGCTTTCAGTGACCCCCATTTCATATGTCATTTTGATCATTTTATTTTATTGTGTTGCTACATTGACCTTATATAGAACTCTTCCATTCTTCCGAGAGGATTCATTTGTTTCATACCCAAGTATTATTGACATAATTCCATGGTGTTTCTATAGGGTTACTGATATCGTTTTTTTTTATGTTTTAACTCTAGTAATCATAGTTTTGCAAAATAATATAATAAAAGCGTTATGTACGTCAAGCCAGAAGGCAATTACTTTTTGTTTTGCTGGAGTTATTTGATTTTATTAGAATTCCGACCAGTTTGAAGTGCTTAGAAGTTAAGATGTCACAAAAACTTTGTTTGCTTTGTGGAAATAGTGAAGAGGTTGAGAAAATGCATTTTAGTTTCCATCCAATGATAAAAAGTAAGAATATTTTTGGTCTTTTTAAAGTAAAAAATAATAATTCTAATGCGTTTATAGGTCAAAATTGTGGCAAGAAGCGATGGGAATGAAGTAGGTACATGCATGGCATTTCATTAGTAGCCGTCATTTTACTCAAGATAGTTACTTGAATTTGATACACATTAACTGCGAGTTCCCTGAGTTTCCCTAGCAATACAATTGGAAAAAATCATCGACAGGTGCTGGGTAAATGAAACTTTGGGAGAACAGTAAAAATGAAAAGCATCTCTTAGCATCTTCCATTGAAGGTATGTTAAGCAGACTAATTTTATTTCTGACAACCTCCTACCTATAAAAATGCATGAATTCCTGACGTAATCGATGCCATGAAATAAACAAAGATCTGGTCAACACCGTAAGAAGAAAAATTCAGGAGTCAGGTCCATTTTAGGAAAGTAATTTACACTCTTGTTATTATATCACTTGTTTAAATTTTGTAAACTCATTTTTTTTACTAACCCCTTTATGGCTTAATTGTAAATTTCAATTTTTTTTATTACAAATATACGTTTTTCTCTAGAAAGTTTTATTTATTGCACAGAAACTTTTTAGTATTCTTTTTTTGGCAGATAACAGTATCTAAGGGTTAGCTGATTTTCAGTTTTGATTTTTTTCTAATTTTTTTTGGAAATAAAATTAGTGGCGCCCTTTAAAATTTTTTTTCTGATATCGGGCCATTTCACATTTATATTGAAAACAATAGGCCAGATTTTGAGGGCAAATTGAATGCAATAAAAATAGGAAATAATTCTCAATGAACACGGAGATTTAGATAAAAAAATTAAACAGATACAGTCAATTGGTAAAAACAGAATTCGGATCATTATGAGAGATTATGCTAGTTCAAATATTTTAATAAATTCATCAGAATTAAAAAAATACATCCCTAAATTCATGATTTTCAGACAAGGAATAGTAAAACAAATAGATTTGGATCTAACAGAAGAATACCTTAAAAAATGAATTGCACCTTTTAATCATCATATCAAATTTGAAGTTGATTTTGTAAAAAGAATGAACAGAAGAATTAAAAATAATGTAAATGGGGAAACAATATTTAAACCAACCAGTAGGTACCATAATTATTTCCTTTAAATATCAAAACCTGCCAAAATATATTGTAATAAAGAGAGTACTTGAAGTACTGGAAGTAGAAACCTGTAAGCCTCCACTACACCTGAGAAGACAATTTTTAAGTGATAAATTTGTTTTTAACATTTAGATGGTGTTTCTCCTGTGTGAATATGCTAAACCAGATTTAAGTATAAAAGATTTTAAACAAATTTAAATTTTACAATCAAACAACTTTTTTTATTTAAATGTCTTTTTACAAGCATGAATACGGAAGTTATTTTAAACTTTTTCAGCTGCGTGAATACGCATGTGTCTAACTAAGCTAAATTTAGCTGTAAACAATTTAAAACAAATTTCACATTTAAATGGTTTTTCACCAGTGTGAAAACGCATGTGTCGAACTAAGTCAGATTTAAGAGTAAAAGTTTTAAAACAACTTTCACATTTAAATGGTTTTTCACCAGTGTGAATACGATTGTGTTGAACTAGTTTACCTTTAACTGCAAACGATTTAAAACAAATTTCACATTTAAATGGTTTTTCGCCAGTGTGAATACGCTTGTGCTTGGTTAAATTAGATTTAACTGTAAACGATTTATAACAAATTTCACATTTAAATGGTTTTTCACCAGTGTGAATACGCAAGTGTTGAATTAAGACAGATTTAATTGTAAAAGATTTCAAACAAATTTCACATTTAAATGGTTTTTCGCCAGTGTGAATACGCATGTGTTGAACTAAGTAAAATTTATCTGTAAAAGATTTCAAACAAATTTCACATTTAAATGGTTTTTCACCAGTGTGAACACGATTGTGTTGAACTAGTTTACCTTTAACTGCAAACGATTTCAAACAAATTTCACATTTAAATGGTTTTTCACCAGTGTGAACACGATTATGTTGAACTAGTTTACCTTTAACTGCAAACAATTTAAAACAAAGTTCACATTTAAATGGTTTATCACCAGTATGAATACGTATGTGTTTAACTAAGCCGGATTTAAGTGAAAACGATTTGCAACAAATTTCACATTCAAATGGTTTATCACCAGTATGAATACGCATGTGTTTAACTAAGCCAGATTTAACTGAAAACGATTTGCAACAAATTTCACATTCAAATGGTTTTTCATCAGTGTGAATATACATGTGTCGAACTAAGTCATGTTTAACAGTAAAAGATTTAAAACAAATTTCACACTTAAATGGCCTTTCACCAGTGTGAATATACATGTGTCGAAGTAAGTCAGATTTAATATTAAAAGATTTAAAACAATTTTCACATTTATATGGTTTTTCACCAGTGTGAATACGCTTGTGCTTAGTCAAGTTAAATTTAACTGTAAACGATTTGCAACAAATTTCACATTTAAATGGTCTTTCACCAGCGTGAATACGCTTGTGTCTAGTTAAGTTAAATTTAACTGTAAACGATTTGCAACAAACTTCACATTTAAATGGTTTCTCACCAGTGTGAATATGCATGTGTAGAACTAAGTTAGATTCAAGAGTAAAAGATTTAAAACAGATTTCACACTTAAATGGTTTTTCATCTTGGTGATAGCACCGAGATAGCTTGTAGTTATCCATACCATTGAATTGAGAACAGTTTTTGGTTTCCTCCAACTCTATTTTCAGTTCATTTTTAACTTTTTCAATTTCACATTTCACTTCCTCATTTAGATTGATCAAGTTACTAGTATCTCTTCTAATTAATTGATTCTTACATAATTTCTTATTCCTTGAAGAATGTATTGAACAGTGATACAAATATTCCATTTGGTTTGTATATAAATTTCCACAAACTGCACAGATAATAATTCCTCGTCTCTTTATATGTTTCGCTATCAATGAACTTTCTGTAAATAAAAAATAAATTGAAGGACACAACAAAAATAGTAAGGAAGAAGGAAGTGCTAGAAAATATTTGTTAAGTAAAGCAAAAAGTAGGTGAACCTTGTTACTGTAAACAAAACATTGATATACGTGGAATGGAAATGAAATGAATGAATGGAAAAAATCTGTACCCCTTTCTAGACCTACATATATTTGAAAAATGTAGCATTTTATACTTTAAGATTAATAAGTTTCACTTACCACTGAATTTAATTCTTCTCCTACGTTTCCCATACGAATAGTTCAATTTATTTTCGATGCTCTCAATAATACTATTTTCTTGTTTAATTGAAACATTGGAATCTTCAAAAGTTATATCATTATTTAAATCGACATTTACCTCTTGTTTAATCGGTATTATGACATTCGTTTCTACAATAATATTATTCATAACGTGCACCTCTTGATCAAGTTCTTGTTTAATAAAGTTGATATCAAAAGTATGTTCCTCAATTTTAATTTCTTCCTTACATATAGGAAGAGCTGCTTGATTTGTCTTCATTATTAATAATATATACAAATCAACCAATTCTGCTACTATCAGTTACAATACAAACATAGAATAAGGTATCTTCTTCTTCTTCGTTACAATGAGATTGCGTCTCTCCTGGGACGTCCACCCTAGTTTTTCTTAATGGAAGGTGTTCCTGGATTCATGTCCATGCCTTCCATGAGAAGCTTTGGCTAAGGATAAGGAATAATGTATTAGACACTCTTCTCGCTCTGTGGCTATCAGAACATTTACACACAAGAAAAAGCCAAGGGAAATAGGAATTTAGCTAGCAATCTAATAATAGTAGTGATAGAGGTATGAGAAAACAAATAAAACATGCAAGCATACTATAAGCACAGGCTAAAACAGCAAGCATACAATTTGACAGCTAAAAATTGTATGGTTTAGATCGCCAATCTCACCACAAATGCAGTTAGGATTATCTGTTACTCCTATTTTATGTAGGTGCTGATAAATTGTATGTCTTTTGTTGCTTTAGCAGATATTATTTCATTTTTAGTGGCTAATGTGATGAAATCATTGTTTTTATAAATTCCTTTTCTGGACAATGATTGCAATACGCTCAAAGAATCTGTGGCAATTACTACATTATCTACTTTGTTGTTTACTGATCTTATGGCCTCTCGTATGGCTAGAGTTTCGGCTGTACATATAGGAGTATGGTTATTGCGACGATGACTCACTTAAATTTTTAGATGTGACAAGACTTGCAGGGATTGACAAGTGTAAGTTGTACTTATTTTTAAATTCTGAGGTCATAAAGTTATTGGCTGAGGTGATAGACTTAAATTCTACACCTAATCTATTCTTTCCTTTTCTGTTAATTTTAGCGATTCCCGTAATTTTTTCTTTATTCATTATTCTTCCCAGTTTTATAGGATGCATGTTTGTGATATCCTCTGATCTGATTTCAGCTAGGATTATAAATGGGCCTGTATCGCCATATTTGTATTTTTCAATTAAAAATTTATTGTATGTTAAACCAGTTCTTGGGGAGGCCTCTTGGCCCGCCCCCCACTGAGTGTACTCACGCAATCTAAGAGGTTAGTTTTAGCTAGTTATTACAAAGGTAAATTTAGGGATAAAAGAAAGCAATAAGCTACTTGTACAGACTTACCACTCTTGTAGTCACGTTTTTCGTACAAATTTAAATCGTAGAGTTTTTTTTTACTAAGACAATTACAAGTTTTTATCACGCTTTTTAACCCACGTGTTGTTTCCACTCTCTCAGAAATTTTTCAAAAATTGTATTGTAGAATCAGTTTGACGTTTGTTTAAGATCTTCTTCTTTTTTCTCCTTTATCGGGTAATAAAGGAGAAAGAAGAAGAACTCTGTTATTATTTGTATTTTAACTGATAGTAGCAGTATTGGTTGATTTGTATATATTATTAATATAATGGAGACAAATCAAGCAGCTCTTCCTAATAGATAAGTAGGAACAGAAACAGAATAACCTTGTGAGTAGGTTCTTCTTCCTTTTTTGGGCTATAACCTGAGGGATAATCTACCCAATTGTGAGAAGGTTAATTTATTACAAAAGCATGGAGACTACACGCGTACTCTGTAGTCTGTAACTTGATAGAAATAGAAAAGAAATAGCAAAGAAAAGAAATTTTTTTCTATCGACAAATGCTACCCTCTATGATTTTTTCCTGAAAACTTCGGGCGAGCTCAGGTAGAAAGAAACGAATACTACCTAACTTGAAAACATTTTCAGAATTTTTATATCTTGTGATGTTTTTGACATTTTGTTGCCAGTAATATTAATTATTTACTTTACATTTCTAAGTTTTGTTTTTATGTCTTTTTATTCTGCCAGTCCATACAGGATGTTTCAATTTTCCTTCGCTTGTCCTTGATATAATTTAATACATTGTAGTTTCCGTGAAACATACTCATCAGCACGATTCTTTATAGGCTAAACAAAAACGCTATGATTCACTGCTTCTTATCAATATTGTTCTAACAATACAATATTCTCCAGTTCAGTTTTTACTCCTATTAAATTGCAACGATAAAAATCTCGCTCATGAATCTAAGAGATTCATTGCGCCCGAACTCGGGAAATCTACTATTGCGACCGACGGGAGGGTTAAATATATTCAAACATGTATCACATAATTAAATATTTTTTTTAACTGAGTGAATACGTTTAAACGGTATACCTATTGACACAAACTACAAATGCAAGCCGCAACTGAAAGACACACACCCTTTTAGCAGAGAGGGTGGCGAAGTATAAATGAATCGCGATCGCCGTTTCAAACAGGTCATATTATCCTATCTAAAGGAACTTTTCTCGCGGTAACTTAGATAGTTTTTGGTATATTAGATCCTTTTTGGTATCTAAGTTACTTTTTTAAGTTACAAGATACAGTTCCTTTTGAAAAGTATCTAAGATACTAGTTACTTTTTGCCAAAAAATAAAGGAACTAAGATACAGTAAATTAGATACTTAAACGATGAAATAAAACAATTTAATTTGTTTTAATCTTCATTTTATTTTGAACCAACGTTCAAATTAAATTAGTGACGCGTTTCGCTACACAGTAGCTTTTTCAAACTAGTTTATGGATCTTCATCAAGTAAAAGCCTCATCTATTCAATCACTTAGATACTTCAAAGTAACTAAGTTAGTCTAAAGTAACTAAGTTAGTCTAAAGTAACTAAGATACTTTTTTCTGACAGCTCTGTCTGTACAACATTTTAAGCAAATTTAACATTTAGATGGTGTTTCTCCTGTGTGAATATGCTAAACCAGATTCAAGTATAGAGGATTTCAAATAAATTTAAATTTTACAATCAAACAACTTTTTTTATTTAAATGTCTTTCTACAAGCATGAATACGCAAGTTACTTTAAACTTTTTCAGCTGTGTGAATACGCATGTGTCTAACTAAGCTAGATTTAACTGTAAGCGATTTAAAACAAATTTCACATTTAAATGGTTTTTCACCAGAGTGAATACGTGTGTGTTGATTTAAGCCAGATTTAACTGTAAAAGATTTGCAACAAATTTTACATTCAAATTGTTTCTCGCCAGTGTGAATACGCATGTGTTTAACTAAATGAGATTTAACTGTAAACGATTCAGAGCAAATGTCACATTTAAATGGTTTTTCACTAGTGTGAAAACGCAAGTGTCTAACTAAGCTAAATTTAACTGTAAACGATTTACAACAAATTTCACATTTAAATAGTTTTTCACCAGTGTGAACACGCATGTGTTGAACTAAGTAAGATTTAACTGTAAACGATTTACAACAAATTTTACATTTAAATAGTTTTTCACCTGCATGAATAAGCATGTGTTGAACTAAGGAAAATTTAACTGCAAACGATTTACAACAAATTTCACATTTAAATGGTTTTTCACCAGTGTGAATACGCATGTGTTGAACTAAGCGAAATTTAACTGTAAACGATTCACAACAAATTTCACATTTAAATGGTTTTTCACCTGTATGAATAAGCATGTGTTTAACTAAGTAATATTTAACAGCAAACGATTTAAAACAAATTTCACATTTGAATGGTTTTTCACCAGTGTGAATACGCATGTGTTGAACTAAATAAAATTTAACTGTAAACGATTTACAACAAATTTCACATTTAAATGGTTTTTCACCAGTGTGAATACGCATGTGTTGAACTAAGTAAAATTTGAATGTAAACGATTTACAACAAATTTCACATTTAAATGGTTTTTCACCAGTGTGAATACGCATGTGTCGAACTAAGTCAGATTTAAGAGTAAAAGTTTTAAAACAACTTTCACATTTAAATGGTTTTTCACCAGTGTGAATACGCATGTGTTTAACTAAGTAAGATTTAACTGTAAACGATTTAGAGCAAATGTCACATTTAAATGGTTTTTCACTAGTGTGAAAACGCAGGTGTTGAATTAAGCCAGATTGATGTCTAAAAGATTTAAAACAAATTTCACACTCAAATGGTTTTTCACCAGTGTGAATACACATGTGTTGAACTAAGATAGATCTAAGATTAAAAGTTTTAAAACAAATTGTACACTTAAACGGTTTTTCGCCAGTGTGAATACGCTTGTGCTTAGTTAGGCTACATTTAAGAGTAAAAGATTTAAAACAAATTTCACACTTAAATGGATCTTCATCAGTGTGAAAACGCATGTGTTGATCCAAGGTATATTTAACTGTAAACGATTTAAAACAAATTTCACACTTAAATGGTTTTTCGCCAGTGTGAATATGCATGTGCTGAACTAAGTCAGATTTAAGAGTAAAGGATTTAGAACAACTTTCACATTTAAATGGTTTTTCACCAGTGTGAATAGGTATATGTTGAACTAAGTTAGATTCAAGATTAAAAGTTTTAAAACAAATTCCACACTTAAATGGTTTTTCACCTCGGTGATAACACAAATGCATAATTAAGTTTTCTTTTTTTGAAAAATATTCAAAACAAATAGTACATTTGAATTGCTTTTTCCGACAAGTATAGCGGCACAATTGGGCATTTTCAACAATTCCACGTGAGTATGGCTTGTAATTATCGATACCATTTAACTGAGCACAGTTTTTGGTTTCTTCCAACTCTTCTTTCACTTTATTTTCAACTATTTCAATTTCATATTTCACTTCCTCATTTAGATTGATCAAGTTACTAGTATCTCTCCTAATTAATTGAGTCTTACATAATTGCTTATTCCTTAAAAAATGTATTGAATAGTGATAAGAATATTCCAGTTGGTTTGTATATAAATTCCCACAAACTGCACAGATAATAATTCCTCGTCTCTTTATATGTTTCGCTATCAATGAACTTTCTGTAAATAAAAAATAAATTGAAGGACACAACAACAAAAATAGTAAGGAAGTGCTAGAATTCGTTAAGTAAAGCAAAAAGTCGGTGAACCTTGTTACTGTAAACAAAACGTTGATATACGTGCTTTCCTTTGTACATGCTTAAACAATGCCCTGAGCTACCCCAGAATGGAAAAAATCTGTACCCCTTTCTAGACCTACCTATACTTGAAAAATGTAGCATTTTATACTTTAAGGTTAATACGTTTCACTTACCTCTGAATTTAATTCTTCTTCTACGTTTCCCATACGAATAGTTCAATTTATTTTCGATGCTCTCAATAATACTATTTTCTTGTTTAATCGAAACATTAGAATCTTCAAAAGTTATATCATTATTTAAATCGACATTTACCTCTTGTTTAATTGGTCTTATGAGATTCGTTTCTACAATAAAATTATTCATAACGTGCACCTCTTGATCAAGTTCTTGTTTAATAAAGTCGATATCAAAAGTATGTTCCTCAATTTCAATTTCCTCCTTAAATATAGGAAGAGCTGCTTGATTTGTCTCCATTATTAAGAATATATACAAATCAACAAATTCTGCTACTATCAGTTACAATAAAAACATTAAGCAAAGAATACCTAACTAACAAGAAGCGAAACGGATAAAAACGAGTTCACAGACGCCATGTTTTAAATTAGTCGTCATATGTCATGCGATCACATTTAGGCCTCTTGCTTATGGTCTTTACAGACCCAATTTAGAATAGAGTACTTGTAGGTTGAAATTATTGTCTTAAATGATGATCTATTTCACGTTTATATTGTCACGAAAAGTGCAGAAATAGTTACTGATGGGAAAATATCGAAAAATATCTATATAATACATTTACATTTGATAAAACACAACTTTATGCTAAAATACTTTTTCTCAGTGTGATTCGAGTAAAGCTGTAAGCATTTATTATGGTTCTCAGTGTATCCCAAAGTTAGCTGTCACCTTCAAGGTTATTTATTTTTGCCCCTCCAACATCAAAGGATTTCTGGTTGTTGTGTATTCTATGGTATAAGTAATACAAATAATAACAGAGATCTTCTTCTTCTTTTTCCTTTATTGGGTAATAAAGGAGAAAGAAGAAGAGTTTCTTACGTTAGGTTGGAGTGAGGGGGGTCGCGCAGCAAAAAATCTTACCGTTACGCTATGTGACGTCATGTTACGTCATGCGGTGTTACATGCGGTATACTCGGTAATAGGTCTGGGGGATCTGGGGGATCGCGCAGCGAAAAGTCTGACCGTTATATTATGTTTTTGTTAAATGAAGTTTCATTTAGAGTAAAATAAATTCTTATATTAAGATGTGTGTATTTATTTATTGATTCAATCAGTCAATTAAAAAAATATATAAAAATATTAAAAAGATCATACAACATTAAAAGGAACTAAAGTTCCTACCGTTCTAGCCCGCATGCACGCATGCGCATTTCTGGTGACTCTAACATGTCGGGGTAAAAAAACGTGCTTATTTCTAGTAGGCAAAAATCAGTTTGGATGACGTACGTCACTTCAACTATCATCTTTTGAAACCAAATTACTAAATTTTTGTACAGCTTGAAAACTTTTTAAAAGTTAATCAACTAAAAATGCAGGTTGAACAAAATTGGACAAAAATTATAATTCCAAGCGGTACAGTAGATCCTTCCCAAAGTGCAATCATTGAAGTACCGGCTAATCTGAAAGGTGCGCACGTTGTTATAGCAAAAAATAGGGTAAGATATATATATGCTCCAACCAAATAATTGTCGCTTAAATTTACTCTGTTTAAGGGAGGACCAGTAGGAGAAAATGGTGCGCCTCAAGGTGGAGATGAAATTGAACTAGAGGTAACATCAGACAAAGAAAAAGAAATGATAGAATCGATATTAAACTACGAGGAAGAGCGAGAAAGGTTAGTGATAGCTCCAGTTCGTCAGAAATATAGACTGGTAGATCAAATGGAATACGTAGAAACGGGTGTAATACGCAAAGATATTACTGACTTTCAACAAGCTAGACGGAAATTAGTGTTTGACGTTCACAGTATTATTTCCACACTACCAGACGTAAACAGAGGTACTTTCCATAGCTTTTATAGTTGAATTAATATTGAAGGTTTCTACCTACTAATATGAAATCATTCTCTTTTAGTTATTGGAAGAAGATAAAAAGTTGGATTAGCAACAAATTAATACTCTATACTACACTTGTGACAATTCCCAAAAATAAATAAATACTGACAATTTAAAATTTCTTTTATTTCAAAAATACCATATATATATATATAAAAGAAGCAGAAGGGTAGTTACGGCTGACTAGTTGAAAAATAAACTATGAATTTTTTATGGGGCACAGCCAAAATGATTTGTTGATGGTAAAGAAGACTCTTTTTTACTAATCCAAGCCTTCGATAATGTTTATTTAGCCTTGAAAATGATAATAAACATTATCCAAAGCTTGGATTAGTAAAAAAGAGTCTTCTTTACCATCAACAAATCATTTTGGCTGTGCCCCATAAAATATTTATAGTATATATATATATATATATATATATATATATATATATATACTATAATAGCTGTATTTCTAAGGTAAGTATTTTATTAATTTACATTAGTGAACTTTATTAATAAAATTATATGTGTGTGAAAGTATTAACATAGTTAATCAGATTATCTGAATTGGCAGCTATAGAGGAGTTTTCGTGTTCTTGAAGGGTATCAGTGGGGCTCAATAGTGAACTGTCCGAATACAAAGAGGCTGGGGTTGAATAATTGCTGCTGCTGTACGGTGGAATAGTTGCAGGAGCAAGGTGAGGCTGCTGCTGGACAGGAACGTCAAATAGAGTCATGAAATTTTCGAAAATCCACTTTTCAAAACAAAAAATACTCATAACTCGACAAATAGGAAAGATAGAACGTTCTAGTCTTCACCAATCGATAGAGGGGACAATTTTACATATTTAAGTGAATTTTGAGTCCATATTTACAAGGATTAAGGGAGTTAGAAAAAATCAATTTGTATCGCGAAATATTTCCATAGCTACCCCCTTTGTTCTAAATTTTCGACAAAAAAAAATTAAAAAATGCTAAAAATTCGTAAAGAGGGGTTTTTTTGGCTAAAAAATCGACTGGCACAATCAGTTTTGTGATAAAATCATTATTTCGCCTTCAAATAGAGTCATGAAATTTTCGAAAATCCACTTTTCAAAACAAAAAATACTCATAACTCGACTAATAGGAAAGATAGAACGTTCTAGTCTTCACCAATCGATAGAGGGGACAATTTTACATATTTTAGTGGATTTTGAGTATATATTTCCAAGGATTAAGGGAGTTAGAAAAAAGCAATTTGTATCGCAAAATATTTCCATACCTACCCCTTTGTTCCAAATTTTCGACAAAAAAAATTGAAAAATGCTAAAAATTCGTGAAGAGGGGTTTTTTGGGCCGAAAAATCGACTTTCACACTACACGGTTTTAAACGTGCGGTTAAAAACCGTACGCCTGTTGAAATGGAGAAAGGCATGGGGTCTTTCACATTATGCGGCTACGGTTAAATGCAGCATTAACAGCGCATTTGCAGTTCAGTTTGTGTTTATTGTTTTAAGTGGAATTAAGAATTGCCAATTAACTGTAAAACACATCCTAGTAGAATGCCCAATTTTCAACCAAGCAAGGACAAAAAATAATATTAGCAATAAATTAGATGTAGTACTCGGTGTAAATTGTAATGTCCAAAATTTAATAACCTATCTCAAAGACATAAATATTTTATCCAAATTGTAATCTAGAATAATTATATTGTCGCTAATAACCCTAGAGGTTGATGCGACTGAAAATGAAAATAAAAAAAAAAAAAATTAAGAATTGATGATATTGATGCTGAAGTTTTAATAACCTTGGTCGAAGCAAGACCGGTTGGCGAGAAGTTTCCCTAGCAATTAAGGAAGATTTTCATCTAATGGAGGAAAAAGTTAAAAATGCGTTTGGTAAACCTATATATTTTACATTATGTATTTAGAAACTGTAATATCCCCGTAAATTCATATCTTTGACATTCCAGCATTTGTCATAAAATATCTACAAAGCGTGTTTCTAATGTTGTTAGCTGTCAATCCTCCTCTTATGTTAGCGTCTCGGGGCAAGTCCTCCAAACCATTAATGGATGTGGTATCGTCTACAGGAATCCATCCCTGTCACGTACAAAATTGTGTAACACAATAAAAGTTTTAGAAATTTTCAAAGCAAAATCTGGTTGTACATTTAAAGGTCGGTGTAGTACGCGCCACTTATTGGTGAGGATGCCAAAAGCACATTCCACATATCAACTTGCTCGGCACAACCGATAATTAAATATTCGTTGCTCGATTGTTAAGTGTGTTCCTTCAAAAGGCCGCAGCAAATGTTTGTGTAGTCCAAATGCTTCGTCCCCGACGAAAAGTACGATACTTTTGGATTTTCCGTGCCAGGTAGACATTTTTCGTTTGGTAATTGCTGATATTATAATAATTGCTTTCTATTGACTTCCAAAAACTGAAGCGTTTGAATATTGCAGAGTCACAGTCTTTGCCAGAACTTCCTATGTCGACATAAGTAAACAAAACTATAAAACAAAGATGAGTTCGAAATGCGAATGGAAGCACACAAACCATGCAGCAAAATGTCATTTTTACTTAGTCTCAAGCCTCATTTGGACAAATTTGATGAACAGGATTATCTTCAGTTTCAGCTGGGGGTACTCAAAGTTAAAGAAGAAATAAATGGACCAAAAAAGACAATATCATCTCAACAGCCTCCTTCGTGCGACCAACAAACACGTTTCATGCCTTACAACCAATGTCATGCTTTTTCTCATTCACCCAGGGAAGCCATGTCTTCTTACCATACGCTTCATAGTTATCCTGCGCCACTCACACCAAACCTCGGTTTTTCTCATCTTCCAGAAGCATCTTACCAGTCAAATGGTTTTGGACAAGTACAACCGTCACCTAGTAATAGTGATAGCCTTCCACCAGTAACCCAGTTGTACCAGAAGTTTGGGGAAAGCCTCGCTTCACAAGATGACTGTCTTACCAGACAATTATTAAGTTCAAATCCTGATAGTTTTGACTTTTCTTTCTCATAATATGAGTAATTAAAATGCAAACAAGAAATGAATAAATGATTAAAATATTTATTTTTCTGTTTTTACTTACCTTAACGTGACAGCCAACATTTGAACAGGGTGTATGCAATTTCGAAATTGTGTATTTTGTCTTTGTAGCACATCTTTTAGTTTCCTATGCAATTCGTCAAAACAGCAAATAGACATTCGGAAATAGTTTCATCGTTTCTCAAATCTTCAAAGAATGTATAGAATAATCCTATTTCCTTTCTCCTCTGATTAAAGGGGTGCACCCAAAACAGGCGATATCGTACCTACTATTCTTTTTCGGCGACGATGAAGCAACCACAAAGCACAATGCAAAAACAACAATGTGTGCGGCAAAAACTCATTAAAACCTTTTAATGTGAAAGAAGCGTTATACTCATATGGTTTAAAAAGGATTCTGCATATTTCTAAATGAATATAAGAGTAAATTCGCTAACGTTGTCGATACATTACGAATATCTCATTTTTCTAACCTAAAACCAAAACCTCACATTACGCTCTATTCGATTTCTTAAAACCGCCATGTTTTTCGTATTTTGTATTAGGATCGCAGAAACGTGAAGAGATATCAGAAGCAGCAGTCAACCGCAACGATGTGCATTTAAATATGTAATTTATTAAATACAACATCCTGGCGCCATCTATGTCATAGTAGTAAAAGTGGTATTCTGCTTAATAATATAGTGTGGGTACGTAGTCATGTAACAGTACTGACTATATTAGAGGTAACTACAAAAGACTGCTTTGACTACTTCCATGAAGATGACGAAATATGCTAACTTTATGAATTTTTAAATTAATAGTATTATAAAAGTTTATTGCGGTCCTAAAATATTGTAAATTCATTTTAAGTAATTTGAAACTGTGTAATCGAGTAGGAGCAGTAGTCAACCATAACCATATGCATTTAAATATAGAATTTATAAAAAACAACATTCTGACGCCATCTATGCGAGGGTAGGTGAAGTAGTCTTTTCTATAATATAGTAACCTATTACCAATTCCAAATTCAATATAAATAATTATGATTTTTGTCATAAAATCAATCCGTTATAGAGTTCTAAATTATTGTAATTTAATGACAATATTTTCGAAAGCTGATAGAATATTATGAGACTATTAATTTCGAGATTCATTAAAATAGCATACTGCGTCATCTATGTGGAAGTAGCCAAAGTAGGATTGTGTTCACTATAGTAACCTATAAGCAATTCTAACTTCACTGCAAAACATTGATGTTTCCGTCTAAGCATCAATCGGTTACATGATTTTGATTATTTCAAATCATTTGTAATATAATTACGGGATTTTCCTAAGTTGATAGAGTTTTATAATACTATTAATTTAAAAATCCATGCAAATGACATGCTGCCCCACCTATGTAAAAGTAGCCGAAGTAGTCTTTAGTTCCAAAAATGTAGTGATCTATCGGGTATACTCTGATAAAATATTATTCTGCAAAATACTACTTCTGCTTCTTTTACATAGGTGGTGCCAGCATGTTGTTTTTCATTTTTTCATAAATTTTCAAAATATATTTTAATTGGTGCCACCACCTCCTCATGTTTAATTTAGAAATATTTTAAATATTCTTTATTATAATAATATTTAAGCAATAATTATTATCAAATCATTACAATTATTTAAATTTTGAATTTTATTTGACAGTGACAGGTGATAACACCACAGATCACCTACGTCGACACCATGTCGACACATTACGAATTTCTCATTCCTCTAACCTATGGAGGGTACTCTCCATACTCTAATCTAATGTTTACTCTCTATCTGATTTCTTAAATCCGCCATGTTTTTCGTATTTTGTATTAGGATCGCAGAAACGTGAGGAGATATCAGAAGCATCAGTCAACCGCACGATGTGCATTTAAATATAAAATTCATGGAAAACATCATCCTGGCGCCATCTATGTCAGAGTAGACAATACAGTATATTCATTAACGTAGTGACCTATTGACAAATCTGAATTTATTTTGAAAAAATATGATTTCTGTTAAATAATTAGTCGATTACACAGTTTTAAGTTGTTTAAAATGAATTTACAATATTTTAGGACCATAATATACTTCTATAATACTATTAATTTGAAAAGTCATAAAGATAGCATACTGCGACATCTTTATGGAAGTAGTCAAAGCAGTCTTTTGTAGTTACCTCTAAAATATTTAATACTGTTATATGACTACGCATCCACACTATATTATTGAGTAAAATACTACTTTTGCTACTATCATATAGATGGCGCCAGAATGTTGTATTAAATAAATTTCATATTTAAAAGCACATCGTTGCGGTTGACTGCTGCTTCTGATATCTCTTCACGCCTCTGCGATCCTAATACAAAAGACGAAAAACATGGCGGTTTTAAGAAATCGAATAGAGCGTAATGTTAGGTTTTGGTTTTAGGTTAGAAAAATGGGATATTCGTAATGTATCCACAACGTTGGCGAATTTACTCTTATATTCATTTATAAATACGCAGAATCCTTTTTAAAATATACGGAGTGTGCATAAAGTAACGTAACTTGCTAATATTTCGATTTCCGTTAGGTTTACAAAAAAAAATGTTGAATAAAAGTTTTTTCAAATAATCCAGACCGTCTGCATAAGTCGTTTAGAAGTATACAGGGTGCACCGTTGCTCTAAAATAACTTATTAACATATTTTTTTAAATAGTACACCATGTATATATTTTCAGATTTTCATAATTTATTAAATAACAAATACAACCAACAAGACCGCATAATTCTACCTTTAATAATTATTCCAAAGTTACATTGGTTTGAATCTAAAATTATAAAAAAAAAATGTTTATGTCAAAAAAGTAGTACGTTTTTCTGTTAGAGTTAGAAAAAAGCAATTTGTATCGCAAAATATTTCCATACCTACCCCTTTGTTCTAAATTTTCGACAAAAAATATATAAAAAATGCTAAAAATTCGTAAAGAGGGGTTTTTTGGGCCGAAAAATCGTCTGGCAAATCTTGACAATTTTTTTAAGTCTTAAACTTCAAAATATTTTCGTAAGTTCCAAATTGTCAATCTTTTTAAAGGCGTGAAATAGGGAAAAAATTAGTTAAATATAATAATTCTTGATCACGATGTTTGTTGAAACTCTATTTTTAAAGTTTCGGTAGCGGTCCAGCTGCCGTTATCAAGAATAATGAAAAATAATAAATTTTCGAATCATCGAAAATTGATTATTTTCGATTAATCGATTATTTTCGATTAACCGATTATTTTCGATTAATCGATTATTTTCGATTAATCGATTACTTTCGATTAATCGATTATTTTCGATTATTCGATTATTTTCGATTAATCGATTATTTTCGATTAATCGATGATAATCGATTAATCGATTTTTTTCGATTGATCGATTATTTTCGATTAATCGATTTTTGTCGATTGATCAATTAATCGATTATCATCGATTAATCGAAAATAATCGATTAATCGAAAATAATCGATTATTTTATATAATCGATAATCGATTATGTTTTTTGATAATCGCCCAGCCCTAATTTTGAGTCGATATTGCCAAGGATTAAGGGAGTTAGAAAAAAGCAATTTGTTTCTCAAAATATTTCCATACCTACCCCTTTGTTCTAAATTTTCGACAAAAAAAAATAAAAAATGCTTAAAATTCGTAAAGAGGGGTTTTTTTGGCCAAAAAATCGACTGGCACAATCAGTTTTGTGATAAAATCATTATTTCGCCTTCAAATAGAGTCATGAAATTTTCGAAAATCCACTTTTCAAAACAAAAAATACTCATAACTCGACTAATAGGAAAGATAGAACGTTCCAGTCTTCACCAATCGATAGAGGGGACAATTTTACATATTTTAGTGAATTTTGAGTCTATATTTGCAAGGATTATGGGAGTTAGAAAAAATCAATGTGTATCGCAAAATATTTCCATAGCTACCCCCTTTGTTCTAAATTTTCGACAAAAAAATTATAAAAAATGCTAAAAATTCGTAAAGGGGGTTTTTTTGGCCAAAAAATCGACTGGCACAATCAGTTTTGTGATAAAATCATTATTTCGCCTTCAAATAGAGTCATGAAATTTTCGAAAATCCACGTTTCAAAACAAAAAATACTCATAACTCGACAAATAGGAAAGATAGAACGTTCTAGTCTTCACCAATCGATAGAGGGGACAATTTTACATATTTTAGTGAATTTTGAGTCTATATTTCCAAGGATTATGGGAGTTAGAAAAAATCAATTTATATCGCAAAATATTTCCATAGCTACCCCCTTTGTTCTAAATTTTCGACAAAAAAAAATTAAAAAATGCTAAAAATTCGTAAAGAGGGGTTTTTTTGGCTAAAAAATCGACTGGCACAATCAGTTTTGTGATAAAATCATTATTTCGCCTTCAAATAGAGTCATGAAATTTTCGAAAATCCACTTTTCAAAACAAAAAATACTCATAACTCGACAAATAAGAAAGATAGAACGTTCTAGTCTTCACTAATCGGTAGAGGGGACGATTTTACATATTTTAGTGTATTTTGAGTCCATATTTCCAAGGATTAAGGGAGTTAGAAAAAAGCAATTTGTATCGCAAAATATTTCCATACCTACCCCTTTGTTCTAAATTTTCGACAAAAAAAATATAAAAAATGCTAAAAATTCGTAAAGAGGGGTTTTTTTGGCCAAAAAATCGACTGGCACAATCAGTTTTGTGATAAAATCATTATTTCGCCTTCAAATAGAGTCATGAAATTTTCGAAAATCCACTTTTCAAAACAAAAAATACTCATAACTCGACAAATAGGAAAGATAGAACGTTCTAGTCTTCACCAATCGATAGAGGGGACAATTTTACATATTTTAGTGAATTTTTGAGTCTATATTTCCAATGATTATGGGAGTTAGAAAAAAACAATTTGTATCGCAAAATATTTCCATTTTCGACAAAAAAATTATAAAAAATGCTAAAAATTCGTAAAGAGGGGTTTTTTTGGCCAAAAAATCGACTGGCACAATCAGTTTTGTGATAAAATCATTATTTCGCCTTCAAATAGAGTCATGAAATTTTCGAAAATCCACTTTTCAAAACAAAAAATACTCATAACTCGACAAATAGGAAAGATAGAACGTTCTAGTTTTCACCAATCGATAGAGGGGACAATTTTACATATTTTAGTGAATTTTTGAGTCTATATTTCCAATGATTATGGGAGTTAGAAAAAAACAATTTGTATCGCAAAATATTTCCATTTTCGACAAAAAAATTATAAAAAATGCTAAAAATTCGCAGAGGGGTTTTTTTGGCCAAAAAATCGACTGGCACAATCAGTTTTGTGATAAAATCATTATTTCGCCTTCAAATAGAGTCATGAAATTTTCGAAAATCCACTTTTCAAAACAAAAAATACTCATAACTCGACAAATAGGAAAGATAGAACGTTCTAGTCTTCACCAATCGATAGAGGGGACAATTTTACATATTTTAGTGAATTTTTGAGTCTATATTTCCAATGATTATGGGAGTTAGAAAAAAACAATTTGTATCGCAAAATATTTCCATTTTCGACAAAAAAATTATAAAAAATGCTAAAAATTCGTAAAGAGGGGTTTTTTTGGCCAAAAAATCGACTGGCACAATCAGTTTTGTGATAAAATCATTATTTCGCCTTCAAATAGAGTCATGAAATTTTCGAAAATCCACTTTTCAAAACAAAAAATACTCATAACTCGACAAATAGGAAAGATAGAACGTTCTAGTTTTCACCAATCGATAGAGGGGACAATTTTACATATTTTAGTGAATTTTTGAGTCTATATTTCCAATGATTATGGGAGTTAGAAAAAAACAATTTGTATCGCAAAATATTTCCATTTTCGACAAAAAAATTATAAAAAATGCTAAAAATTCGCAAAGAGGGGTTTTTTTGGCCAAAAAATCGACTGGCACAATCAGTTTTGTGATAAAATCATTATTTCGCCTTCAAATAGAGTCATGAAATTTTCGAAAATCCACTTTTCAAAACAAAAAATACTCATAACTCGACAAATAGGAAAGATAGAACGTTCTAGTCTTCACCAATCGATAGAGGGGACAATTTTACATATTTTAGTGAATTTTTGAGTCTATATTTCCAAGGATTATGGGAGTTAGAAAAAATCAATTTGTATCGCAAAATATTTCCATAGCTACCCCCTTTGTTCTAAATTTTCGACAAAAAAATTATAAAAAATGCTGAAAATTCGCAAAGAGGGGTTTTTTTGGCCAAAAAATCGACTGGCACAATCAGTTTTGTGATAAAATCATTATTTCGCCTTCAAATAGAGTCATGAAATTTTCGAAAATCCACTTTTCAAAACAAAAAATACTCATAACTCGACAAATAGGAAAGATAGAACGTTCTAGTCTTCACCAATCGATAGAGGGGACAATTTTACATATTTTAGTGAATTTTTGGGTCTATATTTCCAAGGATTATGGGAGTTAGAAAAAATCAATTTGTATCGCAAAATATTTCCATAGCTACCCCCTTTGTTCTAAATTTTCGACAAAAAAATTATAAAAAATGCTGAAAATTCGTAAGGAGGGGTTTTTTTGGCCAAAAAATCGACTGGCACAATCAGTTTTGTGATAAAATCATTATTTCGCCTTCAAATAGTGACATGAAATTTTCGAAAATCCACTTTTCAAAACAAAAAATACTCATAACTCGACAAATAAGAAAGATAGAACGTTCTAGTCTTCACTAATCGATAGAAGGGACGATTTTACATATTTTAGTGTATTTTGAGTCCATATTTCCAAGGATTAAGGGAGTTAGAAAAAAGCAATTTGTATCGCAAAATATTTCCATAGCTACCCCCTTTGTTCTAAATTTTCGATAAAAAAATAATTAAAAATGCTAAAAATTCGTAAAGAGGGGTTTTTTTAGCCAAAAAATCGACTGGCAAAATCAGTTTTGTGATAAAATCATTATTTCGCCTTCAAATAGAGTCATGAAATTTTCGAAAATCCACTTTTCAAAACAAAAAATACTCATAACTCCACAAATAGGAAAGATAGAACGTTCTAGTCTTCACCAATCGATAGAGGGGACAATTTTACATATTTTAGTGAATTTTGAGTTAATATTTCCGAGGATTATGGGAGTTAGAAAAAATCAATTTGTATCGCAAAATATTTCCATACCTACCCCTTTGTTCTAAATTTTCGACAAAAAAAATATAAAAAATGCTAAAAATTCGTAAAGAGGGGATTTTTGGGCCGAAAAATCGACTGGCACAATCAGTTTTGTGATAAAATCATTATTTCGCCTTCAAATAGAGTCATGAAATTTTCGAAAATCCACTTTTCAAAACAAAAAGCACTCATAACTCAACTAATAGGAAAGATAGAACGTTCTAGTCTTCACCAATCGATAGAGGGGACAATTTTACATATTTTAGTGAATTTTGAGTCCATATTTCCAAGGATTAAGGGAGTTAGAGAAAATCAATTTGTATCGCAAAATATTTCCATAGCTACCCCCTTTGTTCTAAATTTTCGACAAAAAAATTATAAAAAATGCTAAAAATTTGTAAAGAGGGGTTTTTTTGGCCAAAAAATCGACTGGCACAATCAATTTTGTGATAAAATCATTATTTCGCCTTCAAATAGAGTCATGAAATTTTCGAAAATCCACTTTTCAAAACAAAAAGTACTCATAACTCGACTAATAGGAAATATAGAACGTTCTAGTCTTCACCAATCGATAGAGGGGACAATTTTACATATTTTAGTGAATTTTGAGTCCATATTTCCAAAGATTAAGGGAGTTAGAAAAAAGCAATTTGTATCGCAAAATATTTCCATAGCTACCCCCTTTGTTCTAAATTTTCGACAAAAAAATTATAAAAAATGCTAAAAATTCGTAAAGGGGGTTTTTTTGGCCAAAAAATCGACTGGCACAATCAGTTTTGTGATAAAATCATTATTTCGCCTTCAAATAGAGTCATGAAATTTTCGAAAATCCACTTTTCAAAACAAAAAGTACTCATAACTCGACTAATAGGAAAGATAGAACGTTCTAGTCTTCACCAATCGATAGAGGGGACAATTTTACATATTTAAGTGAATTTTGAGTCGATATTTCCAAGGATTAAGGGAGTTAGAAAAAAGCAATTTGTATCGCAAAATATTTCCATACCTACCCCCTTTGTTCTAAATTTTCGACAAAAAAATTATAAAAAATGCTAAAAATTAGTAAAGAGGGGTTTTTTTGGCCAAAAAATCGACTGGCACAATCAGTTTTGTGATAAAATAATTATTTCGCCTTCAAATAGAGTCATGAAATTTTCGAAAATCCACTTTTCAAAACAAAAAGTACTCATAACTCGACTAATAGGAAAGATAGAACGTTCTAGTCTTTACCAATCGATAGAGGGGACAATTTTACATATTTTAGTGAATTTTGTGTCGATATTTCCAAGGATTAAGGGAGTTAGAAAAAAGCAATTTGTATCGCAAAATATTTCCATACCTACCCCCTTTGTTCTAAATTTTCGACAAAAAAATTATAAAAAATGCTAAAAATTAGTAAAGAGGGGTTTTTTTGGCCAAAAAATCGACTGGCACAATCAGTTTTGTGATAAAATAATTATTTCGCCTTCAAATAGAGTCATGAAATTTTCGAAAATCCACTTTTCAAAACAAAAAGTACTCATAACTCGACTAATAGGAAAGATAGAACGTTCTAGTCTTTACCAATCGATAGAGGGGACAATTTTACATATTTAAGTGAATTTTGAGTCGATATTTCCAAGGATTAAGGGAGTTAGAAAAAAGCAATTTGTATCGCAAAATATTTCCATACCTACCCCCTTTGTTCTAAATTTTCGACAAAAAAATTATAAAAAATGCTAAAAATTAGTAAAGAGGGGTTTTTTTGGCCAAAAAATCGACTGGCACAATCAGTTTTGTGATAAAATAATTATTTCGCCTTCAAATAGAGTCATGAAATTTTCGAAAATCCACTTTTCAAAACAAAAAGTACTCATAACTCGACTAATAGGAAAGATAGAACGTTCTAGTCTTCACCAATCGATAGAGGGGACAATTTTACATATTTTAGTGAATTTTGTGTCGATATTTCCAAGGATTAAGGGAGTTAGAAAAAAGCAATTTGTATCGCAAAATATTTCCATACCTACCCCCTTTGTTCTAAATTTTCGACAAAAAAATTATAAAAAATGCTAAAAATTAGTAAAGAGGGGTTTTTTTGGCCAAAAAATCGACTGGCACAATCAGTTTTGTGATAAAATAATTATTTCGCCTTCAAATAGAGTCATGAAATTTTCGAAAATCCACTTTTCAAAACAAAAAGTACTCATAACTCGACTAATAGGAAAGATAGAACGTTCTAGTCTTTACCAATCGATAGAGGGGACAATTTTACATATTTTAGTGAATTTTGAGTCCATATTTCCAAGGATTAAGGGAGTTAGAAAAAAGCAATTTGTATCGCAAAATATTTCCATACCTACCCCTTTGTTCTAAATTTTCGACAAAAAAAATATAAAAAATGCTAAAAATTCGTAAAGAGGGGATTTTTGGGCCGAAAAATCGACTGGCATAATCAGTTTTGTGATAAAATCATTATTTCGCCTTCAAATAGAGTCATGAAATTTTCGAAAATCCACTTTTCAAAACAAAAAATCCTCATAACTCGACTAATAGGAAAGATAGAACGTTCTAGTCTTCACCAATCGATAGAGGGGACAATTTTACATATTTTAGTGAATTTTGAGTCCATATTTCCAAGGATTAAGGGAGTTAGAGAAAATCAATTTGTATCGCAAAATATTTCCATAGCTACCCCCTTTGTTCTAAATTTTCGACAAAAAAATTATAAAAAATGCTAAAAATTTGTAAAGAGGGGTTTTTTTGGCCAAAAAATCGACTGGCACAATCAATTTTGTGATAAAATCATTATTTCGCCTTCAAATAGAGTCATGAAATTTTCGAAAATCCACTTTTCAAAACAAAAAGTACTCATAACTCGACTAATAGGAAAGATAGAACGTTCTAGTCTTTACCAATCGATAGAGGGGACAATTTTACATGTTTTAGTGAATTTTGAGTCGATATTTCCAAGGATTAAGGGAGTTAGAAAAAAGCAATTTGTATCGCAAAATATTTCCATACCTACCCCCTTTGTTCTAAATTTTCGACAAAAAAATTATAAAAAATGCTGAAAATTCGTAAAGAGGGGTTTTTTTGGCCAAAAAATCGACTGGCACAATCAGTTTTGTGATAAAATAATTATTTCGCCTTCAAATAGAGTCATGAAATTTTCGAAAATCCACTTTTCAAAACAAAAAATCCTCATAACTCGACTAATAGGAAAGATAGAACGTTCTAGTCTTCACCAATCGATAGAGGGGACAATTTTACATATTTTAGTGAATTTTGAGTCCATATTTCCAAGGATTAAGGGAGTTAGAAAAAATCAATTTGTATCGCAAAATATTTCCATAGCTACCCCCTTTGTTCTAAATTTTCGACAAAAAAATTATAAAAAATGCTAAAAATTCGTAAGGAGGGGTTTTTTGGAAAGAAAAATCGACTGGCACAATCAGTTTTGTGATAAAATCATTATTTCGCCTTCAAATAGAGTCATGAAATTTTCGAAAATCCACTTTTCAAAACAAAAAATCCTCATAACTCGACTAATAGGGAAGATAGAACGTTCTAGTCTTCACCAATCGATAGAGGGGACAATTTTACATATTTTAGTGAATTTTGAGTCGATATTTCCAAGGATTAAGGGAGTTAGAAAAAAGCAATTTGTATCGCAAAATATTTCCATACCTACCCCCTTTGTTCTAAATTTTCGACAAAAAAATTATAAAAAATGCTGAAAATTCGTAAAGAGGGGTTTTTTTGGCCAAAAAATCGACTGGCACAATCAGTTTTGTGATAAAATAATTATTTCGCCTTCAAATAGAGTCATGAAATTTTCGAAAATCCACTTTTCAAAACAAAAAATCCTCATAACTCGACTAATAGGAAAGATAGAACGTTCTAGTCTTCACCAATCGATAGAGGGGACAATTTTACATATTTTAGTGAATTTTGAGTCCATATTTCCAAGGATTAAGGGAGTTAGAAAAAATCAATTTGTATCGCAAAATATTTCCATAGCTACCCCCTTTGTTCTAAATTTTCGACAAAAAAATTATAAAAAATGCTAAAAATTCGTAAAGAGGGTTTTTTTTGGCCAAAAAATTGACTGACACAATCAGTTTTGTGATAAAATAATTATTTCGCCTTCAAATACAGTCATGAAATTTTCGAAAATCCACTTTTCAAAACAAAAAATCCTCATAACTCGACTAATAAGAAAGATAGAACGTTCTAGTCTTCACCAATCGATAGAGGGGACAATTTTACATATTTTAGTGAATTTTGAGTCCATATTTCCAAGGATTAAGGAGTTAGAAAAAATCAATTTGTATCGCAAAATATTTCCATAGCTACCCCCTTTGTTCTAAATTTTCGACAAAAAAATTATAAAAAATGCTAAAAATTCGTAAGGAGGGGTTTTTTGGAAAGAAAAATCGACTGGCACAATCAGTTTTGTGATAAAATCATTATTTCGCCTTCAAATAGAGTCATGAAATTTTCGAAAATCCACTTTTCAAAACAAAAAATCCTCATAACTCGACTAATAGGGAAGATAGAACGTTCTAGTCTTCACCAATCGATAGAGGGGACAATTTTACATATTTTAGTAATTTTGAGTCCATATTTCCAACGATTAAGGGAGTTAGAAAAAAGCAATTTGTATCGCAAAATATTTCCATACCTACCCCCTTTGTTCTAAATTTTCGACAAAAAAATTATAAAAAATGCTAAAAATTCGTAAAGAGGGTTTTTTTTGGCCAAAAAATCGACTGACACAATCAGTTTTGTGATAAAATAATTATTTCGCCTTCAAATAGAGTCATGAAATTTTCGAAAATCCACTTTTCAAAACAAAAAATCCTCATAACTCGACTAATAGGAAAGATAGAACGTTCTAGTCTTCACCAATCGATAGAGGGGACAATTTTACATATTTTAGTGAATTTTGAGTCCATATTTCCAAGGATTAAGGGAGTTAGAAAAAATCAATTTGTATCGCAAAATATTTCCATAGCTACCCCCTTTGTTCTAAATTTTCGACAAAAAAATTATAAAAAATGCTAAAAATTCGTAAGGAGGGGTTTTTTGGAAAGAAAAATCGACTGGCACAATCAGTTTTGTGATAAAATCATTATTTCGCCTTCAAATAGAGTCATGAAATTTTCGAAAATCCACTTTTCAAAACAAAAAATCCTCATAACTCGACTAATAGGAAAGATAGAACGTTCTAGTCTTCACCAATCGATAGAGGGGACAATTTTACATATTTTAGTGAATTTTGAGTCCATATTTCCAAGGATTAAGGGAGTTAGAAAAAATCAATTTGTATCGCAAAATATTTCCATACCTACCCCTTTGTTCTAAATTTTCGACAAAAAAAATATAAAAAATGCTAAAAATTCGTAAAGAGGGGATTTTTGGGCCGAAAAATCGACTGGCACAATCAGTTTTGTGATAAAATCATTATTTCGCCTTCAAATAGAGTCATGAAATTTTCGAAAATCCACTTTTCAAAACAAAACATCCTCATAACTCGACTAATAGGGAAGATAGAACGTTCTAGTCTTCACCAATCGATAGAGGGGACAATTTTACATATTTTAGTGAATTTTGAGTCGATATTTCCAAGGATTAAGGGAGTTAGAAAAAAGCAATTTGTATCGCAAAATATTTCCATACCTACCCCCTTTGTTCTAAATTTTCGACAAAAAAATTATAAAAAATGCTGAAAATTCGTAAAAAGGGGTTTTTTTGGCCAAAAAATCGACTGGCACAATCAGTTTTGTGATAAAATAATTATTTCGCCTTCAAATAGAGTCATGAAATTTTCGAAAATCCACTTTTCAAAACAAAAAATCCTCATAACTCGACTAATAGGAAAGATAGAACGTTCTAGTCTTCACCAATCGATAGAGGGGACAATTTTACATATTTTAGTGAATTTTGAGTCCATATTTCCAAGGATTAAGGGAGTTAGAAAAAATCAATTTGTATCGCAAAATATTTCCATAGCTACCCCCTTTGTTCTAAATTTTCGACAAAAAAATTATAAAAAATGCTAAAAATTCGTAAGGAGGGGTTTTTTGGGACGAAAAATCGACTGGCACAATCATTTTTGTGATAAAATCATTATTTCGCCTTCAAATAGAGTCATGAAATTTTCGAAAATCCACTTTTCAAAACAAAAAATCCTCATAACTCAACTAATAGGGAAGATAGAACGTTCTAGTCTTCACCAATCGATAGAGGGGACAATTTTACATATTTTAGTGAATTTTGAGTCCATATTTCCAAGGATTAAGGGAGTTAGAAAAAAGCAATTTGTATCGCAAAATATTTCCATACCTACCCCCTTTGTTCTAAATTTTCGACAAAAAAATTATAAAAAATGCTAAAAATTCGTAAAGAGGGGTTTTTTTGGCCAAAAAATCGACTGGCACAATCAGTTTTGTGATAAAATAATTATTTCGCCTTCAAATAGAGTCATGAAATTTTCGAAAATCCACTTTTCAAAACAAAAAGTACTCATAACTCGACTAATAGGAAAGATAGAACGTTCTAGTCTTTACCAATCGATAGAGGGGACAATTTTACATATTTTAGTGAATTTTGAGTCGATATTTCCAAGGATTAAGGGAGTTAGAAAAAAGCAATTTGTATCGCAAAATATTTCCATACCTACCCCCTTTGTTCTAAATTTTCGACAAAAAAATTATAAAAAATGCTAAAAATTCGTAAAGAGGGGTTTTTTTGGCCAAAAAATCGACTGGCACAATCAGTTTTGTGATAAAATAATTATTTCGCCTTCAAATAGAGTCATGAAATTTTCGAAAATCCACTTTTCAAAACAAAAAATCCTCATAACTCGACTAATAGGGAAGATAGAACGTTCTAGTCTTCACCAATCGATAGAAGGGACAATTTTACATATTTTAGTGAATTTTGAGTCCATATTTCCAAGGATTAAGGGAGTTAGAGAAAATCAATTTGTATCGCAAAATATTTCCATAGCTACCCCCTTTGTTCTAAATTTTCGACAAAAAAATTATAAAAAATGCTAAAAATTCGTAAAGAGGGGTTTTTTTGGCCAAAAAATCGACTGGCACAATCAATTTTGTGATAAAATCATTATTTCGCCTTCAAATAGAGTCATGAAATTTTCGAAAATCCACTTTTCAAAACAAAAAGTACTCATAACTCGACTAATAGGAAAGATAGAACGTTCTAGTCTTCACCAATCGATAGAGGGGACAATTTTACATATTTTAGTGAATTTTGAGTCCATATTTCCAAGGATTAAGGGAGTTAGAAAAAATCAATTTGTATCGCAAAATATTTCCATAGCTACCCCCTTTGTTCTAAATTTTCGACAAAAAAATTATAAAAAATGCCAGAAATTCGTAAAGAGGGTTTTTTTTTGGCCAAAAAATCGACTGACACAATCAGTTTTGTGATAAAATAATTATTTCGCCTTCAAATAGAGTCATGAAATTTTCGAAAATCCACTTTTCAAAACAAAAAATCCTCATAACTCGACTAATAGGAAAGATAGAACGTTCTAGTCATCACCAATCGATAGAGGGGACAATTTTACATATTTTATTGAATTTTGAGTCCATATTTCCAAGGATTAAGGGAGTTAGAGAAAATCAATTTGTATCGCAAAATATTTCCATAGCTACCCCCTTTGTTCTAAATTTTCGACAAAAAAATTATAAAAAATGCTAAAAATTTGTAAAGAGGAGTTTTTTGGCCAAAAAATCGACTGGCACAATCAATTTTGTGATAAAATCATTATTTCGCCTTCAAATAGAGTCATGAAATTTTCGAAAATCCACTTTTCAAAACAAAAAGTACTCATAACTCGACTAATAGGGAAGATAGAACGTTCTAGTCTTCACCAATCGATAGAAGGGACAATTTTACATATTTTAGTGAATTTTGAGTCCATATTTCCAAGGATTAAGGGAGTTAGAGAAAATCAATTTGTATCGCAAAATATTTCCATAGCTACCCCCTTTGTTCTAAATTTTCGACAAAAAAATTATAAAAAATGCTAAAAATTTGTAAAGAGGGGTTTTTTTGGCAAAAAAATCGACTGGCACAATCAATTTTGTGATAAAATCATTATTTCGCCTTCAAATAGAGTCATGAAATTTTCGAAAATCCACTTTTCAAAACAAAAAGTACTCATAACTCGACTAATAGGAAAGATAGAACGTTCTAGTCTTTACCAATCGATAGAGGGGACAATTTTACATATTTTAGTGAATTTTGAGTCCATATTTCCAAGGATTAAGGGAGTTAGAAAAAAGCAATTTGTATCGCAAAATATTTCCATACCTACCCCCTTTGTTCTAAATTTTCGACAAAAAAATTATAAAAAATGCTAAAAATTCGTAAAGAGGGGTTTTTTTGGCCAAAAAATCGACTGGCACAATCAGTTTTGTGATAAAATAATTATTTCGCCTTCAAATAGAGTCATGAAATTTTCGAAAATCCACTTTTCAAAACAAAAAGTACTCATAACTCGACTAATAGGAAAGATAGAACGTTCTAGTCTTTACCAATCGATAGAGGGGACAATTTTACATATTTTAGTGAATTTTGAGTCGATATTTCCAAGGATTAAGGGAGTTAGAAAAAAGCAATTTGTATCGCAAAATATTTCCATACCTACCCCCTTTGTTCTAAATTTTCGACAAAAAAATTATAAAAAATGCTAAAAATTCGTAAAGAGGGGTTTTTTTGGCCAAAAAATCGACTGGCACAATCAGTTTTGTGATAAAATAATTATTTCGCCTTCAAATAGAGTCATGAAATTTTCGAAAATCCACTTTTCAAAACAAAAAATCCTCATAACTCGACTAATAGGGAAGATAGAACGTTCTAGTCTTCACCAATCGATAGAGGGGACAATTTTACATATTTTAGTGAATTTTGAGTCCATATTTCTAAGGATTAAGGGAGTTAGAAAAAATCAATTTGTATCGCAAAATATTTCCATAGCTACCCCCTTTGTTCTAAATTTTCGACAAAAAAATTATAAAAAATGCTAAAAATTCGTAAGGAGGGGTATTTTGGGACGAAAAATCGACTGGCACAATCATTTTTGTGATAAAATCATTATTTCGCCTTCAAATAGAGTCATGAAATTTTCGAAAATCCACTTTTCAAAACAAAAAATCCTCATAACTCGACTAATAGGGAAGATAGAACGTTCTAGTCTTCACCAATCGATAGAGGGGACAATTTTACATATTTTAGTGAATTTTGAGTCCATATTTCCAAGGATTAAGGGAGTTAGAAAAAAGCAATTTGTATCGCAAAATATTTCCATACCTACCCCCTTTGTTCTAAATTTTCGACAAAAAAATTATAAAAAATGCTAAAAATTCGTAAAGAGGGGTTTTTTTGGCCAAAAAATCGACTGGCACAATCAGTTTTGTGATAAAATAATTATTTCGCCTTCAAATAGAGTCATGAAATTTTCGAAAATCCACTTTCCAAAACAAAAAGTACTCATAACTCGACTAATAGGAAAGATAGAACGTTCTAGTCTTCACCAATCGATAGAGGGGACAATTTTACATATTTTAGTGAATTTTGAGTCCATATTTCCAAGGATTAAGGGAGTTAGAAAAAATCAATTTGTATCGCAAAATATTTCCATAGCTACCCCCTTTGTTCTAAATTTTCGACAAAAAAATTATAAAAAATGCTAAAAATTCGTAAGGAGGGGTTTTTTGGGACGAAAAATCGACTGGCACAATCAGTTTTGTGATAAAATCATTATTTCGCCTTCAAATAGAGTCATGAAATTTTCGAAAATCCACTTTTCAAAACAAAAAATCCTCATAACTCGACTAATAGGAAAGATAGAACGTTCTAGTCTTCACCAATCGATAGAGGGGACAATTTTACATATTTTAGTAATTTTGAGTCCATATTTCCAAGGATTAAGGGAGTTAGAAAAAAGCAATTTGTATCGCAAAATATTTCCATACTACCCCCTTTGTTCTAAATTTTCGACAAAAAAATTATAAAAAATGCTAAAAATTCGTAAAGAGGGGTTTTTTGGCCAAAAAATCGACTGGCACAATCAGTTTTGTGATAAAATAATTATTTCGCCTTTAAATAGAGTCATGAAATTTTCGAAAATCCACTTTTCAAAACAAAAAATCCTCATAACTCGACTAATAGGAAAGATAGAACGTTCTAGTCATCACCAATCGATAGAGGGGACAATTTTACATATTTTAGTGAATTTTGAGTCCATATTTCCAAGGATTAAGGGAGTTAGAAAAAATCAATTTGTATCGCAAAATATTTCCATAGCTACCCCCTTTGTTCTAAATTTTCGACAAAAAAATTATAAAAAATGCTAAAAATTCGTAAGGAGGGGTTTTTTGGGACGAAAAATCGACTGGCACAATCAGTTTTGTGATAAAATCATTATTTCGCCTTCAAATAGAGACATGAAATTTTCGAAAATCCACTTTTCAAAAAAAAAGTACTCATAACTCGACTAATAGGAAAGATAGAACGTTCTAGTCTTCACCAATCGATAGAGGGGACAATTTTACATATTTTAGTGAATTTTGAGTCCATATTTCCAAGGATTAAGGGAGTTAGAAAAAATCAATTTGTATCGCAAAATATTTCCATAGCTACCCCCTTTGTTCTAAATTTTCGACAAAAAAATTATAAAAAATGCTAAAAATTCGTAAGGAGGGGTTTTTTGGGACGAAAAATCGACTGGCACAATCAGTTTTGTGATAAAATCATTATTTCGCCTTCAAATAGAGTCATGAAATTTTCGAAAATCCACTTTTCAAAACAAAAAATACTCATAACTCGACTAATAGGTAAGATAGAACGTTCTAGTCTTCACCAATCGATAGAGGGGACAATTTTACATATTTTAGTGAATTTTGAGTCCATATTTCCAAGGATTAAGGGAGTTAGAAAAAATCAATTTGTATCGCAAAATATTTCCATAGCTACCCCCTTTGTTCTAAATTTTCGACAAAAAAATTATAAAAAATGCTAAAAATTCGTAAGGAGGGGTTTTTTGGGACGAAAAATCGACTGGCACAATCAGTTTTGTGATAAAATCATTATTTCGCCTTCAAATAGAGTCATGAAATTTTCGAAAATCCACTTTTCAAAACAAAAAATCCTCATAACTCGACTAATAGGAAAGATAGAACGTTCTAGTCTTCACCAATCGATAGAGGGGACAATTTTACATATTTTAGTGAATTTTGAGTCCATATTTCCAAAGATTAAGGGAGTTAGAAAAAATCAATTTGTATCGCAAAATATTTCCATAGCTACCCCCTTTGTTCTAAATTTTCGACAAAAAAATTATAAAAAATGCTAAAAATTCGTAAAGAGGGGTTTTTTTGGCCAAAAAATCGACTGGCACAATCAGTTTTGTGATAAAATCATTATTTCGCCTTCAAATAGAGTCATGAAATTTTCGAAGATCCACTTGAAATTCACTCTATTTTTAAAGTTTCGGTAGCGGTCCAGCTGCCGTTATTAACAATAATGAAAAATAATAAATTTTCGAATCATCGAAAATTGATTATTTTCGATTAATCGATTATTTTCGATTAAGCGATTATTTTCGATTAATCGATTATTTTCAATTAATCGATTATTTTTGATTATTTTCGATTAATCGATTATTTTAGATTAATCGATTATTTTAGATTAATCGAATATTTTCGATTAATCGATTATTTTCGATTAATCGATTTTTTTCGATCAATCGATTATTTTCGATTAATCGATTTTTTGCGATTAATCGATTTTTTTCGATTAATCGATTATTTTCGATTAATCGATTATTTTAGATTAATCGATTATTTTCGATCAATCGATTATTTTCTATTAATCGATTTTTTTCGATTAATCGATTATTTTCGATTAATTGATTATTTTCGATTAATCGATTTTTTTAGATTAATCGATTAATCGATTTTTTTAGATTAATCGATTAATCGAAAATAATCTATTATTTTATATAATCGATTATGTTTTTTGATAATCGCCCAGCCCTAATTTTGAGTCGATATTTCCAAGGATTATGGGAGTTGGAAAAAATCAATTTGTATCGCAAAATATTTCCATAAACGACAAAAAAATTATAAAAAATGCTAAAAATTCTTAAAGAGGGGTTTTTTGGGCCGAAAAATCGACTGGCACAATCAGTTTTGTGATAAAATCATTATTTCGCCTTCAAATAGAGTCATGAAATTTTCGAAAATCCACTTTTCAAAACAAAAAATACTCATAACTAATTTTAATTTGAACCTTAGCAAAATAAAAATGAAGATTTAAACAAATTAAATTGTTAAATTATCGGTGATGCACCAAAATCTGATCCTCAGTCCTACAGGCCAATATCTCCCACCTCATCCGTCTGCAAACTTCTGGAAAAAATTATAAACCGGAGACTAGTTTGGTTTTTTGAAAATAAAAACTTATTAATCCCTGAACAAAATGGCTTTCGACAGCATAGATCTGCTATCGATAATTTGGTAGATACTGAATCTGAAATACACGAAGCCTTCATTAGTAAACTGCATTGTTTAACCATATTCTTAGATATAACAAAAGCCTATGACTGATGACTGTACCTGGAGATACGGAATAATAAAACAACTTCAAACATGGGGAATTAATGGTAACAATGACTAAGAAAGCATGTGATAGATTCTCTTGAACAAGTAATTTATAATTAATATATTCTATTGATTAATGGTGCTCATAAGTGTCATTTTTAAAAACTGACAACGCATAAGAACGTGACAAGTTGAACTGCAACGAACTTCCGCGCTACGCACGAGCAGTCACTTTCGCGTCGATCTGCAACATCCGGTCTACGCATATCTTGAAACGGGTGATGCGAAAGATGGCTGATACTGACGCATGCGCACAAAAAATTGTGAACAGACTTTGACACTTTATGTCACTTTCATCATGACATATGAAACGTCAAAAGCTAACGATCTCAAGTAATAAACACTATGCCTAAATTAAAATCCAAATTTAAGACGTACGGATTTTGCCTGGGAATAATTATTATTGGCATAACCACGACGATTGGCGTTATGACTGCGACACCCTTGGACAAGGGCAAGGTTCATTTAAATATACAAATGGCTACTAGTTTAGTTTCCTGCGTTTGCATTGGAATTACCGTACTTAGTTTGACAAGGAATGTATTTGTTAATATGTGTTTCGGGTAAGTACCTACATGAGATAGTTATCATATTTTTCCGTCGAATGTGCCTTTTTATTAATGTACACAAAATCATTCATTAATGAATTAGTACGTAGTTACTTTAGTAGGTATCGCCAACCTTCACTAATCACAATTTTGTAGATTTGAAAAAACATATCATCACATTTCCCAGACTTGCGTCTAGCCGGACCGCTTAATTTTGCAGGCACGCACACGCATTTCATTTCAGTTTCCCTCCTTATTTATCGAGAAGGGCAAGGAAAATCACTGAAGAAGCTGTACAGAAGGGGAAGGGTGAATGGAATGGTTATTTTTCCTTCCCCTTCTTCAAAAATTAACCAAGAAAAATGATGAAACTTATTAGAACCAAAAACAAGTAGACTCCGTTTCACGTAAGAAGAACCCACTTGAAGTTGCAGTCGTATGCGCGAACTTGTTGTCAAAACCAGCGCCATATTGTAAAATTGACATTCGACTTCAAATCAGTAGCGTAACGTTTTCACATTTTGTAGGTTAACACGAAATTAGAATAATGTGGATAATTTTTCCTTTAACCAACAAGTTTTTTTAGCTGGCATATGGTTTTGGATCAAATGAAACACACAACACTCACAGATAAACTAGCTGAACACGATTTAAAATATTCGACAGTAAATGATTGCTTCAAACACAACCTCAAATGTCAATAATAAAATGGCTGTCGGCATGGAACATCGTTTGTAACGCCAATGGCATGAAACAAGACCGATTTTGGTTTCTGCGCAAGTCAGTTGGCAAACTTCACGTGGCTTCTTCTTATGTGAAACGGATTCTATCAGTTTCTAATTATTCTAACCTAAAAATTCAAAATGACAAGACGAATCAAACTGATCATGAAATTCGCATGCGTGCCTGCAAAATTAAACGTTCCGGCTAGATGCAAGTCATTTCACTGTTTAATATTTGTGTATTCTTCGTTTTTAGTCAGGATACTGGATTGTTGCTATTCATACTCATATTATTTCAACTTCTTCTTATGATAGATGCTGAAGCGAAAAGACATGCTTGGTTAATTTTTCTGGTTTGCTTAAATATGGCGCTCATTTTTCTTTTCGTTTATATGATAACAAGTTTCTATGACATTTGGAAAAATTGGAAAGAAGAAATAGAGAATAGAGAGTTATACTTTTGGAAAATGATATATGGAGAACCTAAAGTTTCTAGAGACGTACAAAGTTACAGAATTCCACTTTCGGGGTATTTATTTATACAATTTCATTTATTTTTAAATATAACCTACACTTTTAGCGGTATCGTTAAGAAGAACAAAATTGTACGTTAATACGTAATGCAGAAAGTTATTCATCTGATTCGCAAATAGTTTCAAATTCTACTCAACCATTAAGGTAAGTTCATATAACAACGAATCTCGCTCTCTAACGCCATTGGTCAGATTAATTGGTGGGAAAGTTGACAGGTGCATAATTTAAATTTAAAATCTGGCTGGTGGGAAACTTGAGCCCATCTCAAGATTTTCCGATATTCGTGACGAATTTAGGCTAATTTGATAGTTTGCATATTAATTTTTAGGTGTCCCCCACATGTGAAAAGCTGGGTAAATTATCCCTCAGGATATCGCCCATAAAAAGAAGAAGAAGAAGAATTTTTAGGTTATGATATACTCATTTTAATTAATTTAGTAGTTTTCCGTGTACATAATCTTTGGTTTATATTAAAATAATTTAAAATTAATAATTTTGGGTTTTCAAAAACACAAACAGAAAAAATAAACTCCACAATCTCAACCATTAACCTTAAAAATTTAAAAACGTCTACGAATTTCGTCTTTGTATAAAATGGTAACTTTTTACGACTTTATAAAAACAACGATTCGTTATTCGTTGATATGTGAACTTACCTTTACTCAACATTTAAAAACATAACGAAGCTATAGATCTTACTCTAACTCTTTTGCAAGGTTAGATAAATTAACTGTCATCTGTCATCTTGTCTGACTGTGAACCACTGGACTCGAGGAGACACAGTTAACTTTATCTATTATATAATTACAATCTATTCAAGTAGTTAGGTATTGTATTTAGATAATCAAAACATTCAGGATTATTTACATGATATAATTTTCATAACTACAGCTGATGTTGATTATTGCGTTCTTTATACTTGGTCACAAATAGCTTGTCCTGCTTGTACTAGTTTCGTTTAGTGCAGTATGAACTTGGTGTAGCACCCAAGAACACACCTATGATTCATAAATGTACTGGAATCGCCACAGAACTTACCAATCTTTAAATTTGAATAGAGGAGTTCAGTCTAAGGTCAGTGTGACCAACAAAAAGCGGTTTTTATGACAAGAATGACAGTTAATGTCTACCCAAGGTCATTTGCAGGTTTTTTATCATTACGAACATCTATATTGCTTTATTAAAACAATGATTACAACCCCTAAGCGTAAATCTTAAAATTTAAAATGACGTTTTAGCTGAATTCTCAATGCATCGGTGGCCAGTAATTCTAGGAACTTTCGGTAAATCACCAATTCTCTTCTGTCATTATGTCAGATGTCAGTGGAAAAAGCAATCAGCAGAATAAAGTGATACAACTAACTAGAACTACTACAAAAGTATGGAAAATAAACATAAACGAATATCAACAAAAACAAATAACACTGACATCTGACATAACTAGTGACAAAATGATAGAAAGGAAATGGTGACTTGTCAAAAGTTCCTAGAATTATTGGCCTTCGATGCGTTGAGAATTCAGCTAGGATGTGATTTTAAATTTTAAGATTTACGCTTCAGGGGTGTTCATTATTTTAGTTCGCCTGTAAGCTCTTCGACGTCTTCAAGAAAAGATGTTGACGATAGCGATGATAACGAATGGGAATGGGACTCCAAATATTCAAAGGAATCACCAGGGACCTTTGCGTGGTCTGTGTATTCGACTAGTGCAAAAGGTTCTATGGATTCACTTTATTTTAAAGGTAAGCGATTAGCGTTTCTTTGGAATGCTCGATAATTTGAACAACTTCTTGTAGTTACGGAAGAAATGTATGGAAAGCAAACCAAAGAGCGAAATAATGACTTCACTTATCACTGTATAAACGACGATGGTGTCGAAAACGACCCAACCGAAGACTGTGAAAGTGAAGAAACAGTCGAAAATATTATTAGTCCTAGTAACTCGGATGAAGGAACTTCTGAAGCGAATAAATGATTAATTAAAACATATTATAAAGAGTGTTCAATGTATTTTTCAAAAAATTTGTTCAGAAAACATTGTATATATATAGATTGTTTTCACTGATAATTTCTGAATAGTTTTTTCTTCAAATAAAGTATTAAAAATCAAAATCGACGCCAGCTTTTCCAAGGAATCGAACAGCAGACTTTTTAAGGTTCATACTGACGTTCTTGATGGTACTCTTTTCTTCTTTTCCGTCTGCCCCTTCATCGTCAGCTTCTTCTAAACTGGTTAATTTACCATCCAGTAATACTCGAGCAATATAAGTTTGTCTAGATGTTACTATTGGTATTGCTTGCTTGGCAAACAATTTCGGAGGTCTTATTTCATACCTAAACATTAAAAAAATATTAATGATGAAGACATAGATTTGTGAAAAAATGAACAAAATCGCATACCATATATTTTCTGTAAGTTCAGTTATATTCGAAGAAACGTTTTTGTCCGTTGAAGTCCCTTCTACGTAAACAAAACTCTTTTCTAAAACGTTAGAAATAAATTGACAATAATAAATTTTTTTTAAATACATGCTTACCTAAATCAAGGTTTTCATCGGTACAAACACAAGGCCTTTTGAAAGAAAGTGTTATTTCATCATCATAGGGATTATGTCTAGGATTTATCATCGACATTACTAAAATTTTAAAAGATACTTGTAAATTTTTTAGTATGTAAAATAACTTTTATTACAATCTTCGTAAAATTGACATTGGTTTTGACTTGTGAGCCATAGGGATGTTAAAAAATAATCGATTTATATATTAATCGATTATTATTTCCTTATAATCGATTTATTGTTATCGATTTTTATTGTAATATTAATCGATTTTTAGTAAATCGATTATACAAATTACGTGTTTAAATCGATTTTCGGAAACAGCTCGTATTATTTATTGATTGTTTTTCAAAATTTTGACAACTTTTGACGATTATTGACCGTTTTTCAAAATTTTGACAATTTTTCAAAAACATTGACAATTATTGACCATTTTTGACAATTTTTCAAAAATTTTGACCATTTTTGACAATTTTTCAAAAATTTTGACCATTTTTGACAAATATTGATTATGTTTGATAGTTTTTGACAATTATTGTCCATTTTTGACAAATATTGGCCATTTTTGACAATTTTTAACAATTTCTAACAATTTCTAACAATTTTTAACAATTTTTAACAATTTTTAACAATTTTTAACAATTTTTAACAATTTTTAACAATTTTTAACAATTTTAAACAATTTTTAACAATTTTCAACAATTTTTAACAATTTTTAACAATTTTTAACAATTTTTAACAATTTTTAACAATTTTTAACAATTTTTAACAATTTTTAACAATTTTTAACAATTTTTAACAATTTTTAACAATTTTTAACAATTTTTAACAATTTTTAACAATTTTTAACAATTTTTAACAATTTTTAACAATTTTTAACAATTTTTAACAATTTTTAACAATTTTTAACAATTTTTAACAATTTTTAACAATTTTTAACAATTTTTAACAATTTTTAACAATTTTTAACAATTTTTAATAATTTTTAATAATTTTTAACAATTTTTAACAATTTTTAACAATTTTTAACAATTTTTAACAATTTTTAACAATTTTTAACAATTTTTAACAATTTTTAACAATTTTTAACAATTTTTAACAATTTTTAACAATCTTTGACAACGTTTGACAGTTTTTGACAGATATAGACAATTATTCACAATTTTTGACAAAAATTGTCCATTTTCAAAATTTTTGACAATTATTGACCATTTTTCAGAATTTTCACAATTATTGACCATTTTTCAAAATTTTAACAATTTTTGATAATTATTGACCATTTTTGACAATTATTGACCATTTTTGACCATATATCAAAATTATTGATAGTTTTTGACAATTATTGGCTGTTTTTGACGATTTTGGACAATTTTTGACATTTTTTGACATTTATAGACAGTTTTTGACAATTATAGACAGTAATTGTCCATATTTGACAGTTTTTAACAATAATTGACATTTGTTAACCATTTTTGATAGTTTTTGACAATTTTTCAAAAATTTTGACCATTTTTCAAAATTTTGACCATTTTTCAAAATTTTAACATTTTTTGACAGTTTTTGAAAATTATTGACAGTTTTTGAAAATTATTGACCATTTTTGACAGTTTTTGAGAAAAATTGACAATTTTTGACCAAATTCGATAGCTTTTGGCAATTATTGACCATTTTTGACTTTTTTCAAAATTTTTGACCATTTTTAAAAATTTTGACAATTATGAACCATTTTTGACAATATATTTCAAAATTTTGGACAATTTTCGGTTTATTATCGGGATATGAAAAGCATATACTTTTTAAAATAATACAAAAAAATCGATTTTTATGCAGAAATCGATTTACTGTTATTAAAAACGATTTTTGACAAAATGATTAATTTTGAATAAAGAAAAATCGATTTTCATTTAATCGATTCTTTTCCATTAATCTCACATCCCTAGTGAGCCATAGAGCTAGTGCACTTTTTCTTAAATGAGCTTTCATTAAGAGTCAAATAAACATACGGATTTATCTAAACGACAATTGACATTGACAGTCTTTACTTTTGACAGATCTTTAAATACCCTCAATTTGAATTTGTTTTCATTTGAAGTCGGTTACGATTGCCAAAGCGACTCAATATTATGTAGTTTAAACTTGAACATTATGGTTTTTAAATAACCTTCTAAAGGTTAGTAAACCAAAATCATTTGTCAATATATCACTTGCCAAAATTTTAGTGTCATTCACTCAAATATAAAAATATAATGATTCTTATGAACAACAAATACTAAATCTACCATGAGCACTACTAAAGATAAAGAAGATGAAGATTCGTCAACAAAACAAATATTGGAATATTATCGAAAATACTCTCAAAGTAAAGATTTACCAAAATATTTTTCCGGACCAGTACAATATTTACCAAAAATCGTAGATGACGACGATGAAGAATCGACAAAAACACAAACTGAAAACAATACCAAAGCTATTGTTGTTGAAAGAGGAAGAAGATATGAAAATTACGAACCTGACATTGAGTTATCTCCAACAGGATCAGCTGCATCTAATCGTAAACTGGAATGGGATAGTTTAGGAGACATTGGTTATATTCAAAGGTCTTCATCACTTCCTATTTTAACTCAGGATAAACATTTTGAAAGTAATAAAGAACCTAAAGGTAATAATGTAAAAATTATAATACTTCCATATACTAGTAGCTCAGAAGAAGCCAGTAGTGAAAGAAATACCTTACCATCATCTTCTTCATCTAGTCCTCTAACAAAAAAAGATACACCAACAGTTTCTTCAACTAGTGAACAAAAATCGTTAACCTCTGATTTAGAATCTCCTGAACGTGATAAAAAAATTGTAGACTTTCAACAAAGTCTTGATTCTTTAAAAAAGAAAATTGGACTGCCTAAAGCTCATTCAACTCCTAAAGATCCCCAAGCTAAAAATATTGAAAAAGTAAATATAGTTATAGAGACTTGTGAAAATGAAGAAATTGACATTCCTTTAAATCCAACAAAAAAAGTTATAAATTTGTGCCTTACAAAACCTCTATTGTTGGACTGTTTATCACATACAAATGTTAAGAAGTTGAATATTGGCATTCAAACAGATAATTCTCTTGAAAAAACAGCACCAAAACAGTCACATGAACTTGTTACTTTTTACAAGCACTCTGATACTTTGAAAACTTCAAGTGATTCTGGGAAATCAATCAGCTCTAATGCTGTTGCTTCCAAATGTGATAGTTTTGAATATGTCAAAAACAACAGTGCTTCTGCGGATAATGAAAATATTCTTATAGAAAATCCAGAATTGACAAATAGTAAGTATTTTTATAATTACTTTGAATGCCTCCTAAAAAAGTAAACCAATTATATACCTTGCCAGCCCCAGATCTATAATCTTTTCAAACCGAGTCAGAAATTTGATAGTGGATCAATTGTTTAAAGAAACTCGCAAACATATAATGGGTGGCATTTTTTATGACCAACAGGGAAGAATAATAACCATTTAATACATTTCCACTCTTAAATAACTAATTTTTCATTTGTATGACAAAATTAAATGCATAAACCAGGAAATACAATTAATAAAAAAGGACCAATTCTTAGGAATTTTAAACCTGATTAGGCTGGGTTGTTGTGGCTAATTTTATGGAGATTGAAAGAATCTATTAACTCTTTAAAGTCAGTCTATAAGGCATTTTTACTTTTAAGAGCTAGGATCGTGAGACTTGTGACTTATTGTTGAATGCAGATAGGTTTTAATTATTTTCAGTTTGCTGAAGCTTCTTAAGGTAATAGGTAACTTATATTTCAAATTTCAGGTAATAATTTTGTTTTCTATTTGAGTTGATAACCTCTCTTTTTAGAAGTTGGTTAAAAATATATATTTCTCTTTCAGACACACACTGTAAAGAAGATTCAGTAGGTTCAGCACAACCTGTTACTTCTACTGATGTCAATCTGATTGAAAACGATATTAAAACTAGTGATATTGAAAGAGGAGTATATGTCTTACAAAGATTAATAAAATCTAAAAAATATGACTCTTCCACCAAGAAAAAATACATTAAAAAAATCCTTCAAAAGATAACAGAATCTAAGTATTTAGATGATTCTAATTCTAGTACAAGCTCTGATCTGTTTTACCCAAAAGTTGATGCTGTAAAAATTCTACAAGATCAACGAAAGAATTCGTCAAAAATTAATAAACCAGATTGTACAGATTCCGATATGTCCAGTGCTAGAGAGAGAAAGGCAGGACCTTCTAAATCAGAACCCACACCTTCTACATCAAACGAAGCAAAGAAAACATTATCTGATAAAGGTATAGTAAAAGAGTTAAACAAAGAGTCGACTATTGAATCAAAGAAAACTTTGTTTACCATTACTAAATGTCAAGAAATCAGTTCTGAACAATCTTCCAGCTCTCCGCAATCTTACCAAAATTGGAAGGAATTAAAAACTGTATCAGAAAAGTTTTTTGAAAATAATGCACAAACTGAAGGTGGTGGAGACCAGATTACACAGTTTGCGAATAAAGGAAGGGAATACCAGTTAGATTGGATTGAAAAAGAGATAGACCATTTAGGAAAATTGAAATCCATTTTAGAAAAAACAAAAGAACCATGCATCTCACCGAAATGTATGAAAAAAACTTCTGTATACATGGTGGCAGCCAATACCAATAACGAAATCAAAAGAAACTACGTTATAGAAACAAAATTAGGCAACATAGGAAGGTCCCAACACAGAAACTTTAGAATCAACGGCGAGACTTATACAGTTAAAGATCCAAATTGTGAAAGTCTTAAAGATCCTCAACCAGTTGTAGCCGATATACAAGTTCTTTCTACAGATACAACAACCAATATTAAAGTTACCACGTTTTGTAACATTTGCAAAAGATCACCTTGTGTATGTGTAACAGATTTTTTACAAGGCATAAGCAATCCCTTTAAAATCAGTAATGATACAGTTAAAGAATATCTGGATAGTAAATCTAAGACTTGCACTTGCTCTTCGATCAGCTCGAGTAATACCAGTGGAAAGGAATCGTCGAATACTATTTGCATTGTTTGCCATAGATCACCGTGTACTTGCTGTGCTTGTAAACAAATTCATAACGTTAAAACTTGTTCAGTTTGTCAATTGTATACTTGCATGTGTAATATTAGTCCCAAGGGATCTGTACAGATGGAACCGTATGTGGGGTCGTTTATACCTACTGCTCGACATGACCAAATTTCGGATAAAACAAAGAATTGTCGTAAATGTAAGGGTTGTCCGTGTATTTGCGGATTGTCTTCGAATGGTTCGTCTTCTAAAAAAGGTAAGTGTTTTAGATACATCTATTTTGATAAAATGACAAGTAAAATTTGAATGTTTTTTTATTTTTCAGTAACTTCCGGAAGTTCAAGTAAATCCACCTCCAATTCTTTGGCCAAAGTCTTCGTCGACTGCAAATGTGGACCGTCACGTGAATGTAGTTGTAATTTCGTGGATAAACTCATGCAACATTTTAGTAAAGAAGACTCTAGACGTTTAGACCAAACTAAACCAAGAAGAAGTATCGAAGAATTACGAACTGAAAAAAATAAATATATTAAAAAAAAAGTGGACAATTTTTCGCAAGGCGACACCGATATATCTTCGGGATCTTTCAAAACGGATGAATCTGCGAACGCTAATCAAATAGGCGTGCAAAAAGTACCGTTTTGCAAAGATGTTTGTATCAATACAAATAATAAACATTTCACATCACAAAAAGAAACATCTGTACCGAAAAATTTCACCAACTTAGAGCAAGAAGATAAATGTGTATGTACAAAAGAAGAAAAAGCAGTTCATCCCGTAAATATATGTTTAACAAACGACAAATGCATCGGGAAAACTGTTAAAGAAAGCGCAACCCAAAACGACAACTATCCCACTTTTAAAACCGTTGGAACTTCAAGAATAACCACGAGCGATAAAAGTATCGAATGCAAATGCGAACAATTAGATAAATCCATTGGTACTGCTAGTAAAAAAGACTCTGTAGATCGATGTACTTCTCCTAGAACTAGTTTAGTTGATAAAGGAACCGAATGTGAACCTAGAGGATCGCTAGTGGACCAAGGAACTTCCCCTAAACGTTTTCAAACTGATCAAAATACTGCGAGTGAACGTATGGGGGTTTTTGTGGACGATTCTACTTCTCCCACTCCTTCATTATTAGTGGATAAAGGTACTGAATATACCTCGAGAAGAACGTCACTGGATAAATTCACCTCTTACGCATCGACTCGAGTTGATAAAGGAACCGAATGGAACCCTATAACGTTAGTTGATAAAAGTGTTTCGCCTGTTGGTTTTAACGTCGATAAAGGAACTGAATGGGATGCAAGAAAAACGTCGAAAGATCAGAGTACATCTACCGGTTATTCTCAAACTGATAGAGCAACGGAGAATGTTAAAAAGAGCATGTTGAATGATGGTACGTCTCCTGCAACGTTTATCGGCGACAAAGACGATGGTACCGAACCGGATAATTTTACAGACGTTGCAGATAAAGGTAATTCTTAAATTAAGATGCAAAAATACTGGCGGACTTAGGGCGCGTCAGCATAAAGAAAAATATAATTCGGTGTAGTAACTTCTGGTTTTTAATTGTAACTAGCGAACCGGCGCACTTGCTGGAATGGTCAACTTAAGGATTGTGGTACCAAATAATACACCAACTAACAAGGAGCGAAGCCCGACTCAATCTCTTTGATGTTTTGATAACAAAAATGTGTGACCTTGAGAGACCCAAGTTGACAGATAACTTATTACATACACACTTTGGTCGACAAGGTATGATCTTATTATAAAAATGGCGCCTTTCAGACATCTGCGTACAAAAAAATTATAGGCAGCTTCGTTTCTTGTTTGCTGGTGTGTTCTTTGGTAGTACTGCGTATATTAGTTTCAAATTGCGTCACGTATTTCAAAGACATCTGCGTACGAGCCTTACGAGTTTTTAGTGGTTTTAAAGGCATATTTTAGTGGTTAAAAAGAAAATATCTGGACACTGAACACTGTTTACACTACCACGACCACACTAAAATGAAAGTTTACCTTCGGTCTTTGAAGAAGATAACTTGTTTATCGAAACGCGCGTAAGATAGTGTAAAGTGTTAGTGTAGAGGTAGTGTAAACAGTGTTCAGTGTCAACTATCGCCAACGGTTCCAGAATTCCCAACTTAAATATCTGGAATTATGATGATGGGTCGTATTAACGTAGATCTTATTTTATAAAAGGTACTTCTCCTGGACGTTTTCAAACTGATCGAGGAACTACAGGTGAACGTAGGGGAGTTTTAGTAAACGATTCTACTTCTTCCACTCCGATATTAGTCGATAAAGGATCTGAATATTCCTCGAAAAGAACATTGGATAAATTTACGTCTAGCGCATCGGCTAGTGTTGATAAAGGAACAGAACGGGATCCTAAATCGTTAGTTGATAAAAGTGTCTCGCCTGTTAGATTTAACGTCGATAAAGGAACTGTATGGGGTGGAAGAAAAACGTCGAAAGATCAGAGTACATCTACCGGTTATTCTCAAACCGATAGAGCAACGGAGAATGTTAAAAAGAGTATGTTAAATAATGGTACGTCTCCTGCAACGTTTATCGGCGACAAAGACGATGGTACCGAACCGGATGATGTTACAGACGTTGCAGATAAAGGTAATTAGCTTTTATTTATACCGAACTGCAAAAATATTGGTTATGTCGAGGGTAGCTGTCAAAAAGCAGGGAAGGGACTTTGCAAAATCCTACTAAAGTACCGGTCTGTCATTTTCAAGCTCGTTGGCTACTTGGCGTCACAAAGGAGGGGCGCGTTCAAAGTGCTCGTTCACTTTCCTCACTTTTGATAAATTTTTTTTGATCATAAATCATGCTCAAGTGTTTTCCCTTTTTATCGCAGTTTTCTAGCATTTTCTTACTATTTATAAACAAGAATCGTTTTGTAATTTTTTGATTATTTGATCAGCAGAAACTAGAATTGATACTCGAATACAAACAGAAAAATTGAGACAAGTTTCGACAAGAATGGTTTCTAAAGAAACTAATATTAGCAACACCGACAAATCCACCGTTGCCACCTCCGAAGCTTCCGTTACCTCAAACACCAAGCGCGATGAATCCTCAGTAACTTCAGATGAAAACTTCATAAAAAGTAGACGGGAAAATAACAATAAAGGCACTCAAACAAATAAATTAACAATTTCGATAGGAAGTGTAGAAAAAACAATTAGAAATATCAATGTACAAACGGACTTACTATCCAAAGACATTCGATCCTCTCATTCTTCTTCCAGCAGCTCGGAAAAATCTCGAAAGAAAAAATCGAAAAATGAGATCATCTGCATTTGTAGCGGTGAAAAAATGTCGAGAAGTAAAATAATTTGTTTCTGCTCACCGTGCGAAGAACCTAAAAAAATCTTCTGTCCAGATGACGTCGGTGAAAAAAAATCTCGTAGATGCTGTATTTGTCGGTCGAGTTGCAGAGTAGTCAGCAGATCTATGTCTCCTTCGTGTTCGAAGAATAGAAAAAAACATTGTGAATGTAATGTAAGGAAAAGTCGAGCTAAGTCGCCTAAGATTAAGTCTGTGGTTATGGATGGTAAGCTCCGCATTGCATTTTTTACTGATTTTTGTGTTCTTCGAATAATAATACTTTTAGCAGCGAAATATTTTCTGTCAGTTTGTCCCGCTGTCAGTCGCAAAGTCGGAGCTACACTGACCACAGAGTTTTAATAAGGAATTAGATTTCTGCACGATCCAGATCAGATCTAGACTGGTCTGGGACTGCCTTTAAAAACTCTTAACCCTGGCAAACCACAATAGGGTGACAATTAAGTGACAATATGGGTATTGTAGAAAATGAAACGACACACACACTAGCAAAGCTAGGGTCTGAATCTGCTTTCACTGCTCCTGAACCAGCATTTGGAATATCAAAAACTGCAGCACGTGGTTGTATATCTCGGTGGATTCAAACTAAACATCAGCCCGATAAAAACTATTGGTCTCTTCACATAAACGGTACAACCAAGAGCACAAAAAGCCTAAAGGCTGTTTGTTTCAGTACTCACGAGACCGAGGCGAAATTTTTGGCTGTAACCAAACAAATCTAGAAACATAACCTAATTTTGTAACTTGAATGAAAATTAATCAGCAAATTTTTCCAGAACCAGAAAAAGACACTTCCGATTGGACTAATCAGCACACAGTATTATATAATAATCCCCGTGTAACTAACCGTTCCCCTAACACAGCCGTAGCGCAGGTGATTTAAATGAACAGAATAAAATTTTTCTTAAATCCCATCTTATCGTTTTACAGTATCCGAGACTGATGATTCCATGCCAACCAACTCATCCTCAAACTGCACATGCTACTGTTGCGAGACCATTGTGCCCTTGGAGAAGATTTCCCTGTTACGGAGCGATGATCGGGAGTTCCCGGTGTGCAAAGAATGCCTGGATAAACGGCCTATTCTAACTGCAGTTTCTTTCGCCGGTCCGGAAGATGTAAGTAGGTATATTACTATGTCAAAAAAATGATTTATGTTAATTTGTTGATTATAGGAATCGTCTTCGAATCGTTCGAAATATACAAAGCGTTGCGAAAACTTCTGTACGTGTAAAAGAAATTCGAAGGCGAAAGATTTCATTTATTGTTCTCACTGTAAGAATAGATTAAGGAAAACTCAACAAAACCGTAATGGTATTGCTTATACTTTGACGTTGGAGCACGAACCTCCGGAAAATTTTAAAACCAGGTTAGTTGTTTTACTTTTTCGATCATTAAACAGACTAGATGAATAACCCGCTATTCATTCATTTACTGTTTTTTGGAAATTAATTTGGCTCTAACATTTTTTTGCCGATTCAATGTTTGAACAGGACGAAGAAAAAACTAAAGAAACTCGAGGAGATAAAAATTAAAGTACCGAATCCTTACAATAGAAAACAACGCAAAAATAATGAAAATAATCACAAAAGAGATGAAGATAGAATGAAAAAAATAGAAAGCGGCGAAAATACTGAAGATGAACCATTATACTTTACAAAAAACGAAACCGATAGCAGTGACACTACGAATAACAAGAAAAATACCAATTTCACTTTACAGGTAATATTCGTGGTGGTATTTATACGGATTGTCCCAGGATTATATAATAATTCGTTTTTAGGAATATTTGAAAAGAAATCGTCCGGGCTTTGTAAACGCCGCCGAATTTAGACGGTTGGCGTTGATAAATAATAAAATCGAAAGAGAATTGAACAAAGACGATTTGAAGTTGAAATTTTTGGAGCAAAATGCGCACAATAATATTTTAAAACGTGCGTATCTAAATTTTTATTCAATTTGATTTTATTTGCGAGTATGCGATTTTTTTTTGTAGGCGAAAGGTTATTCAGCGAACAAGAGATGAGGGAAATTAACAAAAGGAATTATAAAAAGTTACCGGAAGTACAAAAAAAGTTGATCGAAAAAAGATTACAAAGACTGAGGAGTGCCGATAAATTTATGGCTGATACATTGAAAAGGGTAAATTATTTTCTGGAATTGATGGTTTTTTTTAGCGATGGATCGTATTGTGGTGCGATCTAGCGACGCGTGCTGAAAGTAGTTTACCAGAAAGTGTAATAATTAGTGTACCGATAGGCAAACATTAATACTGTTACTCCTTTTACTACCTCAAACTTTTTTTATTTCTACAACTTTAACTATTACAATTCAGTTTCACTTTCAGAACTCAACTCTCTAATACTTCAAAACTAACTAACTAATGTCAATTGTCCCGCCTTTTATACTTTTCACATGTTCTAGACAGTTCTCGACTTTTCGATGACAGTTCTAGATGATTCTAGCTTCTTCTTTTTCTTCATGGACCCCAACATATCCTCAGTACAGGTCCGACGTAACAATACGTTACACTTTCTGGTTACCTATTTTTCTACCTCAGACTAACTTTCGACTCGTGCCGGTAGATACGATCCACCCATCAATTTGCTAAATAATGAATTAATGTGTATTTTTTTTTAGAAAATCCAAAATTGTGTTCTGAAAGGAAAAAGTAGTTTTCCCATAGATACTAATATTATAAATGTTTACAAGTGAAATAAGTATTTGGACGACTTGAAGTACATTTTTTAATGATATATGTGTTGACAGTTTCGTATTTTTATAAATAAAATAATTTTGTATTTTTATTTGAATTTCAGAAATAAAAAATATTTAAAAGTTGTCGATACAATAAAAAAATTGCCTCTTCTTTTAAAAAAAGGTGAGGATCGAAAAAATATACTGAAATATAGGAAGCTAAATTGAAAACACTGAACAACTGTATGCGTTTTGGAATTTGACAATGTTATTTTAATTCCTCGGGGAGAACTTCCACCAACTCCCCATCTCATCATCCGGTGGGTCCTCATCGTTCGCGTCTTCCGCTAGGCCCTAGCCAAATGGCTGCTGGCTGGGGTCTTCTTCTTGGCTATGTAACCGCGGTGGTTATTTCTTCAGCGGTCTTCTCGTTGTTCCTTGTCTACTATTGTGTGTTTTTTCGTTGCCTCTATAAGGGGTATCTCTTTAGCTTACGATCTGCGACTAAAGACGACCTTATAGAATGGATCCACTTGTTATATAGTAAATTTTATACCCATTTAGAATAAGACCATCCTTATTTATTATTAATAAATCGGTTGAAACAAAAAATTACCAACAAAAATGGACGTCGTAACTAATTTATTAGATGTCACGTTTTTGAAGTTACGTCAAATTTTGATTTCATGTTAATGTCATAAACGCAAAATAAGATACAAAAATGCGATATTCTGATGAATCCAAAAAACTTATGCTTAATGTAGTAAACTATTTTCAAAACGATTCAGGATCTCGATTTAAGGCAATTCAAAAAGCGTCCGAAGCACTAAAAGTTCCAGAAAGCACATTATATAATCTTGAAAAACCAAACAGAGCTACAGATTTCGAATTTAGAAGAAATATGTCTGCAAGCGTTTCCCGGAGCAAAACCCGAATTACAAAAAATACCCTGCATTGTTTGAGGGAAGTAATTTATAAAATGTATGCGCGAAAGGATAAAATCACAGTAGAAACTATTTTACGGCAATTTATCGAAGAGTCTCCAGAAACTAAGATTTCCAAAGGTTCGTTATATTTGGGAATTAAAAAAATGGGTTTTCATTTCAAAAAACAGGATGGAAGAAAACATTTATTGGAAATGCCTGCAGTCAGATTAGAAAGAATATTATTTTTGAACAAATACCATGCTGCTAAAAGCGAAAAGCTCTTTACACCTGTTTTTCTGGATGAGACATGGGTTTTTAGTAAAAGCGGGGACAGAAGAATGTGGCAAGATGGTACTAAACACAGTGATTTAAAAATAACTGGAAGTGAGACACGATATGTAATTGTTCATGCCGGTAATAAAAAAGGTTTTGTGGCAAATGCATCGCTTATTTTTAAATGCAATAAAAAAACAGGCGATTACCATGATAACATGAACACCGAAAATTTTGAAAATTGGTTTAAACAGCAACTAATTGTAAACTTGGAAGAACCATCGTTAATTATAATGGATAACGCAACGTATCACAGTCGCCTGGATGAAGAAATCCCAAGAAAAAGTTGGAGTAAAACACGCATGTTAGAATGGCTCAAAAAAAAAGAATATTCCTTTTCCAGATCACATTTTAAAGGATGCTGTTTGGAATATAATTGAAAAGCAAGTTTTGCCAGAAAAAATTATCATTTAGACAAATACGCTGCCGAGCATGGTCATTGTGTTCTCAGGCTACCACCCTATCATTGCCATTTTAATGCCATCGAAATGGTATGGTCAGAAACTAAAAGGCATTATGACCAAGCTATTACGAAAACTGCAAGGTCACCTACTGAAGTCTTAAAAGTATGGAATGACGTTGTAAAAAATGTACCGGAGCAACACTGGCAGAATTACATAAATAATACAGAGAAAATTATTTCTGAAGCATGGGAAGTAGAAAACAAACTGGACCTACTAAACATCGAACCTATGGTGATCTCTGTATCCAATGAATCCGATGATGAACTATCACTTTCCGAAAGTTATTCTGATTTAGAAACTAATTAAACTTTGCCTTGAAGATCACGTTGTCTTTTTCTTAAAGTCTAGAATTTGTACTTAATCGAACTCTGAATTGCCATATTTTTTTAAGAAAACTATGTATCTAGTTAATAAAACAATGTTTTTAAAATTAGTGCGCTTCTTTTATATTCTTTTATTATGTCAACATCTTTAGAATTTTATGAATTTCATAAAATTAATTTGTATTATTACAAACCGCCACTGATAATATGAAATTTCAAGTCACTACGCCAATGCAATAAGAAATATGTCAAGCATTTGACATGACAAAGGTCATAACCTAATTTTTTTCATGCGGGTTCAGATGGTTCAAGAAGCCGCATACGTTAAGTTACTAAAACGGCTGGTACCTCTAAATAGGTATTAATTTTACTATAGTTACCAGCTGAAATCCCGAGTGGATGTGTCGTGCCTTCTCCTGGGTGGGTCTTCTTTAGGTAACTTTAGGACATTAGCTGAGCTAACAGTTCGAGAATCTGTTGTTTCGTCGTCTTCGGATGTCGCTTGGGCTTAGCTGACTCCTGCCCTCGTTCCTTTTGAGGCTGGTTTCCTCGTCGTTCTGTTATTTGGGGCCTGTGGGCATCCCTTATAATTTTCTAGGTGTTCTCTGTGACAGTTTGCGCAGATGGCTGGCTTGTCCCTTGGTCTTGTGCACTCGTTGGAGCGGTCTGTCCGTGGTGATATCACTGGCAGTTGTAGCACATCGTCGGTCCTTTTTCTCTCTTATGTTCTTCCTATCTTATCCTCACTTGTACATGTTGGATTTTTCTTATCTTCTCCTTTTCTTCCACGTCTAATTCCACCACATTATATGGGTAGTGGTCTTCTTTCACCGAATCTGGACCAGATTTGGCTTATCTTCCCGATTCGGACTCCTTCCTTTTCTATTTCCTCTTGTAGCTCGTTTATGTCTTCGCAGTTTGTCAGTCCTTTGATGTCAATTCTTTCCTTTTTTTCTTCATGTGATGTAGGTGTACCATTTCTCTTACTTGTTAGGTTCCTGTAATCTTCGGGTCCTTCGCAGGGGATTTTTACTCAGAGTCTTTCTCGGGTGGTAATGAACCTCGATTTTATTCCTATCCGGTATATGTCTTTCCTTACCGATACCCAAAGGTGGGTGCTAAGAAATGGCGACTGAAACCGTGTTCGAGTGCAACAGAACTATTACGGATAGTATGGGTATGGATGCACACATACAGGAAGTTTTTAAATTTATCTGGAGGAGATTGCCCGTATAAAATTATGATGGGTCTTTCCTATTACAAAGTTTCCTCAGCCCACCCCATTTCTTTTATCAAACGAGAACAAACTGAGACATTATAGTGTGGATCAGCCCTTAATCCAGCTATTTTTTTTTTGGTTTTATGTGAAAAACAACCGAATTGACAGAATATTACTAAAATATTATCAACTTTAACGTCTTTTATCTAATTATTTCTTATTATACGGTAAAACTCTGCAAACAGAATATCGCTCGTTTTGGATCAACCTGTACTTGCACGGTCGATAACAGAAAGTAGCGGCGTGGAGAAAAATAAAACGCCATCAAACAATTATTTAACAATTTATTTAAATATTCCTTCACAATTAGATAAAGAATATAAACACGAACGACGTAATTTTCCGATGGACCAATAAGAAAAAAAAATTGTGGCTAAAATGTATTTAACATAATTTTATTAATGTCTAAAACATGATCGACAACAGACAAATAAATATTCATTAACGACTGATCACTTGATTTTTTTCAACTGGAATTACTAAATTTTTATTCAAATCACAAATACGTTAAACCACTCGACGCTGCGTACGCCATTAGCGTATTTGCGGCCTGTTGGGTTTCTAAATAAATTCTCGTTTCTTCCATCCATTCTCTGGCTACGCACCTAGGAGCACCTTTGAGTAAATTCATGTACTTCAACGTTTGGGTGAAGTCTCCTCGGTCTAACCAATACCTAGCTCTTTGTAAAATATCGTTGGTGTTTAACTTGGTAACGTCGACCTTTTCGTCGTTGAGCTCGCTCTGAGGAATAGGACTGGCGGCTTTGATAAGCAGTAACGATTGAACGTAAGAAAGTATGTGAACCGGTAAAGCAGCGCCTTCATCAGGAACTAACGCGACCGTTCGAGCGACTTTTTCTACTTTCAAGAAACGTTCTCTTAAAGCGTCTTCTGGATAAACGCCTCGTTCGCGAGCTTGTTTAGGAATGCCATTAATCACGGCGCATACCAAGTCGTCGTTGTCAGCTGAAAATACACAAATAAAAACTTAAATCAAGTTCGACCGGAAACGGCGCCATTCTGACAGAAGCGATCAACCGAGAATTAATCTTCAGTAATGTTTCCTGTCAAGTCATTCGCTCAAAATCGTTTATACGAGGGTTGTCTTTTAATTACCGCATATAACAATATAGTTGGCGCTTGTCAACAAATGTCATGTTTGATTGATTGGTTCGGCACTACCAGTCTTAGAGACCTCGGTACACCTCAGCCTTTAGGCTTCTTGTGCTCTTGGTTATAGCGTTCATGCGAAGAGACCAGTAGCCCTTATCAGGCTCATCAGTCTTTTCACTAGGTCCTTCTTGGAGAAATCCTCCCTTGGATACTCTGGTCCTAGGAGTCTATATCTCCAATGAGACAGTGCTTCACATAATGTGAGATGCTGTTTCCTCCTCTTCCATGCTCTACCTACAGAATAGTTTCCTCCCTATAAATACCAATTATATGCATGTGCTTCCTTAGGGTACAGAGACCGTTGAGTAATCCCGTCACTTTCCTTATCTGACTCCTGCTGAGGTTTAATATTTCGTTAGTCAGCGACTCCGAGGGTGTTTTGACCAGGAGTTTGCTGTGTTCCTGTTTAGGCACGAGTCTCCAGTACGTCACTGTCATGTTTAGTTAACTTAAATGTTTTTATATGCAAAATATAAAAGACTATCCTCATTTGTATATGTATATAAAGACTTACCCGCCGCTCTTTCCACGGCTGAAATTTCCGGTTCCAACGGCCTGATTTGGTCTTTCCAAGATAATCCCGGACATCCGGCTTTTATTGCTCTTAACAAAGCTTGACAGGCACTCCATAAGACTTGAGCTTGCCTGCTAGCTGCGTCTGCATTGTTTTTTTCTAACAAAAAGTTTAGATTTTACTAGAGAATTCTAGGAAAAAATCTAGTTTAGTGAACCAACGCGGATTTTGATGAAATATTTTTTTTTTAATTAATTCGAGGTCGCTGAACACGAAAATGAAAAAGGAAATCGGCGCTATCTTACCAAAAACGTGTTATGAATTTTTGAAGATGAAGTCAGATCAGCACTGCACTGGTTTTAATGTCATATTATAACTGCTTTAAAATGATGCATTATAACTTGTACACAATATTAAATACACTATAATTACTTTTTAAGATATGCCTCTCACACACACATTTAAAAAACACTGATATTGATATTCATTTCTTGTAAATTCTTTTTTTAATTCCACAATTATTATTTATTTTGACATTTTCATGTAACATGACTGACATATAAGTTTTGGTCTGTTTCCTCTTAGTGTTTGTACCTCATAACATATTCAGCCATTAGATATTTAGCCACTTGAATTAGTTGCTGAAAGTTTTCGATTTCAGGATTGTGACAAAAGATATAAACAAGATGAACATCATGAACATACACCTATTTTTCCGATAGCTAGCGCCGTATTACAGCTGAAACATTTTTTTTTTCAAATTTTGAGAGATGTTGCGCGCGCGAATTGCGAAACGTCGTTCCGGCGCGCCTTTTTCACAGTAAGTTGATAGCTGTTCATTCAATTTTTTCATAACTGATTTCAGTTAAACGAAAGTTGAGATAAATTTCTAATTCAGAGATAAGATTGGATTTCCGTTTGAAATAATGATGTTGATTGATAATCGCGAGCGAAGCGAGCGCGCCGGATCGACGTTTCGCAATTCGCGCGCGCGAATTGCGAAACGTCGATCCGGCGCGCCTTTTTCACAGTATGTTGATGGCTATTCATTCAATTTTTCCATAACTGATTTCAGTTAAACGAAAGTTGAGCCAAATACAGCGCCAGCTAACGGAAAAATAGGTGTATGTTCATGATGTTCATCTTGTTTATATTTTTTATGTCACAATCATGAAATCGAAAATATTCAGCAACTAATTCAAGTGGCTAAATATCTCTAATGGCTGAATATGCTATTAGGTACAAGTTGTACGACTAAGAGGAAACAGACCAAAACTTAAATGTCAGTCATGTTACATGAAAATGTCAAAAGATATAATAATTGTGGAATTAAAAAACGAATTTGCAAGAAATGAATATTAATATCAGTGTTTTTTAAATGTGTGTGTGAGAGGAATATCGTAAAAAGTAATTATAGTGTAATTAACATTGTGTAAACGTTATAATGCATCATTTAAATCAGTTATTATATGACAATAAAACCAGTGCAGTGCTGATCTGAACTCATCTTCAAAAATTCATAACTCGTTTTTGGTAAGAGAGCGCCGATTTCTTTTTTCATTTTCGTGTTCAGCGACCTCGAATTAATTTTAAAAAAAATATTTCATCAAAATCCGCGTTGGTTCACTAAACTAGACTTTTACCGAATTCTATTATCGATATGATTATCTAAGAAATTGGTTATTAGTTACTTGTGTGTGAATAATTCAACAATAAGGTATTAATAAGGATCTACTGAAAAAACTTATCGTAATAATACTTATTTTCAAGAGACAATTTTAGTGTTTTTAAGAGATTCTAAGCTGGATTTATAAAATATATTACAATATTATACCTGAAATAATACCATCCTTCTCTTTGAATGCATAAAAAATACAAACATAATAATGAATTTTACATTTGCAAGTACACAATTGTTTCTATATTATTGTTCTTAAATACTTAGAAGATCCAAATAGCTATTGTTTACATTTGGCAATAAAATTATTAAAAATTTACCTGTTTGTTTGTGATAATATGACAAAAAATTCTTCCCAGCATAAAAGACACCGAGCATAACTTCATTTGGTTTAAAAAAAAGATTAACAAAAACGTTTTAAAACTAAATTAAACATAACATTAAAATATCTGTCAATTTGACTTGACAGTTGACTCTTACCGTGTTTATCAAGTGTCATTAGGAAAAGTCTTAGAATAAGGGCCGGTTTTATAATGTGTAGTTGACTGTCAGTTAAGAGTTCACTTAAGTTAAGATCAAATTAGACTGATGGGCTATGTCTTAAGGTTCGTCTCCACGGAACATAAAGTTGCGACGTTTTATTTCAAAAAATCGCAAAAGCTACATAAATTTTAATGTCTTGACATAAAAAGACGCGACCTTATGTCACGTGGAGACGAACTTTAACACATAACCATTATGTCAAATTTGCGCATTTTATGCATATTTTGATATAAAAAATGACATAAAGTCTGATTTCTTACCAGTTATGGCTTGATCTAATCCCTTTAGTCGCCCTACTACAGCCGATAACTGTATCTTGGCTTTGCATTTTTCATTTTCCAACAACTCGTCATATTTTCTTGTCAGTTCCAATTCGATTTCTTCTGCTCGACGACTAACTGCTTCATCCAAGTGATCAGTAAACGTTTGAGACTGTCTCTTCAATTGATCTCTCAGTTCTAACTCGTGTTCTTTTCTCAATTTCAACATCTGCAACAAAAAAACACACAAGAAATAATGGTGAAATTTAAACTGCCAAACGTCACTTGTCTACGAGTGGTGAAATTAGAGGTTTGACAAACTCATCGCATAATTACTAACCTGTTGTTGGAAACACAAATTGAGTCTTCTTTTTTCCTGTTCCAGAGCCTCGCAAATCTGTAGATTCGTTAAAACTTCACCGCCGCCCTTCTTGGCCGCTTCAGTTGCAGCCTTCAGTCTTTCTTGGATGATGGTTTCCATTTTGGCCAATTCTTTCTGGTAAAATAAGACGTGTGCGTAAGTGTGTAGGACGAAAAGGTCTAAATCTTCTTGTGTAAGGCAAAGTTGCTTCTTAGAAAGATCTATAGTGGGGAAAAGACTTTCCAATTCTTCGGAGAAGTTTACACGTGCTTTTTCTACTTTGTCCCAGTATTTTTCGGCTACGCTGCCTATTTTTTGTTCGCGTTCTAGCTCTCTTTTCGCGTTTTCGATATCTTCTTGTACTTTTGCTATGTTCGTTTGGATTATTTGTTTCGTAGAGTGTTCTGCCTCAAAGGATGAACTAAAAACATACTCAATTTATTTAAATTTCAAACAAATTTATCGCTTAACTCACCTAGAAACTAATTCCTTCAATTTATTTATCTTCCTAACAGCAACATCGGCCTTTTCTTTCGCTCTTCTAACACATTCTTGCTTAGATCTCGTTTTACCTTTTATAATTTCCCATGTTTCCGGTTTAACTTCATTAACAGCTTCATCGATTATGTATTCTATATCTGCATTGTAAGATTTTGTTATATAAACAGCCTTATTGAAAGCATTGACAGCTTCTTCAGCAGATTCGCAAATTTCTTGTTCCAGTTTTGCGAGGTTTTCAGTGGTGGGAGAGTCCGATGATGTTGTAACAGTTTTGGGTTTAGGGTCTCCAGCTAAAAAAAATGTAAGTATATTTTATTATCAAAAGTTTATAACCGATTTTAAATGGTAAAAATATATAAATACCTAATTCAACAACTGGTTCTGGCTTTCCACTCTCAATCTTTTCTAGTCTAATCTCTGTATAGCTTTGTGGAGGTGGTTTTTTGACTTCTTTCTCTAGTACTGGAACAATAGGCGGTGGAGCTGCCAAAAGCAAAGCACCAAATAAACACTCAAATTATTAATTAAAGCATACAGTTAACAGCCCCTTACATCTTCAATTCTTGATTAAATATTAGGTTAAGTTTAATTAACAACACAATTTTAGTTAGGGCTAAAGCATTATCAAACTAATTCAATACCTTTGTATTCTGCTGGTTCGGGAAGAGACTTCAATAACCTGTCTCCTGACCTATCATGACCGCTACCAGAAAATGAACCAAGTACTGATTGCTTTATGTTATCGTAATAAGCAGCAATCAGGTTACTTGAGTATGTGTTATCTTCTTGCCAGACAACTCGTATTACATCATCTGTGAATGGAACAATTCCTGTCAATGTTTTTCTAAAAAAAATAACATAACCATTGAAGTTGTTGCATTTATTTTATTTTTAGTAATTACCTGAAGTCTGGATCATGTTTAGCATATGCCAAGGTAGCTCCTCCGGCGGTAATAATGGCTCCAACAGCCAATAAAAATTTACCGCCACCTCCTCCACTTTCTGCTTTAGTGCCTTGACTATAATTTCGTTTGGGGGTGGTGTTTGTATGGAAATTTTGAGTTCGATAAGCTACGGGGACGTTGCATTTTTGCTGAAAATATTTTTTTAATGTTTACATATAACTATTATACCAAATTATAGACTTTAGAACCTTAAGGAATATATAAATATATTTGGAACTAATAGAATAATACAGTTTGAGTTGATTTTATTTAAAAAAAAGTAATTTTCGATATACACTGTAAAATAACTTCATCAAATAAAGATGACATAACATGCTGATATTCCATATATTAATTAAATGAGAAAGATTAGCTTACCCATATTTTTTTATGAGGAATCCTTATAATTAATCTCAGCATTTTGGGAAAGCCACTTTAAAAACGAATGGAAACAGGAAAATTAGGATTCCGAGAATAACCCGAAGTTTTAATAGTGTCGGGCCGTCATCTGTGACATCTCCGCAGCAAGGAGAAAAACTAAAAACGTATAGGAATGTATATAATATAGTGATGAGGTTGTTAAAACGTATATAAAGAAGTTTATGAGTTTAAGAACAATATATTTATGTGATTACAGTAGAATATTAAGTAACATTATAGAAAAATTGAATTTTTTTGAAAAATATTTAAGGTTAAGTTGTCATTTTTGCTTTTAAGTTGGCTACATTGAAAAAATCACTAGATTTGGTATTCAACAATTCTTACTTACAGAGCGCGCGAATAATATTAGGAAAAACATTTCAAAATATATAAATGAAAATGACTTACAATTCAGTACTTTTTTTTAGTAATTTTTGTCTTACTCCACTTTCATGTTGATTCTTCGTTGCATTTTAAATCCTCCGACTCACTTTTGAATATTATCTTGAAAGAAACTGTAACTTCATATTGTTCTACATATATGCTTCATCACTATAACTTGGAATTAAATTTTTTGTCTTATGTTTGAATTTGTAAAGTGAAAATAAAATAATATTAAAATTTGGATTTTACTTACAATAATTATTGCCACTGTGTATGTAGGATTACGTAATACCAAAAGTTTATCCAACCTAAGACCAACAAATATCACTTGTCCTAACCTACAAATTGTATTTAATTTAAAAGTATATCAATATCATGGACGATATCTGTTAAAAATATGTTTAAACAAGTGCTGTTTACTGCTGTAAGAGCTTCTGTAGCGGCTAGAGCAAATTCAATTTTCTTAGCTCAAAATGTAATCAAACAAAACATAACTCAACCATTATTAACCAGAAATTTTACATCTCTGTTAAATAACCAGAGTCCCATTATTGCTCCTAATTTACTTTTTGAAAAGCCGAAACTACAAGTAGCAAACATACCAGTAAGAACAGTAACAAAATTTTCATATAGAAAAGGTAAAAGGAAATCTGTTAAAGCTGTATTGAGAAGATTCTATCGGTTAAATTGGGGAGCATGGATAAGAACAAAATGTGGTAGAAATAAAAGGTATACTTTATTACAGAAGTCGTGAAATATAAGTTGTGTTAATTCTTTCCTTGGTTTTAGGCTGTGGAGAAAGAGCCCTGCAAGAAAACGTAGACTGAGACAACACGTTTTGTGTAATTCTACTCAAAGTTATATGTTAGATAAAATGGTTGGACCTTACTGGAGAAAACGAAGGTATTACATTGATGATCCATATGAGCCTTACCATTCAAGAGAAGAATGGGAACTTACAAGAACCAAACCAAGGCCCTATTTCCCACCAGAAGAAAATGTTAATTAAATAGTAAACTTTATTTGTCAAGTGAATAAATAAAATAAATAAAAACTGTCATACTATATTTTCTCACCCCATTAGATGCATGTCTATTTGCACTGGTTTTTTAACGTAATGTGGAAGTTTGTAGGTAAGTACAATAATTTATTAACGTTTCAAGTATATTTATTCTTTATTTTTATCAATATGTTCATCTGTGTTGTATATAAAAAAATATTTTAATTACATACCAAAATATATCATTTTATCTATAATAATAAAGTTAAAAGCACATTGTTGAATAACCCTAAATGTATATATAAATTCTCATAAATGCTTGAAGGCGTGTTTCTAATATTTAAACAATAACGTTTCTCATCCTGCCAATTCCTTCGATTTCACTTTCCAATACATCTCCTTTCTTCAAGTATTCTGGTGGATTCCGGTGCATACCTACCCCAGCCGGAGTGCCAGTTAGAATAACATCGCCAGGATGTAAAGTTACAATCCTGGAAGAAAAAAATTACAAAAAATACTACACTGAAAGGTTTGGGAATAAAATAAAAAGCGCAAATAATACTTACTGAGAAAGGTACGATACCAAAAAATCTATTTTAAAAATTAACTCTGAGGTGTTCCCGTTTTGTTTAAGTACTCCATTTACCCACGATTTTATAGTCAAATTGTTGGGATCTATTTTGTTTTTCGTTACCACTACTGGTCCCAGAGGACAAAAAGTATCCATGGATTTTCCAAGCAGAAACTGACCGTTGTTTCTCTTTTTTTGCCAGTCTCTTGCGCTGATATCTTGAGCTACTGTGTAACCAAAAATGTAGTCATTGGCTTGGTCTGGTCGAATTGCTTTTGCTTTTTTGCCAATTACCACTGCTAGTTCGACTTCCCAATCCACACTCTGGAAAATAAAACAAAAACTTAACAGAATTGTTGAAATAGTCACAATACGGATTAAACTTTATAACACGAAGAAGGAGAAACAAGACTATTTAGAAAGGAAAGTGTCAAAATGTTAACAAACAAACTTTTAATTTAAAATACAAATATTTAACTAAACATGACAGTTAATTATGATATTTGTTGTTATATGCACTTCGTATAAATATTAAAAATCGTACGTACGTCTGTAATTGGAGGAATTTCTACGTTATCTTCAGGTCCCACAATAACAGATGAAAATTTACTGAAAATCATGGGTTCTTTGGGATGCGGTATATTCTGTTCATCGCAATGTCCACTGTAATTCAATCCTACACATGCTACTTTATCGGGTTTTGTGATTGGCGACAATAGATTCACATTTTCGAGCGGGGTGACTGATTTACTTTCTGCTACAATCCTGAAAGAAAAAAAAATTGTTCAATAAAGCCTAGTGTAAGGATACTTGTCCAGTTGCAAGTATTACGCATATTTTGTGCATCCTTGTATGTTATTTACTTTATTCAACTTCTACAGTGCGTCCATCGAATAACGCATACATATTCAATCAGTAATATGAAAAAATCCATTTTTTTTTGGTGGGAGGAATTTTCGGAAGACTACTAGAACTAGTTCAACATCCAGGAGTGGGTTTCCATACTAGAGAGAGATAATAGTCCATAAATTATACCTTGCTTATTGTGTGATGATTTCTTTGAATTATTGCGTTATTTTGACTATTTATTTCGAAATCGCTAATCAGGTCGATAATCCTGTATAATAATAATAATGAATTTATGCATTAATTTATGAACGCACACTGTATAAATGTTGATATTAAAAGCCGTTAATACATTCTACAGAAGTATTTTATTTAATTATTGGATAAAGGATAATTTATACTGATAATCTTGATAATAAATAACACTTATTTGTTAAAAAGATAGCAACGAATGCTTTTGCTTCGTTAATTTTGGCGTAAATGGCTGGATAAACATTTTTCATGCATGGGCGTACGCAGCATTAAATTTAGGGGGGGGCAAATGTAAAAAGTAAAAGTTAGAAATAAAATTGAAATAAACATTTATATATATTATTTTTTAGCAAAACGAAACGTCTGGGATCTTCCAGCAAATCTGCTCAAAACCTCTTCTTCTATGTGTTTCTTTTTTTTGTGAAACTAATTTCCGGTGTACACTCAACATACACAAACCGCTTAATCTATTGCTTGTCATTGTGGACCTTAACCAAGTTTTAACTCTGCGTAGCAGGAATCAAGATGAATGAAGAAGTAGATCTACTAGCAAAAATGGCTACAACTCAAGGTAGCTCCCTTGAAGGATGTAAATTTCCATATACTGATTTGTACAACGTACTTAAAAATGAATTGAGGGAAAAATGGCAAACCATATATGACAATTCAGAAAAGGGACTATTTTATAAAACTATTCAACCAAAAATTCCAAATAAACCGTGGTTTAGAGATATATCCAACAGATACCTTGTAAAAATAATTTGTCGAATGAGGTGCAATAAGGCATTATATCCAGAATACCTTAATAGAATAAAGCAAACTGATTCTCCAAATTGTTCCTGTGGGGAGTATGGTGATCTAGAACATGTTATCCTTGAATGTCCAATTAATCTTATTCATCTAAATAACTTCTTTCGTCAGTTATATCTTAATAACATAGAGCAACCAATAAATTTGAATATTTTATTAACAAAAAGTCAGTGTTTTCAACTACTATATGTTTATATTAGAAAAGCTGGTATAAAATTGTAATTAAACAATTATTGTAATTTATGTATCCCTCTCTACTGTTTACCTATCCATGGATTAACACCTATGTTTGTTTAAACCCGCCTGGGTGGTCCTCTGGGCAAAGAAAAATAATTCCTTTTGTGTATCCTAGTACCAAATATGATAAAAAAATTAATTAAAAAAAAGATTATAAAAAAATATATATATATATATATAAAAAAAAATTGTATGTGTATATATATAAAAAAAAATAATATAAAGGAATAAAAATAAAAAAAATAAAAAGAAAGAAAGATATCAAAATAAGGAGAAAAAAAGAAATTAATAAATAAAATAAATATAAATAGGAGACTGTTAAGGAAAAGCGAATAATTGATTTACGTTAAAAAAATTGAAATTTTATCTTTTGTCTAGTAATTAGGAAATTATTGAATTATTTTCAACATTTAGGGGGGAGGGCATTTGCCCCTCTTTACGCCCATGTTTTCAAGTATAAAACTTTACGAACCTCAAAATGTATAGATACAGGGTGTATAGAAATGTTCCTGTCAAACGTAAACGACAGATACTAGAAGTCATTTATGTCCATCTAACCTTATTTACCTTAATCCAAAATATTGAATTGAAGATGACGCTGTTGAGTAATTTTTGTAAGCATATCCCAAAAAAACCGCTACATCTAGTACCTATCTGTTGTTTTCGTTTGGACACCCTGTATAATATCATTTATGCAATTTTTAATTGAAAAGAAAATATCATCAAACTCTGATATCAATAACCTTGGAATTAAAATAAAATTGGTAACCATTTCGTAAGCTACAATCCGACGCCAATTTAAAAATGTTCTGGATATTTTTAAATCGAAACCGACATTTTCGTGCTAATTCCTCGCGTGACATATTCAATTTTTTCAAAACCAAGCGTGTCCATATTATATGAACAGAAAATTGTTAATTGGTTAAATTTGTCGGTTTTTGTAGTTCCAACCTTGGCATGTTCTTATTTACGGATATGATTGTTGGGTTAAAACTTATATAAAGGTATACACGAGGAAAATTGGAAAACTAGAAGGATCATTTTTTGATAACTTTGGTATTTGAGTTATTGTTATAAACCAATAAATATCGTAAATTAATCTGTTAAAAGCTGATAACGGTGTAATGATCTTAAATTGACATTATTATTAGAAGATATCGCTAAGAAAGTTATCTTAAATTTTAATCAATTATAATAGACCAGTCAAAATCGATACAAAAATTCGCAAAACATGATGTATCTCTGATTTTTTTAGTATGTTGCTTGGACCCATTAAGGCTATGTAGGTATACCCAAGTTTGCAACTCTCAAAAACTTGTGGACAAAATTTTTACACACCAAAAACTTCTAAATTTTTGGCCTTGTTTCAAATTCTGCTCCATATCTCCTAATACATGCATTTTTCGTCAAAAGCTACTTTATACATTTTAAAGAATATTAAATTTGTGACAAATTAAGACCAACCGGAGCTCTGTAGGTCAATTGGTTACCGAATTACGGCACTTTGAAAAAGTGATGAATGGGGACTCTGCGTGCAGTGAGATCCAATACCCTCACAAACCTTGCACTGGCTCATCTGATTTTCAACGAGATAGACATCACTGACCGAAAAGGATGAGACTCTTGCTTTGCAGTGAAAAGTCACTCATACTGTTTGCTGAAGACAATGAAAATGTACAAAGTGCCACATTCAAGAGCGCCCTTGAAAAACTTGAAGACCGCAAAACTTTGGGTACTCTACTATCGAATGACTTTACTCATGAAGCAGTTCATTCAAGCCGAAAAGATGGGAGATTGGAACTTTCACCTTCAAATAATCAGCCAAATGCTTCAATTCTGTCACTCGTCTGGACACTTTTTCCAATGCGAAAAGTGCTCGTTTAAATTTACAAGACTCTGCAAGACCGGATGGATCCAACAGAATATCAATTGTTCAATTTTGCTTAGGTCTGTGGACTGACTTTTAATAACCATCCATCGTTCCCATCAGCAGTGGCACTGTAGGTGGCTCCCATATAATTTGCCACACTGCTCGAGAAGAAGGACTGAAAGGGGTGGACCGTATTGTTGGAAAAACTTTTGGAAATGTTAGTTTCTCTAGGAAAGAAAAAGTCCTCTCTTTTACACCACCTATCATCTCTATCAGGATCCACAAGAAGAGAGTCGATGTCGAGCTACTCACCATCTTCCAGAGCATGTGTATCATGAAACGGTCAGAGCTACAGTTGAAGGACCACTTCAAATACGAGCTAGCTCCATATCCAATGGCCCTATTTAAAAGTACCAAAATCAGCTTCACTGATTGATTAAGTTACTTCACTTTTGATTACTTATGTTTATTTTAAAACAGTTTTTTTAATGATTCACTACCATACCAAAAAGCAAAAGATAGGATAGGTTATGGAACATTTCTGGAAAAATGCGATTTTACTTTGTTTTTTTTTTGAGATTTTGAGAGAACTACGACACTTACAGACCCCGCTTTACGCTTAATTTAAAGCTAATTAAATTGCCTACAAACTATATTCCACAAGTTCTACTCGTAGGATCAATGGTTTCGACGCAGTTTCGGTCCAAAGAAGGTCTAAAACTAAAATTTTCAATTTTTGGTAAATATGTCATATTTTCAAAGTGCCGTAATTCGGTAACCGATTGACCTACAGAGCTCCGGTTGGGCTTAATTTGTCACAAATTTAATGTTCTTAAAAACGTATAGAGTAACTTTCAACGAAAAATGCAGAGATTAGGCAGAATCTGAAACAAAGCCAAAAATTTCGCGGTTTTTGGTGTATAAAAATTTGTCCACAAGTTTTTGAAAGTTGCAAAACTTAGGTATACATTGCCCTAATGGGTCCGAATAACATACTAAAAAATCAGAAATACATCATGTTTTGTTAATTTATTGTTGATGCACCTACAGCGGTGACTGAATTTTCTAATTTTCAATTCTATTCGTACGTAGGGTCGTGCGCTTAGACATATCTAATAATGTAAGGTATTGGAACATTGATTATAAAGGTTAGAGGGTAACTCTACACCACTCTTATTTTCTTTCATAATTTTGATTTTAAATGAATGCTTAAAACATCCAATTTTAAACAATACCTACTAGAATATTTCGTATTGTTATAATCGTGTTTAAAATACTTCTTCTTAAAATAATTAATTATTACATCCACATCACTACCTACGAAGACATTTTTTTACCCCCAAATCTATACAAATGGCTTCAGTAGTAATACTATAAGTACTTCAAAATAATCAGGTTATGCGTCGATAACTTGTTGCATAATTATAAAGAGTCTCAGTTTGACAGTCTAAATACCTATTCTGTCAAACTGACACGATTTGTAATTATGCAGGAAGTTTGAGATGTATAACCGTATTTATTTTGAAGTACGTATTGTATTTGATACGATTATTTATTGAGTAAATTAAGTAAATATAAACAATTAATTAATTTAAATACAAATTGGTACAATGGAAATTACAATTATTATATACTACATTTTTTTTAACTGAGTTAGTATTTTCTGCCCTGGAAACATGGCTACTGCTCATTGAAGTGCTGGAAGTACTGAAGGTGTTATTACTTGAACTTGTAGAGTTATTAAAATTGGATCTCATCTTATTTATTATGTTTTGGTGATGTTGTTCATCTAACTGTAGGTAGGGTTTGATAGTTTTGCTATTGCCATGTCCTGTTATTTTAATAAGTTCTTGTTCCGATACACCTGCTTTTGCCAATTCTGCATACTTTTTGGTCCATTTAATAATTTCTTGCACTCCAATTGGCATATTTTTGTACCTGCCAAAGGTTTTTGGTTTTCTCCAGTTAGGATTTACGATCAGAAATAACCTACCTGTTTTAATATTGATGTTTTCGCTTTTTTTAACATTAGTTTATCTAGAAGTCTCACTGGACAACGACTTACTTCATTATGGTTGGGTACAAGCCATTTATTATTAGCACATGGTTTTGCTCCTCCCTGTGTGGTTTTGGTGAAAATAGGATTATATTGTAATCTATTCTTGAAAATAATGAGTCAAGCATGACGCTCCTTCATTTCCCCTCCACGCAGCCTCTACAAAAGCAATTAAGAAGAATGTTATTTGTAATCCTTCTGGTGTATTTTCATCCCACGCTGCTATCATTGCTATGTACTCGGTATCTTTAAATGCTGATGCACTAACCTTTCTCTTGTCTGGCAACATTTTAAGTTCCCTTCTTTTTGAATTTCTTGCGGCTAAAAATATGGGACTAGAGAATGAATCAATTACTCTATTAAACTTCTTCATATATTTTTCTTGTACTTGTTTTGCCATAACGTTCCACATCGTTTTAACCAAATTTTCTTTATAATTTGCTCCATTACCCAATCTTTCAAAATGGATGCTATTATTTCAGTGGAAATTGATTCATTTAGTACATAGTTTGATTCACTACAAAACGTAAGAAATTGTTTCCATACGTACTTTTTTGTACTCAGTATTTTGTATACTTCTGTCTATTGAATTTAATGATAAATCTCTCCGAATCGACTCATTTTTAAACAGTTATTGGTAAATGTCAAAATTTGATGGTTCTGTTAGTTTTTGTATTGTTGTATATTAATGTCGATGTGGTTACCATGTAAATTAAATTATTGTAAAATTTTCGATTGGTAGAGCTACTCTAAGTATTGTCAGGTATAATCGAAATTATACAAGGTAACTTAACTAAATTGATCGTTCTAATTGGTTGAAAATTATACGAAAAAAAAATAATCAAGGTTAATGCAATTTTAAATGAAGTGTACCTACCTATATACACATATTTTTTATATCTTCAACTATAAATACTATTATTTTTTTCAATAAATAAGTATAAACTGCATAATTTTCAATAAAGAGCAATTTTTGTATGACTGGTAAACATAAATTATATACTTTCTAAGAAAAACTGTATACAAATTGATGTATAGTTAACAGCTTAATAGAACCATTCAATTATAATAGGTAGGTACATAAACCGGTTTCTTTCATTAAATAATGCAAATATTACTAATACATTTTTTTAAAATAACCTTGGAAAATATTACACTTTTATGTGAATAATTACCTTTTAGCTTTTTCATATATTCCACATCCTTGTCCCAAAAAATCCACTAAACTATTAGGAATCGAATGGTCAATGGCACTGATATCAATAATGTCACCACCAGATGTTAGTTGGGCCCCCAGATGTTGTTGTCCCCCTTTTTTTAGTCGATACTGTACGATTCTCATATTTGTAGCAGATCCCAAACTGAAATTTTTAATATTCGGATTCTTCAAATGTTTTAAAACGTTGCTTAACAAAGTTCGAGATTTACTGCTTACTGCCGAGTGCATGATTTATGCAAATTCCAAAATAATGATGGTGAAAAGCTATTTTTTGTGATAAGATTGCAGTGATGTGTGTGTAAACAAAGTACTTGGAGCCCGAGATGTTGGTTTTATGAGATACGGTTACCAACTAAATATCGAAAACGAGTCAGAAGGCAACACCTCGACTATACACTACACAATACATTTTAAAATGATTGGAATTGCGATTTTTTTCAATGTATTTTGGCGGTTGTATACCTTTCTGGAAAAGTAGAGTCACATGATTTGAGGTTAAGTTCATAAAAAGTTCATTCAAAGAAATAGTTTTCTGATAAAATATGTTAGGATGGTGCGGTGAAAGTTACAAGGTTAGAGAAATCAATGCCTCTTACCGGTAAAAGTTGAAATCGATAAAATAAATAAAAAACTAAACACGTTTTATTAATAAAAATATTGTTACTTTTAAAAACAAACACGTAATTAGTTGCACTATTCAATACAAGATGTCACTGTAAAACTCAATTGTCGTTAATAGGTGGAGCCACACAGACTTACCATTTTATTATAATACTGCATAACCAATAATGGTATTTTTTCCAGTAATCGATCCGATTATTATTAAAAAGTATTTTAAATTTAAATATTTTCTAAGACATGTAATACTTATATCTGCATGTACAACAATCAGTCCAGTATATTAAAATAATATAAATTTCTGTAATACCTTACAAAGAATACAACTTTTGTCAATAGGTGGAGCCACTAATAATAATCAATTGAGAAAAATATAAACGTTTTATCTGCATATTTTACTAAAAATAGTATAGTTTACGAACTAAATTTATCTTGTTACTAAATGTATATTTTTTATAATAACGAACATCGTTGATGCTAAGTAATTAATTAGCTTATGGTATGGCTTTTCACTGATAGGTGGAGTTACGATATAAAATTGTATTACGGATGTATTAATGAGTTATTTTTACAAAGTAAACTTGATATGACATAATTTATAATAAATTGATTTACCTTCTCGTTGGGGTTATTAGTAGATAAAACATTAGTCTAATAATATATTGAAACGATAAAAATTTCTGTAATACCTCACCATAAATACAATTTTCGTCGATAGATGGAACTACCAGTATCGATAAATTAAAAATATATCATTTAATCTGCAGATTTGACTACAAATTATGTAGTATTTATTATTAAACGAACTTACTCCATTTCGTAACTAAATTCATATTAAACAAGTGTTTAGGATCCACTAATAACGAACAATATTTATGTTTAGTTAATAATTAGTTTGTAGTATGGCTTTTCACTGATAGGTGGGGCTACGATACAAAATTGTATTACGGATAATTTAATGTGTTATTTATACAAAGTAAACTTGATATGACATACTTTATAATAAATTGATCTATTTTTTCGTTGGGGCTATTAGTAGATAAGACATTAGTCCAATATTATATTAAAATGATACAAATTTCTGTAATACCTCACCATAAACACAATTTTCGTCGATAGATGGAACTACCAGTATCAATAAATTAAAAATATATCATTTAATCTGCAGATTTGACTACAAATTATGCAGTATTTATTATTGAACGAACTTACTCCATCTCGTAACTAAATTCATAATCAACTAGTGTCTAGGATCCACTAATAACGAACAATATTAGTTATTAATTAGTTTGTATGGCTTTTCACTGATAGGTGGAGACACGTATAAAATTGTTATTTTACGGTAGTATTGCAAGTTGTTTTTACTACTTATACAAAGTATACTTGATATGACAACATTTATAATTGATTTAATAACGTATTAATAAATTATATGATTGATTTACCAAACCGCTAGTAGATAAAATCACATAGAAATAAATTTTGTATATAAGTTCGGCATTCATTTGTAGATGGCACAATAATTAGTTTGTAGTATGGCTTTTCATTGATAGGTGGAGACACGTATAAAATTTTTATTTTACGGTAGTATTGCAAGTTGTACTTACACCTTATACAAAGTATACTTGATATGACAACATTTATAATTCAATTATATGATTGACTTACCAACCTGCTAGTAGATTAAAGAACATAGAATATTTTGTACATAAGTTCAGTCATTCATTTGTAGATGGCACAAGTAGTCAGTTATATTTAAACTTGTCATATATTGCAGAATTTAAAGTGGCGATTAATAACAAATTGCCTGGATTTAAAAATATGATCTATATTGAAATTGGCAGCTTGTTAAAATTGAGGGAACGTATTAGTACTTAGCAATTAACGTTTGAATATTCAGTAGCGCGTCAGTATAATTTTAAAATATTAAAAAGAACAATTTATCGGTCTTTATTTTAAGGTCTGGCAAGTTAATTTCAAAAACGACCGATATATCGATTATCAGCCAAATTATGACTAAGAAGTATTATGTAGCAGATGACAAGTGACAAGCGTTCGAGAAATGATGATATTCGAATGATGCAATCAGTTGGTGAGATCCATTGGGTGAATGGTCGTTGGTACCGAAATGAACCAACAAGTGGTTGTAAATGTATGCGGCGCGGCTCGATATCTCAACCCTAATTAAATTAAAATACCGCAGCAAAACTCTTTTGAAATAATTGATTGTCGAAACAAAAGGCTTCCGATAGGATCGAGAGTCATCTGTTTAGGTTCATCAATAAAGTCAAATGACAATTAGACAGGGACGGAATAGGCTTATATATAGAAACGTAAAATTTCGAATATTATTTTATTAAATTATTTCCTCTAATATCAAACAACGCCTCCACATACTTGGAAAACGTCCGCAGCTTCTCTCTCAATTCGACCCTCCTCAATCACACCAATATCCCTGGTTTACGTCTCTACCTCCTGTATAGAAACTACTCAATCACCATAACCCCACAGTGATTGGAACAATTAGAAAAAAATAAAAGGGGGTTGCCATTAGAATTCTCAGAGCTTCTGGAGGGATGACATCTACATTGTACTGATGAGGCGAAAATACGCTGAATCCGGTCTACAAGTGATCTAATTACAAACCAGAATGGTTGGTTATATCTTGCAGATATACTAGCCCCGTTTAACTTAGAAGTGTAATTCAATGTCTGTCGGGGCATATAGCCCGAGAAGTAGTTGTTGCTTCTTAGTGAACGGTCTCTTTCCTTTGAAAAATATTTTTCAAAAACTTTGTAAGGCGTTATAATAGTATTAAACTATTATACGTTCTAAAATGAAAATGATCAAGCAATATCAAGTCCATCTCTGTAATTTATCGTTTGAAAATCTCGAATGGACTAAAAGTGAAGCGCATGTCAATTGTTAGGAGAGACCCTCTTTATGAAATGTTGTCATACAACTTGCTTATCAGATGTTAACTCGATCATTTGTGTACGACGGTGGGCCTAAAATACTATTGGGATTCACGAACAAAAAAAGAAGAAAAAAAGAAGAAGAAGAAGAAGAAGAGATGTTGGTAGGTACCCGGTTTCTTGGTAAACGAGCGATTTGTTCCCTATCATTTTATAATTTATGGTGTTTATGTTGATTTAGTTACGCGACTCACGATATTTATCTTTGGTTTATTATACAGGTTGTCGTCAAAATCTAAGTAAGTATTCCAGAGCCACAGGAAGCTGTTTTATTTAGTTTTGTACTGACTGCGCCATGCTTAAAGTATTTATCTGGTGAGCAGGTAAGTAATTATTACGATGGATGAACTGGATATTTTATTATTATACAACTATATAACTTATTATAATGTGAACATTGTGTACCAGTGTCATACCTTGAGTGATGATGGGTGACAAGTGACGCGAGGCATTTCTTCGCGTCGTATCACTTACCAAACACCTTCACTTTAAAGATCTAACACCTTCCCAGGCTTTATACAACGCCCAGATCTTGTAGTTACATTTTGTTCATGTATTTCTACATTAGGGTTAAATAGTACGTCCAAATACATATTTGACAAATTTAACTCATAATCATCTACAATATCTACATCAACATTATCGTGCATTTCCACTCATTGTGATTTTTTCAGATATGTTAGCATTGTTTTCATGATGGGGTAAGTCTTGGTTGTAGCACTCTGTGGTTCTAGGTATTGTTAACTATCGATAACTTTGGGAGCGTAGGTTCGTATCCTACTGACTGCGCCATGTTTAAAGTATTTATCTGGTGAGCAGGTAAGTAATTATTACAATGGATGACTTGGATATTTTATTATTATACAACTATATAACTTATTATAATGTGAACATTGTGTACCAGTGTCATACCTTGGATGATGATGGATGACAAGTGACGCGAGGCATTTCTTCGCGTCGTATCACTTACCAAACAAGTTTGTTGTTCGAGTCAAATTTAATAATTGAAATTTAACCCACTTCCTGTTGACATATTGATATGAAATTTGGTACACAGCTTTAGTAGTGATGATGACTATACAATTTTGACCAAGATGGCCGACTAGTAGAATACAGTACATAATAAAAAACACATTCAAGATGGCCGCCACCTTAAATTTGTGGATTTTATATTTGTTACAATACCCTTAATTTGGGTAATGGGTATCAAATGAAAGGGCTATACAAGTAGAACTAAAAGCAAGTCGGATCATAGAGTTTAGATATTCTATACATTATCTAATCAAAACAAAGAACTTTGTCAACTTAGAATCGGAATTTAGGCATGGATTTTCCATCCAAGGTTTCGTATCGTGTTGAGGACTGTGTGGCGTAAGGGTGGCTAAAAATGTTACGTCGTTATCGTTTCGTTTTAATTTCTAGATTTGGGCACATCTTGTTGTAATTAAAGCCTTAGCCCTCGCTAGAGAACCTTCGTGACCTTGATAATTAGACACTAGCGTCCATGGTGGCGAAAATTAGCATCTACTGTGTGAGATAAATTAAATATTGTACCTGTACTACGAATATGTAGGGGTCCATAAAGAAAAAGAAGAAGACATGCGCATATAGAATCATCTAGAACCTTCATCGAAAAGTCGAGAGCTGTCTGGAACAGGCGAATAGTATAAAAGGCGGGACAATTGACATTAGTTTAGTTTTTTGAATTATTAGAGAGTTGAGTTCTGTGATATAAAAGTAAGACGTTATTTGTATTGTGATGTAAAAGTTAAAGTTGTAGAAATAGAGAAAGTTTAAGAAAGTGGAGGTAGTAACAATATTATAGGTACTAGTTACTATACGAAATATAGAGAAATTATTAATTACAAGAAAATGTCAAACGTCATAATAATTTAAAACGAATTCCAAAAAATTAATGTCTCGGACTTACGATAGTCATCTAGCAACAAAGGTGAAAATTTAATTAAGATTAGCCATGTAAAAAATGTTGAAAAGTGTACAAGTGTGATAAAGCTCGAGTCGTACGTCAACCTTCTAATAAACAACCTTTTGATGTTAACATTGATGTAAGTTTTTATGGTTTATTATATTTCTACTCCATACAGAAAATATACCGAACGGGCGCAATGAATCTGTGAGATTAAAACACTCACTGCAAAGTACACCTTTACACTAGAACAGCACGATTGCGACTCTTGAATGCACACAACGTTAGCACAGAATACACCAACTAACAAGAAGCGAAGCACGACGCATTGTCTTTGATGTTTTGCTAACCAAAATTTATGACCTTGAGAGACCGACGTTGACAGATAACTTAGTAAATTCACTGAGAATCCTGGGTCCGTCCAATAACAACACCTGGTATAATTTTTACCACTAAACTTATATTTACAATAGCTCGTACTAAACTAGACTAACTCCAACTGAATACACGTTTATATATTATATAATGGTAAATCCGCACCCCAGAAATTTCCCGTATAACTGTGGCAATGCCGCTCACCGGGCGTTCGAAAAGCCGACAATCACCTGCTCGCATCTTCTCTTTTCTATAAACGTCACGTCGCGGACGCGTCGTTCTAACCTGGCCTACCATCACTTAGCTCGGTCGAGCTACGTTGCCAGCTTGTGGACAGTTCCGTAGATTAGTTTGAATTTACAATAAGTATTTTTAATTATGCGCATGGGTTGGGTGATGGTGCTTAATAAATCTTTGTTATAAAAAAATATTTATTGTTCAATATTAACGTCTATACTTGTACGCAGGAGTCGCATTTATAATTTTCTGCACCTGTACATGGTTCCAAGCAGAGCATAGGACACAACGGTAACATAATTCTCCATTTTTGCCAATTTCTTGTTGGGTTTGGAGGGTGTTTTTGAAAATGGTGGTATAAAGCTGGCATCAATATCATCTTATGTCGGATATATTCCCGTCTGACGACTCGTCAGATATTTCAGGTGTTGCCTCTCTCTTTCTTCTTCTCTTTTTTTTGAGCGTTTTTTCCTTTCTTAATCTTCTCTTTTCTTCGGCTATTTCTAATTCTTTCTTGACAGGTGTGCGGATAACCCGCGAAATTTGAAATATCTTGGTGCGCACGATTACCCACCATTCCCCAACTCTCCCTTATAACCTCTTTCTTTTTCTTTATGATAATTTAAAATTTCTCTGGTTTTAACGAATTTTTAGAAACAGTAAAATATAAAGTGGATCTAGATACACCATCTACCCAACATACTAAACGACTTCTCCCAACCCATTTTATTTGTCACCTCAAAAAAAATTAACAGTCAAAATAACGCAATAATTCAAAGAAATCATCACACAATAAGCGAGGCATAATTTATGGTCTATTATCTCTTTCTAAACAACGGAACAAATTTTTCGATGCTGTCGTAAGATTAGTTAGGTTAAGGATCGGTAGGCGGACGTTCTGAGAAATTATCCACAGATGGATTTTTTTTTCTTTCATATATATATATATATATATATATATATATATATATCGTTGACTGCCCGTCGTTTTGTAAGAATTTAAGGGGTGATTTCGGTGTTAATGTGACTTTTTTGAACGCAGGGGGTAGTTACGAAACGTCATTATTATTTCAAGTTGATGTTATTTGACTTTTATTTTGTGTTTCTCCTGGGAAATGGGTTTTTGGTGGTGTATTTGTACAGATATAGATAAAGAGGTTGTTTATTTTTCGAAAATTGTGGGTAGGTAGGTATACAGGGTAGCCCGGATTTTAATTCCCACTACGGGATGAATCTCATAAACCGTAACAGATATTCAGTCGGTTGAATGGGACCAAAAGTTTCCTAATGCATTATCTGAAATTTCCATAGGAAAAATCACATTTTTCCCATGGGATCCAATTCCTACAGATTCGAGAATCGGGCGCCTGTTCGAAATTTGCTTCCAAGAGATCTCCCTTGACGGTTACAGTTCTGCCAACGTATTCTCAACAAGCATAATGATGACCGAAATTTTATTTCTTCTTCAGAATGTAGGGTTAGCTCAGGTAATGTGATTCCGAGGCGGGGGTAACGACGAGTTTGCGGTGGGTTTGGTTGGTTGGGATCCCCTTGGGGATGAGTTAACACTGTTTGGGTCCTGGACCCATTCGAACATGAGTTTCCCATCTCGACCCGAAAAAAAGGGCAAAGCTTCAAAAACAGGTTAAGCTGAAAGAGGAGGGAAGCACATCAGTTTTCCCATAATACCATCGGCCAAGGACCGAAGCGAGCAGGTCAAAGAAGGGCGTCATATCGGAGGCAATTGAGTAAAGAGGCCAGCCTAAGAAGGGAGTAGGTGAGGCAGTACTAAATCCCAATTTTCGAATCGATAAGGAAAATGACAGGTTATCATATAATGGAAAAATCAGCAGCCTTGGAGGAGTGTTCGCTAAGGTCCAAAGAGTATCTTCTGACAGTTAGATGCTGGAACTTTCATATCCGACTACACTCTCTAAAAATGATAAATTCAGTTGGTGATTTTTGAAAAATCGGTAAATCCAAATACATTGTTGTATCTCTTTGTTGGATATAATAATATACCTACTTATAATCTCGTAATAATCCTTCGGTATATACAACACCATCCGTCGTTATTTCATTAAAGCACGAAAAGGCATAATTACGTTTTCAAAAATATCAGATGCCAGTCTCCGATTTATTATCAGATAAAAGAGACTGTGATCTGTTCCGTTCACTATAACTCATAAAATCACATTCTGATCTCACCCCCATATTAAGGTATATTAGCTAGGTAGTTTTCTCGATTTTACTTAATTTATATAATTATTATATGCCAACAGTGGCGGAGGCTTTTTAATTTTATTTAAATCTGCTTATTTGGTACAGAGGAAGGTGTAGGAGCAGTATATATATATATATATATATATGTTACGATATTCCAGGCAGAAGTTGCAGCAATACAGCACTGTACAGGAGAGCTATTAAGGCAAGAGTTTGAGGAAGAGACCATTACCATATACTCCAACAGCTATAAAAGCAATCAGCTTCAAATTCGTTTGGGTCTGCTTGAAGACCCTACAAGAGCTGGGCAGTCATTATAGATTATCTTTTCCTGAGTACCAAGCCACTCAGATCACAAGGGCAATGAAGAGGCAGACTCACTAGCCCGAGAAGGGGCACGCTCCCATAGGCACAGAACCTTGAACCATTGAACTGTATTTTCCTCTAGCTGCAAACCCTGTATCTCTCAATACTTTTTGAATGAATCACTGACTTCTAGTATCGTAGTATCTTTTCTATATAAAAATGGGGGGATTTTTTATTTAACGATTGGTTGTTCTGCGCCTCTGTCTTTCTCGATTTCTTCATATCGTCGTCCATACTTCATTAATAAAATCTGCACTGCCCCATGAGGCAAATTTAGATTCCGACATCAGATTGTGCCTCTTAAGATTAACGTCCTCTCGCTTCTCGTCTTGTCTGCATGCAAATTTTTATAATGGCACAAAATTGGGTGGTTTTAAAATATGAGCATCATTAACGTGGTTCTTAATATGTACCAATAAAAATGAATTGGGTAAATGCCCGAAGGCAGAGCGTTGTATACACGGTAATGATGTTATAATAGGAGAAAATTGTCGGGAATTTTGAAGATTTTATAAAATTACGGGTACATATTTGTACTGACAACATTTTTTTTGCATGGAGAAGGAAAATGTGTGTACTTTTACCAACAAAAATTGAAATGGGCAACATCAGTATTAAGATTTTCTTATTAAAATCGAGTATTGTCCCCACGAACCCCACTGAGACCTAAAAGATCTATTGCGCCCCCTTACTTCTACTTAGTTCCCGAGGAAAGTCTCAGAGACTAGTAGCTCCTTTAGTCCTATTTCCCGAAGGATTTCTGCAGGCTTAAGCTTATGTTTTTCATTTAATATCAATACCTATTGATACCCCCACCTAAAGGTACGGCTATGCCTGCAATTACAAGCGATCCGAAGATGGGGTTTCTATTGTATACCGGCGTTGTACAGGGTTGGGTAGGCGAATAAAAGAATAAAGATTTGAATTATAATGTAAATTGTTTTAAAAATTTTTTAAGGGTTTTAGTTGCCCACCCGGTAAGAAATTAGGTTTTACTTCAAACACACTGTAGATATTATTTTTAATCTCGATAAGAGACAATCGGCTAATAATAGTTTATGCTGGATGTGAAACGAGGTTCATTAAGGACAGCCTATTATTATTTAAATCAGGAAGTAAGTCTGGAGATTATCACGACGAGATGAATTTTCAAGAAGAAGAAAAACGTATACCGAATTTACCTGCCAATATTTAAACAAGGTATGAACAATAGCAAACCATAGGTACACTTTAAGGCTATTATTTCCACAAATGACCTTGAAATTTCAGATTTCGAGGGTAGCTGTCAAGACCAACAAGTAAATATGCTACAATAAAATGCGGTTGCCCCCGTCAGTTACGTTACTTAGGTTAATCGCAAAGCATTGTAATATCATTTATTCATTTAGTTTCAAGCGATTAAATTCGAAGCTGTTGGAAATTAAAATTATCAGAAATGTATTAAAACGATTGGAAACAAAAGTCGCATTAATGAAAAACGTTGAACAATAGCCTATAATAAGGTCCATTAAAAGCGAAGGCCTCACTTTTGCGTACAATTAATAACAATAAGTAATTAATTTAAATAAAAATTTAAACAATAAAAGCATTGATTGTGAAAACTATTTAATTATTGAACAAGTGGGAATCATGAAAAACATTATTTCCTAATAATTAAAATTTATAAACAATTATAGAAAAATCATTGAGTGGGTGTTGGAATAATCAGATATATGTTGAATATTTAAAATAAGCTGAAAAAATGTTGGTGATGCAAAAGCTTCATCAAAAAGGGACAAAAGTAACGTAACTCTTAAAATGTTGCTTATTTTTTATTTAGAAAAACTCTTTTGATTTTTAACCGATTAAAATGATTTTTTTGGAACAGCCTTCAGTTTACCCAACAGAGTGCTTAGAACGGTACATAAATATTGTTTCATTCCACCCGGTATAATAAATCGTCAAATTTATTTTTACAAAAATTCAAAATGCTTCTGATAATTTCACTGAATTTCCTACATTGTGTTGCGTTAATTTTGTCCATGAGTTTAGAACTAACGAGTTATTTTTTTTGACAAATTCATTTTTATTTTTCCTCGTAATATATTTTATTTCACCACTAGGTTTTATATCACTCGTTACTTACTTTCCGACCCTTTCTATTACCGCATCGATATTTAAATTTTCCATCTAAAAGGACGTTCGGTATATACACTATTTTAATTAAAACCGAAGCCGTCCAGTAAATGTAAAATTTTTTGTTGTAAGTAAATAAATTTTGCGTTTAATTCCCTCACCACGACGAAGGGCGAAAAGTGTAGGTAGGAATTTGGATATAAATTGGTGAACAATTGATAGAACAGAGGTTCGTCAATCTGCTCTCGATTCTCTGCCGTTAAAAACCGAAATTACGATTAGCTTCTTATCATCCCGAACTGAATCCAATAGAATTAGTTTGGGGTGCAATGAAAAAATTTGTTGCTGACAGGAATGTAACGTTTAAATTTGACATGGTTGCAGAATTTTGTGATGAATTCTTCCAAAACTTTTCTGTAGAGGATTGGAGGTCCATGAAACAGTAATTATTGTTTCTTACATTAACCTATCTTACATTAACCTATCTTCTAGGTAAATAAATTTAATAAAAGGAGGAATGGTTGATATCTATTTGGTCGTTAAGAAGATTACCTGAATATTTGTTTTTATTTATCTCAAGAGCTTCTACAAGATTTAAATTGAAGGCTTATGATAAAAATGAATCCTTAACCATTGTGCCAAATTTTACGACCCTATTGTATTTGAGACGATACAGGACGTGTCGATTTGATTTTGGTAAGACCGACCTGTCTTTTCATTTTATTCCTCATAGAAAAAAAGAAAAACTCACCCTATATTTATAGGGAAAAAGAAATATAGATAGTATTGCGAGGTCACCAACTCAAAGCCGGCCCTGTCTCTCGACTGTAAATTTTGGTGGCTGCGCTCCTTTCAAGAACTTTCTCGAATAGACTCTTTGCTTACGCATAGGACGAGCGCGGAAAATACTAGAATTTTCGAGAGTTGATAAAGAAATGAATAGTAGATCATTTTCGTTTTCCCAAAAATCTTGCGGCACTTCCAGAGAGTTACTTTCACTCACTACCAAATTAATATGCTTTTTGTTTAAAAATGGTTGCGGTTGAAACTTTTTCGGTTAACCTTAAACGGTGGTTGCTGTCGATTTTTTTTTATGTCGAAAAACGTCTACCTCTCAATATTATTGACGATTAACCCCTATTAATATAATAGCTAGTGTTTATCAGCTTTTTAAATAATCCATTTAACATAAAAGGAGGTAATTTCGTCGAATAGAATGGGTTCGAGCCGCTTAGAAGCAATTTATATTTTAATAACCACATTTTTAAGACCTTATAAACATAAATTATCAATAGGTATATTATAACTTCAATTTGGGAAGATTTATAAGAAGCTGCAAGGAAATTGACTGGATTTAGTACGGTTCTAGCATACAATTTTTGGAAAAAAATATGACAAGTATTTTCAAAATTTAATTTTTTTACAATTATGAATTTTTATGTTTTTCCATAGTTATGTTATTCATAATTTATACTGCTCCACAAAAATTCATAAGTTCGGAGATTGTGTTTTAAGGAAATTTCGAATTAATCTCGAAGTGAAATACGTTATACAAAGGAACGTAACGCGAAGCGCGCATATAGCTTGATCAATGCATAAAAGTTAGACTTTTTGCAGTATAATCGGAGCCGAATCCTCGTACTTTCGACCAGGGAAGTAAGAAAAAGACATTTTGTTATAATTAAATTTAACAATACAACACATTTTGTTCATGACGACATTTTTGAAATATTAATATCGGAACACTGAACTGGCCTAACGACACATATTTAATTTAGGAAGATTTATAGATGTTTTATACGAGAACGTTTATAGGTTAGGATGTATACAATAATTGTCTTCTCGACTGTGTTGGTTTTAAAATCTTTAAACGATTTGTTTTAAATGTACTGTGCAACAAATTGACTGTTAATTTTATTTATGAGCTGCGATTGCTTCCACCATATCTGTCGAACCAAAGGAAATTTATAAATAATTGTTCGTGCTTCAATTATTACAAATAATTATGGTAAACATTTACGTTGTTGATCAAATATTTGTAATAGAAAACATAACCTTTTAACATGTTAGAATATAAGTTGAATTTGGCGCTATTTCCATCTAGTAGTTGATGTCGGAACTACTTAACTATCTATATCTATCTATATCTATCTATATCTATCTATATCTATCTATATCTATCTATATCTATCTATATCTATCTATATCTATCTATATCTATCTATATCTATCTATATCTATCTATATCTATCTATATCTATCTATATCTATCTATATCTATCTATATCTATCTATATCTATCTATATCTATCTATATCTATCTATATCTATCTATATCTATCTATATCTATCTATATCTATCTATATCTATCTATCTATATCTATCTATATCTATCTATATCTATCTATATCTATCTATATCTATCTATATCTATCTATATCTATCTATATCTATCTATATCTATCTATATCTATCTATATCTATCTATCTATATCTATCTATATCTATCTATATCTATCTATATCTATCTATATCTATCTATATCTATCTATATCTATATATATCTATCTATATCTATCTATATCTATCTATATCTATCTATATCTATCTATATCTATCTATATCTATCTATATCTATCTATATCTATCTATATCTATCTAACCGCTGCTTATTGCAGTGCAGCGCCATCTCTGTATTTGTTCACGAATTATATACTTTGAAATAATTAGCAATACTACAAAGTTTCTTTTTGTATTAATAGCAAGAAATAGATTCCGTTAATGATTTTAAGCAGATGAAGAAAAGAAGTAGGCAACACTCGGCTTGCACTAATTTAAATAAACTGTACACGATCGTGTTGTTAGTCGTTTTCTTGTTTATTTTGAAGTGTTATGGTGGGTAATTTGGTAAATTATGCCCCTGGAGGTTGAATTTGTAACTAAACTAGGTATTAGTGGTGGATCGACCGACCGGCTAATGCCTATCATTACCTTTAACGTTCCGTTCGTGATGTTTGAATATGCTGACGTGGTTAAATTCGAAAGAAGATGAAGCAAGATGAGGAGGAAGAGGAGGAGGTGGAAAAAAATCGGCGTTAACAATTGGGATTTTTTTAATTTAACGGATTGGAAATTGTGCTTTAATAATTTTATTAGAAAGTAGAAAGTTTAAGTGAACGTTTTATGTATGAGTACATAATTATATGTGAAAAATAACTATATTTATAAAAAAAGTCCCATATAAAAAGTTTATTAAGTAAAAATTGAGTTTATTAATTACAAAAGCTCTAGGTACAAAATTAAATTAACTAACAAAAAAATCCCAAAAATAAAGTTAATTTAATGAAAATTTAGTTAATTAATAAAAAAGTACCAAAAACAAAGTTTATTGTGTGAAAATTGAGTTTATTAATAAAAAAGTCCTAAATAAAAAGTTAATTCAATGAAAATTTAGTTAATTAATAAAAAAGTCCCAAAACACAGTTTATTGAGTGGAAGTTATGTTTATTAGTGAAAAAAAGTCCCAATTCCAAACTTTATTGAGTGAAAAGTGTGCTTATTAACAATAAAGTCCCAATTACAGTTGATTGAGTGAAAGATGTGCATATTAATAAAAAAAGTCCCAGTTTTACAATGTTTCTTAGGTAAAAATTGGATAAATTAATAAAAAAATCCCCAAAACAAAGTTTATTGAGTAAAAATTGAGTTTATTCATATGAAAAGATTCCACTACATAGTTTACTAAGTAAAAGGTGAGTTTATCAATAAAAAAGTCCTAAATACAAAGTTAATTTGATGAAAATTTAGTTAATCAACAACAAAGTCCCAAAAACAAAGTTTATTGAGTGAAAATTATGTTTATTAGTGAAAAAAAGTCTGAATTCAAGAGTTTATTGAGGGAAAAGTGTGCTTATTAACAAAAAAGTCCCAATTACAAAGTTGATTGAGTGAAAGATGTGCATATTAATGAAAAAGGTCCCAGTTAAAAAGTTTCTTAGGTAAGAATTGTATAAATTTATTAAAAAAAGTCCACTAAACAAAGTAAATTGAGTAAAAATTGAATTTATTAATATGAAAATATTTCACTACAAAGTTTACTAAGTAAAGATAAGTTTATTAATTAAAAAAGTCCTAAATACAAAGTTAATTTAATGAAAATTCAGTCAATTAATAAAAAAGTCCCCAAAAACAAAGTTTATTGAGTGGAAATTATGTTTATTAGTGAAAAAAAAATCCCAATTCCAGACTTTATTGAGTAAAAAGTGTGCTTAAAACAAAAAGTCTCAATTGAAGTTGCTCAATCAACAAAAGATGTGCATATTAATGAGAAAAGTCCCAGTTACAATGTTTCTCAGGTAAAAATTGTCTAAATTAATAAAAAAAATCCCCAAAACAAAGTTTATTGAGTAAAATTGGGTTTATTAATATAAAAAGATCCCACTACGAAGTTTACTAAGTAAAAGATGAGTTTATTAATAAAAAAAGTCCTAAATACAAAGTTAATTTAAAGAAAATTTAGTTAATTAATAAAAAAGTCCCAAACACAAAGTTTATTGAATGAAAATTATGTTTATTAGTGAAAAAAGTCCCAATTCCAGACCTTATTGAGTGAAAACTGTGCTTATTAACAGAAAAGTCCCAATTACAAAGTTTATTGAGTGAAAGATGTGCATATTAATGATAAAAGTTCCTGTTACAATGTTTCTTAGGTAAAAATTGTATAATTTAATAAAAAAAATCCCCAAAACAAAGTTTATTGATTAAAAATTGAGTTTATTAATATGAAAAGATTTCACTACAAAGTTTACTAAGTAAAAGATGAGTTTATTAATTAAAAAAGTCCTAAATACAAAGTTAATTTAATGAAAATTCAGTCAATTAATAAAAAAGTCCCCAAAAACAAAGTTTATTGAGAGGAAATTATGTTTATTAGTGAAAAAAGTCCCAATTCCAGACCTTATTGAGTGAAAAGTGTGCTTATTAACAAAAAAGTCCCAATTGCAGTTGATTGAGTGAAATATGTGCATATTAATGAAAAAAGTCCCAGTTACAATGTTTCTTAGGTAAAAGTTGTATAAATTAAAAAAAAACCCAAAACAAAGTTTATTGAGTAAAAATTGAGTTTATTAATATGAAAAGATTTCACTACAAAGTTTACTAAGTAAAAGATGAGTTTATTAATAGAAAAAGTCTTAAATACAAAGTTAATTTAAAGAAATTTATTTAATTAATAAAAAAGTCCCAAAATCAAGGTTTATTGAGTGCAAATTATGTTTATTAGTGAAAAAAGTCCCAATTCGAGAATTTATTGAGTGAAAAGTGTGCTTATTAACAATAAAGTCCCAATTACAGTTGATTGAGTGAAAGATGTGCATATTAATGAAAAAGTCCCAGTTACAATGTTTCTTAGGTAAAAATTGTCTAAATTAATAAAAAAAATTCCCAAAACAAAGGTTATTGAGTAAAATTGGGTTTATTAATATAAAAAGATTCCACTACAAAGTTTACTAAGTAAAAGATGAGTTTATTAATAAAAAAGTCCTAAATACAAAGTTAATTTAAAGAAATTTAGTTAATTAATAAAAAAGTCCCAAAAACGAAGTTTATTGAGTGCAAATTATGTTTATTAGTGAAAAAAAGTCCCAATTCCAGACTTTATTGAGTGAAAAGTGTGCTTATTAATAAAAAAGTCTCAATTACAAAGTTGATTGAGTGAAAGATGTTCCTATTAATAAAAAAAGTCCCAATTATCATTTTTTTAAGTGAAAATTGTCCTTATTCATCAAAAAAGTTCATTGAGTGAATTGTGAGTTTATTAATGAAAAAAATACCCAAATACAAAGTTTATCGAGTCAAAGATGTGCTTATTAATAAAAAAGTCCCAATTACAAAGTTTATTGAGTCAAAGATGTACTAATTAATGAAAAAAGTCCCCCTTACAATGTATTTAAATGAAAATTGTGTTTATGAATGAAAAAAATACAAAGTTTATTACTCAATAAAAATATGGTTATTAATAAAAAAAGTCCCAAGTTCAAAGTTTTTTTTAGGGAGAATTGAGTTTATTAATAAGAAAAGTCCCAAACAGGAAGCTTATTAGGAAAAATTAAATTTATTCATGAAAAAGACCCACATGCAACATTTATCAAGTAATAATTGAGTTTATTCATAAAAAAGTCCCAAATATAGATCTTATTGAATAAAAATAGATTTTATTCATTGAAACAGTCCCAAATCCAAAGTGTATAAAGCAAAAAGTGCCGGCTGCGAAAACAAAGGATACTAAAGAGGAATATGATCTTCAGACCCTATCTTTTTAGATGGACTGTAAACTTAGAAGAGTTATGGGCAAAGCCTGGGAAACACGACTCGAGGTGGCTCACTGGCTTTACACAACTCTAAAAAGGCCACAGATCACCTATGGAACGATAGTCTGGTGGAAGAGGACATAATTGTCTTCTACAATCCATAGACAAGCTCTCGGGACAATAAACAGTTCGGGGTCGGCCTCAATGGAAGCCCTTATTGAACTTCCTTCTCTGGAACTTTTTCTAAGGGTGGATGCTGAAATCGGAAGGTCTATGGATCCCGAACAATGTTCGAGAAGGTCATAATGATACAACTGGTACAATACTATTTTTGATTAACTGATAAACCTGCCTGAAAAATAAAAAGTCTATCGTGATAAAACGACTATGGTAGCGGATACGTTAGCGCCCTCTGTCGGTTTAGCAAACGTTTATTTTAATGAGGATCAAAACGTGTACAGAGGTCGCTTACCTACCAATTGAATCTTAATTTCTCTTATCTGTTTCGATCGTTGGATTCGCTGTGGAATTATGTAAATTGCAAACGGCCACAAAGTTGCCGTTATCGCCCTTTTTCGCGTCGAGTTTCTATCATAAAATAAATCCGTAATCAATAAATATTGTAATTTCGTTTAAGGAATACTGTAATTTTGTACATAAAGTGTTTTGTTATCGTGTCTGGTTGAGTGTAGCACGAAAATATTGTTTGTTAGTTGAATTGAGTGGTTCGTGATTGATTTGGTTTTACGACGGTAAATTAAATTTTATTTTCGTCCATGTATTTATTAACGCCATTTTAAAATTTTAAATTGTCGTTTCTGAAGCGTGAAAAGTTCCTCCTACATTCTCGATAGTTAAAATTTTACAAATATTCTTCTAGTTTTCATTCAATGCGTTTGGAAAAATGGCCTTTTGCTAAGGTTTCTACAAGCTACAATTATCGAAAATTGTGTTAATTAATAAAAAAAGTCCCAAAACAAAGTTTATTGAGTGAAAATTATGTTTATTAGTGAAAAAAAGTCCCAATTCCAGACCTTATTGAGTGAAAAGTGTGCTTATTAACAAAAAAGTCCCAATTACAGTTGATTGAGTGAAATATGTGCATATTAATGAAAAAAGTCCCAGTTACAATGTTTCTTATGTAAAAATTGTATAAATTAATAAAAAAATCCCCAAAGCAAAGTTTATTGAGTAAAAATTGAGTTAATAATATGAATAGATTCCACTACAAAGTTCACTAAGTATAAGATCAGTCTATTAATAAAAAAAAGTCCTAAATACAAAGTTAATTTAATGAAAATTTAGTTAATTAATGAAAAAATCCCAAAAACGAAGTTTATTGAGTGAAAATTATGTTTATTAGTGAAAAAAAGTCCCAATTCCAGACTTTATTGAGTGAAAAGTGTGCTTATTAACAAAAAAGTCCCAATTACAGTTGATTGAGTGAAATATGTGCATATTAATGAAAAAAGTCCCAGTTACAATGTTTCTTAGGTAAAAATTGTATAAATTAATAAAAAAATCCCCAAAACAAAGTTTATTGAGTAAAAATTGAGTTAATAATATGAATAGATTCCACTACAAAGTTCACTAAGTATAAGATCAGTTTATTAATGAAAAAAGTCCTAAATACAAAGTTAATTTGATGAAAATTTAGTTAATTAATGAAAAAATCCCAAAAACGAAGTTTATTGAGTTAAAATTATTTTTATTAGTGAGAAAAAGTCCCAATTCCAGACCTTATTGGGTGAAAAGTGTGCTTATTAACAAAAAAGTCCCGATTACAGTTGATTGAGTGAAATATGTGCATATTAATGAAAAAAGTCCCAGTTACAATGTTTCTTAGGTAAAAATTGTATAAAGTAATAAAAAAATCCCCAAAACAAAGTTTATTGAGTAAAAATTGAGTTAATAATATGAATAGATTCCACTACAAAGTTCACTAAGTATAAGATCAGTTTATTAATGAAAAAAGTCCTAAATACAAAGTTAATTTAATGAAAATTTAGTTAATTAATGAAAAAATCCCAAAAACGAAGTTTATTGAGTGAAAATTATTTTTATTAGTGAAAAAAACACCCAATTCCAGACTGTACTGAGTGAAAAGTGTGATTATTACTCAAAAGTCTCAATTGAAGTTGATTGAGTGGAAGATGTGCATATTAATGAAAAAAGTCCCAGTTACAATGTTTCTTGAGTAAAAATTGTATAAATTAATAAAAAAATCCCTTGCACTGTCTTTGTCCACTACACTTCTGATCCTTAGGTTATCCTGAGGTATCATTGGGTCATTTTTGGGTCTATTCAATATACACTCCCATCTCTTTAAAAAGTGTCAATCTATTGAAAGCAGCTAATATCAACCTTGTTACTTAAAAATTTTGTTTTCAATGACTTTTATCTTTCAAACTTATAAAAACTGTCAAGTGTATCAAGTATCAATATTTAAACGTTTATTTTGTTGATATAAGTCGAGCTTTTGTAAAATGTCAGATGGAAGTGTGGATTTAGAAACGGACAGTGCTAGCGAAGAAACTGTATCAGATGAAATATCCGAAGAAACACAATCAGTTGAATACGAGCAAGAGGAGTTTCCTTACGAGCAATACGTCGATCCCTTGGATCAATTGACCGACACGCAGTTGGTTGAGCTGGTGAATGAATTGGAAACTGACAATAGACATATACAGGTCATTTTTTTATGGATTATCATCATCTTTGTCATCATCTTTATCCTCATCTTTAGCTTTTTGTAATATTCTATTCTTTCCTCTTATCCTGTATTTTAATTATGTTTTTTAGCTTGAAAATAATGTTTTTATGGACTTTCTTCGAAATTATAGTCCCTCCGCCTTGGATGGATTAGAACAGATGCTTAATTATGCACTTTCCGTGTCCATGAAGCAAGCTCAATTTTCAGGAGCGGGACTGTCAATAGTACCCGACTATAAAACGTCTGATTCTGGATCGACAGGTAAATAACTGAACAAGCACTTTTCATTCTAATGTACGAGACTACGAGAAGTAATTGGAGGTCTATAAAGAATAGATTAATTGATTTTGGCTATCCCCAAATCACCAACTTTTGTTAGTGGTAGTTGCTGTCATGTGTCATTTCAATTAGGTTAGCTTTTATTAAAACCACAGAGCTAAGTATTAGTATTAGTTCTATGGTTGAAACAGACGAATTTTTTTTCAGTGGAAAGTTTGCGAAGTAGAAGAAGCATTAGAATTGATTCGATTCCGAGTATCAACAATTTGGTGGAAGGAAGAGGTCCGAAGATAAACATTTCGACGAAAACTGATATGGTGGTTAAAGCTATAGAAGAAACTCAGCAAAGCCTCGAAACGTACATAAAGAAATCGCTAAGAATAAAGAGGAATCTAAGATCTGAGCTACAGGAGTACAGTATCAGAGAAAACGATATAACAGAATCCAGGAATTCCTTCGAATTCAATATAGTTACTCAAGGCGTTGATCCTTTGACTCAAAGAATACCAGCAGAAAAATGGATAAGGTGAAAGTATTTTCTTTATCTGCATTGATTGATTGATTCAGCTTCAGCTTTTAGGCTTTTGGTTGTACCGTTTATATGAAGAGACTAGTTTGTTGCCCTTGTCAGGTCTAAGAGTCTTTTCACTAGGTCCTTTTTGGAGAAATCCTCTCCTGTGCTCTCTAGTCCTAGGAGTTTATATTTCCAATCGATCAGCACTTCATATTCATGTGAGGATGTTCCCTCCTCTTCCATGCACAACCAAGAGTTCATCCCGTCACTTTCCTTATTTTGCCCCTTGTTTTGTTACACAAATGCTGGTTCAGGACCAATTGATGCAGTTTCAGACCCTTGCTCTGCTACAATTCCTTTGTGTGCCGGAACCCACTCAAGAGTCACTATAAAGACAATATTAAATTTTCTTTCGCTTAATGGTTTTTTGAAGGTTCATGGAAGAATGGTTGAAGAGCTCTGCTTTAATTATGGAGAAATTAAGACTCAGGACTGCTTCATTGAGAATCCAGTACAAAAAAGTTTCTGGAGTGTTGATTCAACGTGAAGAATTGGGAGAAAACGTCCACGCGGTCGATTTTGATCAACTGGAAATCGCCAATAAACATTTATTACAAAAAATTGACCAGAAACAGGTAATTTTGCTAACTCCAGCTACTTATCCCCTTTGCTTAATCTTCTCAGCTGCTCTTTTTTATCTGAACGTTCCCTTACATCCCTTGAAAACGACCTGGATCTGGAAAGGCTTTCCAGGATTGAACCAGTCCAGAATACCTCTCTTGCTAAGCAAAAACCAATTAAGAATCCTTAACACCTGAGCAATATTGAGCTTAAGGCGTCGGACGAATGACGCTTATGCCAGGAAAAAGAGGACTTGCTGACAGGATGAGGCCAGTCCAGAATACCTCTCTTGCTAAACAAAAACCAATTAAGAATCCTTAACACCTGAGCAATATTGAGCTTAAGGCGTCGGAGGAATTACGCTTATGCCAGGAAAAAGAGGACTTGCTCACAAGATGATACCCTTTCTCACTGGGGAGACCTTTTCGCGGGCAAACCCTAAATAGAAGATCCTGCACCTCATAAAAGGAATAGAATCAGGGGGACTGCTTTAAAGAAGAAGCCTCTTAATCCATTCTTCACATACTCACTTCCTCTTTTCCATGATATTTACAATATTTATTGTATGTTTGACAGATTCACCTGGTAGAATTGAAAAGAATGAACGGTGGTGCCAATTTGGTACTGAGCAAGCACAAAAAATATCTTCTTCGACAACAAATGGATTTCAACAAACTCAAAGAAGACATAGCGCAGAAAGAAAAACAAATAGAAGAATTGGAACAGGAATACGATAAAGTCGAAGAAGAAAGAGATGTAGCAAGAGAAAAATTCGAACGTTTCAAAGAATTCAAAAATACATACAGGTATTTTCTTTATTTTTTTTTTCATTTGCATTAAAGTAAATTGTTATTATCTTTTAGGGTTCCGGAAGTAATGGAATATGTGGTGTTGAAGCAAGAAGTAGATGAATTGAGAAAAAATATAAAGATTTGGCAACGCCGGAAAAATATTCAAGATATTAGTTTGAATGCTTCGATTAGGCAGATGAAGAATTTGACTGGCTCCACTGTGGTTGATCCTTTGTGGTTAGCGGATCCCCCACCAGAAATAGAAGACGAGTGGTTGTAAGAGTTTATTTTTGAAATAAAAAAAGCAAATGTTGTAAGATTTAATTTCCTTCCAATCCAGTATGTCCAGGAACCAGTGGTGGATTAAGCAAGCATTGTTCTTATTTTATTTTGAACCAGCACTCTGAGTCAAAGTTACATAACATTTTCTTAGGAACGTTTCAATTCCGTGCAAGAAATATTATCCGTGTGAAAGATTCAACTGATTAATTCTATTCCACATTGTAAAAGTGATAAGCCATTAATTATGGAGATAATTATAACGTATCAAAGTCGTACCCATCAAAGTTTCACCCTGTCGTTGACGATTATTCATTAAGGAAGCAAAGCCACCAATTTGCCAACATTAGTGATGTAATTTAAAGCAAGTGATGATCGCGAGTACGTTATAACAAAATTAGTCCACGGGCTGGCGACCAAAATTGTTTTTTTTTCACGAAAATTAACATTAACAGTTTCTCCGAAAGGAGAGTATCTGAGAGTGTCAGGATCTTTTGGCCTCTATACCCCCTTTCGATGTTCATTTGCAAACACGTGTCGATAGCGTAGATTTCTGCCTGGAATACAGATGCAAATTTCCCCAACGATGAGTGGACATTGCACCTGGAACTCCAGCTCCTGTTCCTGTGACAGTTTTAGATCCGTCTGTGTGCCAAACCAACGTTCCTTCCTGACTGCATGCTTCCAACCCATCCCAGTTAAGCTGGATATGGTATGGCTGGTTGTCGTTAATTGTGGCCAACGTGTAATCACTTCTCATTTCAAACGAGCTGGACGGACTGACGAACTTAAGTTCCCCCAGCTCCGGACACTTTCAAAACAATCTGCATCGATGTAGGCATCTGCACATGCTTCATATGCCCACCCATTGCAGCTAGAGCACTGTATCCAGTCTTCGTTGTGGTCCTCTAAGCAAGCTACGCAAGTCGTTTTTCTGTGTCAGGTTCAGGTATTGGAGTTAATGGTTCCTTTTTCTTTTCACTTTTTCCTTTGACCATCAGGCCCTTGGTTTGTTTTCCCTTCTCGGCCATTGCAATTTTGAATTTTTGACCTAAAATTTTCTATTTCTTCTTAATGTTCTTTTCGTTCTCTTTTTCTGCAACAAAATTTTTACATGGTGATGATGTTGGAATTTCACTTTTTTCACTTTTTCTCTTCCGAGTAGCTGATCGTTTTTTGGCAGGATCTGGCAATGGACGACTTGGATAACATCTGGGAGGAAGCTCGTCGATGGCTTGGGACTGCTGATTCTTGGTTCGTTCGTTTTTCTCTTCCGAGTATCTGATCGTGTTTTGGCAGCATCTGGCAATGGCGATAATTTATGGACGACCTGGAAGGAAGCTCGTCGATGGCTTGGGACTGCTGATTCTTGGTTCGTTTGGTTTTCTCTTCCGAGTAGCTGATCGTATTTTGGCAGCATCTGGCAATGGCGACAATTTATGGACGACCTGGATAACATCTGGGAGGATGCTTGTCAATGGCTTGGGACTGCTGATTCCTGGTTCGTTCGTTTTTCTCTTCCGAGTAGCTGATCGTGTTTTGGCAGCATCTGGCAATGGCGACAATTTATGGACGACCTGGAAGGAAGCTCGTCGATGGCTTGGGACTGCTGATTCTTGGTTCGTTTGGTAGATTTTTTAGGAGGGTCAATGGATTCCACTGCGATCAAATCGTTGCACTGTTTGGAAACTTTTCCGCTGCAACCCGGTGCGATTGAGGATGTTCCTGGCTCTCCTAGTGGAATATTGGTCATGCCTACAGCGATATAATCCAAGTCAGAAGATAAATGTCTGTCAAATGGGCAGATTCCTGTGAATTTAAACCCAGACGCCGCAATATCTAGTCGAGCTACTTTCGGGAAAGCTTCATTGACCAAACCAGCAATATCCTAGTCGGTTATCCGAGATCCAGCATTTGCTCTCATCCACATATCGCATCGTTGATTATAGGCTTCATAAATGTTCTGTCCAGTGGTTGGAGCTTATGGGTAGTGTGTGGTGGTGAGCTTATCAAATGAATGTTGTTATCTCGGTAAAAATTGATGACTGCCAGTGTCTTGTGGCTGCAATGACCATCCAATAAAAGCTGCACATGGGTCTCTTTTGTCGGGTGTTATACTGCTATATTTTTGCCCCTCTCAGCAGAAGTGAGCTTTCCTACTTGACGGACAGCCTTCGGAGCCAGAACTTTTTGATGTTTTTGCACGCAGCTTACTCCAGTTTTATCACAGCTATAAATGAGGGTGGCAATTTGTACTGGGTCATCAGTTTTTCAAGATTGTCATAAAATATATCCACTTGAGGTTTGTTGAAACCTACGGCTCGCATCATGCTTGTCGACTCTGGCACCCTCAGCGAAACATCAGGATGTCTATGCATGAAATCGTAATAAAAATGCTTCCCAGCTTCCCGTCCTCTTTATTAAATCGATCAGCCAATCATCATCATCATCATCATAATCATCTTCATCATCATCATCATCATCATCATCATCATCATCATAATCATCTTCATCATCATCATCATCATCTTTAACATGGTCCAATAGAACTTGTTCGTACCCCAGAGAAAAAGTGTTAGTGAATCTACTCATCTACTCAATCTACTAACATTGAAACGATTAGCTTGTTGACTATATCTTGATGAGGATGGCATGCAGGTAGAAAATTTAGCTCTTCAGGCGTAGAAGAATTAAATGTCCATTATAATGTTGTAAACTTATAAAAATTATAGCAATTTACGGGCAATTATCTTCTCCACTACTTCAAATATGTTTTTTTTAAAATTGAGAACGAATTAAGAACTGTTTCTAGTTGTGCTTGAACTTAATGGTATATTAACTCTAAATACTCTTAAACTAAAAAAAAAGACTAGTTTTCAAGTTAAGCAAACCGCTACAGTGTCAGTCGAATATACAGGGGATTTTTTACAAGTTTGTTCTCCAACGTGTATTGGAAAAATAGACGAAACGATAAAGAAAACAAAAGAAACGCTTCCAACCATTACTTACAAGGTCCTAACTATTGGACGTGATGGCTAGAGCCAGGAACAAACCCTGGAGGGGTGCGACCAGAGAGGAAGTACAGGAATGGATGGAGGAGGAAATGGAGAGAAGGAGGGAGGAGTATGTGGACGCGCTAAAAGGAGCGATTGGGAATAGGAGAGATTGGATGGTGTGCGAGAGGAGTGAAGTAGAGGATGATGTGTTTAGATGCTGGAGGTACGTGGGTACCTCCACAAGATTGGGAAAAGAGAGACTGGAGTGTGCGAGAGGTGTGAAGCGGAGGATGATGTGTTTAGATGCTGGAGGAACGAGGAAGTGCTGAAGAAGTAGGAGAGGAAACTAGGGGAGGCGGTGTACTGGGAGAACATGGTGGAGATAATGTTGTTCTCTGCCGCCTTTAACATGTATGTTCTGAAGGATAATTGACTATCCAACCACACCTCTAGGTATTTCACAGACTCCTCCATACGAATTCTTCTTCCGTTAAGCTCACAGTGTCCTGTTAACATACCACTACGTCTTTGACACTTTCCCTATCACTGCTTATTACGTCTGAAATGAAACTGTTTCATCTTTCTATGTCCTGATGAGATTACCCATCTCTCCAGAGATTTCTGAGCCACCCATTTCCTTATGGCCATATTTATTGTGGACTTTGCGTCTCCGCAGAAGGGTTCTGATCCAATGAATGGCATTGATGTGCCTTGCCATTTCACCATCCAGTTCGTTGACCTTATGAGCCTCGTGAGCAGCTACTCAGGATACCATACTATAACTTAGAGTTGACCTCGTGTGCCTTAAGTGTAGCTTGACTGTCTGTGAAGGTATGTTATTTCCCGCCTTTAATTTCTCCTACGCAGCAGTTTTAGCCTTACAATTTCGGCTCCTCCAGCCTATACTAAAAATGATCGAAGACTGGTAGTTGCAATGGCTCAAACAACTATGGGAAGCTGAAAGACACAAAAACACCTAGGAAGACGATCCGCAAGCAAAAACCATGGCAAGAAATCAAAACGAGTAGAGAAAATTCATACAGGGAAAAAAAGGCACCATTGTTCACTTTACACCCTCGGGTGCAGGGTACAGTATTCGCCAGCTAACTTGAAGTCCTAAATGCTTTCTAATGAGCTATTGACAAAGCCCATCCGATAACTGTAAGCAGTGTCAAAATGTTACCACCAATAGCAGCCGAGTAGGCAGGGCACTATTACTCTGCCTCTCTTAGTTGGTAATTTCTGGGACATCAAGTTAGCTGGCGAATACTGTATAAGATAAGATATTATAGTTTAAAACCGGCAACATGGCCAACACCTTCAAGTCTAGCGTTCATCCCGTCTTGGAAGGCAATAATTTACCGTCTTCTCCCCTCCAGATAAACATTTATTTCACCCATGAAACAGTAGTAATTTTCAAATTTATAATGGTGTGTCTTCTTAATTTATTACCGTCAGTTCGGTCTTGGTTTTTGTGTCAAATGAACAAGTTAATTTACCTGTTCAGAGGTTTTTCGTTTTGTCTCGAGATCCTTCTACGTGAGATCCTTATTTTAGATTAATATTAATAGGATTCTTAATAGAAAATAAGAAGCACGTAAGATTGCAGGTTGAACGTAATGTTAAATACGCGTATACAGGGTGTTTTTTAAGATAACACTGAGGCGTTTGTATAATGGGGAATCATAAGAAGTGGCGTCTAAATCATTTTAATCTCTTCTTTAACAAATACAATCCTTAACCTTTACCACCAAGTCCTTCACGATCCTTATAAATCACTTCAACGTTTTTATTACACATTCCTCAAAAGTTTACTCTTCCTAATTTCAAAATTCTCAAAAGTGTACCTTTTAACCGGTAATCCTTTTTCAACTGCGGTTGGTTTTTTTTTCTATAAAGAATACTGTTTAAAGGATACTTATACTAATATCCTTTTTACAATACCATAAAATCTATTATCCTTGTTGTACAGATGTAATTCATTTAACTTTTAACTCTAAAGTTGCTTTTCGGCAAAACTTTTGAAGTTTAAATCTTCAGGATTAAACGTCTTCCTGTAATTGGCTTTGCCAGGGGATGAGTATAATCTACCCCAGGTATAATTCTTATGTGTTATGGATAGATAAGAGTCATATTGAAGAACAATCTAAGCGAATATATTATTTGAATACAATTTAAAAGAATTATTATTATTAGCAAAATGTTTAGCGACGATGAAAGTAGGAAAAGAAAAAGCGATAGAGAGGATGAAGAAAATCTTACAGATGATATTGTTAAAAAAAGTGAAATAACCAATTAAGAATTAGAGAAAATTAGAAGATAACATGGAGGTCTTAATGAAGATGATAATGAAGATAACGATATGGCTACAGAGATTAAGAAAACGAGAGAAGAACAGAAGGTGTTTAGAGATGAAATCGATGAATTAAGAACTGAAAATAAGAAACTTGAGGTAGAGAACCAAAAAATGAAGAAGGCTATATTGAATATTGATGGATGGAGAACGCATGGAAAACGAAAAAAGAAGGAACAACTAAAGAAATTAATAATACAGGAACTGGATATAAAGACAGGTATTGATAGCGCTGTAAAACTTGGAGATAAGACTTGCTTAATTCGTTTCATAAACTATGAGGAGAAAAAGAAAGTAATGCAAAATAAACTAAAAATGAAAACTGGGGAACCATTATATATACAAGTAGATCTGTAAAAAAAGGATAGGCTTAGAGCAAAAGAAGAAATTCAAAATGGAAAAACAACGAAAATAAGGTATAGAAAATTATATATAGGGACGGAAGAATGGAGGTGGGATAACGAAGGGGAGAAGCTGAGAAAAATTAAAGATACGGCATTAAAAAACTAGCAGACATAATTATAAGTGATAATGACGAGGCAGGAGAAAGAAACCAGGTTATGAAAACGTATATGAGACAAAATTTTAAGGATAATTGGAGAATAAAATAAATGAGGACAAAAAACATGGATCCAGGGGAAGAGACGAATTAGCAAAGGAAAATTATGGAAAATAACAACATGGATTGTTAGAAGCAAAACAGGAAAAGAAAAAGAATTAAATGAGGAGTTTGAAAAGAATGATTTGGATATCAAAGGTGTAACTGAAACAAAAAAGAAAGGAAAGGGTGAAGAAGAATTGGACAATGGACACATTATGTTATACAGCGGAGTGGAACAGAAAGGTAGAGCCAGAGGAGGAATAAGTTGTATCGTATATCACAAGAATATAAAATATATTAGACAATGAAAGAATATTAAAAATTGGAATAGAAATGGAAGAAAGAGTAAACACAACATTATTAGTAGTATATGCGACAAATGAAGAATAAAGATGAATTCTGGGATCGGATGGCTGAGGAAATATATGATACTGAAGGGAGAATAATAATAATAGGAGATCTAAATAGTAGAGTAGGGAAGAAAGATGATGAAACCGAAGAAACAATAGGGATGCATGGAGAAGTTACTAGAAATAACAACGGAAAAAGGTTGATGGAATTCTGTATAACAAACAATCTAATAATCACAAACACCTTTTTTGAACATGAAGATATCCACAAATATACCAGAGAGGTAAAGAGTAGAGGCGAAAAATCCATATTAGATTATGTAAAAAAGGTGAGCGGTCGTCGGACCGCCGGCAGAAGCTTGCTTCTTATGCATAATAGAATGACCATTTTTGACAATTTTTCGAAAATTATTGACCATTTTTTCAAATTTTTTGACATATTTTGACTGTTTTTTCAAATTTTAACAATTATTGACCATTTTTGACCAATTTTGACAGTTTTCACAATTATGGATCATTTTTGACAATATTTCAAAAATTTTAACCATTTTAGATCATTTTTCCAAATTTTAACAATTATTGACCATTTTTGAGCATTTTTGACAATTTTTGACAATTTTTCTAAAATTTTGACAATTATTGAACATAATTTCTCAAAACTGTAACTGACATGATATTAAAAGAACTAATAATCTTTTTCTTGACAGTGACACGAGAATGATAGTCTGATTTTTTACAAGTTGAGGTAACGCACTTAAACTTACTCACAGGTTTTTCCTACATCTAAACTAAACTACTGAACATTTTTGACACATTGCATAAAATGTCAAATGATCATTCCAAAAGTGGTTGCGAGTTGTGATGTCTTTTAACATATTGAGAAAATATATTTTAATTATTTAAAGAGATTTGAACAACCATTATTGACAGTTTTGACAAATTTTCAAAAATTTTGACCATTTTAAACAATTTTTCCAAATTTTATCAATTATTGACCATTTTTGACAATTTTTCAGTATTTTTGACAGGTTCTGACAATTATTGACCATTTTTTACAGTTTTTTATAATTATTGACCATTTTTTCAAAAATGTTGACCATTTTAGACCATATTTTCAAATTTTATGAATTATTGACAATTTTTTAGTATTTTTGACAGGTTCTGACAATTATTGACCATTTTTGATAATTTTTCAAAAAATTTGACAATTTTTAACAATTATTGACCATTTTTGACAGTTTTTTATAATTATTGACCATTTTTTTTAAATTTTGACAATTTTTCACCATTTTTGACAGTCTTTCAAAAATTTTGACCATTTTTCAAAAATTTTGGCAATTATTGACTACAAACATCTTTTTTGAACATGAAGATATCCACAAATACACCAGAGAGATAAAGAGTAGAGGCGAAAAATCCATAATAGACTATGTAAAAAAGGTGGGCGGCCGACAGAAGCTTGCTTCTTATGCATAATAGAATGACCATTTTTGACAATTTTTCGAAAATTATTGACCATTTTTTCACATTTTTTGACATATGTTGACTGTTTTTTCAAATTTTAACAATTATTGACCATTTTTCACCAATTTTGACAGTTTTCACAATTATTGATCATTTTTGACAACATTTCAAAAATTTTAACCATTTTAGACCATTTTTCCAAATTTTAACAATTATTGACCATTTTTGAGCATTTTTGACAGGTTCTGACAATTATTGACCATTTTTGACAATTTTTCAAACATTTTGACAATATTTAATAATTATTGACAATTTTGGACAGTTTTTTATAATTATTGACCATTTTTTCAAAATTTTGACAATTTTTGACCATTTTTTCAAAATTTTGACAATTTTTGATCATTTTTGTCAAATTTTTCGAAAATTTTGACAATTATTGAACATAATTTCTCAAAACTGTAACTGACATAATATTAAAAGAACTAATAATCTTGTTTTTGACAGTGACACGAGAATGATAGTCTGATTTTTTACAAGTTGAGGTAACGCACTTAAACTTACTCACAGGTTTTTCCTACATCTAAACTAAACTACTGAACATTTTTGACACATTGCATAAAATGTCTAATGATCATTCCAAAAGTGGTTGCGAGTTGTGATGTCTTTTAACATATTGAGAAAATATATTTTAATTATTTAAAGAGATTTGAACAACCATTATTGACAGTTTTGACAATTTTTCAAAAATTTTGACCATTTTAGACAATTTTTTCAAATTTTATCAATTATTGACCATTTTTGACAATTTTTCAGTATTTTTGACAGGTTCTGACAATTATTGACCATTTTTTACAATTTTTCAAAAACTTTGACAATTTTTAACAATTATTGACCATTTTTGACAGTTTTTCATAATTATTGACCATTTTTTCAAAAATGTTGATCATTTTAGACCATTTTTTCAAATTTTATGAATTATTGATAATTGTTTAGTATTTTTGACAGGTTCTGACAATTATTGACCATTTTTGATAATTTTTCAAAAATTTTGACAATTTTGAACAATTATTGACCATTTTTGACAGTTTTTTATAATTATTGACCATTTTTTTTAAATTTTGACAATTTTTCACCATTTTTGACAGTCTCAAAAATTTTGCCTTTTTTTTTTCTTCAACCCATGGTACTTACTCTAATTACGTTTAAGCTGCTTTTAACCATGAATATAAACGTTCTACGCCTTTCTAATACTTCCTTCATTCCTTCACTTATTATTATAATGATATATTCTATTTGAAACGTTCTGACGTGGTGATTAACTACAATTAAAAAATAGCCAGCCTATTTCTAACAATAACGACGTTTTCTTCAACTCACAACAGTGGCGGGTGTAACATTAATGAGATAAGGGAAATTTTACCTATTGCAGTCACTAATGCCTCACAATTCAGAAGGTGCATGTCCCTGGCAATCCCATTTAGGAATTTACGTGCTGGTAAGGACCTACCCATTGGACGTGATGGCTAGAGCCAGGAATAAACGCTGGAGGGGTTCGACCAGAGAGGAAGTACAGGAAATGGAGAGAGGGTGGGAGGAGTATGAGGGCTCGCTAAAAGGAGAGATTGGATGTACCGGAAATTCGGGGAGGTGAACTACTTCTTGACCCAGGTGTTCACTGGACATGGTTCGAGAGTAGGGTACCTCCACAAGATTGGGAAAAGAGAGACTGGAGTGTGCGAGAGGTGTGAAGTGGAGGATGATGTGGGGCATGTGTTTAGATGCTGGAGGAACGAGGAAGTGCTGAAGAATAAACATATTATTGTTTTGACTTACTTCACGCTTGAACTTGACTTTCTATTCAATAACCTTCTCAATTTATATTTATATAATAATGAAATGTTCGAACGTTTTGTTGAAATAAGATCAAGGGAATTTAATTCTTACTTTAAATATTTATTATTATATTATTATATTGGGCCAAAAGGCATCTCAGAAGATTGGCTTGATCAAGAAGACTAAGAAGAATGGGGGTGCGGTCATGTTCTCAATCACTTGGTAGGTACCTTTTTTAAATAAAATTTACATTGACTTTACTTTAAAATGGTTTTAATGAGAAATTAAGACAGTTACGACTTTGCTAGGAAAGTGTAATGCGGAACATTCGAGAAGTGAAGGCTGTGAAATTAAGTTGATAAGTTGAAATAAAGATTGTAGGAAAACCGTATGCAATTTAAGGATCGTGAAATATTAAATGTGAGCAATTATGTATTTATCTAATACTGTTAAAATATACATGTACCTACAACTACTTACTAGGAACTGTGGTTTTTAAATGGAAAAAATTGTATATAATTGAAAGTACGTGTATTCGCGGTATGTAGAACTTTAAAAACGTAATTATGAACAAATTGAGCTAATAAAAGAGATTGCTGGTTGTATATTCAATTCATATTTATGACAAATTCTACTTGTTTAACAGGGTGAAAAATAAATAAATTTGTTAGATATCCATGCGTTCAGTGGTAAATTAATTGTTGAGTCGGTCAAATTTTCGGAAGTGTTTGGAAATTTAGGTAGTGGCTTTCACGGATCAGAATTTTTCATTTATGGTAAGTTTTTATTTTATTATATGGTAGTTACTACCACTAAATGAATACACTGAATTTAAAAATGTTTTTATAACATTTTGGACCGCATATACAAATAATTTACTTTCATTGTTGCAGCCATTTGTTTATGCACAATCCGGAAGTGACGCAATGTATTTTAATTAATCAAATAAAGGTAGAAACAAACTCTACAAAGCCAGTTTCCTACTCGAATCTATCGATATTTTGAAACAGATTTATTACAGTATAAAATTATATTAATTTGTTATGTTTGTTTAATTAATTTTTGTAATTAAACAACTGTGCAAAATTGAGAAATCGATATTAATTTCATTATTATTAATAACCAAACAATAAAAATTCAATTAATTTAACAAAACAAATTTCGACGGTAAAAATATTTTGATATAAACAAATTCCAACGTTTTGAAAATAAATTATTAGGTTCTAGATTCCCACGTTTAAATATCCTACTTATTGTCCATATTTATTCGCTTTTGGAGAATTGAGATACAATTTATTTATTTTATCCTGCCTAAATTCCAATGACTATGGTTTATTGCGGTTTTAGGGTCTCTTACCTGAAATCGTGCTATCAATATGATAAAAATATATTATTAGCTACAAGTTGAATTTTTTTCTAAGCTCCGCTAGGAGAGCTTGTAGAATTAATATTACGAAGCAATTAGAATGCTGCAATAAATAGAAAAGTTCACTGTTCGCACTGGAAAATTTGACTTATGTATTACTTACCTTGATCAGCATCGATAATAATAATTTTATCATTTGTTTGTTATATGACATATGACGTTTGCTGTTCACTGTTCTAATTTTAGAATCATTGTTTGTCAAACAAAAGTTGATGTTGAATTCTAGAAACGTCATACTCGTTGCTACAGCTCAGTTGTATAGATAAGCATTTTTTAGGTTAGATTTTCTTCTTTCTAAATTATTATGCAAGACGATATACAAAACAAATGCAAGCAATAAGCTGGAAAATTTTTATCGCGGTACGGTAGCTCATAAAATACGAACAAACAAACCAGAATCCATTTTTATATAGAAAAATATATTATAATCTACATGGACACCGTATATATTTTTTGATTTGAAGAAAGCTACTTCTTTCAACTATCTGTCGGTATAAGGTTTTCAAAAATCGATGCAGAATTAACTGATCCATTAAGGTTTAAGCATGAGCCTACAAAATCAGCATTCAACAAATACTTATAATTGTAACACCCTGTAGATTTTCTGATGAAAGCATGCCACTCCTTTCAGCTATCTGTCGGTATAAGGTTTTTAAAAATCGATGCAGAATTAACTGAACTTAATCGATCAGTTATCAAAAACCTTAATGGATCAGTTAACCTTTCATCGATTTTTAAAAACCTCAATCGATTAGTTAATTCTGCATAGATTAAAAAAAACTCCAATGGAATAGTTAATTCTGCATCGGTTCTTGAAAATTTTATTGGATCAGTTAATTCTGAATCGATTTTTAAAAACCCTATATTTTTTTATCGATTTTTAAAAACCCTAATAAATTAATTAACTTTTCATCGATTCTTAAAAACCTCAATCGAACAGTTAATTCTGCATCGATTTTAAAAAACCCCAGTGGAATGGTTTGAACTTAAATGGATCAGTTAATTCTGCAACGATTTTTGAAAATTTTAATGGATCAACTGAATCGATTTTTAAAAACCTTATCTAATTTTTTCATCGATTTTTAAAAACCCTATCTAATGGTTCATTTATTTTTTCATCGATTTTTAAAAACCCTAATGAATCTGTTAACTTTTCATCGATTTTCAAAAACCTTAATCGAACAGTTAATTCTGACTCGATTTTTAAAAACCTCAATAAATCAGTTAATTCAACTTTAAAAACCATAATGGATCAGGTAATTCTAGATCGATTTTTGAAAACCTTATCTAATGGTGCATTTATTTTTTCAACGATTTTTAAAAACCCTGATGAATCATTTAACTTTTCATCGATTTTTAAAAACCTTAATCGAACAGTTAATTCTGCATCGATTTTAAAAAACCCCAATGGAATAGTTAATTATGCATCGATTTGTTTGAACTTTAATGGATCAGTTAATTCTGCAACGATTTTTAAAAATTTTAATGGATCAGTTAATTCTGAATCGATTTTTAACAACCTTATCTAATGGTTCATTTATTTTTTCATCGATTTCTAAAAACCCTGATGAATCAATTAACTTTTCATCGATTTTTAAAAACCTTAACCGAACAGTTAATTCTGCATAGTTTTAAAAAACCCCAATGGAATAGTTTATTCTGCATCGATTTGTTTGAACCTTAATGGATCTGTTAATTCTGCATCGATTTTTGAAAATTTTAATGGATCAGTAAATTCTGAATCGATTCTTAAAAACCTTATCTAATGGATTATTTATTTTTTCATCGATTTTTAAAAACCTTAATCGATCAGTTAATTCTGCATCGATTTTAAAAAACCCCAATGGAATAGTTTAATCTGCATCGATTTGTTTGAACTTTAATGGATCAGTTAATTCTGCAATCATTTTTGAAAATATTAATGGATCAGTTAATTCTGTATCGATTTTTAAAAACCTTATCATATGGTTCATTTATGTTTTCATCGATTTTTAAAAACCTTAATCGATCAGTTAATTCTGCATCAATTTAAAAAATCCCAATGGAATAGTTTATTCTGCATCGATTTGTTTGAACTTTAATGGATCTGTTAATACTGCAACGATTTTTGAAACTTTTAATGGATCAGTTAATTCTGTATCGATTTTTAAAAACCTTATCTTATGGTTCATTTATTTTTTCATCGATTTTAAAAAACCTTAATCGATCAGTTAATTCTGCATCGATTTTAGAAAACCCCATTGGAATAGTTAATTATGCATCGATTTGTTTGAACTTTAATGGATCAGTTAATTCTGCAACGATTTTTAAAAATTTTAATGGATCAGTTAATTCTGAATCGATTTTAAAAAACCTTATCTAATGGTTCATTTATTTTTTCATCGATTTCTGCATCGATTTATTTGAACCTTAATGGATCTGTTAATTCTGCAACAATTTTTGAAAATTTTAATGGATCAGTTAATTCTGGATCAATTCTTAAAAACCCTAATGAATCAGTTAACTTTTCATAGAAATTTAAAAACCTTAATCGAACAGTTAATTCTGCATCGATTTTAAAAAACCCCAATGGAATAGTTTATTCTGCATCGATTTCTTTGAACCTTAATGGATCTGTTAATTCTGCATCGATTTTTGAAAATTTTAATGCATCAGTTAATCCTGAATCAATTTTTAAAAACCTTATCTATTGGTTCATTTATTTTTTTATCGATTTTTAAAAACCTTAATCAATCTTAATTCTACATCGATTTTAAAAAACCTCAATGAAATAGTTAATTCTGCATCGATTTTTAAAAACCTTAACGGATCAATTAATTCTAGATCGATTTTTAAAAACTTTATCTAATGGTTCATATATTTTTTCATCGATTTTTAAAATTCCCAACGAATCAGTGAACTTTTCATCGATTTTTAAAAACCTTAATCGATCAGTTAATTCTGGATCGATTTTTAAAAACCTCATCTAATGGCTCATTTATTCTTTCATCGATTATTAAAAACCTTAATCGATCAGTTAATTCTGGATCGATTTTTGAAAATCTCATCTAATGGTTCAATTATTCTTTCATCGATTTTTAAAAACCTTAATCGATCAGTTAATTCTGGATCGATTTTTAAAAACTTTATCTAATGGTTCATATATTTTTCAATGATTTTTAAAAACCTTAATCTATATGTTAATTCTGCATCGATTTTTGAAAATTTTAATGGATCAGTTAATTCTGGATCGATTTTTAAAAACCTTAATCAATCTTAATTCTACATCGATTTTAAAAAACCTCAATGGAATAGTTATCTGCATTGATTTGTTTGAACTTTAATGGATCATTTAATTCTGCATCGATTTGTTTGTACCTTAATGGATCTGTTAATTCTGCTTCGATTTTTGAAAATTTTGATGGATCAGTTAATTCTGAATCGATTTTTAAAAACCTAAATAAATCAGTTAATTCAGTTCCCATTTTTAAAAACTTTAATGGATCAGTTAATTCCAGATCGATTTTTAAAAACCTTATCTAATGGTTCATTTATTTTTTCATCGATTTTTAAAAACCTTAATCGAACACTTAATTCTGCATCGATTTTAAAAAACCCCAATGGCATAGTTAATTCTGCATCGATTTGTTTGAACTTTAATGGATCAGTTAATTCTGAATCGATTTTTAAAAACCTAAATAAATCAGTTAATTCAGCTCCCATTTTTAAAAACTTTAATGGATCAGTTAATTCTAGATCGATTTTTAAAAACCTTATCTAATGGTTCATTTATTTTTTCATCGATTTTTAAAAACCTTAATCGAACACTTAATTCTGCATCGATTTTAAAAAACCCCAATGGCCTAGTTAATTCTGCATCGATTTGTTTGAACTTTAATGGATCATTTAATTCTGCATCGATTTGTTTGTGCCTTAATGGATCTGTTAATTCTGCTTCGATTTTTGAAAATTTTAATGGATCAGTTAATTCTGAATCGATTTTTAAAAACCTAAATAAATCAGTTAATTCAGCTCCCATTTTTAAAAACTTTAATGGATCAGTTAATTCTAGATCGATTTTTAAAAACCTTATTTAATGGTTCATTTATTTTTTCATCGATTTTTAAAAACCTTAATCGAACACTTAATTCTGCATCGATTTTAAAAAACCCCAATGGCATAGTTAATTCTGCATCGATTTGTTTGAACTTTAATGGATCAGTTAATTCTGAATCGATTTTTAAAAACCTTAATGGATCAATTAATTCTAGATCGATTTTTAAAAACCTTATCTAATGGTTCATATATTTTTTCATCGATTTTTTAAATTCCTAACGATTCAGTTAACTTTTCATCGATTTTTAAAAACCTTAATCGATCAGTTAATTCTGGATCGATTTTTAAAAACCTTATCTAATGGTTCATATATTTTTCATCGATTTTTAAAAACCCTAATCGATATGTTAATTTTGCATCGATTTGTTTGAACCTTAATGGATCTATTAATTCTGGATCGATTTTTGAAAACCTGATCTAATGGTTCATTTATTTTTTCATCGATTATTAAAATCCTTAGTCGATCAGTTAATTCTGGATCGAATTTTAAAAACTTTATCTAATGATTCATATATTTTTCATCGATTTTAAAAACCTTAATCGATATTTTAATTCTGCATCGATTTGTTTGAACCTTAATGGATCAGTTAATTCTGCATCGTTTTTTGAAAATTTTAATGGATCATTTAATTCTGAATCGATTTTTAAAAACCTTAATGAATCAGTTAATTCAGCTCCGATTTTTAAAAACCCCAATAGATCAGTTAACTTTTCATCGATTTTTAAGAACCCGATCTGATGGTTCATTTATTTTTTCATCGATTATTAAAAACCTTAATCGATCAGTTAATTCTGGATCGAATTTTAAAAACTTTATCTAATGATTCATATATTTTTCATCGATTTTTAAAAACCTTAATCGATATGTTAATTCTGCATCGATTTTTGAAAATTTTAATGGATCAGTTAATTCTGAATCGATTTTTAAAAACCTTAAAGAATCAGTTAATTCAGCTCCGATTTTTAAAAACCCCAATAGATCAGTTAACTTTTCATCGATTTTTAAGAACCCGATCTGATGGTTCATTTATTTTTTCATCGATTATTAAAAACCTTAATCGATCAGTTAATTCTGGATCGAATTTTAAAAACTTTATCTAATGATTCATATATTTTTCATCGATTTTTAAAAACCTTAATCGATATGTTAATTCTGCATCGATTTTTGAAAATTTTAATGGATCAGTTAATTCTGAATCGATTTTTAAAAACCTTAAAGAATCAGTTAATTCAGCTCCGATTTTTAAAAACCCCAATAGATCAGTTAACTTTTCATCGATTTTTAAGAACACGATCTGATGGTTCATTTATTTTTTCATCGATTATTAAAAACCTTAATCGATCAGTTAATTCTGGATCGAATTTTAAAAACTTTATCTAATGATTCATATATTTTTCATCGATTTTTAAAAACCTTAATCGATATGTTAATTCTGCATCGATTTGTTTGAACCTTAATGGATCAGTTAATTCTGCATCGATTTTTGAAAATTTTAATGGATCAGTTGATTCTGAATCGATTTTTAAAAACCTTAATGAATCAGTTAATTCAGCTCCGATTTTTAAAAACCCCAATAGATCAGTTAATTTTTTATCGATTTTTAAGAACCTGATCTGATGGTTCATTTATTTTTTCATCGATTTTTAAAAACCTCAATCGATGTGTTAATTCTGCATCGATTTGTTTGAACCTTAATGGATCAGTTAATTCAGCTCCGATTTTTGAGAACCCCAATAGATCAGTTAACTTTTCATCGATTTTTAAAAACCTTAATGGATCAGTTAATTTTGCATTGATTTTTAAAAACCTTATACCGACAAATCGCTGAAAGAAGTGGCTTGCCTTTTATTAGAAAATATCCAGATTGTTACATTTAAAAAAGCGAACAAACACAATTTAAAAATAAATGTCCTTCTGCAATTTTGGTTAACTGGTAAGAAAAAAATTTTTGATTCACTGACGTTTCTTGCTTTCTCTTCGGCAGCTTCAATTTAAATAAAAAAAGCTTTTTGGTATCCCAGATTGAGCGCAGTTACTACGCAGAGATTATCCAAAGGAAATATAAGGATAATGTGAATATATCCTTGACTAAGCTCGTAGAAACATAGATAAAAATGTAAGGAGAGTTTGCTTCGACAGAGAAACGGAATGAAACGAAGTTTTTGTAAAAATTTATGGAAATGTCTGGATAAAATACCTAGTTTAAGACGGAAAACGTTGCAAATCGTCTGCAACGTTACATTTTAATATCAACTTTGTAGATTAAACGAAAAAAAAGTACATATTATTGATTGAAAGCGTTTTATGACGTTGTAGAAACCAAAAGTAATGAGTAAACCCGTCTTGATAAATTGGAAAAAGAGTATTAACTTTATAGCGTCCATAAAAAGCTCACAATCATACAAATCTAATCAACTTAACGTCACATATATATATATATATATAGGTATATATATATATACATCGAACATAACTAATTTAATAACTCGAACGATTATATCGATTATTCATTCAATCGTCTGAAAACCTGACGCTAAATAAACCAATTAATTCTCCCAACAAAAAAAAATTATAATTACATAAAATGTCCGAGTGTGGGTACTATAATGAAAAACCTCTACAGACACCTCAATTACCGGGATTAAATGACATTTCGGTTCCTCCTCCACGATAAGCGCGCGCATCCAAAGGCGTCACCTATCCGATAATTTCCAAAACAAATATGTGACTGTCAACCGGCTGTCTTGAACCATAAAAAAATCTTAACCTGTTTGTTTTAACGCTAACTATGCCATAAGTGTAATATCGTTCTCTAAAACAGGTTTTTCACGGTACCAACACCAAGGCGTTTACGTCGTAGCTAATTCCATTTGTATCGCTCCCGTCGACCAATAGCACGACGAGTTTTTATCGTTGGGATTGTTCCCGACAAACCAATCCCTAAACGTTTACTCCCCACCGGGCTAAACGCTCCTTCGACGTTAACATCAGTTATTAACTCCTGAGATTTGTAAGCGGCAGCAACTGCGACGACCGTAAATTCTTCTTTATCGCCCTCACCACCTACAAACAAACAAACAAACAAAACGTATCGTGAACGAGTGATTAGTGACTTTAAAAAATTTGGTGATCATTCGAACTAAATACCAGTGAAGAACAGTTTGCCGTCGGAACGCGTATCGAGTGTTAAATGCAGTGACGATGGTGTTGAATTCTTCGCGTTCTTCAACTATCCGGAAGATTAAATGTTAATTAAATCCTTAATTAAGTGCGTAAACTCAACCATGATGCCTCTGGCACCTACTCCAATAGTTGCAGTGCCTTCTAAGCCTAAAATAGGCTTTTCCATAGACTCTATAGTCGGCGGTGCCAATCAACCTAGTCCTCAACATTCTCCTCTACATTATTCAGAAAGTTCGGCACCTCTTTCGCCAAATAGTGACACCGATAACAGACTAAACGGTTCACCTAAACATTACGCTAGTTCTCCTCAAAGATCTCCCGAAAGTTCTCCGAAACCTCCTATTATGGTACCGGGAATACCGGCTCATACGTTAGTACGACCTAATCCCACCTACGATCCCAATTTGGTGCCGAAAAATGGATTCCTTCAACCGGAGATGATGCACAATCACGGGCAGCATCCGTTCGCGTTGGCTGCCCATTTTCAAGGAGCCGCGCTGGCCGCCGCTCTCAGCGGCGGGCAGCACGGTTTTCCCGGACAACCTTCACCGTTGGCACAGCACGCGCAACCTAGAGACAGTTATCCTTTGTATCCTTGGTTACTTTCGAGGCACGGGAGGATTTTTCCTCATAGGTTTCCTGGTGGTGAGTACAAATTATATTCATTTTTTAGTTCAGTAAGTTCTAGTTTTCCGAACGCTTCTACTGAAATTTTGTCAATAACTATTAATGATTCCGTTAATAACCATTAACATAACATTTAATGATATTTTTCGGTCGCTCGTAGAAAAATTGTTGTTCCTACAACATGCGAAAAGTGTCTTCCCACAATAGTATAATCGATTAACAATTTGGAGAAGACTTGAATCTACGTTGGTCTTAAATAAAAATCTGGGAAAGTATCGTGAACAGGAGATGTTGATATGGAAGAGAAAATGAAGATATACAATACAATAACGATACCAATAATAACAAATGAAAATTGGACACTGAGAAAGAAGGATAAAGCCAAGATGAACACAATTGAGATGAAGCATCTAAGAGGAATGGCAGGGAAAACATAAGTAGAAATGAAAAGATAAGACAAATAACAAAACAAGAATCAATAATGAAGAGAAAACAATTAAATTGGTTTGAACATATTGAAGACAGATAGAATTACAAGAAAGGTGATGGAAGGAAGCTGGAAGTAGTATTCACAGAAGAAGAGGTAGACCGAGAAGAAAGTGGATAGACCAAATAAAGGTGATAGGGAATAAGATAACTGTAGATGAAATGAAAAGATAAGCAGGAGGCAGGAAAGAGTGGAAGTGCAAGAGGAACCGGAATCCTTGTGTGACACCTGAAAAGGTAGAATCAGAAGGAGAAGAGGAGAAGATTGCAATAATTATTTTGAACATATAACTTTACTATAAACGTTTTTAAAAACCAGGCGACCATGGTGCCGATTGCTAATTACATTGAAGTAATTTCTAATGAGATATTAAATTAACACGCTCATGTTGTTTTTTTCACTCTAATCATTTGTCTACAAATTATTTACCCTGTTTTTTTTTTGTACAATAACTGGTTAGTGAAAACAATGCCTGAGAGAAGAGTCTTACTTTGACTGTCAATATTAAAAAAGCATAGAAAATTTGCTTTTATAGAATGAGAGAATATTAAAATAATAAAGCATTCGTAATCCATAGGCCACTTCTTTTAGTAGACAGTTAAAATATTTTTTGACGTCATAGACTCCGTTTTACATAAGAAGAAGCCACGTGAAGTTTGCCAACTGTCTTGCGCAGAAACCAAAATCGGTCTTGTTTATCCGTTTCATGCCATTAGCGTTATAAACGATGTTTCATGCCGACAGCCATTTTATTATTGACATTTGAGGTTGTGTTCGAAGCAATCATTTACTGTCGAATATTTTTGAATATTTTAAGACGTTTAGTTAGTTTATCTTTGAGTGTTGTGTATTTCCTGTGATCTAAAACCATGCCTCCAATAAAAAACTTGTTGGTGTTAAAAATGGTCAATAATTGTCAAAGACGGTCAATAATTGTCAAAACCAATCAAAAATCGTCAAAAATTGTTAAAAATGGTCAATAATTTTCAGAACCTGTCAAAAATGCTCAGAAATTGTCAAAAATGGTCAATAATTGTCAGAACCTCTCAAAAATGGTCAATAATTGTTAAAATTTGTGAAAATGGTCTAAAATGGTCAAAATTTCTGAAAAATTGTCCAAAATGATTAATAATTGTCAAAACTGGTCAATAATTACCTGTCAAAAATGCTCAGAAATTGTCAATAATTGTTAAAATTTTGAAAAATGGTCAAAAATTGTCAAAATTTGGAAAAAATGGTCAATAATTATAAAAAACTGTCAAAAATGGTCAATAATTGTTAAAAATTGTAAAAATTATTGAAAAATGGTCAAAATTTTTGAAAAATTTTCAAAAATGGTCAATAATTGTCAGAACCTGTCAAAAATGGTCAATAATTGTTAAAATTTGTAAAAATGGTCTAAAACGGTCAAAATTTCTGAAAAATTGTCAAAAATGATCAATAATTGTCAAAACTGTCAAAATTGGTCAATACATGTCAAAAATGGTAAAAAATTATCAGTAGTACTTAATACCACAAGTGATTGAATTTTCGCGATAAGTCTGTCGATTTATTTTATAAAGAAACTGAGTTGCTTGAAAACACCACGAGACTGCAGGACGAGTGGAGTTTTCTTCAAGCAACTCAGTCGAGTTGTGAAATAAAAGAAAGAATTATAAGATAAATTCAGTCACGAGTGGAATTTTATTAGATTATTTCACAAAAAAAGTGAAAGGTACAAAATCTGAAACTCGGCAGAATTAGAGGAAATTAGCAAAAAAGTTAAGAAGAAGAAAACATATTTAAATAAACCAGTATTACTCAACATAACGTACTTAAATATTTCTCAATTGGAATTATATTTAAAATCTAGTAAATTGCTTCCAAACGTACTCCCTCGATTTCTTCGTATTTTTCGGTACATTTTCATTGATTAATTCGATGAAATTTATCCAAAATCTGCTCATTTGCGTGCACGGCGGGATTATTTTTATTTGGCGTTTAACTGTCACATACACAAATCTGAAAACACCGAACTTGTCAGGCCAATCAAGATCAAGAGTCAAGTTTGGTGTTATCGATAATCCGCTCTTTTGACATTTGACAAGTGCGTGAAATTACTGTATATCTCCACTATATTGAATTTGTACTTTTTTTCGTCGCAAAATAACATAAATTATCTCCATACACCATTCTTACTCTTTTCCGTGTTTTTGGGTACACTTTTATTGCCATTTTTGTCAATTTTCCGTTCTGTTATATCTCCGAATCGATTAATGACCTCCAAGAAACTCTTCTTTGACGTTTCACGTTTATTATTTTAACGTTGTCTGTCAACGGTTGTCATGGCAACGTGGAATTTCCACTGTAATTTTTGAATTTCCATTTAATAATTTAGCATTCGTTGCATTAATACAACATGTATGAGTGAAATATTTCACATTATTCTAATTTTGTGTTAACCTACAAAACGTGAAAACGTTACGTTACTGATTTGAAGTCGAATGTCAATTTTACAATATGGCGCTGGTTTTGACGCATACAACTGCAACTTCAAGTGGGTTCTTCTTACGTGAAACGAAGTCTACCTCGAGTATTTTCTTATGAAATAACATTCTTATAAATATAATAAATATATCGGGTGTACACTTATATTTTCACCTAATTAATCTGCTTATAACTTCTAAACAGCCGAAGGTAAAAAAGTGTAATTTTTTCTAAAATGTTTTATTTTTTCACAATATTTACAATGAGTGGCTCATGGTAGTCACCGGTACGAGTAGATTCAAAAGTCAATAAACCACCTTTAACAAAACTGTTTGAACTGCCGAATTGTTCCCCTTTCCTGATGATGGATTTGAGAATTGGAAAAAGTATTAAAATTAAAGAAAAAGTGTCAGAAAGTAAAAAAAAACTTGTGGTTAGTCCATTAAAAAGTAAAGAAGGAAAGTAAAAGTCAAAATTTAAAAAAGTGAAGAAGGCACATACCTGAAAGAAGATGTGGAGTTGGTCCTGTGTTCCAGGAGAATTTAAATTCTCAATATTCCAGTCTACATTGCAATCCAGACAATTGAAAAACCTTCATCGATTCAGTACTCCGAATATAGTGTAAGGTTAGTGATATTTATTGGTACCAATAAAAGTAATAGAGTCAGAATTTAATCAAATGTGCATCTATAAAAAAATTTAAATCATTAACAAGTTTTATTTTAAATTGAATTCTAAATTATAACTCACCTCGAAATCGAAAGAACTATTAAATTTTACCATTTTTTACCATTAAAAACCCACCCCGTCCACTTCCCGACCTCAGATCGCCCCTAAATTATTTTTCCTTTAATTTTTGTTATATTCTCTTCATTTTCCTACTATTATTTTTTTTGGTTTCAAAAACTATCTACCCTGGTCTAATATAGTTGCTAGCTGCGCAAACTTTTATTTTATAAAATTGATCTTAAAAGTGTATTTTTTTCAAAAAAGCTTTCCACAATTTACCGACTGTTGTTGGACAGGTATCCAATTAAGTCCAACGTTGAAGAAATTAAACCCTTTTAGTGTATAATTTGGGTCATTTAATAAGCTGTATCAACTGGCTAATAACAACTTTGTTCTGACATCAATTTCCTGTGTATCTTTGATAAAATGAAAGTGGAAAAAAATATGCAACAAAGTGTATAATTAAAAATTCGAAAAAAAAAAATCATTTCTGCCTCGTCGCATAATGCTCCCCGTTTCCCCGAAAATTGTTTTCAAAGAATCCGAGCAATACATAATGGGTTGATTCTCTAATCGATTTTAAGGTTATGTTTTCCGATTTTAGGCGAAATTCGTTTTTTTGTTAACTACAGACACCAAAAACAAAAATACAGGAATTTTTGACGTTGCTCCATCCCCAAGTTTATATATATATATAGAGCGTGACATTTTATCATTCAATTTCTGTTCATAAAACACAAACACCCAAGGTTCAACTCCAACTAATGGATTCGCTTGCCCTCCAGCACAATATGGCCGACCTATCAAGGTCATGTGTTCTGGAATGGTCTATTCTCTTGGATTTACAGTGGCGACGACGCGGTGAAAAAACAAACTGCTTAGATAGACGATTTTGAGTACAGTTCGATCTCCTTATCTAGTCTCCATGTTTCAAATAATAGTCACAATGAATTGACGAATATTAGTAGTGACATCTATGAGTCGAACATCCTTCTCGATTACATGCAACTTTCCGCTTGCAGATATTTTGTTTATTCGAAAAATTAATCATCAGTTTTTGCTGTTTCAAATTTTTTTAAAAACCGCATTATATAAACCACAAGTAGGTATTTGAGAGAGTTTTCACTTGTAATCTCTACTGTCAATTAAAAAAACTGGGGTAACTGTTTTTAGATGGTAAAGACCATTTCAGAATGGCGTCACTGACAGGTCGGCCATATTGTGCTGGAGGACTGGTTCATTGATAAACAACGGATAATATTTAGACTTGCCATCGTTTTGTAGTGTTGTTGAGTGTGGAGAAAGAAACTTAGCGTGTGTGTTCTTGACATTTTATCACTCAATTTCTGTTCATAAAACACAAACACACAAGGTTCAACTCCAACTAATGGATTCGCTTGCCCTCCAACACAATATGGCCGACCAATCAAGGTCATGTGTTCTGGAATGGTATATTCTATTGGATTTACAGTGGCGACGACGCGGTGAAAAAACAAACTGCTTAGATAGACGATTTTGAGTACAGTTCGATCTCCTTATCTAGTCTCCATGTTTCAAATAATAGTCACAATGAATTGACGAATATTAGTAGTGACATCTATGAGTCGAACATCCTTCTCGATTACATGCAACTTTCCGCTTGCTGATATTTTGTTTATTCGAAAAATTAATCATCAGTTTTTGCTGTTTCAAATTTTTTTAAAAACCGCATTATATAAACCACAAGTAGGTATTTGAGAGAGTTTTCACTTGTAATCTCTACTGTCAATTAAAAAAACTGGGGTAACTGTTTTTAGATGGTAAAGTCCATTTCAGAATGGCGTCACTGACAGGTCGGCCATATTGTGCTGGAGGACTGGTTCACTGGTAAACAACGAATAATATTTAGACTTGCCATCGTTTTGTAGTGTTGTTGAGTGTGGAGAAAGAAACTTAGCGTGTGTGTTCTTGACATTTTATCACTCAATTTCTGTTGATAAAACACAAACACACAAGGTTCAACTCTAAGTAATGGATTCGCTTGCCCTCCAGCACAATATGGCCGACCTATCAAGGTCATGTGTTCTGGAATGGTCTATTCTATTGGATTTGCAGTGGCGACGACGCGGTGAAAAAACAAACTGCTTAGATAGACGATTTTGAGTACAGTTCGATCTCCTTATCTAGTCACCATGTTTCAAATAATAGTCACAATGAATTGACGAATATTAGTAGTGACATCTATGAGTCAAACATCCTTCTCGATTACATGCAACTTTCCATTTGTTAATATTTTGTTTATACGAAAAATTAATCATCAGTTTTTGCTGTTTCAAATTTTTTAACAAACCGCATTATATAAACCACAAGTAGGTATTTGAGAGAGTTTTCACTTGTAATCTCTACTGTCAATTAAAAAAACTGGGGTAACTGTTTTTAGATGGTAAAGACCATTTCAGAATGGCGTCACTGACAGGTCGGCCATATTGTGCTGGAGGACTGGTTCACTGGTAAACAACGAATAATATTTAGACTTGCCATCGTTTTGTAGTGTTGTTGAGTGTGGAGAAAGAAACTTAGCGTGTGTGTTCTTGACATTTTATCACTCAATTTCTGTTGATAAAACACAAACACACAAGGTTCAACTCTAAGTAATGGATTCGCTTGCCCTCCAGCACAATATGGCCGACCTATCAAGGTCATGTGTTCTGGAATGGTCTATTCTATTGGATTTGCAGTGGCGACGACGCGGTGAAAAAACAAACTGCTTAGATAGACGATTTTGAGTACAGTTCGATCTCCTTATCTAGTCACCATGTTTCAAATAATAGTCACAATGAATTGACGAATATTAGTAGTGACATCTATGAGTCAAACATCCTTCTCGATTACATGCAACTTTCCATTTGTTAATATTTTGTTTATACGAAAAATTAATCATCAGTTTTTGCTGTTTCAAATTTTTTAACAAACCGCATTATATAAACCACAAGTAGGTATTTGAGAGAGTTTTCACTTGTAATCTCTACTGTCAATTAAAAAAACTGGGGTAACTGTTTTTAGATGGTAAAGACCATTTCAGAATGGCGTCACTGACAGGTCGGCCATATTGTGCTGGAGGACTGATTTACTGGTAAACAACGGATAATATTTAGACTTGCCATCGTTTTGTAGTGTTGTTGAGTGTGGAGAAAGAAACTTTGCGTGTGTGTTCTTGAGATTTTATCACTCAATTTCTATTCATAAAACACAAACACACAAGGTTCAACTCCAACTAATGGATTCGCTTGCCCTCCAACACAATATGGCCGACCTATCAAGGTCATGTGTTCTGGAATGGTATATTCTATTGGATTTACAGTGGCGACGCCACGGTAAAAAAACAAAATGCTTAGGTAGACGATTTTGAGGACAGTTTTTCCGTATGATTTCGATCACTTTATCTAGTCTTATATAGTTTCAATGAATTGACAAATATTAGTAGTGACATCTATGAGTCGAACATCCTTCTCGATTACATGCAACTTTCCGCTTGCTGATATTTTGTTTATACGAAAAATTAATCATCAGTTTTTTGTTGTTTCAAATTTTTTTTAACAAACCGCATTATATAAACCACAGTGGTATGTATTTTCACTTCGATTTTCAACCAGATACCGTGAGATGCTAATTACGGTTCCCAAAAGGCAGAAACGTTGGATAGACGTTACTTACCTACAAATTGCTCAGTGCAATTTTATGGAAATTACCGGGAATTAACGCCAACACTGTTGGTACACAATGTTAAAGAAAAAAAGTCTAAATGTAAATTATGTTGTGCTCGTTACCATTGGTGGGCACGATATTTATTATTTAAGGTACTTTTTTATATTTAACCCTTTCCGTTATGCTGCAAAATCAATTAAAATATTTATTCGATAAACATTATAATAGAAAAGAAGAAGATAAAAATCTCCAGCTACATTTCCTAGATTGTTACATTTTGTTATTTTTTACACCTCCTCGCGCTTCTGCTCTCCTGGTACAAGTGAAAAATCATCAAATTAAACGAAATTTATACTCTGTCTCGATCGCCATTCTGGTATAATAAAATAGTGGGTATTTTTTTTTAAATAAAATCGTTTATAATTAGCGTGTTGTACTTCGAATAAAAAAAAAACTTGGGAGAATTGTAGTTATAAAAGAAACGTTAGACCTTCAATTAGTACCTTTTTTTTCCAAAGCAACGCAGCTATTACACCATTAGGTATTAATTTCACGACCAAAACCATAATAACAGTGGTAAGTTCTTAGACGCAATTAGCGGCACTGCTAATGTGTATATAATTACAACTATTCAAGGTACACTCAACGATCACTATCTACCAAAATACTTCGTAATCACCGACTATTAATATAACTCGCTAAATTATCATAATTTCGAACGTATTTTTCTTCTTCTTTCTAAACTCTTTCGTTTCATATATTAACATCTTAGATGACTCTATTGCATGAGTAGATCGCGCCTTATCGACGGTATTTAATCTAAGAATAGTAAAGAAAAAAAAATTAAAATGTTTCGTCAATTTTTAGATACTCAATTAAACCATCAAGGTATGTTTATGAAATAAATTTAGACACAGAGCTAGAAAAAAAAAACAGCAGATAACTTTTTGTTTTTCAAATTATTCTCCAAGAAAATAAATGCATTTATTAAATATATAAAGTATAAGGATGATTGTATTCCTAGGTCTCTTCTTAAGTCCTTTGCTCCTTTCCAGCCTCTTCCTCTTTTATCCAGTAATCCAACTATTACCCTATCTCAAGTTTTTCTTGGTCTGCCCCTTTTTTTATTTTTTCCAATTTTTGCTTTCCAAACTCTTTCATACATACGCTATAAATGTCCCCACCATTGTAGTTGTCTTTCTTCTATGAAGTCTAAGGATTGTATTCCTAGGTCTCTTCTTAAGTCCTTTGCTCCTTTCCAGCCTCTTCCTCTTTTATCCAGTAATCCAACTATTACCCTATCCCAAGTTTTTCTTGGTCTGCCCCTTTTTTTATTTTTTCCAATTTTTGCTTTCCAAACTCTTTCATACATACGCTATAAATGTCCCCACCATTGTAGTTGTCTTTCTTCTATGAAGTCTAAGGATTGTATTCCTAGGTCTTTTCTTAAGTCCTTTGCTCATTTCCAGCTTCTTCATTTTTATCCAGTGATCCAACCATTCCCTTATTCCAAGCTTTTCTTGGTTTGCCCCTTTTTTTATTTTTTCCAATCTCTGCTTTCCAAACTCTCTTAACCGGTCTCCCTTCATCCATACGTTGTAAATGTCCCCACTATTGTAGTTGTCTTTCTTCTATAAAGTCTAAGGATGATTGTATTCCTAGGTCTCTTCTTAAGTCCTTTGCTCCTTTCCAGCTTCTTCCTCTTTTATCCAGTAATGCAATTATTACCCTATCCCAAGTTTTTCTTGGTCTCTCCCTTTTTTTATTTTTTCCAATTTTTGCTTTCCAAACTCTTTCATACATACGCTATAAATGTCCCCACCATTGTAGTTGTCTTTCTTCTATGAAGTCTAAGGATGATTGTATTCCTAGGTCTTTTTTAAGTCCTTTGCTCCTTTCCAGCTTCTTCCTCTTTTATCCAGTAATCCAACTGTTACCTTATTCCAAGCTTTTCTTGGTCTGCCCCTTTTTTATTTTTTCCAATTTTTGCTTTCCAAGCTCTCTTAACCGGTCTTCCTTCATCCATACGTTGTAAATGTCTCCACCATTGTAGTTGTCTTTCTTCTATAAAGTCTAATGTTGACGTGTATTCCTAGGTCTCTTCTTAAGTCCTTTGCTCCTTTCCAGCTTCTTCCTCTTTTATCCAGTAATCCAACTATTATCCTATCCCAAGCTCTTCTTGGTCTGCCCCTTTTTTAATTTTTTCCAATTTTTGCTTTCCAAACTCTCTTAACCGGTCTCCCTTCATCCATACGTTGTAAATGTCTCCACCATTGTAGTTGTCTTTCTTCTATAAAGTCTAATGTTGACGTGTATTCCTAGGTCTCTTCTTAAGTCCTTTGCTCCTTTCCAGCTTCTTCCTCTTTTATCCAGTAATCCAACTATTATCCTATCCCAAGCTCTTCTTGGTCTGCCCCTTTTTTAATTTTTTCCAATTTTTGCTTTCCAAGCTCTCTTAACCGGTCTTCCTTCATCCATACGTTGTAAATGTCTTCACCATTGTAGTTGTCTTTCTTCTATAAAGTCTAACGTTGAGGTCTTTTCTTATTTCTATGTTTTTCATTCAATACTCTTTTGTATTGGTCGATATATTGTTTTAAATACTTTTAATTTCCTATCTTTAGATATTTATTTTTTATTCAATAATTTGGTATTCGTGGCATAGTATAGTTTGTTAGTTTTAACTATTCTATTATTAATATCTGCTTTCTGTGTTCCGTTTTCGTCTATTATTGTTCCAAGGTGCTGGAATTGTTTAACTGGATGATGGACAATGAAGAAATAGATAAAAAATCAACAATTTTTTTGAATATTTTTCTTCTTTTATGTTAAAAGTGACTCATGTTGTTGTTGTAGTCAACGGACCTCTTTATTAAAAAAGTATCAATATCTCAGCAAAAACAAAACGATATCGTTAACATTCAACGACATATCCTGCTATAGTGAGTGTCAATATAAATTTTACCATCTACTTGAAATTCTTCTCGCGGCTCCGCTATCAGAAAATTCTTAGATCGAATTTATTACCGATTACAATTCTGGTAAGGTAATAACCTCAAATAGAAAAATAATTTTTATTTTTTGCATGGCGATATAAGCGATTGTTTAAATGCCAAATAGACGAACACTTTGAATATAAACTGCACATTTCGACGGTAAATTATCGTGGATATTTGTAATGATTGATTTAATTTGCATTTAATTTAATTTCTCAGTTTCTGAAGACCACCTATTAAAATACTTGAAATAATAGTTGTGGCTACGCGTAGGTAAAATAATGAATTTTTTACGGTTTCAGTTTTTTGTGATTCCACGAATGCCTTTGACTGTGTTGATTATGAAATTTTAATTAAAAAAAAATTTCATGGCATTCTTTCGAATAGTTTAAATTTTTTATTTAATGTAGAAATCCACCAGTAATAATATGTGGTGTACTCCAAGGCTCAGTTTTGTTACTATTAAGACCTTTTTTTTCTCTATTATTCACAAAATGTATGAAATATTAATTTTAATTTTGAAAAAAAAATTTTTAAAAATAGGGACAAAAGGATATGAATTGAATGTGGGTGGTGATGGTAACAATTATTAGATTTTTGAAATTGATTGGGGAGATAGAAATTTTTCGACAAGAGAGCGAAAATTTAAAATAAAATTAAAAATAAACCACAGAAATTAAAAAACACATTTTACTGGAAAATATAAGAAGTATATGTAAAGCATATAAAATTTATATTTCAAAGGACGTATTTGGCGGTGTTAAAAAATTTAATAAATTGACAATATCCAGAACAGGAAAGTAAAATTTCAATTATTTAAAATAAATTTGAATAAATAATGAAATAGAAATTTGGAAATAATAATATTAGAAAGTATTTAATATTTGACAGTAATAAAATTAATCAAAATTAAATATTTCGGAACATAAAAGTCAATTCTTTAAAGCAAAAATAATAGATAATTAATTTATAAATTTATTAAAGTTTGTAACGTTTTAATAATATTGTTCAATAAATTTGAAACTAAATTCGATTTAAAAATAATTTAATATAGAACCCAACCCTTAGATAAGAATTTTTTAAATAAATTAACAATTTAAATTAAATAAAAAAAATTTATGTTATGTTTTTATGTTATTTAAAATAACAAATAAATTTGTATAAATAATAAAATAGACATTTGGAAATAATAATAATGGAAAGTATTTGAAGACCGGCGAGAAGCATAGAAATTTATCATACAGTTTAGACCAGAATAAATCGGAAATTTTAATATTTGACAGTCATAAAAATATTAAAAATTAAATATTTCGGAACATAAAAGTCAATTCTTTAAAGCAAAAATAATAGATAATTAATTTATAAATTTATTCAAGTTTGTAACGTTTTAATAATATTGCTTAATAAATATTTGGAGATAAATTCGATTTAAAAATAATTTAATATAGAACCCAACCCTCAGATAAGAAATTTTTAAATAAATTTAAATAAAAAAAAATTTTATGTTATGTTTTTATGTTATTTAAAATGAAAAATAAATTTGAATAAATAATAAAATAGACATTTGGAAATAATATTAATAGAAAGTATTTGAAGACCAGACCAGAATAAATCGGAAATTTTAATATTTGACAGTCATAAAAATATTAAAAATTAAATATTTCGGAACATAAAAGACAATTCTTTAAAGCAAAAATAATAGATAATTAATTTATAAATTTATTCAAGTTTGTAACGTTTTAATAATATTGCTTAATAAATATTTGGAGATAAATTCGATTTAAAAATAATTTAATATAGAACCCAACCCTCAGATAAGAAATTTTTAAATAAATTAAAAATTAAATTTAAAGAAAAAAAAATTTTATGTTATGTTTTTATGTTATTTAAAATGAAAAATAAATTTGAATAAATAATAAAATAGACATTTGGAAATAATATTAATAGAAAGTATTTGAAGACCAGACCAGAATAAATCGGAAATTTTAATATTTGACAGTCATAAAAATATTAAAAATTAAATATTTCGGAACATAAAAGACAATTCTTTGAAGCAAAAATAATAGATAATTAATTTATAAATTTTTTAAAGTTTGTAACGTTTTAATAATATTGTTCAATGAATTTGAAACTTAATTCGATTTAAAAATAATTTAATCTAGAACCCAACCCTGAGTGAGTGAGTGAGTGAGTGAGTGAGTGAGTGAGTGAGTGAGTGAGTGAGTGAGTGAGTGAGTGAGTGAGTGAGTGAGTGAGTGAGTGAGTGAGTGAGTGAGTGAATAAGTGAGTGAATAAGTGAGTGGGTGAGTGAGTGAGTGAGTGAGTGAGTGAGTGAGTGAGTGAGTGAGTGAGTGAGTGAGTGAGTGAATAAGTGAGTGGGTGAGTGAGTGAGTGAGTGAGTGAGTGAGTGAGTGAGTGAGTGAGTGAGTGAGTGAGTGAGTGAGTGAGTGAGTGAGTGAGTGAGTGAGTGAGTGAGTGAGTGAGTGAGTGAGTGAGTGAGTGAGTGAGTGAGTGAGTGAGTGAGTGAGTGAGTGAGTGAGTGAGTGAGTGAGTGAGTGAGTGAGTGAGTGAGTGAGTGAGTGAGTGAGTGAGTGAGTGAGTGAGTGAGTGAGTGAGTGAGTGAGTGAGTGAGTGAGTGAGTGAGTGAGTGAGTGAGTGAGTAAGTGAGTGAATAAGTGAGTGAATAAGTGAGTGGGTGAGTGAGTGAGTGAGTGAGTGAGTAAGTGAGTGAATAAGTGAGTGAATAAGTGAGTGAGTGAGTGAGTGAGTGATATATAAATATAAACCTTATAATTAGCTAATTTTGTACTTTTTATCATTTTAAAAATATACAAAGCTGATAAGAGTTTCATGCCTATAAATAAAACAATAAAAATAACAAACTAAATCACTGTAAATTGTTGTGAAAACCTTGAAAACACCTATTAATTAACGAACAAATTTGAATGTCTAGTCCGTAGAATTGATAAAAGAAAATACAAACATCGTTTTAAATATAGACAATTGTACAAGTTCGTAGAGAAGCGTAGAAGAAGTTTCACTTAACTGTGCAAAGCTTATAATCATGAACAAGTGCTATACAAAGGATTTATACTTAAAAGGAAAATCTTAAGATGGAAAAGAAGAAAAATTTATGTTATTACTATCGATAGTAGAAGGAAAACCGGAATTTAAAGAAATGCTGGTAGGGGTAAATGCGGAAACTTAATTTTTTTTTCATGTGGTTATCTGTTATCAATTAGTTTCATTACGATATCTTTTTGGATTTAAATAAACTAGAGATATGGATATGGTTTACTTGCACAAAGTGAGCCTAAAAACTTGAACAATAAAATGAGAACATATTCCAACGTTAATATCACAAAATAGGCGATTATGATATGTTTTATTATATGTATTGTCCTCGCTACCTGCGGTTCACTATACAGAAAGAATCTAACGAAAGTCGAATTCGATACATTTCGTTCGACATTCGAGAATAGACCTCCTGGTCTTTTATCAGAAATAAACTAAGTATACAGATTTGTCAATATATAAAATAAAACTTTTGATTATTTAAAAGTGTTAAGGGGGCATCTATTAATTACGTGATGTGTTCAGGGGGTGGGATCGAGCCGAATCTTACCAAATATCACTTGGGGGAAAGGGGGGGTCCTGGCAAATATAACGTACTTTTTTTCTAGGAGTAAACGATGTAAAATTGCATCAAAGTTAAGTTACATTTAAATAAAAAACGATCTAATTTTATCACTGTGATTTTAGATTACGGTAATAATCCCAAATACTAGTATTTGCTAGTTTCAGCAATTTTTTTTAAAAATAAATCTACCGCTTTTACACCCAAAACAAAAATTTTGAAAAATCTCACTTAAGATTAGCGGTGGTGGGAGGGGGTCGAGAAGAATCTTACTACATCTCACCAAGGATGTTGGGGGGTTCATAAAATCCTCAATAATGCCTCACGTAATTAATGGACGCCCCCTAAGTACTTATTATTTCATTTTATAATAAATACACATTTAAATAAATTATTTAAATTGTTAACATATCTTTCTACTTAAATAACATTAGCAAATATTTATCTAATTATAGGTATTTATAGCACATTAAACATGTTTTTAGAGTATTGTATGATTTCTTACCCGATTAGGTACTTTCTAGAATTAATGATCATTCTAGGAAGGAGATTAACTATTAGGCCTTCGAAAAGATTAACATTTGCGTTTATAAATATTTTTTCAGAATTAGTAATACTTATTTTATTAATTTAAATTTCGAAATCAACACCAGTTCATGAGATGAGATATTTTCTCAGAATAAAAGATTAATTTTGAATTAAAAATACATATTATTATTAGGTATAATAATAATAATAATAATATTACAATAGAGAGGGGAAAATTCAAAAAGTCATCATTTTAATTTTGGAATAATTATGGATTCTAATGATTTTTAATTATTTCATATCCAAATGATTAAATAAATAATTGCTATTAATATAATTTCGGATACTAAATAGTATGATTATTACAAAATTAGCAGGTGTTATTAGAATTTAACTTCTATCGTAAAAATGTAATTTTTAAATAGCTTTTTCCAGGATTCAAGATTAAGTAATTTATTTTAATATGAAACTTTTATAATGTTAATTAAAAATAATTTCTTAAATTACGAAAATAATCTGGATAAATATTTTTATGAGAAAATTATTGAAGAAAAAAAATTTAATACCAAGAAAGACAATATTTTTTAAATAGATTTCGTGACTTGAATTTGAAATGTTTAAATAATAATTCCGAGCATTGTTATTTACTGTTATTATTTAAATTGTTCATTTGCCTCGATAAATATTCTGTAAGGTTGCTTCTTATAACGATTAGGAAACTTCTTAAAAACACTTTATTACTTTTATGCATAGTCGTATTTACTGTTGAATTAAACAGTTCCCAGAAAAATAACAAAAATGCTGGTAATGGTGAAACGTTTGGAAATGTTTAAATTACTTCCACTCCATTAAATTTTTTACAGGATGAAATTGACTAAAAAAACTCATACGTCGATCCTTCCAGGAAATAAAGCTAAAATACGTGAAGATTTTCTAAGCATGAAATTTCATTTACAAGGGATTAATGAGCGGCTTTCACTGAAATTCTTAGAAACGTTTAAATTTTTTTTAACACCGTTGCCAAGTCTCAAAATTTGTCTAACATTTTGGAAAATTAAACTTATTTACATAGAAGATAGTTCAGGAGGGATTGTTGTGAATGAATTTCCAGGTAAACCTTTTCTAATACATTTGTCAATATCCTTAAAATTCCGTATACATTTTCATGATACCTTCAACCCTACTGTGTTACGGAAACGAGTCAAATATAATTAAGATTTAAACAAATTAAATTGTTTTATTTCATCGCGATAAATAATTAATTTCTTTATTAAAATATTCATTTCATAGCGTGAAATCAAATATTCGTTGTCCAGTCGACAGGTTCATGATAAATTATTTATTACGAAATCCTTATTCCTGCCTCAATTTGGTATCTTACGATCTCGACTAATTTGTTTTCGGTTATGGCTTTTATTAAATTTTTAATCGTTTGTTCGATATCGCTCGAGCGTTTTAATTTAGTTGACTTTAGACGTTCGAAGACTGAACGGGGGAGATTTCGTTCAATTCAAGCAGCAAAAAATGTATTTTAATAATTAATACTGCGACATTTTGTTTAAAAAAATTTCGCAAATGCCTTCGGATGTATTAATTATTAAATTTCAATAGAAAAACTTTACTTTATGGTAATTGTGATGTATCTTAAGAATGTATGAATCTTATCTCAAAAGTAGAAAATAACGTAGTGGCAAATTACAAATTTAATAAAAATTTTAAAAATTTAATGAATTCGATCCAATTGGTAGATCTCTGTTCTCTCTGTTCTCTCTGTTCTCTCTGTTCTCTCTGTTCTCTCTGTTCTCTCTGTTCTCTCTGTTCTCTCTGTTCTCTCTGTTCTCTCTGTTCTCTCTGTTCTCTCTGTTCTCTCTGTTCTCTCTGTTCTCTCTGTTCTCTCTGTTCTCTCTGTTCTCTCTGTTCTCTCTGTTCTCTCTGTTCTCTCTGTTCTCTCTGTTCTCTCTGTTCTCTCTGTTCTCTCTGTTCTCTCTGTTCTCTCTGTTCTCTCTGTTCTCTCTGTTCTCTCTGTTCTCTCTGTTCTCTCTGTTCTCTCTGTTCTCTCTGTTCTCTCTGTTCTCTCTGTTCTCTCTGTTCTCTCTGTTCTCTCTGTTCTCTCTGTTCTCTCTGTTCTCTCTGTTCTCTCTGTTCTCTTTGTTCTCTCTGTTCTCTTTGTTCTCTCTGTTCTCTTTGTTCTCTCTGTTCTCTCTGTAATGTAATGTAATATCGTCTGATTGTGTATTCTCGGCCTTTTTTGCATGTAATTTAGTGTTGTTGTGTGTTTTGAGTGCATTTTATTGTTCAATTGTGTTACTGAACGAAATATAATCCAATTGCCCAATTTCGGATGTTTTTATGTGTTTTTGGTTGATTTTGTGAGTTATCGAGTGTTTTTGTATGTTATCAAGTGTTTTTTTGTTTTTTTCACTGAAATTGAGAGGTTTTGAATGTTTCCGTGTGTTATCATGCGCAATTGTGCGTTATTGTTTGTAATTATGTCTGCTTGTGTATTATTTTTGTGTATACATTTTTGTATGTAAAAGAATGTTCTTGTGTGTTTTTGAGTGCAATTTATTGTTCAATTGTGTTATTGAACGACATATTGTCCAATTGCGCGATTTTGTATGTTTTTATGTATTTTTGATTGGTCCTGTGTGTTATCGAGTGTTTTTGTGTGTTATCAAGTATTTTTGTGTGTTTTTCACTGAAATTGAGAGGTTTTGAATGTTTCCGTGTGTTATCATGCGCAATTGTGCGTTATTGTTTGTAATTATGTCTGCTTGTGTATTCTTGGTCTTTTTTTGTATCTAATTGAATGTTCTGGTGTGTTTTTGAGTGCAATTTATTGTTCAATTATGTTATTGAACGAAATATTGTCCAATTGCGCGATTTTGTATGTTTTAATGTATTTTTGGTTGGTTTTGTGTGTTATCGAGTGTTTTGTGTCTTTTTAACTGCAATCGAGAGATTTTGTGTGTTTTTGATTGTATTTTATTGTTCAATTGTGCTATTTAACGAAATATTATTCAATTGCCCAATTTAGGATGTTTTCATGTATTTTTGGTTGATTTTGTGTGTTATTGACTGTTTTTGTGTGTTTTTCACTGAAATTGAGAGGTTTTGAATGTTTCCGTCTGTCATCAAGCGCAATTGTGCGATATTGTTTGTAATTATGTCTGCTGATGTATTATTTCTCTTTTTTGTATGCAATTGAATGTTTTTGTGTGTTTTTGAGTGCAGTTTATTGTTCAATTATGTTATTGAACGAAATATTGTCCAATTGCGCGATTTTGTATGTTTTAATGTATTTTTGGTTGGTCTTGTGTGTTATCGAGTGTTTTTGTGCCTCTTTAACTGAAATTGAGAGATTTTGTGTGTTTTTGATTGTATTTTATTGTTCAATTGTGCTATTGAACGAAATATTATCTAATTGCCCAATTTCGGATGTTTTTATGTATTTATGATTGATTTTGTGTGTTATTGACTGTTTTTGTGTGTTTTTCACTGAAATTGAAAGGTTTTGAATGTTTCCGTGTGTCATCATGCGCAATTGTGCGCTATTGTTTGTAATTATGTCTGCTTGTGTATTCTTGCTTTTTTTTTGTATGTAATTGAATGTTTTTGTGTGTTTTTGAGTGAAATTTATTGTTCAATTATGTTAGTGAACGAAATATTGTCCAAATGCGCGATTTTGTATGTTTTAATGTATTTTTGGTAGGTCTTGGGTGTTATCGAGTGTTTTTGTGTCTTTTTAACTGAAATTGACAGATTTTGAATTATTTTTGTGTTTTATTGAATGCTTTGTCCCTTTTGGTGTGTTCTTATTTGCGTTATTGAATGTAATCACGTCTAATTGTGTATTTTCCATCTTTTTATATACAATTGAGTAGTCTTGTGTGTTTCTGTGTTCAATTGACTGTTTCAGTTTGTTATTGATCCAAATATTGTCCAATTGCCCAATTTCGGATGTTTTTATGTGTTTTTGGTTGATTTTGTGTATTTTTCACTGAAATTGAGAGGTTTTGAATGTTTCCGTGTGTTATCTTGCGCAATTGTGCGTTATTGTTTGTTATTATGTCTTCTTGGTCTTTTTTTGTATGTAATTGAATGTTCTTGTGTCTTTTTGAGTGCAATTTATTGTTCAATTATGTTATTGAACGAAATATTGTCCAATTGCGCGATTTTGTATGTTTTAATTTATTTTTGTTTGGTCTTGTGTGTTATCGAATGTTTTTGTCTTTTTTTAACTGAAATTGAGAGATTTTGAATTATGTTTTTGTGTTTTGTTGAATGCTTTGGCCCTTTTGGTGTGTTATTATTTTCGTTATTTAATGTAATCACGTCTAATTGTTTATTTTCCATCTTTTTTATATACAATTGAGTGTTCTTGTGTTCAATTGACTTTTTCAGTTTGTTATTGATCGAAATATTGTCCAATTGCCCAATTTCGGTTGTTTTTATGTATTTTTGGTTGATTTTGTGTGTCATAGAGTGTTTTTGTGTGTTATCAAGTGCTTTTGTGTGTTTTTCACTGAAATTGAGAGGTTTTGAATGTTTCTGTGTGTTAACATCCGTAATTGTGCGTTATTGTTTGTAATTATGTCTGCTTGTGTATTCTTGGTCTTTTTTTGTATCTAATTGAATGTTCTGGTGTGTTTTTGAGTGCAATTTATTGTTCAATTATGTTATTGAACGAAATATTGTCCAATTGCGCGATTTTGTATGTTTTAATGTATTTTTGGTTGGTTTTGTGTGTTATCGAGTGTTTTGTGTCTTTTTAACTGCAATCGAGAGATTTTGTGTGTTTTTGATTGTATTTTATTGTTCAATTGTGCTATTTAACGAAATATTATTCAATTGCCCAATTTAGGATGTTTTCATGTATTTTTGGTTGATTTTGTGTGTTATTGACTGTTTTTGTGTGTTTTTCACTGAAATTGAGAGGTTTTGAATGTTTCCGTCTGTCATCAAGCGCAATTGTGCGATATTGTTTGTAATTATGTCTGCTGATGTATTATTTCTCTTTTTTGTATGCAATTGAATGTTTTTGTGTGTTTTTGAGTGCAGTTTATTGTTCAATTATGTTATTGAACGAAATATTGTCCAATTGCGCGATTTTGTATGTTTTAATGTATTTTTGGTTGGTCTTGTGTGTTATCGAGTGTTTTTGTGCCTCTTTAACTGAAATTGAGAGATTTTGTGTGTTTTTGATTGTATTTTATTGTTCAATTGTGCTATTGAACGAAATATTATCTAATTGCCCAATTTCGGATGTTTTTATGTATTTATGATTGATTTTGTGTGTTATTGACTGTTTTTGTGTGTTTTTCACTGAAATTGAAAGGTTTTGAATGTTTCCGTGTGTCATCATGCGCAATTGTGCGCTATTGTTTGTAATTATGTCTGCTTGTGTATTCTTGCTTTTTTTTTGTATGTAATTGAATGTTTTTGTGTGTTTTTGAGTGAAATTTATTGTTCAATTATGTTAGTGAACGAAATATTGTCCAAATGCGCGATTTTGTATGTTTTAATGTATTTTTGGTAGGTCTTGGGTGTTATCGAGTGTTTTTGTGTCTTTTTAACTGAAATTGACAGATTTTGAATTATTTTTGTGTTTTATTGAATGCTTTGTCCCTTTTGGTGTGTTCTTATTTGCGTTATTGAATGTAATCACGTCTAATTGTGTATTTTCCATCTTTTTATATACAATTGAGTATTCTTGTGTGTTTCTGTGTTCAATTGACTGTTTCAGTTTGTTATTGATCCAAATATTGTCCAATTGCCCAATTTCGGATGTTTTTATGTGTTTTTGGTTGATTTTGTGTATTTTTCACTGAAATTGAGAGGTTTTGAATGTTTCCGTGTGTTATCTTGCGCAATTGTGCGTTATTGTTTGTTATTATGTCTTCTTGGTCTTTTTTTGTATCTAAATGAATGTTCTTGTGTCTTTTTGAGTGCAATTTATTGCTCAATTATGTTATTGAACGAAATATTGTGCAATTGCGCGATTTTGTATGTTTTAATTTATTTTTGGTTGGTCTTGTGTGTTATCGAATGTTTTTGTCTTTTTTTACCTGAAATTGAGAGATTTTGAATGATGTTTTTGTGTTTTATTGAATGCTTTGGCCCTTTTGGTGTGTTATTATTTTCGTTATTTAATGTAATCACGTCTAATTGTTTATTTTCCATCTTTTTTATATACAATTGAGTGTTCTTGTGTTCAATTGACTTTTTCAGTTTGTTATTGATCGAAATATTGTCCAATTGCCCAATTTCGGTTGTTTTTATGTATTTTTGGTTGATTTTGTGTGTTATCAAGTGCTTTTGTGTGTTTTTCACTGAAATTGAGAGGTTTTGAATGTTTCTGTGTGTTAACATCCGTAATTGTGCGTTATTGTTTGTAATTATGTCTGCTTGTGTATTCTTGGTCTTTTTTTGTATCTAATTGAATGTTCTTGTGTGTTTTTGAGTGCGATTTCTTGTTCAATTGTATTATAGAATGAAATATTGTCCAATTGCCCAATTTCGGATGTTTTTATGTATTTTTGGTTGATTTTGTGTGTTATAGAGTGTTTTTGTGTGTTTTTCACTGAAATTGGGAGATTTTGAATGATTTTTGTGTTTTATTGAATGCTTTCTCCCTTTTGGTGTGTTATTATTTGCTTTATTGAATGTAATCACGTCTAATTGTGAATTTTCCATCTTTTTTATATACAATTGAGTGTTTTTGTGTTCAATAGACTGTTTCAGTTTGTTATTGATCGAAATATTGTCTATTTGAACGATTTCGGATGTTTTTATGTATTTTCGATTGGTTTTGTGTGTTGTCGAGTAGAATTGAGGAATTTTGAATGTTTTTGAATGTTTTATTGACTGTTTCGATTTGTTATTAAGTGTAATGATTCCTTATTGGGTATAATAACGTCTAAGTGTGTGTTCTCGGTCATTTTTGTGTGCTTTTGATTTTTTCAGTCAATATTTAACGGAAATATAGACACCCTACATGAAATTTAGATTATTAAGTTGATTTAACAGCCCACCTCTACTCTAACAAAAAACTCGCCCACAACATCATGAAAATATCTAATTATTCAATGGTAGACGTTAGACCTACACTTATTAACTTTAAAATAATTTTATTATTTTTTTCCGTTAATTTTTAATAAATTGAAATATCAAAAATAAAAATATATGCTCTACAGGCCTTGTTGACCCAGAGAAATTAATTTCCTCCATTCTTCACCATCCTTAGCTTTCTCTTTCCAATTTCGTATTTTCAGTTTGTTTATATCCCACATCACTCTTTCGACCCATCTTTCTCTCGGCCATCCCCTTCGTCTTTTCCCAATTGTAGTCCTACTGAGGAGTGCCATTTTTGTCATTCTTTCTTTGCCTTATATATGTATATATATATATATATATATATATATATATATAATAGTTAGACCTATATATATATATATATATATATTAAATATAAAATACCTAACCATACCCAAGAAATAAAAATCGAGCGATTATTATATATATATATATATATTTTTTTTTTATCTCATCCTATTGTTAATTCCAAAGTTCCTCAGGCGTTCCAATCACATCTTTCTTATTATTTAAATCGTTCATAAAAGACGTCTTAACTCGTAGGTATCCGTAGATTTAGCAACAAACTTTACTTACACCTCGAGGACTTAAAAAACAAAATTACGATTTATATCAAAGTAATAATTGTACTGACAACATTTCTACCTACTCCTTTCAACGTAAACACAAAACAAAGACGTAATAAGTGAGTATGGTATAGTTTGCACGAACGGACCGTCCTATGGATGCCTTAAAGAAACAATAAGCATATTTTAGCAGGGTGTAAAAGTAGTGTTTGTGGTGTTGGCGATTTCACAAGTCAATTAGGGTACTGTGCGTGATATCGCGCCATTACGGTTAGCGTTCGTTTGATTAGTATCATAGTGCTGAGGTGATATAGGGAATGTTTATATGTGTGTGTGTCTACCGAGGCTGGTGCATATTAAACAGGTACGGATTCAGGAAAATATACCACAGTGACCGTTCAACTAAGAAGAATCAACTACTTCCCGGGCTATAATGTCCCGACATACATTGAATTACACGTCTAAGTTAAACGGGGTCGGTATGATCTACAAGATTTAACCAACCATTCTGGCTTGCAATTAGAAGGGACAACAAAAAATATAAAAACAGCAACTTTTCCGGAAACATTTTCTCTATATTTCCTTGTATTATCACCTTGATTTTGTTATTTTGATTAAATAAACCAAATTTTAAATTGTTAAACAATTTAAAAAAAATTAAAACTAGACTTTGCAGTGATAAATTGCTTACAGAAAACCCGCGTTTTTTATTATCTCCACAAGCTTTCAAAGAGTAAATTTGATTAAGTACATTTTTTGTCAAATTTTTGATTAAAAATCAATTTTAATTTTTTGTCCAACTCTGTTAAACTTTTGTGACATTTCTAAAATTTTCTAGTCCCGTTCTGTCTTATGTTCTCCACAAACTGTTCATTATGTGAGAAACAAACCTAACAATCCACTGTTACTTATTATTATAATATTACTGCAAATTGAACACAGTACTTTGAAAATAAAAAAATGTGTTCTAGTTATATACACGTACAGTTTAACCAAACATTTTATTGCTCTCTATCATGTACTGCAACTATTTTTATAAACTATAAAATTTAGCTCATTATGTATATTATTGTTATATTTATGGGAAGTTTCTTGGTTGTCATTCTGAGCGACGACGACAACAGTTTTTCTTCTCCATAACACTCTGGTGTCATTTACAATATCTACACGAAGAGGAAATACTTCAAAATAACGTCATAACATTTATAGCAAGCTATTAATTGAAAATCAATAAAAATAAAAGATCTTTGCTGTAGATTTCACGAGAAAGGAGGAAATAAGAGTTTAACTTACAGCATACTGATGTTTATTTTTATCGTTTTGCAATATAGACATTTTTTTATGGTTTTGCATAAGAAATTTTATTGTTTGATGTTTCCTATCAAGCATTTTTATTAAACAAACTAAAAACCATCCAAGTCCGCCATTTTTAATCCACCCCAAACTTTCTATTTACGAAGTAGATAACTTTAAGACAATTTTTAACCAATAATTGACGTAGGAAGAAGTGATTTTTTGATATGCTTGACGTGATATATATATTTGTAATATCCGATATCATAATATGTCAGAAGTAACCTTCAAGCGTCACCTTTAACTATAATTAATTACAACTTTGGTATACAAGACGAATAAAATGCTTGTTACATTATGTAATAAACGTTTTGACAGTGGGTGTCCGATAAATAATTTCATAATAAATAATAACCATTGTTAAGCGTCGACACAAATGGGTCACTCACTCACTAATTTGGAATTAAATATTCTGTTGACCGGTGTATAAAATAGATTTACTGTTTTGTAAGATTAAGATTAATATGTATTTCACAGAGCTTCTCCACTACGCAGATCTATTGTGTTTCTATTCTATTGTATTCTTTCATGAGTTTGTTCAGTCTATAGTACCCAATAATAATAGTTTCTCAATAAAAAATATGATATTTCTTCGTTTAATTCACCAACTTGTCTATTATTTTGGAGATAATTAATAAGAGTAGCGTAGAGCGTCGATTCCAAACACAACTAACGAATCCGACTGAGATAGGTAGTTTTGTGCTTTATCAGAGTAAGTTACAGGGTTGTACTGAGAAAGAAAGGTCAGGTAAATTTTATAAAATTTTAATAGCTGGCAATATATAGGAATAGAATGGACAACTCGAGACAAGGCAAGTCGATATGACAAACCAAATCAATAAATAGAAGATCTAGAGGTAGGCCCTAGAAGAAAATAGCCTGTATCCTGGAAAAAATAACAAGAACTGGAAGGAAGGGAAAGAGCTCGCACAAAATAGCTGGGCAAAATTTTGTATAAAACGGACTGAACCATTCATGTAAAAAACTTATTATGCTCTATTTATTGATTTGGTTTGCCATATCGACTTGATGTCTCGAGTTGTCCATTCTTACCATATGTCCAAACCACTTTAGTTGTTGACGTTCTATACTGTCTATGATCGGCTCGACCTCTAATTTCTTTCTAACTTCATACAGTTTATTTATATTAACTTCAAATTGGTAGTGATGTAACCTGTACACCATCTCAAAACGTTCTAATGTAAAACAGAATATCTTAATAACGGCAATTAAATTATAATTTATATTAATTCCTAAACGTATCTAGGGGCAATTTAATAATTTTTCTTGGTAAATTATGACATAAAAACGCTTACAAAAGCTAAAGAATCCAATTAGCATTAGCATATAATTAAAAACTGTGAATATATATATATATATATATAACGTTATAATTAAATTTTCTTTAATAACATCAAACAATAATAGGCATTTATGACGTCGTAAATTGTTTTGATGTTTTTGATAATTGCCGTAGCCGAGCTCCAATTAAATTTCGGTTAAACAAATTAACGAATGTCTTTTTTTTTTTACTTTTTCATAATACGGAACAGAAATTTCCAAGGACATCGGTTCATTTTGACACGCACAGTGATTCTCGCACACCTTTAACAAATTCTAGCATTTAAAATATAATTTTTTATTATTGTGTTTACGATGGTTGTTTTTTAAGTGTTGCATATAACAACATAGTCAAATATCAAAATTAATTGTCATGTTTATTTATGGGGTGACATTCACTGAGACCTAAAAGATCTATTAGGCCTCCTTACTTCTACCTAGTTCCTGAGGAAAGTCTCAGAGACTAGTAAGTAGCTCCTTTAGTCCTATTTCCCGGAAGAATATTAGGCTATCTGCAGGCTTTAACTTAGTTAAATATTCTATCCAATAATCTTCAAGGTGTTGTGCCCTGAGGTTTCTTTTTCCATGCCACATAATCTACATTCTTCTTCCTCCACTATTTCGAACTTCTTTTTTCTTTCTTCCAATATTACATTGGAGCTGATACCGCCCCCCAAAGGGTGTTTCAGTCCCCCTCTTTGCTAGTTCATCTGCTATTTAATTTCCAGTGTGTCCTGGAATCTACAGTAAGGTTCTCGCCTAGTTCATTGAGTTTGCCTAGGCATTCCCTCACCATTTTGGAACTGAGGACACAAGAGCTCAGTGCTTTAATTGCTGCTTGACTATCCGACATTATGATAATCCTTTGCCTTCAATATCCTTTATCAATAAAATAATAACCTAACGTTATTAGAATGATACCACAATACTTAAATTTCTTTTACAAACAATTCTTCAAAACCCCCGTCACTCAAAACTATCTCAAATGCCTGCCATATTGGCCGCCAACAATGCCAAAAACCCGGTTCGTTTTTTTTTCAAATAAATAAACTTGATCCTATTTGCTCCCTACAGGGCAAAACGTCGCACCCTAACAAGATCATGATTGACTCTTGAATTGTTTAATTTAATAATGGCCTTTGACAATGGCCCTAATCTAGTTTCACGCCCCTTTAAAAAAGCCCCGTTGTTACGTAATCACTAGACCGTAAATTTGACGCATAAAAAGAGGATATAATGCTTTTTTATAAATCGCTCTGACTATATAATGGAGTCGTTCACACATTTCTATCGGAATAACAGTATGTACAGGGCGATGTCCTAAATATTGAAGATTATATATTGTGATGATTTAAAAATTGGAAGGTCCAATTGTAGGTGAATTACCTGAAATTGAAGGAAGTTTCGTTTATTAAAACAATTATTATTAGTTAGTAACTTTGTACATAGTGTGATCCAAACAGATTTATGTCATTAATTTAGAATTTTGTGAAGTGACAGTGAATAATCGCGAATAGAATCAACCGATTAAAAAAAAAGAGTAGTTCATAGAGGACATGGTATTAAAACATGTGAAAGTAATTATTAGAAATTTAAACTAGAAACTACTAGAATAGATTTATTAATTACAATAGAAAAGGGAAGAAAAAGGAGAGTATTTAGTTACAGCGGAATATAAAAATTTTAGTAGAGAGGATTATAAAGGTTTTTTTCATGTTCTTATTGTAAATTCAAACATTTTTCATATAAAAATTTTAAAAAGAATCGATTACATTAATCTTCATTGTAAAATTAATTTGAGGGAACCGCAAACTGAGGCAAAAAGTCGAAACCCTTTTTCAATAGCTAGCCGGGTTTCTTAAAATAAAAAAGGTGAACAAACTAATAAAAATAATAACATAAAATTAATAAAAAAAAAATAAAAAAAAAACACCCCACACACAATAAATCATAACAATATATATAATATCCATGATTCAGTTTGTTTTTAATGGGTATTAAAATTAAATAAATATTTAGTTGCATTAAAGTACTTTCCTTAATTATTTCAATATAAAATTTGACAGTGTAGTAAATATGTATGTGTAGACTCCAGCAATTATAATTTTAAATTTCGCGCCGCTTCAACTCTTCTTTTATTTTTTCCGGTAGCTGTCTGAACGAGGCCATCTTGGCTCTCTGTGGTTCCTACGGACACTTTTACTTAGTCATCGGTCGGGTTAACATATTTTTAACTAAATAGACGATTAAAAAATGTATCTACAGAATATTTAATATTATTATTAGGAAACAAATAACAAAAATACCACACGTAACATAACTTAATTTCTTAACGATAATTTAATATGCCTGTATTACATTTTTTTTATATACAACGAATTTGAAATAATTTTTTCCGCCAAAATCTAAAGAACAGTGACTATATAATTACACTTAATTATCTCTAGACATTAAGGAAGGTGTTTTTAAAATGTACTTAACTCTCTAATTGTTATATAAATGCGTGGTAGTCCTCTATAATTATTCTGCTACGTAAAGCAGATGTAGCAACAACAGTAACAACAACAAAAAAATAATAGGTTTTCGCTGGGGAATTAATAGTAACTCAGTTGTGTGGTAGAATTCATATAACTTGTAATTTACAAATTGAAACAAAGAAACGGTTTAAATTCCACAAATAAGTCTCACCATCCTCTAAGTTCAACAAGATTAAATAAAAAATGTGTTTTATTAAAAAACATGACGTTGCTCGCTCTAAAAGTCAACAGTTGCTTTCTTAAGGTTTCCTGATTTCTTTTACCGTTCAAAGCTTTTTATTATTAATTCAAATAAAATAAGAAACTCATGCAACTAGCAATACAGAACATTTTAATGAAAACTATTAGTCCAGTAAATAAAGGATACCAGAAGCGATTATACCTGCCGGTCCATGAATTTTCCGTGAAGAGTAGGGTTTGACTAGTAATTGAACAACCAGAAAATTCGCCATTTTGGGGGGGTATTCCCGGCCCCAAAGTTCCAAAAATTGGTTTCCCGCTTATCATACAAATTTTTGTCATGTCCTCCTAACCTAGAAGGTATTACAGTGACAATTCCACTTTTGTATAGTTTGGAACATTCCAAAATTGTCTAATTGACAGCTATATCGAAAGAAAGGAACAGAATCCGCAGTTTTTTGAAAACATGGAATATTTCTTCATCTACTTTTGCTTTCATAGAAACGCGCGTTCATTTTCACCTTCTACTATGTTTTCTAATGTCACTTTGACATTTTGGAAACGAATAGTACCAAAAACGAACAATTGAAGCATTTCTCAACATTACCATACAAATTTTTGTCATATCCTCCCAACCTAGAAGGTATTACAGTGACAATTCGGCTCTTGTACTGTTTGGAACATTCCAAAATTGTCAAATTGACATTTCGTCAGCTGCTACATCGAAAGAAAGGAACAGAAACCGCAGTTTTTTGAAAAAATTCAACATTTCTTCATTTACTTTTGCTTCCGTAGAAACGCGCGTTTATTTTCACTTTCTACTATGTCTTCTAATGTCACTTTGACAATTTTGAAACGAATAGTACCAAAACCTAACAATTGAAGCATTTCTCAACATTATCATACACATTTTTGTCATGTCCTCCTAACCTAGAAGGTATTACAGTAACAATTCCACTTTTGTACAGTTTGGAACATTCCAAAATTGTCAAATTGACAGTTCGTCAACTGCTATATCGAAAAAAGGAACAGAATTCGCAGTTTTTTGAAAATATTGAACATTTCCTCATTTACTTTTGCTTTCATAGAAACGCGCGTTCATTTTCACCTTCTACTATGTCTACTAATGTCACTTTGACAATTTGGAAACGAATAGTACCAAAAACGAACAATTGAAGCATTCCTTAACATTATCATACACATTTTTGTCATGTCCTCCTAACCTAGAAGGTATTACAGTGTCAATTCCACTCTTGTACCGTTTGGAACATTCCAAAATTGTCAAATTGACAGTTATTCAGCTGCTATATCGAAAGAAAGGAACAGAAACCGCAGTTTTTTGAAAAAATTCAACATTTCTTCATTTACTTTTGCTTCCGTAGAAACGCGCGTTTATTTTCACTTTCTACTATGTCTACTAATGTCACTTTGACAATTTGGAAACGAATAGTACCAAAAACGAACAATTGAAGCATTTCTTAACATTATCATACACATTTTTGTCATGTCCTCCTAACCTAGAAGGTATTACAGTGACAACTCCACTCTTGTACCGTTTGGAACATTCCAAAATTGTCAAATTGACAGTTCGTCAGCTGCTATATCGAAAAAAAGGAACAGAATTAATAGTTTTTTGAAAACATGGAATATTTCTTCATTTACTTTTGCTTTCATAGAAACGCGCGTACATTTTCACCTTCTACTATGTCTACTAATGTCACTTTGACAATTTGGAAACGAATAGTACCAAAAACGAACAATTGAAGCATTCCTTAACATTATCATACAAATTTTTGTCATGTCCTCCTAACCTAGAAGGTATTACAGTGACAACTCCACTCTTATACTGTTTTGAACATTCTAAAATTGTCAAATCGACAGTTCGTCAGCTGTTAAATCGAAAGAAAGGAACAGAATCCGCAGTTTTTTGAAAACATTGAACATTTCCTCATTTACTTTTGCTTTCATAGAAACGCGCGTTCATTTTCACCTTCTACTATGTCTACTAATGTTACTTTGGCATTTTGGAAACGTATAGTACCAAAAACGAACAATTGAAGCATTTCTCAACATTATCATACAAATTTTTGTCAAGTCTTCCTAACCTAGAAGGTATTACAGTGACAATTCCACTCTTGTACCGTTTGGAACATTCCAAAATTGTCAAATTGACAGTTCGTCAGCTGCTATATCGAAAGAAAGGAACAGAATTCGCAGTTTTTTGAAAATATTGAACATTTCCTCATTTACTTTTGCTTTCATAGAAACGCGCGTTCATTTTCACCTTCTACTATGTCTACTAATGTCACTTTGACAATTTTGAAACGAATAGTACCAAAAACGAACAATTATTGAAGCATTTCTTAACATTATCATACAAATTTTTGACATGTCCTCCTAACCTAGAAGGTATTATAGTGACAATTCCATTCTTGTACCGTTTGGAACATTCCAAAATTGTCAAAGTGACAGTTAGTCAGCTGCTATATCGAAAAAAAGGAACAGAATTAATAGTTTTTTGAAAACATTGAATATTTCTCCATTTACTTTTGCTTCCATAGAAACGCGCGTTCATTTTCACCTTCTACTATGTCTACTAATGTCGCTTTGACATTTTGGAATCGAATAGTACCAAAAACGAAAAATTGAATCATTTCTCAACATTATCATACAAATTTTCTATAAAGTTAAAGTTTGTATAGTGCTTTGAAAACCACAAATGAAAGAGTAAGATCGTTCTAATAATTATTATTTCATACTGAACGGCTTGTCTATATTCATCGTCTCATCTGTATGTATTTTCGACGTTAAAGTTTATTTAAGTTTATTGAATTTTTAACGAAATACAGTTATTATTTATGAGAGAGAACCAGTCATCCTATAGAATTCCAGTCCACTAAATCGAAGGCATCCTATTTTTTAAGACAGCATAAAATTTGTTGTCATTTCAACTGATGGGGCATCGACGACCACATCAAATATGGTCACCAAAAATGCCACACCAGTCGTTCAATTTTTGTGGTGTTTGGCTATGAAACTCCCGCATTACGTGTGACGCAGAACATCTACTGGATTAGTACTATACACTTAATCTCCTAATGAACGATATTGGATCAAAACAGTGACGTCAGCATAGTTGTTCGTTTACTGTTTCAATCCACTGTCAAAAGGTTTGTTCCAACAACAATCAGAAACTTGTCGACCATTGCAGCCAGTGATAGAAATTACGCGAAAAAAAATTCGTTGTTTGCTATTTTATCGTTGTGACAGTTTCAGATTGTTATTGGAACAAACCTATTCACCTTTTCCAAGTACGTCATCTTTACGAATTTCTGTCACCGGAGAACCTTCACAGTGCTCGATTTATATTTAAATCATTAAAAAATGCTATTTCCATCCATCTTTCTGAAGGTTGTCCTTGATCAGCTGACAACATGGCGCTGGATGACGTCACTTGGAAACGCTCTATTAAGTATGTTCTGTCACTTCAAATTTAATAAACATGGACATTCTGACAGCTGTAGAATGTTCGATTTTAGTTTAAATAGCAACGAATAAATTTCTGTGTAACGACGCTGGACCGTAACATGCACACACACACAAAACGAAGACTGGTTACATCCGTAGGTAACTATCGACTGCAACACAAATTATTTCTACCTTATCTACATAACTAATTGCATACAAATACACTTGATAATTAACACTCTGTTGCAAATTTGTTTTATTTAATGTTGGTTGGGTAAGGTAAGTGAATACAAATGGGTTGTAAAAAGGAAATGGGTTGATTCATTTTTAGGCTGACAAAGGTTCTTTCATCTTTAATCTGTCCACGAGAAATCCTCTAAGGATTAAAAAAATTAGAGTGTGTGCTTAAGATCGCACGTCAGAAGTAAAAACTATATGTCGATGATCTGTTGAATTGAGAAGTGGGAGCAACCGATGCATGTGCTTGAACTTGTAGTGGCGGTGATTTTTTTTCGCAATTTTCTTCTTCAGGTTTTTTTGTTAAAATAATTATTATTACGTACCAATAATAACTGTTATGAATTGAATATATCAAACAGCGACACAACAGAGAAGAGCAGCTGACTGTATCTTTCTCGTCGGGACACTCGGCGGTCCCGAGTTCACCCGATCGAGCCTTTCACCTCATAGCGTGACGGAATACGGGATCTACAGGCCCTTAAACATACGGCAAAATATTAAATATTGCCTAAATGTGCCATTATAGCATTTTATTTTGAACGTTTGCTAAACCATACGAGGCAATAAGTCTCCTATACTATTCGGTAATGCTCGGAATCTTGTTTTGGTTATAAGGTCATTTGACAGTTAACATTTTGTGGATCAGTTAAATAAATTAAATTTTTTTTTTCGAAATTTTTGTTTTTGATTTACGATTCGTCGTGTATAGAATGAGCAGCTCGAAAACGAGTTTTGTTACAAATAAAATATTGTGAATATTACGCTAGTTGGTGTCTATTTAAGCAAATATGTATATCGAATATCATTAATAACGGGAATAAACCGTGCAATTATCATAATTTGTGATAATTATCATATTATTTATTAACTAAAGTTTTGTTTTGTTTGTAATTTATCATTTTCTAGCAGATAATTAATACTTATTATAGCCAATGTGTTATAAAAATAGACGGAATTTTTTTGTCGGTGATAATATTTTATTGAATATTGCAACATTTTTGTTATAAATTTTTTAATTTTAAAATGCGACTCGACATTTTTGTGACCTTCTACTTGAAAAAAAATAACTTATAGAGCTGCTCTTCTTAATCTTAAACCTTCTCACCTCCAAATCTTATTTGTTAACTTTTTTTTATTTATTTCTATATTTTATTAGACCTTGTTTATAACAAATTCTTGATTTGGTTTGTTTTTAGCTGTTGTATATTTCAATTTTTCTCTAACTTAGTTAGTTGAATTATTATCGAATAAGAAGAAGCCACTTGAAGTTTGCTAACTGTCTTGCGCAGAAACCAAAATCGGTCTTGTTTCAGAAGTGAGAAGAATTATTTGATAACTATCTTTATTCATTAGTTCTGACAATCACATTCGGTATAAATAAATATCTAAGATCATTACATAACATGTCCCCCTTAATCAAAGAACTTCCGTCCGCTTCTTGTTTTAACTACATCAGGCTCTACCGGATCTTCTTCTAGGCCCTCGCTGCTTTCCTTTTCTATTGAGCTGTTTTCATCTATACTACAGCTACATCCATCTAGAGGTCTTCCAGTCATTGCTTCAGCTTCATCCTCATCATGAAAATTAGGAGAATTATCTGGACGCAAGTAGATTCCCATTTCCTCCAAATTATTGCAGGCTTCCAATTTCTATGATTTTCTTAATAATATACATCTTTATTCAATTAAAATTCTTCCAGCTTCCTTGCATGTTGATCATTATATTTTTTTATTTCTAATTGCTGCTCCAATGGCTTTTCATAAGTAGTTTCAGTCTCGGAAAGTGGTTGTAAATTCTCTATTAACCCGTAACCACAGACGTGACGTCTCTTAGACGGCAATTTTATTTTATCAAAAACTAAATATAAAAGACGAAAAATGCAGTATTTTGCGTTTTTCGAGCTAATTTTGAGGTTAATAATGTCTTTTTCCACCCCACAAAAAAGTGTTTTTTACCGAAAACACATCAATATTCGACAAAAATTCAATATTTTCATTTGAAATTTTTTTCCATCGTTTGTGTCTATAAAAACTACCATCTACCAAATTTTCATCGAAATCGAACAATTTTTGACGAAATAAAAAATAAAAAACGAAAAATGCAGTTTTTGCGTTTTTCGAGCTAATTTCGAGGTTATGTGAAGAAGTCACTAATAAAAAAGTAGTAGATTTTTCCAAGATCTACAACTTTTATATTCAAATTGTTTTTCTAGGACTTCAACTTTGGCCGAAAATCGCAATAATGATTTTTCCACCCCCCCAAAAAAATATTTTTTTACCGAAAAAACGTCAAAGTTCGAAAACTTTTCAATATTCTATTTTGAAATTCTTTCCATAATTTGTGACTATCAAAGCCACCTTTTACCAAATTTTCATCGAAATCGAACAATTTTTGACGAAACTAAAAATAAAAAACGAAAAATAAAGGTTTTTGCGTTTTTCAAACTAATTTTGAGGTTATGTGAAAAAGTCACTTATGCAAAAGTTGTAGATTTTTCCAAGATCTACAGCTTTTATATTTAACTTTTTTTCTAGGACCTCAACTTTGGCCGGAAATCGTAATAGTCTTCTTCCACCCCCCACAAAAAGTGTGTTTTACCGAAAAAACGTCATAACTTGGAAAAATTCCAAAATATTGATTTGAAATTTTTTACCATAGTTTGTTACTATAAAAAGTACTATCTACCAAATTTTCAACGAAATCGAACAATTTTTGACGAAATAAAAAATAAAAAACGAAAAATGCAGTTTTTTGCGTTTTTCGAGCTAATTTCGAGGTTATGTGAAGAAGTCACTAATAAAAAAGTAGTCGATTTTTGCAAGATCTACAACTTTTATATTTAAATTGTTTTTCTAGGACTGCAACTTTGGCCGGAACTCGCAATAATGTCTTTTTCCACCCCCCCAAAAAAAGTATTTTTTACCGAAAAAATGTCAAAATTAGAAAATTTTTCAATATTTCATTTTGAAATTCTTTCCATAGTTTGTGACTATCAAAGCCATCTTTAACCAAATTTTCATCGAAATCGAACAATTTTTGACGAAACTAAAAATAAAAAACGAAAAATGCAGGTTTTTGCTTTTTTCAAACTAATTTTGAGGTTATGTGGAAAAGTCACTGATGCAAAAGTTGTAGATTTTTCCAAGATCTACAGCTTTTATATTTAACTTCTTTTTCTAGGACCTCAACTTTGGCCGGAAATCGTAATAGTCTTCTTCCACCCCCCACAAAAAATGTTTTTTACCGACAAAACGTCATAACTCGAAAAACTTCGAATATTTTAATTTGAAATTTTTTTCCTTAGTTTGTGACGATAAAAACTACCATCTACCAAACTTTCATTAAAATCGAATAATTTTTGACGAAATTAAAAATATAAAACGAAAAAGGCAGTTTTTTGCGTTTTTCGAACTAATTTTGACGTTATGTGAAGAAGTCACTGATGAAAATGTTGTAGATTTTTCCAAGATCTACAACTTTTATGTTCAACTTTTTCTTCTAGGACTTTAACTTTGGCCGGAAATCGCAATAATGTCTTCTTCCACCCCCCCAAAAAACGTCATAACTTGAAAAACAATATTTTGATGATATCTAATATATATAAATAATATTATTAAAAAGGCATTATATCAATTTTTGATAAAATTAAATTGCCGTCTAAGAGACGTCACGTCTGTGATTACGGGTTAATCATATTTTTACTGCGGAGTTTTCGTCTCAAAAGCCATTCTGATGGAGATGGTAAGGATGCCTTTGGACTGCTTTTATATTCTAGTATAACCTGGAATTCATTTCCACCACTCACTGCTTTCTCTATTAGGCCTTTTATAGTTTGAATTATCCTTTCGATCCTTTCGGTAGTGTGGACTAGAATTTCTGATCTTGAAACCACATTTTCCTAAAAAGTGGTTATATTCAAAAGAGGTGAATGGAGGGCCACACAATTACAAATATACTTTTGCTGTATATCACCAAGAAAATGTTTTTTCTTTATATATCTCCATTTTGTATTAGGTTTATTATTAAATAAATTGGGTAAAATAAGCTCAATTCAATCACTTTTATCATCCACCATTTGACTTCTACAATGTATTAAAGTCTGAATAGCCTTCGTTGTGTGAACTTCACCCAACTGACTGCATTCTTTATATGCAAAATAGCCCTGAATACAAAATGATCGCGTACAAATAACTACAAATTGTTCTACAACTTTATTTACTGACTTCGGTATATTCGCATCTTTGTACTTTGCTTAACTGATCTTTTTTTAAATATTCAATGGTTAAATATTTTGCTCAGGCTCAAAAAATGTTAATTTTTCTATAAAGATTCAAAACGTCCTAAATTTGTCGTACAGATAAACACTGACCTTCAAAAAATTTGACACTTTTTCCAAAGAAAACCACTCATTCGATTTTCATGATTTTTACATAAATCCTTATGGAGCAATATTGTACTGGAAATTTTGATACACCCTATAGGATGCAGCGACTACAAATGAAGTCTCGAAGAATCTTATTGGGCATCTCTGGGATCAACTGTAGAGATGCATTCGTTATTGCTGCTTTGCCTGACAACCTCCAAGATCTTCGAGCTGCACTACATTTATTTTGGTAAGAGGAAGTCTCACTCGAAATTGATCCTCTTCATTGTACTGTAAATTTTAATGTAGAGTTTAATTTGAACATACACGAGGTGTCTAAATGTAAAGATGTTTTTTACCCGAATTTCGAAACACCCTATAGGATTCAGCAACTACAAAAGAAGTCTCGAAGAATCCTATTGAGCATCTCTGGGATCAACTGTAGAGATGCATTCATTATTGCTGCTTTGTCTGACAACCTCCAAGATCTTCGAGCTGCACTACATTTATTTTGGTAAGAGGAAGTCTCACTCGAAATTGATCCTCTTCATTGTACTGTAAATTTTAATGTAGAGTTTAATTTGAACATACACGAGGTGTCTAAATGTAAAGATGTTTTTTACCCGAATTTCGAAACACCCTATAGGATTCAGCAACTACAAAAGAAGTCTCGCAGAATCCTATTGAGCATCTCTGGGATCAACTGTAGAGATGCATTCGTTATTGCTGCTTTGCCTGACAACCTCCAAGATCTTCGAGCTGCACTACATTTATTTTGGTAAGAGGAGGTCTCACTCGAAATTGATCCTCTTCTCTACTGGAAATTTTGATGTAGAGTTCAATTTGAACATACACGAGGTGTCTAAATGTAAAGATGTTTTTTACCCAAATTTCGAAACACCCTATAGGATGCAGCAGCTACAAAAGAAGACTCGAAGAATCCTTTTGAGCATTTCTGGGATCAACTGTAGAGATGCATTCGTTATTGCTGCTTTGCCTGACAAGCTCCAAGATCTTCGAGCTGCACTACATTTATTTTGGTAAGAGGAGGTCTCACTCGAAATTGATCCTCTTCTCTACTTGAAATTTTGATGTGGAGTTTAATTTGAAAATATACGAGGTGTCTAAATGTAAAGATGTTTTTTACCCAAATTTCGAAACACCCTATAGGATGCAGCAGCTACAAAAGAAGACTCGAAGAATCTTATTGGGCATCTCTGGGATCAACTGTAGAGTTGCATTCGTTATTGCTGCTTTGTCTGACAACCTCCAAGATCTTCGAGCTGCACTACATTTATTTTGGTAAGAGGAGGTCTCACTCGAAATTGATCCTCTTCATTGTACTGGAAATTTTGATGTAGAGTTTATTTTCAACATACACGAGGTGTCTAAATGTAAAGATGTTTTTTACCCGAATTTTGAAACACCCTATAGGATGCAGAAGCTACAAAAGAAGTCTCGAAGGTTCCTATTGAGCATCTCTGGGATCAACTGTAGAGATGCATTCGTTATTGCTGCTTTGTCTGACAATCTCCAAGATCTTCGAGCTGCACTACATTCATTTTGGTTAGAGGAGGTCTCACTCGAAATTGATCCTCTTCATTGTACTGGAAATTTTGATGTAGAGTTTAATTTGAACATACACGAGGTGTCTAAATGTAAAGATGTTTTTTACCCAAATTTCGAAACACCCTATAGGATTCAGCAGCTTCAAAAGAAGACTCGAAGAATCCTTTTGAGCATCTCTGGGATCAACTGTAGAGATGCATTCGTTATTGCTGCTTTGTCTGACAACCTTCAAGATCTTCGAGCTGCACTACATTCATTTTGGTAAGAGGAGGTCTCACTCGAAATTGATCCTCTTCTCTACTTGAAATTTTGATCTGGAGTTTAGTTTGAAAATATACGAGATGTCTAAATGAAAAGATGTTTTTTACCCGAATTTTGAAACACCCTATAGGATTCAGCAGCTACAAAAGAAGTCTCGAAGGATCTTATTGAGCATCCCTGGGATCAACTGTAGAGATGCATTCGTTATTGCTGCTTTGTCTGACAACCTCCAAGATCTTCGAGCAGCACTACATTCATTTTGGTAAGAGGAGGTCTCACTCGAAATTGATCCTCTTCTCTTCTTGAAATTTTGATGTAGAGTTTAATTTGAACATACACTAGGTGTATAAATATGAAGATGTTTTTTACCCGAATTTCGAAACACCCTATAGGATTCAGCAGCTACAAAAGAAGTCTCGAAGAATCTTATTGGGCATCTCAGGGATCAACTGTAGAGATGCATTCGTTATTGCTGCTTTGCCTGACAACCTTCAAGATCTTCGAGCTGCACTACATTTATTTTGGTAAGAGGAAGTCTCACTCGAAATTGATCCTCTTCATTGTACTGGAAATTTTGATGTAGAGTTTAATTTGAACATGCACGAGGTGTCTAAATGTGAAGATGTTTTTGACCCGAATTTCGAAACACCCTATGGGATGCAGCAGCTACAAAAGAAGACTCGAAGAATCTTATTGGGCATCTCTGGGATCAACTGTAGAGATGCATTCGTTATTGCTGCTTTGTCTGACAACCTCCAAGATCTTCGAGCTGCACTACATTCATTTTGGTAAGAGGAGGTCTCACTCGAAATTGATCCTCTTCTCTACTTGAAATTTTGATCTGGAGTTTAATTTGAAAATATACGAGATGTCTAAATGAAAAGATGTTTTTTACCCGAATTTTGAAACACCCTATAGGATTCAGCAGCTACAAAAGAAGTCTCGAAGGATCTTATTGAGCATCCCTGGGATCAACTGTAGAGATGCATTCGTTATTGCTGCTTTGTCTGACAACCTCCAAGATCTTCGAGCTGCACTACATTCATTTTGGTAAGAGGAGGTCTCACTCGAAATTGATCCTCTTCATTGTACTGGAAATTTTGATGTAGAGTTTAATTTGAACATGCACGAGGTGTCTAAATGTAAAGATGTTTTTTACCCGAATTTCGAAACACCCTATAGGTTTCAGCAACTACAAAAGAAGTCTCGAAGAATCCTATTGAGCATCTCTGGGATCAACTGTAGAGATGCATTCCTTATTGCTGCTTTGCCTGACAACCTCCAAGATCTTCGAGCTGCACTACATTTATTTTGGTAAGAGGAGGTCTCACTCGAAATTGATCCTCTTCATTGTACTGGAAATTTTGATGTAGAGTTTAATTTGAACATGCACGAGGTGTCTAAATGTTAAGATGTTTTTGACCCGAATTTCGAAACACCCTATAGGATGCAGCAGCTACAAAAGAAGACTCGAAGAATCTTATTGGGCATCTCTGGGATCAACTGTAGAGATGCATTCGTTATTGCTGCTTTGTCTGACAACCTCCAAGATCTTCGAGCTGCACTACATTCATTTTGGTAAGAGGAGGTCTCACTCGAAATTGATCCTCTTCTCTACTTGAAATTTTGATCTGGAGTTTAATTTGAAAATATACGAGATGTCTAAATGAAAAGATGTTTTTTACCCGAATTTTGAAACACCCTATAGGATTCAGCAGCTACAAAAGAAGTCTCGAAGGATCTTATTGAGCATCCCTGGGATCAACTGTAGAGATGCATTCGTTATTGCTGCTTTGTCTGACAACCTCCAAGATCTTCGAGCTGCACTACATTCATTTTGGTAAGAGGAGGTCTCACTCGAAATTGAACCTCTGCTAAAATTTTAATAGGTTTGTTCCAATTAGGTATTAGGAATTCCTAGTTCTGATCTAACTTTAGGAACTGGTTGGTGAAATGACATCTTTATATATGGTAGAATATAGAGTTGGCATAATTGAACTACTCCAAGTTACACCAGAGTTAACAGCGAATAAAGTGAATTTTTATAACTGTCAAATTTGACGGACTCAATTATTTACAGTTAATAATTTTTCCTTTAATATGAAATTGTTTTTTTTTGTTTCAGGTCCGGATATTCCTGGATTTCTCCTTCAACCTTTTAGAAAACCAAAGAGAATAAGGACAGCGTTTAGTCCTTCGCAGTTACTTAAATTAGAACATGCTTTCGAAAAGAACCATTATGTTGTTGGTGCTGAACGAAAGCAATTGGCACAATCCTTATCCCTGACAGAAACTCAGGTAATTATTTGAAAAATTTTTACTCCAATTTTTCTTTTTCCGGATCCTTCGGAGTCAAAAAGGAGGTTTCCAAGTCTTAATATTTGTGTAGATTTTTGCTTATTTCCAAATTCCACTTAACGCCGTATGTTGAAAAAATGTTACATTGAGTCGTCCCTATGTCGGTCGATAAAGATGCGCGCGCACCGTAATGTAAACTATCAATTTCCCGGTAACCGGGATGGGGATTATCATTACAAAAACCCGACGGGTATCGTCGTCGGGTCTATCGGGAAGGGATTGAAGGGACAATTACATGGAAAGACGATGAATGTTATTGGCGCAGGGGGAATTCAAACCGTTTAACGCCATCTTGCCGGGAGATGACACCGTCCCTCTATTGTTTGTGTTTGCGATTACTTTCGGATGGGGCGAGTTGAATATGGGAGGGTGGATGAATTAGTTCATCTGCTTTTTAACTGGTAAATGGGGTTCATGAAATGGAGGATAATGCTCGCTAACAATAAAATTCAAACAAAAAGTTTAATTATAGATAAACAAAATTTTATTGTTCAGTATTTTTATTGTATTAATTTTTATTTTACCGAGAGGATTGATAGGTTTTTAAAATTAGGGGAGATTCTAGACGATTTTAATGGTAGATGATACAGAGTGTCCAGAAACGCTAACTACCAAGGTTGTCTTTTGAATTTGGCATAAAGAGATAGAAAGAGAAAAGAGAAATGCATTTTTGAATCCTTTGGAACCAATTCTGGAAGCATTCTGGACTGCATCTTCTGAGGACTGGAACCTTTGACCACGCAGTTCATTCTTATGGAGGATGGTGCAACAATTCGATATTTTCTTGCTTTATAAACTCAATTTATTTCGAGCTTTGTGGAAATTTGCATTGTCTTGGTGGAGGATTATTAATGATGAGCAAAATCTGTCTTGGTCTTGCGATTTTCAAGATCAAGATTAAGATTATACATACACTAGCAAGTCCAAGACCGAATGAACAAGAACAAGACCAAAACCAAGACCAAGACCAAGTCTGAGTACGCAGGACCAAGATTACAAGTATATGAACAAGACCAAGACCAAGACTGAGACCGTTACCAAAACCGTCTTGGTATTGGTTCTTGTTTTGCTCATCACTGCTCTTTCTTTGTTGGGGGCTGGTTTTTCGAAACCCAGCCACTTCCGGCAAACAAATCCATATGTACCAATCAGCAGTAACAGTTCTTTGATCTTGCAGAGGAATAGTTGATAAATGACCCGCTTTTGAGACAAATCCACCATCTTTTTGGAAACACTTTTATAACGGATAACTTTCGTTGGTCTTAGTTCATCTTGGAACACCCAAACAGTCAACTGACGTTTATTTTCGGGTTCATAAGAGTAAATCCAGGATTCATCACCACTGACAATACTGTTTATATTTTTTGAGTTTCGTTCATTAAACCGGTTCAAAGTGATACATTGTTGAGTAAAAACCAGCGTTTTTTTACTGCCATCAGCAAGCGTTCAGCGAGTAAATTTGGTAAAATTTTTGGACACTTCGTGTAGTGGGTGATTAATTTTTGTGTAAAATTCTTCTCTATCGATTTCTTCGATATTATCGTCTTCTACTCCACTATTGTCCTTAATGCGCTCTTCCAATTTCTTATATTGTTAATACCCTCTGCATCTCTCCATGATTTCTCTTTCCTCTGTTAATATCTCACCATTTTTGTTCTCTATGCATTGCATTGTCATGTTTTCAATGTCTAGAGTGTCCGGTAGAATAATTTTTCCCTTTGTAATCTCATCCTCTATTCCACATGTTTTGACAATTTTTTGGACACTTCGTGTAGTGGGTGATTAATTTTTGTGTAAAATTCTTCTCTATCGATTCCTTCGATAATATCGTCTTCTACTCCACTATTGTCCTTAATGCGCTCTTCCAATTTCTTATATTGTTAATACCCTCTGCATCTCTCCATAATTTCTCTTTCCTCTGTTAATATTTCACCATTTTTGTTCTCTATTGCATTGCATTGTCATGTTTTCAATGACTAGAGTGTCCGGTAGAATAATTTCTCCCTTTGTAGTCTCTTCCTCTATTCCACATGTTTTGACAATTTTTTGAACACTTCGTGTAGTGGGTGATTAATTTTTGTGTAAAATTCTTCTCTATCGATTTCTTCGATATTATCGTCTTCTACTCCACTATTGTCCTTAATGCGCTCTTCCAATTTCTTATATTGTTAATACCCTCTGCATCTCTCCATGATTTCTCTTTCCTCCGTTAATATTTCACCATTTTTGTTCTGTATTGCATTGCATTGCCATGTTTTCAATGACTAGAGTGTCCGGTAGAATAATTTTTCCCTTTGTAATCTCATCCTCTATTCCACATGTTTTGTAATTTTTTGGACACTTCGTGTAGTGGGTGATTAATTTTTGTGTAAAATTCTTCTCTATCGATTTCTTCGATATTATTGTGTTCTACTCCACTATTGTCCTTAATGCGCTCTTCCAATTTCTTATATTGTTAATACCCTCTGCATCTCTCCATGATTTCTCTTTCCTCCGTTAATATTTCACCATTTTTGTTCTGTATTGCATTGCATTGCCATGTTTTCAATGACTAGAGTGTCCGGTAGAATAATTTTTCCCTTTGTAATCTCATCCTCTATTCCACATGTTTTGTAATTTTTTGGACACTTCGTGTAGTGGGTGATTAACTTTTCTGTAAAATTCTTCTTTATCGATTTTTTCGATATCATCGTCTTCTACTCCACTATTGTCCTCAATGCGCTCTTCCAATTTCTTATATTGTTAATACCCTCTGCATCTCTCCATAATTTCTCTTTCCTCTGTTAATATTTCACCATTTTTGTTCTCTATGCATTGCGTTGTCATGTTTTCAATGACTAGACTGTCCGGTAGAATAATTTTTCCCTTTGTAATCTCATTCTCTATTCCACATGTTTTAACAATTTTTTGGACACTCCGTGTAGTGGGTGATTAATTTTTGTTTAAAATTCTTCTCTATCGATTTCTTCGATAATATCGTCTTCTACTCCACTATTGTCCTTAATGCGCTCTTCCAATTTCTTATATTGTTAATACCCTCTGCATCTCTCCATAATTTCTCTTTCCTCTGTTAATATTTCACCATTTTTGTTCTCTATTGCATTGCATTGTCATGTTTTCAATGTCTAGAGTGCCCGGTAGAACAATTTCTCCCTTTGTAATCTCATCCTCTATTCCACATGTTTTGACAATTTTTTGAACACTTCGTGTAGTGGGTGATTAATTTTTGTGTAAAATTCTTCTCTATCGATTTCTTCGATATTATCGTCTTCTACTCCACTATTGTCCTTAATGCGCTCTTCCAATTTCTTATATTGTTAATACCCTCTGCATCTCTCCATGATTTCTCTTTCCTCCGTTAATATTTCACCATTCTTGTTCTGTATTGCATTGCATTGTCATGTTTTCAATGACTAGAGTGTCCGGTAGAATAATTTTTCCCTTTGTAATCTCTTCCTCTATTCCACATGTTTTGACAAGGAATAGAAGAAGAGAGATACCCTGATGTCATTATTGTAGTTATTCCACGCAACATCTTTTTATTGTGATCTACATCTACAAAAAGAAAAGGTAATTCATTTTAAAAATAATAAAAACGACCTCCATAAAATAGAAAACGTCACATATAACAGCGGCTTTCATTTAAACTTAAACCCATCATCCATTGCGGCAGTTTCAAATTTCAGATGATATCACCTCCAAGAAAGGTGAACTTCAATCAAGTTATAATAATTGACGAAATGATCTGTGGCATTTAGAAAACTGATGAGGTTAATTAAAGTTATCCCCTCGTCGATCTCTTCTTCTTCTTCTACTTCTTCTTTTGCTGTTTCTATCAGTCATCGAGCACCGTCGTCAGTAACCATGTCCGTAACAGCTTCGCTAAGTAGAATGCCACGAGATAACCTTTTGATATTCACCTTGTTGCGGTTTTTTTTCAACGACAGCAACTTTAACGAGATACGAGGTTTTTTACAAAAGTTTATAAAACACGAGGAAAAGCGCGAGGTGAATAATTGTAAGGATCAAAAGGAAACGAAAGAAGTTTTAACCTGGTGACAATGTAAAATGTTTTTTTGTGAGGAGGAATTGAGGAAGAAAAAAAGCTGTGAGAGCTCACCCCAATCCCCAACGACGAGTGATCCTCCATTCATTAAGACAATACAAGTTCCCACACATCTCGAAACACAAGCAAGAAAACATCGAATTGTTGTATCATCCTCCATACAGTCCCGACCTAAATCCTATGGAAACTTTTTTACTTTTCCAAAAATTAAGATTGAACTGCTTGGTCAAAGGTTCCAGTAACCAGAAGAAGCAGTCAACGCCTTCAAAAACTCTGGTTCTGGTGAGCCTTATTCCAGATTTCTTCCCAAGGAGGAAATCTGTTAAAGGGTAAGTCTATCTACATCCTTGGGGAGCACAAATTGAGATTTCTTCTTTATCCCAATCTTCTTGTTGCTATACCAGTAATTTCCCTTGAGCTCACCAAGATTTTCCACCTCTACCAATATTTTCGCACGTCCGTGGTTGACTGATTTCCACAGGCTGTATTCTGTAGGTCTAAGAGGTTGTTTTGTCCGATAAAAGGATTACAGCAAGCGCCAAACGTGATGGCGCCCCCATGCGCACAAACTCATTTTCAATCCCACTACAGCTCTTGCAAGACATATAAATGCTCTGTACAGAGGCGTATCATTAGTTGTCCTTCAATTCTGTTGGCGTTTGGCATCGTCTGAATAATTTTTTATTATAGGTACGATACTTATCGTAATCCAAAAGTAATTTAGTTGGGAGAGAGTCTATACTTGCGCGATCGCTCGCCATCACGTTTGGCGCTTGCAGTAGCTTTATTTCCCTATCTATAGGTATATCTATGAATGAATGTTGGCTTAATTTAAAAATTTAAACGGAAAATATTTCGGTTTACGAACATACTGTCGGAAATATTTTCATATATAAATGAAGCGAGGGCGTTTCCACGCCAATTTCGTACCCCGGGGGCAAATTTGATATGAAAATCCTCCACCCGAAAATTTAACGATCATAAAAATGATTAAGAGATAAAAAGATTTGTTCGATATTCGTTTATTATTTCGTTAGTCGTTTGTTTGTATTCTTAATTGGAAACGTGTGATTTCCAAGTTTTCTCTACATATATTTTAATGAAAGGTAAACAGTACGTATGCTGGGATTAATATTTGAGTTTTAAAACGTTGCGGGGCGTTAAAGGCTCTCCTCTCGTGTGCGTTTTACGCTTTTTTATTTGTTCACGGGTTTTTGGAAAAATCACGGTCCGGCATCGGAAAAGATTCGCGCGCGGTTATTTTTCGGTTCGTGTGTACGGATATTAATATCGATAAATATTTACTTTTTAAATTAAAATATGTATGTAATGAAAATAGCTTTAATCCTTTTATAAATTTGTTACAACCTATTTTTAATTTTACCATACAAAGGGATATAAAAAAACTGGATTACTGTAGGTAAAGTGCGACCAGAGATCTAAGAAGGTCGTAAATCAATATAAGCATGGAAATTAAAACTTCATAATTTGCCTTTACTGCGTATAGACTTTGTGTTTTTTTACATTACTCCTTTTATACTGGCGTCACAATTAATAACTTACATCGTTCTTTCACTATTAGTTATACATATTAAATTTTACAAGGTTAAACTTGGACTTAGGTCGAAAAGTCTCGCGCTAGCGTTCTGCGCGCACATCTAGCCGTTAAAACTAAACTCATGCCGTGATTGGCCTAGATAATTCATGTGATCTAAGCGGAGGGGAACCGGTGGGTATTTTGAAAATACACAGGAACGGCTTGGCGTCATATGAAAATTGATCGAATTGATTTGCTTGCAGAGAGGATTTTATTGAATCCGATCATAAGCCGACGACTCTCATTATTAACTATTGTTCGAAATATAAAGTGTGTGTCCCTTAAAAGATTCCCAAGTCTGGATTGGAATATCCCATGAAATAATCTGGCATTCAATGCAACGGCTGAAAAAGAATGAAACGTATCCAGTGTTGCAAAGAGACTTTAAGGATAAATATATAATTCTCAATTATAGTCAAGCGATACAACTCTGCGTAGACTCGACCACCTGCTAATAACTCAAGTGGTGGGTGATTTATGACCTTCTCAGATCTCTGGTCGTACTTTTTAAGAAATTAAAATTTCCATCGTCGAATAATAAGTGTTGAAACGATCAGATCTCGCTACTCGAATAATCCGTTTAATAATTTTTTGCTAATACCGATGATTAATCAAGAAGCAAACCAGTCAGACTCACTGACTATCTTTCCCGGAGATCGCAAGAAACAGCGTTACGATCGCAACAAGGGCAGGGATGCCGTTTATAACTCGAAAATCGACTTGGCAACGTACTATTAAATTATTAATTTTCGACCGAGTTATGTTATCAATACTATTAATTAGAAGCAAAATGAATAATTAGTACGAAGAGCGTATTTTTGTCGAAGATTGTATCGCGGTTGGCATGCATGCTGCCCGAGGCACGGAACGTTAAAGTACGAACCTGTCAGATCTTAACGGCATAATAAATAAGTATTAAGAGAAGTTAGATACGGATCTTTTAGTGGATGGGCGATTGTTAGACATTTCGGGTTTTGGTATTCAACAACCAATTTAACAATTAATTTTAATAAAATATTTATTAGTATCGCGATATATTCGGAATATATATATATATATATATATATATATATATATATATATATATATATATATATATATATATATATGTATATATATATATGTATATATATATATATATATATATATATATATTAAACCATATGTGCTATACAATGTTAAAAATGAAGGTAGAATGTTATGATTTTTATACAGCGACATCTACCGATAAAAAAAAATAAACCGAACTTTGTCGTAGGAAAAAAAAAATGAAAAAGCTTGTTTGATAAAAAAACAAGCGTGTAGCATCGTTTTATGTAAGCATTTGTCTCAAATGGAGCCTAAACAAGAAACAGATGACTGTCTTTAATCCGGAAGCAGACGATTCACAACCACCGAGTTAAACCGGAAAACATGAAAAACTCCATTGTCGATTTTATTATTGCCATATTTTCTATAAGCAAAATATAAAATACTTTGTATGGGAGTTTATAGTCATACTCGGTCGTTTGTCAACTGGTTAATGACTTGTGAATTTGAGTTTCGTGTTGTTGGCGGCTCTATGGGTGTGTCTGTTGTTGCTTGTCAAACTTTTTATTGTAAATTGACTGGGGGTCTTTTGTATGCAATATTTGCATTTAGTTTTTTTTTGCCGGTAACGCCTAAATCATAAATGCAGACGGGACGATATTGGTCGTATGATTTATTGGTCTTCTAATGGGTTAAAAAATCATCTGTGAATAATATAAGAATCGTTTTACTTCTTTATGAAGTTGTATGTATGTATTTAAATTCACTGAGCCCTAAGAAATCTATGGTGCCTCAGAGCTCAGAGCTCCTTCAGACCTATTTCCCAGAGGAATTTTAGGATATTTGAAGTCTTATATTACATTGGAGCCGATACCGCAAAAGGGTTCCGGTCCCCAAAAGGGTGCTTCAATCCTCCTCTTTGCTAGTTCATCTGCTATTTAATTTCCTTCCACTTCCACAGTAAGGAGACTTTCTCTTCCCCTAACTATGCTCTCTACTATTCCACTCACCTCCATCCATTCCTTCTCCCCCCTCAACATTATCTCCACCATGTTTCCCAGCACACCGCCTCCCCTAGTTTCCTCTCCAACTTCTTCAGCACTTCCTCGTTCCTCCAGCATCTGAACACATACACTACATCATCCTCCACTTCACACCTCTTGCTCACTCCAGTCTCTCTTTTCCTAATCTACTCTCGACCCATCTCCAGTGAGCACCTTTGTCAAGAAGTAGTTCACCTCCCCGAATTTCCGGTCCATCCAATCTCTCCTACTCCCAATCGCTCCTTCATACTCTTCCCACCTCCATCCATTCCTGTACTTCCTCTCTGGTCGCACGCACAGTTGACTTAATTAGTATTGAGTTAATCACAATAAAACTCGTTGAAGGCCAGCTTGTGCTGACCAAAGTTCGTTGTAACAATAATTTCTAAATTGTTTTTTTAGCCTCCTTTCGAGGTACAGAGAAATAAAAAAAATTAAAGTAGGTGTTACGCTGAATAAAGAAAAATACTCTCTTTACCTTTAAAAATGCATTAAAACAATTTTTCCTTTCGCCGTTTCGTCTCCTAACCTAACCTAACATTATCTCGAATGTCGTTATGAATTTAATAGTTTACTTTAAAAAAAAATGTCTTATATTCTTTGTTAAAATGAAAATTATCCATTTTAAAAAATATAGCTTTAATTTTTTTTTACATTCATATTACATGAACGTGAGAATCGGCAGTATATTTTATCACACCCATAAATTAAACAAGAGAGGTTAGTGAATTTTTTTTTCATCAAAGTGACTATAATTTGTGTACTTATTTTTCTACATTGCACGCGAGGTAACCAACATGTGTGTCACGATTCAGGGGGTAAATAAATCAAATGGCCCTTTTATTTTAAAAATTACATATATTTAGACAATTCTCTTACTTTCGTTCTCTATTCAAAATTTAATCTACCCTTTTACAGCAACTTCCATGTATGTTTGGTTGTCTATACTAAATTCTCAATCAAATGTATGTTTGGTTGCCTTTTTTAGAAAATCCCAGAGTTTTTAATGAAAAAAAAAAGTTCCTTTTTTCCAGCCAACACTTATCATTTTAGAATCAAATACGTCATGATTATATCATATTATTAATTACACATTCCTCACGTTGAATAAGTCCGCGGGGTATACACATTTTCCTGCTTTTTTTTTAAATTATAGTCATTAGCAATTAAAATATGGAGCAAACATGTTCCTTATGTAAATTAATGATATTGTAATTACATTTTGTAGCGTTGTTGTTGATACTGTGAATGACCTGCGTAATTACGTTTTGATGGTAAATATGGATTCATAAATTCTTATATCATATTCTCATATTTTTACTGTCTACATTTTATTTTAATTAGCCGAGGTACCAGTTTAAGCGAATGAAAACATTCCGGTAGGTACTTCCTTTTTTCATTTTATACTAACTAAAGAGATGGGAATTTGCACGAAGGAACCAACTCCCATAGTCATTCCAGAATCGCAGATGTTATCAGAAAGTCGCTTCTCGAAATGAGAAGTTACAACATGCTGGCCACAATTAACGTAATCCAGCTAAACTGGGATGGGGTGGAAGCATGCAGTCAGGAAGGAATACACAGACAGATCTGGAACTGACATAGGAACAGGAGCTGGAGTCTATGGTGTAATGTCCACGCATCGTTGTAGGAGTTTCCATCTGTATTCCAGGCAGAAATCTACGCCATAGGCAGGTGTTTGCAAATGAATATCGAAAGGTTATATAGAGGCCAAAAGATCCTCATACTCATAGATAGTCAGGCAGTACTGGAATATTTAGCATGTCCCCAGATCAGATCTAGACTGGTCTGGGACTGCCTACAAAAACTTTTAACCCTGGCAAACCACAATAGAGTAACTCTTAAGTGGGTCCCGGGACACATATATGGAAGAGGAGGAATTTTTCAAATGGCATTAGGTACCTCATTTAAAAGGTCTGGTAAATCTCTATTCGATCATTTTATTTTGCCTTTGATACCAGCCTTTCATTGTTATTTAATCGTTGTTTAAAATTGGCTCTTTTTCAGCTTTTATTACCTGAATGTTAACGGTGGTCACCTTGAACACATGATTAAATAGCAGTTTTTTCTTGTTAACAGTTGTCTTTTCACTATTTGTGAGTTTTTTATTTTTCAAAGAGTCTTTCCATCATAACACAATACGGGGGCATACGAAAAATTGAAAGAGAGCCAATTTTAAACAACGATTGAATAACAATGGAAGGCTGGTATCAAAGGCAAAATAAAATGATTGAATAGAGATTTACCAGACCTTTTAATTGAGGTGTGACTTGATACCTAATGCCATTTAAAAAAATCCAGCATTATATTTCTTATTAGCACAGTCGTCAGAGCAATAAAAGGGGCTCTACCTAAAAATAATTCAAGGAGTTTTGATTTCTAGTTTATGGTGTAAGGTCAATTGTCAAAAACAACATATTCATTTTACGACCTCGAAATCCCTGTAGAAATTAAAAAAAAAGGTGAGCGGTCGTCGGACCGCCGACAGAAGCTTGCTTCTTATGCACAATAGAATGCGAGGTTGGGAAAATCATCAATAAAAATACGCGCAATAGAATGCGATGTTGGGAATTACATTAGGCCCAGTACGTTCTACTAAGTTTTATTTTATATTTTATTGGCCATTTTTTCACAATTTTGACAATTTTTGATAATTATTGACCATTTTCTTTAAATTTTTAACCATTTTTTCAAAATTTTGACAATTATTGACCATTTTTTTCAAAATTTTGGACAATTTTGGACCATTTTTTCAAATTTTAACAATTATTGAACATTTTTGACAATAACTGACCAATTTTGACAGTTTTGACAATTATTGATCATTTTTGACAAAAATTTTGACCATTTTAGACCATTTTTCCAAATTTTAACAATTATTGACAGGTTCTGACAATTATTGATCACTTTTGATAATTATTCAAAAATTTTGTACATTTTTCAAAAATTTTGATAATATTTAACAATTATTGACTATGTTTGACAGTCTTTTATAATTATTGACCATTTTTTCAAAATTGTGACAATTTTTGACCATTTTTGATAGTTTTTGACAATTATTGACCATTTTTTCAAAATTTTGACAGTTTTTGACCATTTTTCCAAATTTTCGACCACTTTTGACCATATTTAAAATTTTTTGACAATTTTTCAAACATTTTAACCATTTTTCAAAATTTTCGACCATTTTTTCAAAATTTTGACAATTATTGACCATTTTTGACAATTATTGACCATTTTTGACAATTATTGACCAATTTTGACAGTTTTGACAATTATTGATCATTTTTGACAATTTTTCAAAAATTTTGACCATTTCAGACCATTTTTCCAAATTTTAACAATTATTGACAGGTTCTGACAATTATTGACCACTTTTGACAATTATTCAAAAATTTTGTACATTTTTCAAAAATTTGGACAATATTTAAAAATTATTGACCATTTTTGACAGTCTTTTATAATTATTGACCATTTTTTCAAAATTTTGACAATTTTTGATAGTTTTTGACAATTATTGACCAATTTTTTCAAAATTTTAACAATTATTGACCATTTTTGACAATTATGGACCATTTTTGACAATTATTGACCATTTTTGACAATTATTGACCAATTTTGACAATTATTGATCATTTTTGACAATTTTTCAAAAATTTTGACCATTTTAGACCATTTTTCCAAATTTTAACAATTATTGACAGGTTCTGACAATTATTGACCACTTCTGACAATTATTTAAAAATTTTGTACATTTTTCAAAAATTTTGACAATATTTAACAATTATTGACCATTTTTGACAGTCTTTTATAATTATTGACCATTTTTTCAAAATTTTGACAATTTTTGACCATTTTTGATAGTTTTTGACAATTATTGACCATTATTGACCATTATTGACCATTTTTTCAAAATTTTGACAGTTTTTGACCATTTTTCCAAATTTTCGACCACTTTTGACCATATTTAAAATTTTTTGACAATTTTTCAAACATTTTAACCATTTTTCAAAATTTTTGACCATTTTCTCAAAATTTTGACAATTATTGACCATTTTTTTCAAAATTTTGGACAATTTTGGACCATTTTTTCAAATTTTAACAATTATTGACCATTTTTGACAATTATTGACCATTTTTGACAATTATTGACCAATTTTGATAGTTTTGACAATTATTGATCATTTTTGACAATTTTTCAAAAATTTTGACCATTTCAGAACATTTTTCCAAATTTTAACAATTATTGACAGGTTCTGACAATTATTCAAAAATTTTGTACATTTTTCAAAAATTTGGACAATATTTAACAATTATTGACCATTTTTGACAGTCTTTTATAATTATTGACCATTTTTTCAAAATTTTGACAATTTTTGATAGTTTTTGACAATTATTGACCAATTTTTTCAAAATTTTAACAATTATTGACCATTTTTGACAATTATGGACCATTTTTGACAATTATTGACCATTTTTGACAATTATTGACCAATTTTGACAATTATTGATCATTTTTGACAATTTTTCAAAAATTTTGACCATTTTAGACCATTTTTCCAAATTTTAACAATTATTGACAGGTTCTGACAATTATTGACCACTTCTGACAATTATTTAAAAATTTTGTACATTTTTCAAAAATTTTGACAATATTTAACAATTATTGACCATTTTTGACAGTCTTTTATAATTATTGACCATTTTTTCAAAATTTTGACAATTTTTGACCATTTTTGATAGTTTTTGACAATTATTGACCATTATTGACCATTATTGACCATTTTTTCAAAATTTTGACAGTTTTTGACCATTTTTCCAAATTTTCGACCACTTTTGACCATATTTAAAATTTTTTGACAATTTTTCAAACATTTTAACCATTTTTCAAAATTTTTGACCATTTTTTCAAAATTTTGACAATTATTGACCATTTTTTTCAAAATTTTGGACAATTTTGGACCATTTTTTCAAATTTTAACAATTATTGACCATTTTTGACAATTATTGACCATTTTTGACAATTATTGACCAATTTTGATAGTTTTGACAATTATTGATCATTTTTGACAATTTTTCAAAAATTTTGACCATTTCAGACCATTTTTCCAAATTTTAACAATTATTGACAGGTTCTGACAATTATTCAAAAATTTTGTACATTTTTCAAAAATTTGGACAATATTTAACAATTATTGACCATTTTTGACAGTCTTTTATAATTATTGACCATTTTTTCAAAATTTTGACAATTTTTGACCATTTTTGATAGTTTTTGACAATTATTGTCCATTTTTTCATTAATTGTTGTTTTCTTTTGTTCCAGGTGAAAGTGTGGTTTCAAAACAGACGGACCAAGCACAAACGAATGCAGCAAGAAGAAGAAGCCAAAACGAGTTCCGGCAATAAATCCGGCTCGCCCGGTTCTCAAAATAATTCCCACCAAGTGAATAAATGGAAAGAGGAGACTTCGGACGAGTATGGAGAATACATCGATATGGATATGGAAGACGAGTGTATCAGTGATGTTGAAAGTGAAACATAAAATTATTGACGTTTGGTGGAATTGTAGAACAACCAAAAATTATGGAGTTTTTGGTGGAATTGTAAAATTATTTCATCAGAATCTCTAGTGTATATAATACATTAAAGTTGAAAAGGAACAATTCAATTGCAATAACCCGACCAGACAATTTTTATTAGTGCCAATTAATGCGTGCCAAACTTTCCTTGTTATAGTGCCAATTTTCAAAGAAATTCCCTATTGTTAATAGTTTGTCAAATTGTACATAGCCATTTATTTATTTCGATCTTATAAATTTATATTTATTTTCCGTTGTATATATCTATTTAGATGTCAAAGTATTACGAAAAATTATTGTAAGAAAATGTTTTTCCTCAACAGCGATAGTAAGTAAAATTATGAGGATTTTTGACTCTGTGTTAAAAAGTATTCTTTGAATCAACGATTCCCAACATTTTCCACTTCTTACAGTGGACGCCAATTACTTATATGTACTAAAATGAGCCTAGGAATATTATGACTCCGCCCCACTAAAAACCATTCGTCATAATAAATTATGATGGGCAGTGGCGACGGTTCATTAATTACTATACTAACAAAATAAGATTTCTTTTGTTAACGTACTAAATTGTAATTGCATTGTGATTAACTGTGCTAAACTATAATTACATTTTATAGCACGACTATAGCAATGCACGCTACTGAGTGTTTTACACTGGTTGGACTTTTGCTCGAATAAGCTTAACCAATAGCCGTCGATATGGAACAATCGACATCAATTCTTTGTTTACTCGCTGAATTTCTCACAGCAACTGACTGCTCCTGGGCAGTATGTCCGCACGACGAATGTGCATCGTGGGCTTGAACGATTTCAAACTTTCCTACTGTAACACAGATGATGATGACAACTTTTAAAAATCAGAATTTTTCCAAACTTTCAATAAAATAAATATAAAAACATCGCTTAAACATTTTCTTACACAGTAAGGCGACTACAGACGTAACTGCAAGCTTGACAAGCATTCATGATCAAGCAATTTCCACAATCAAACCTAAAATACTTTCGCCACCAAACGGTGCAAGCAGGAACTAGTACAAATGTATGATTAAGCCATAGTGCACACATGCGGGTGCTACCGCTGCGGTACCGCCGCGGGATCTCAATTGCTATCAGAAATACTAGAATTTCAAACAGTTTTGTACCACGACGCGAACTACGCTGTAAACTTCATCTCTACGTCGCTACTTTCGCTATTCGGTAGTTAAAATAAAGACTAGTTAAGAAAATTTGTTCGTCTACCCTTCTAGAATTGTTGAACGTCTTCGAGCTCTAAACGTTTGATGTTTCGCAGGTCTGGTCCAGATTTGTACCACGTCGCGAACCACGCTGTAAACTTCATCTCTTCGTCGCTACTTTCGCTAGTCGGTAGTTAAAATAAAGACTAGTTAAGGAAATTTGTTCGACTGCCCGTCTAGAATTGTTCAACGTCTTCGAACTCCAAACGTTTGATGTTTCGCAGGTCTGGTCCAGATTTGTACCACGCTGTAAACTTCATCTCTACGTCGCCACTTTCGCTAGTCGGTAGTTAAAATAAAGACTAGTTGAGAAAATTTGTTCGTCTACCCTTCTAGAATTGTTGAACGTCTTCGATCTCTAAACGTTTGATGTTTCGCAGGTTTGGTCAATTCGCGTCTAGATTTGTACCACGTCGCGAATCACGCTGTAAACTTCATCTCTACGTCGCTACTTTCGCTAGTCGGTAGTTAAAATAAAGACTAGATAAGGAAATTTGTTCGTCTGCCCGTCTAGAATTGTTCAACGTCTTCTAACTTCAAACGTTTGATGTTTCGCAGGTTTGGTCCAGATTTGTACCACGTCGCGAACCACGCTGTAAACTTCATCTCTACGTCGCTATTTTCGCTAGTCGGTAGTTAAAATAAAGACTAGTTAAGGAAATTTGTTCGTCTGCCCTTCTAGAATTGTTCAACGTCTTCGAACTTCAAACGTTTGATGTTTCGCAGGTTTGGTCAATTCGCGTCCAGATTTGTACAACGTCGCGAACCATGCTGTAAACTTCATCTCTACGTCGCTATTTTAGCTAGTCGGTAGTTAAAATAAAGACTAGATAAGGAAATTTGTTCGTCTGCCCTTCTAGAATTGTTCAACGTCTTCGAACATCAAACGTTTGATGTTTCGCAGGTCTGGTCCAGATTTGTACCACGTCGCGAACCACGCTGTAAACTTCATCTCTACGTCGCTATGTTCGCTAGTCGGTAGTTAAAATAAAGACTAGTTAAGGAAATTTGTTCGTCTGCTCTTCTAGAATTGTTCAACGTCTTCGAACTCTAAAAGTTTGATGTTTCGCAGGTTTGGTCAATTCGCGTCCAGATTTGTACAACGTCGCGAACCACGCTGTAAACTTCATCTCTACGTCGCTACGTTCGCTAGTCGGTAATTAAAATAAAGACTAGTTAAGGAAATTTGTTCGTCTGCTCTTCTAGAATTGTTCAACGTCTTCGAACTTCAAACGTTTGATGTTTCGCAGGTTTGGTCAATTCGCGTCCAGATTTGTACAACGTCGCGAACCATGCTGTAAACTTCATCTCTACGTCGCTATTTTAGCTAGTCGGTAGTTAAAATAAAGACTAGATAAGGAAATTTGTTCGTCTGCCCTTCTAGAATTGTTCAACGTCTTCGAACATCAAACGTTTGATGTTTCGCAGGTCTGGTCCAGATTTGTACCACGTCGCGAACCACGCTGTAAACTTCATCTCTACGTCGCTACTTTCGCTAGTCGGTAGTTAAAGTAAAGACTAGTTGAGAAAATTTGTTCGTCTACCCTTCTAGAATTGTTGAACGTCTTCGAGCTCTAAACGTTTGATGTTTCGCAGGTTTGGTCAATTCGCGTCTAGATTTGTACCACGTCGCGAATCACGCTGTAAACTTCATCTCTACGTCGCTACTTTCGCTAGTCGGTAGTTAAAATAAAGACTAGATAAGGAAATTTGTTCGTCTGCCCGTCTAGAATTGTTCAACGTCTTCGAACTTCAAACGTTTGATGTTTCGCAGGTTTGGTCCAGATTTGTACCACGTCGCGAACCACGCTGTAAACTTCATCTCTACGTCGCTATTTTCGCTAGTCGGTAGTTAAAATAAAGACTAGTTAAGGAAATTTGTTCGTCTGCCCTTCTAGAATTGTTCAACGTCTTCGAACTTCAAACGTTTGATGTTTCGCAGGTTTGGTCAATTCGCGTCCAGATTTGTACAACGTCGCGAACCATGCTGTAAACTTCATCTCTACGTCGCTATTTTAGCTAGTCGGTAGTTAAAATAAAGACTAGATAAGGAAATTTGTTCGTCTGCCCTTCTAGAATTGTTCAACGTCTTCGAACATCAAACGTTTGATGTTTCGCAGGTCTGGTCCAGATTTGTACCACGTCGCGAACCACGCTGTAAACTTCATCTCTACGTCGCTATGTTCGCTAGTCGGTAGTTAAAATAAAGACTAGTTAAGGAAATTTGTTCGTCTGCTCTTCTAGAATTGTTCAACGTCTTCGAACTCTAAAAGTTTGATGTTTCGCAGGTTTGGTCAATTCGCGTCCAGATTTGTACAACGTCGCGAACCACGCTGTAAACTTCATCTCTACGTCGCTACGTTCGCTAGTCGGTAGTTAAAATAAAGACTAGTTAAGGAAATTTGTTCGTCTGCTCTTCTAGAATTGTTCAACGTCTTCGAACTTCAAACGTTTGATGTTTCGCAGGTTTGGTCAATTCGCGTCCAGATTTGTACAACGTCGCGAACCATGCTGTAAACTTCATCTCTACGTCGCTATTTTAGCTAGTCGGTAGTTAAAATAAAGACTAGATAAGGAAATTTGTTCGTCTGCCCTTCTAGAATTGTTCAACGTCTTCGAACATCAAACGTTTGATGTTTCGCAGGTCTGGTCCAGATTTGTACCACGTCGCGAACCACGCTGTAAACTTCATCTCTACGTCGCTATGTTCGCTAGTCGGTAGTTAAAATAAAGACTAGTTAAGGAAATTTGTTCGTTTGCTCTTCTAGAATTGTTCAACGTCTTCGAACTCTAAAAGTTTGATGTTTCGCAGGTTTGGTCAATTCGCGTCCAGATTTGTACAACGTCGCAAACCACGCTGTAAACTTCATCTCTACGTCGCTACGTTCGCTAGTCGGTAGTTAAAATAAAGACTAGTTAAAAAAATTTGTTCGTCTGCTCTTCTAGAATTGTTCAACGTCTTCGAACTCCAAACGTTTGATGTTTCGCAGGTTTGGTCAATTCGCGTCCAGATTTGTACCACGTCGCGAACTACGCTGTAAACTTCATCTCTACGTCGCTATTTCAGCTAGTCGGTAGTTAAAATAAAGACTAGTTAAGGAAATTTGTTAGTCTGCCCTTCTAGAATTGTTCAACGTCTTCGAACTCCAAACGTTTGATGTTTCGCAGGTCTGGTCCAGATTTGTACCACGTCGCAAACCACGCTGTAAACTTCATCTCTACGTCGCTACGTTCGCTAGTCGGTAGTTAAAATAAAGACTAGTTAAAAAAATTTGTTCGTCTGCTCTTCTAGAATTGTTCAACGTCTTCGAACTCCAAACGTTTGATGTTTCGCAGGTTTGGTCAATTCGCGTCCAGATTTGTACCACGTCGCGAACTACGCTGTAAACTTCATCTCTACGTCGCTATTTCAGCTAGTCGGTAGTTAAAATAAAGACTAGTTAAGGAAATTTGTTAGTCTGCCCTTCTAGAATTGTTCAACGTCTTCGAACTCCAAACGTTTGATGTTTCGCAGGTCTGGTCCAGATTTGTACCACGTCGCGAACCACGCTGTAAACTTCATCTCTACGTCGCTATTTTCGCTAGTCGGTAGTTAAAATAAAGACTAGATAAGGAAATTTGTTCGTCTGTCCGTCTAGAATTGTTCAACGTCTTCGAACTCCAAACGTTTGATGTTTCGCAGGTCTGGTCCAGATTTGTACCACGTCGCGAACCACGCTGTAAATTTCATCTCTACGTCGCTATTTTCGCTAGTCGGTAGTTAAAATAAAGACTAGTTAAGAAAATTTGTTCGTCTACCCTTCTAGAATTGTTGAACGTCTTCGAGCTCTAAACGTTTGATGTTTCGCAGGTTTGGTCCAGATTTGTACCACATCGCGAACCACGCTGTAAACTTCATCTCTACGTCGCTATTTCCGCTAGTCGGTAGTTAAAATAAAGACTAGTTAAGGAAATTTGTTCGTCTGCCCGTCTAGAATTGTTCAACGTCTTCGAACTCCAAACGTTTGATGTTTCGCAGGTCTGGCCCAGATTTGTACCACGTCGCGAACCACGATGTAAAATTCATCTCTACGTCGCTACTTTCACTAGTCGGTAGTTAAAATAAAGACTAGTTAAGGAAATTTGTTCGTCTGCCCGTCTAGAATTGTTCAACGTCTTCGAACTCCAAACGTTTGATGTTTCGCAGGTCTGGCCCAGATTTGTACCACGTCGCGAACCACGATGTAAAATTCATCTCTACGTCGCTATTTTCGCTAGTCGGTAGTTAAAATAAAGACTAGTTAAGGAAATTTGTTCGTCTGCCCGTCTAGAATTGTTCAACGTCTTCGAACTCCAAACGTTTGATGTTTCGAAGGTCTGGTCCAGATTTGTACCACGTCGCGAACCACGCTGTAAACTTCATCTCTACGTCGCTACTTTCGCTAGTCGGTAGTTAAAATAAAGACTAGTTAAGGAAATTTGTTCGTCTGCCCTTCTAGAATTGTTCAACGTCTTTGAGCTCGAAACGTTTGATGTTTCGTCAATTTACCGGCTAGTCGAGTTTCGACGTCCAAATTATGCGCGACTTGGTACAGCTCATAGTTTGGTTCGCGACGGAGTACAAATCTGGACGTGGTCGATAAGAGACCAAACGTCCAGTCGAAAGCATCTGGATTCTCCCTTAAATCCACATATGTGATAAATCAGCCTCTTAATGAACAAAGATCTTTGTAACCAAATAGGCATACACAATACGTTTGGGGCGTACACATGTATATATTGGAGTGACTACACAGTAAAACTTTCGCGGGAAAAAAGTATTTGTGCAGCTGGAAGCATTTGTGCGCCGGTGGTGAAGCTTGTCAAGTCTGTAATATTTACTTCTGTAGCAGCTTTTAAACATTTTTTGAAACCTATTTTTTAATGTGTTGCATTTTGATTGTGGTCTAATGTCGTTTTTGATCTGAACAACAAAGAAAAAGCCACGAATATACTTATATAATATATTTTTATCATATTGATAGCACGATTTCAGCTAAGAGGCCCTAAAACCGCAATAAACCGTAGGCGACATTGGAATTTAGGCAGAATAAAATAAATCAATTGTATCTCAATTCTCCAAAAGCGAATAAATAAAACGTGGAAACCTAAAACCTAAACATTTTGCATCTATAATAAAATACCTAATAGGATCTTATTCTTACCCAACTACACTGCACTGTCACGGCAAATTTATCACTTCTAAATATATTTGAATGGTAATGGTATTAGGGTTCTATTGTCCTCGCTACTTGCGGTTCACTATACAGGAAGAATCTAACGAAGGTTCCTAACTGAACACTTATTTACATGAAGGAGCGCTTAGAATTCTGTTTAATTCTTTGAATCACCCTGTAGTGTTTCAGACACGTTTTTGAAATTATAATGAGCTATTCAGCTATCAATATGATAAAAATACACTATACTTTTCAAAATTATGTAAAATTAGGCCATTAACGACTTTTTTAAAAATCTATTTAGAAAATACATTTGAAGGTACAAAAAAAATTAAATTGAATGTAACTTAATGTTAAAAGTTTTATTTCTGTGATGTTTGTACATAAATTTTTTACTATTTTAACATATCTGCGGATAACAAAAAAAACCATTTAGAATGTGTGTGGAATCTGTCGACAGGGCTGTACTGGATATTATTCAAAAAAAACTGAACTACTCTTATTTAACTGATAATTGATCAATTTTTTACTCTTTCCACGCATTATACTCTGTTTTTTACAGAAAACACCACACGGGATCATTTAGTTTGGTACTATTCAGTCAGCTGAAGAGTTTTGTCATGAGCATGAGCCCGGTTTTTATTCCTCCATACAAAGCAAAATATTTTATTGAGATTCAAGATAACTCTATTAAAGGAATAATTTAAATCTTTTGGCGTAATTTTATACACTTTGTCCCAATTTTGTAACGTAATGAAAGATGAACATTTTTCTTAGTGTACTTTATAATACCAATTTTTTAATGGATTTATATTAGTAGCTTGATTAAAGAAGATTTGCTAAGCAAATTTTTGTTTTTTAAACAATTTTTTAACAAAATAATTGTCAGATACAGCCCTGTCCATGATATTTTAGTTACATCGGTTTTTTTTATATGTAAACTTGTATTATTTTATACGTCAAAATGTACTCATACATGTGAAGTACCTAAAGAATTGTAGAAATTTGCAAAAAATATGTTGAGTTTCATGTACTTAAATCTTGTAAGTATAGAAGAGTAAATATAAAAACAGTTTTATCAAACAAAAGTAGTTTTTTTTAAATTCGTCAACCGCCGTTGAAATTGGTATTGGTCTTGCGAAAAAGCAAGTCCAAGACCAAGACCAAGACCAAGACCAAGACCAAGACCAAGACCAAGACCAAGACCAAGACCAAGACCAAGACCAAGACCAAGACCAAGACCAAGACCAAGACCAAGACCAAGACCAAGACCAAGACCAAGACCAAGACCAAGACCAAGACCAAGACCAAGACCAAGACCAAGACCAAGACCAAGACCAAGACCAAGACCAAGACCAAGACCAAAACCAAGACCAAAACCAAGACCAAGACCAAGACCAAGACCAAGACCAAGACCAAGACCAAGACCAAGACCAAGACCAAGACCAAGACCAAGACCAAGACCAAGACCAAGACCAAGACCAAGACCAAGACCAAGACCAAGACCAAGACCATGTCTTGTTCTTGGTCTTAGTTTGCTCATCACTGATGTTTCAAATCCGTCTCAATCCTCCTCTAATAAACGGAATTGTTTAATTTCTGCGATGCGGCTCGACACGTTTCAGCCCGGCCTGAACCGCCTAGTGGACGCTCACCTTTATTACAATAAAATCCTCGGGAACTATTTTTTTTTAATTATAAATCAGAATTATCATAAATGCTTATCGACCATGTCGAATCTATTCAATAGCAATACCAGATAGGTTCACCTCGATCTTTTTACGAAATACGAATACTGAAAGACACGTCAAGCAAAAAATTACTACACACCTTTTTTCACGCCGATAAATAAATTGGTCTTTTAATAATAATTACCGCATAAGCTGTTAATTATTGGTTGTAAAACATCGAGACAGTTTGTGCAAATTGACAATGTCTCGAGTAGTGGACAGATTTATGATTGATTTATTGGAAACTCGAAAGTGACAAAAAAGGAATATATCAAGTAATTACGTTCTTATTACCTTTATGAATAAGCAACTTGAAATGATGACTGATTATTGCACGTTTCATTAAAAAGCGAAATATAACACGAAGGAAAGTTATCAATTTAAGGGGGTTTACTTGGATAATCTGGGGAAACCCCCTAATGTTATATCAGTGCTAAGGCAACAAGCTCTGGAGACGGTTTATAGGAAGGCAGGAACGCCTAAGGGTGAATCTTGCAAAATTTGTCTTCACCAGAGGAAGGAAAGCTCAACGTGAAGCTGTGTCTAAGTCAGGAGGTCAAGTATCTGGGTGTAGTTCTGGATGCAAAGAAAACCTGGAATTCACACCTGCTAAATAAAATAAATAAGGGGAAAATATATATCAGTGCTAAGGCAACAAGCTCTGGAGAGGGTGCAGGAAGGTAGGAACGCCTAAGGGTGAATCCTGCAAAATTTGCGCACACTCCCTTCACCAGAGAAAGGAAAGCTTGAAAGACTCAACGTGAAGCCGTGTCTATAGCCAGTAGGTCAAGTATCTGGGAGTAATTCTGGATGCAAAACTAACCTGGATTTCACAACTGCTAAATAAAATAAATGAGGGGAAAATATATATCAGTGCTAAGGCAACAAGCTCTGGAAACGGTGTAGGAAGGCAGGAACGCCTAAGGGTGAATCCTGCAAAATTTGCCCACGCTCCCTTCACCAAGAGAAAGGAAAGCTTGAAAGACTCAACGTGAAGCTGTGTCTAAGCCATGATGTCAAGTATCTTGGTATAATTCTGGATGCAAAACTAACCTGGAATTCACACCTGCTAAATAAAATAAATAAGGGGAAAATATATATCAGTGCTAAGGCAACAAGCTCTGGAGACGGTGTAGGAAAGTAGGAGCGCCTAGGGGTGAATCCTGCAAAATTTGGGCACACTCCCTTCACCAGAGAGAGGATAGCTCGAAAGACTCAACGTGAAGCTGTGTCTAAGCCATGATGTCAAGTATCTTGGTATAATTCTGGATGCAAAACTAACCTGGAATTCACACCTGCAAAATAAAATAAATAAGGAAAAAATATATATCAGTGCTAAGGCAACAAGCTCTGGAGACCGTGTAGGAAGGCAGGAACGCCTAAGGGTGAATCCTGCAAAATTTGCGCACACTCCCTTCACCAGAGAAAGGAAAGCTTGAAAGACTCAACGTGAAGCCGTGTCTATAGCCAGGAGGTCAAGTATCTGGGTGTAATTCTGGATGCAAAACAAACCTGGAATTCACACCTGCTAAATAAAATAATTAAGTGCAAAATATATATCAGTGACAAGGCAACAAGCTCTGGAGACGGTGTAGGAAGGTAGGAACGCCTAAGGGTGAATCCTGCAAAATTTGCGCACACTTCCTTCACCAGAGAAAGGAAAGTTTGAAAGACTCAACGTGAAGCTGTGTCTAAGCCAGGAGGTCAAGTATCTGGGTGTAATTCTGGATGCAAAACAAACCTGGAATTCACCTGCTGAATAAAGTAAATAAGGGGAAAATATATATCAGTGCTAAGGCAACAAGCTCTGGAAACGGTGTAGAAAGGCAGGAACGCCTAAGGGTGAATCCTGCAAAATTTGCGCACACTCCCTTCACCAGAGAAAGGAAAGCTTGAAAGACTCAACGTGAAGCTGTGTCTAAGCCATGATGTCAAGTATCTGGGAATAATTCTGGATGCAAAACAAACCTGGAATTCACCTGCTAAAGAAAATAAATAAGGGGAGAATGGCTCTTATGGCTGTCAAACGGGTGATATGGAACATATGGAGACTAAATCCACGGATAGTACACTAGCTGTACACAACTGTGGCCAAAAACAAATCTAAGGAAAACCTCAATTGAGTGACACTTGAGCGCCCAAGACCTTTGGAAAAAAAACTGTTAAGCCTGGCAACTAGTCTCTTCCTAGCCTGAAGACTGAGGTGCCGAGGATTCAAAAACTTGGCTGGATGTACTGTAGAAATAATTTGATCGACCAGAAGACTTTTCTTTCCTATAGAGCTGTAGCTGGCACTCATAAAAGCTCTACACTTTTCTATAGATGCCACTGCTGTTATTAACGTACTTCCAATCGTTTTCCTTGCTTTTTGCTTCTCGTAGTCCTGCCTCACCTACCTGGTGATCCTCTCCCATTGAGTCGGTGAAATTATGAGTAAGTATTATTAGAGGAAGTTTGAAGTGCTCAAGATAGCAACCACAAAGTCTACGACCAAGAAGCTTCTCATTGGTCGATACTTGTTTGGAATAATTATTTTGAGCTGCTTGCTGCAAACTATCAGAATGACGTTTGTACCAACAAAAATTTGAAGTTGTAGAATGTTTAGTTGATGAAGAAATAATTTAAGAGGATGTCCAGTTTTGGTTTAGGAAGATTAGAGCGGTTCGGTGTGAAGACTGTAGGATGTGGGACGGTGGTGCAAAATGGCGAGGATAAGAGATTGAATAATAGATAATAGATAATAGATAGATATTGTCTTTTATCTACGAAAGAGATTTAAGTAGAGATAACTGACAAAAATACCAACTCAAACACCTGAAATTCTCCAATATCGTTAACAAATGGCCGTGGAAGCATCAAGATGGGTAAAATAGCGACAATTACACTATGACGTGAACCATTAATTATAATCTAACCTGTGGTTAGGACTTAACAAGCTGTCACAAGTAGATTGTTAGCGGCTTATTTATGAGTATTTAAACGTAGAGACCTCTAGTACCGGTCAACATCGACTCTAATACGAACGAGAACAATATCATCACAATTTTTTATTAAATTAATAAACAGTTTAACAGAGATTGTTCGGAATCGATGGAGAATCATGTTGAGTAAATTAGGGCGAAACGTTTAATGGTCTAAAGAGATTATCGAAGAAATGTTATTAAGTTGATTGGAATCCATTAGAAAGAAATTCTTTTACATAATTTACAGTCATTTATTAAATCTACATGTTGAGTGCCTCTTAACTCAGGAAATGCTTACAACTGTGAAGACTCTACTGAACTGCTCTAGGCTCAAGTATTAGTTAAAAGTCAGTATCAAAAATGACAGAGGAGAGCTTGGGGGATCCTCAGAACAGTCAGGGGGGTTGAAATACAAAAGAGTTGGTATAAAGTATGTGAAGCAGCTCTAGTCTCAAGAATTAGTTTAAAGTGTGAAGCAGCTCTAGGCTCAAGTATTAGTTAAAAGTCAGTATCAAAAATGACAGAGGAGAGCTTGGGGGATCCTCAGAATAGTCAGAGGGATTGAAATACAAAAGAGTTGGTATAAAGTGTGAAGCAGATCTAGTCTCAGGAATTAGTTAAAAGTGTGAAGCAGCTCTAGGCTCAGGTATTAGTTAAAAGTCAGTATCAAAAATGACATAGGGATCCTCAGAATAGTCAGGGGGATTGAAATACAAAAGAGTTGGTATAAAGTATGTGAAGCAGCTCTAGTCTCAGGAATTAGTTAAAGGTGTGAAGCAACTCTAGGCTCAAGTATTAGTTAAAAGTCAGTATCAAAAATGACAGAGGAGAGCTTGGGGGATCCTCAGAATAGTCAGGGGGATTGAAATACAAAAGAGTTGTTATAAAGTGTGAAGCAGCTCTAGTCTCAAGAATTAGTTAAAAGTCAGCGTCGACAAAGTGAATTCAAATTGACAGAGAGAGCTTGGGGATCCTCAAATACCAACGGGTTGGTATGAAGTGTGAAGAAACAAGTGTGGTACTTTCATAATATCTATTATTAAGTTAAGCGATCATAGAAAAGCCTATACGCTTGCTATAAGTGTGCTGCTATAAAATTCCAAAACCAATTATTTCCATGAATTTACTCCTATGTATTCAACCAGTTTCATTAAATATTTAATAGTAAATAATAATTTTCTCGATTCTCACGATCTCGCTTTACCTATAAAACGTTATCACAACACTAAACAACGACTTAAATAAAAAAAATCCAACTCTTAGCAAACATTATCTCATTAAGTGTGATTATGCTTTTTTTTCTATCCAAGATCATTGTGAAAGGCCAATTTAATCTTTATATATACTTCTAACAACTACCATAACCTTTAATTTACTTCATTCAATGCAGTATTGCTCACAATCAATTATTGTTTATAATATAATGAAAATATTCACTTCTATACATCAGTTAGATCTTCCATTTTTAGATTCAAGTTTATGGCATTCCTACAATTCCACCTATATTACTTAATCTACAACATTATTTCCTTTTTGAGTGATTTTATAATAAAGCGAGTATGAAAGTCTATACTTAGAAGCGTCCTAGAGATAAAAACAGAAAAATAATCGATGGACATGCGTCAAAATTCACTTCAAATTTGTGTCCATAGGTAGGTTAAGGCGCGTTTAGACGCACTGATCAACCGCGAATGCTTAAGCGTGATCTGCTATGGAGGCTCGCTCACCCTTTGCATTTCTGTTCGCTCTTTTTCTTTCTCAAGGTCACCGGGTTTCAAATATTTAGCCTGTTAGCCTATGGGAATTATCCAGTGCTGGATTTCAATGACAGGTGCAAAGGAGTCAGTCTTTTCAATACCACTCATATCAGTCTAATAATGTTAAACTATTCGTTTTAGGTTCCTTTTAATTAGGGTTGACGTTCTTGAAATAAAACACATATTTCTTCATTAATTGTTTAATTTGAAGTCCCTGACCAAAAACCCAAAGCAACCTACACATTCTTTCAATCTAGCGCGTGTCTGCTTATTTTGCAATTGTTACTTATATCGATAATTAAATTATAATCAAACTGCTTAGTCATAATTATAATTACTTTGATACTAAAGTTAATAACCTATAATTTAACAATAAGCATAAATTCTAACCTAAATAACGCTCAGGTTACGTAATTTTTCCGGCTGACAAGATGTCCACTTGTCGAACAGCAACATTCAAATCCTCATTAATAACCAAAAAAAAAAAAACGAAAAAGTCTTTATTAGGATGTAATTGTCAAGGTATCAGACGTAAAGTCATTGTATCGGTTGAAATGTGTGATACCACCTTTTTAAACAAGCCATTTAACAAGAAAGGTTTAGATTACAAAATAGAACTTGATTTCCAACGAATAAAATGTTTTTAAATTTATGTACGGAACCATTGTTTCGATGATGAAACAGAGGCGTGTTTATTAGAACTGTTGGAAGACGAAGCATTTTTATTTTGGAACATATATAAAGAGTAGAAGTGAAAGACATGAAAGAATGGTGAATAAATTGATAAGAAACAGAGACAAAAAGAGAAACATAGGCACAGAGAAAGAGAGAACTAGTGAAAAAGAACAGATAAACAATGACACTAGGGAATGAAGGATCAGAGAAAAAACAGAGAAAAAGACACAGAAAAAGAGAGATCCGGAAAGGTATAGATACAGGGAGAGGAAGAACCAGAGAAAAAGGAAAAAAGGGAAGAAAAAGGAGGAGTTTATAACCAAAGATCCAAAGGAAAAGGGAAAAATAGGGAAACAGAGGCACATGGAAATGAACACCTAGAACTAGGATGAAAAATCTGAGAAATTAAGACACAGAGAGCCAGAGATAGAGGAAGGAGAGAAAATCAGAGGAAAAGGAGGAATGGAGTCCCACAGATATATAAAGACAGAACCAGCGAAGGAAAAAAGTTGGAAAAAGATATATAGAAAGACATACAAGAAGAAAAAACGGAGAGGCAAAGACCCGGAGAAATGGACAATCAGGGATCAAGAAAAAATGAGAAACAAAGGCACAGAGAAAGGAAGAACCAGTGAAAAAGAAAAAAAAAAACAAATAAAAAAAAAGTGAGAGGTCGTCGGACCGTCGGCAGAAGCTTGCTTCTTATGCACAATAAAACGACCATTTTTGACCATTTTTCGAAAATTTTGACAATTTCTGACAATTAGTGACCATTTTTGACAATTTTTAACAATTATTGACCATGTTTGACAGTTTTTTTATAATTATTGACCATTTTTCCAAAATTTTGATCATTTTTGACAATATTTTCGAAAATTTTGACCATTTTTGACAATTACTGACCAATTTTGACAGTCTTGACATTTATTGATCATTTTTGACAATTTTTCAAAAATTTTCAACATTTTTCCAAATTTTAACAATTATTGACCATTTTTGACAGGTTCTGACAATTATTGATCATTTTTGACAACTTTTCAAATTTTTTTTTGACAATTATTGATCATTTTTTCAAAATTTTTTGACAATTTTTGAAAATTTTAACAATTATTGACCATTTTTGACAATTTTTGACCATTTTTTAACAATTATTGACAATTTTTGACAATCTTTCAAAAATTTTGACAATTTTTAACAATTATTGACCATTTTTGACAATTTTTTTAAATATTTAAATATTTTTGAACATTTTTGACAAAATTCTGACAATTATTGACCATTTTTGACAGTTTTTTATAATTATTGACCATTTTTTCAAAATTTTGACAATTCTTGACAAGTTTCCGGAAATTTCGACCATTTTCAAAATTTTTGACAATAACTGACCAAATTTGACAGTTTTGACATTTATTGATCATTTTTGACAATTTTTCAAATATTGTCCATTTTTGACCATTAATCCAAATTTTTACAATTATTGACCATTTTTGACAATTTTTGAGCATTTTTGACAGGTTCTGACAATTTTTGACAATTATTGACCATTTTTTCAAAAAAATTTTAAATTTTTTTCAAATTTTAACAATTATTGACCATTTTTGGCAATTTTTGACCAATTTTGACAGTTTTGACAATGATTGATCATTTTTGACAATTTTTCAAAAATATTGACCATTTTAGACCATTTTTAACAACTATGGACCATTTTTGATCATTTTTGACAGGTTCTGACAAAAATTTTTGACAATTTTTAACAATTATTGACCATTTTTCACAGTTTTTTATAATTATTGACCATTTTTGACAGTTTCTGACAATTATTGACCATTTTTGACAATTTTTCAAAAATTTTGACAATTTTCAACAATTATTGACCATTTTTCAAAATTTTAACAATTTTTGACCATTTTTCAGAATTTTAACAATTATTGAGCATTTTTGACAGTTTCTGACAATTATTGACCATTTTTCAAAATTTTAACAATTTTTGATCATTTTTCAAAATTTTAACAATTATTGACAACTTTCAAAAATTTTGAAATTATTGACTATTTTTGACCATTTTTTTAAATATTTAAATATTTTTGACCATTTTTGACCATTTTTGACCATTTTTGACCAATTTTTGACCATTTTTGACAATTTTTGACAAAATTCTGACAATTATTGACCACTTTTGACAGTCTTTTATAATTATTGACCATTTTTTCAAAATTTTGACAACTTTTGACCATTTTCCAAAATTTTAACGCAGCGTTGGTTAAATAGTATCATGCGTTATCTCTGCACTGAACATACACTATAGCTTGCGTCTCTCTCTCTCTCTCTTTCTCTCTCTCTCTCTCTCTCTCTCTCTGCACTGAACGTACACTATGGCCTGCGTCTCTCTCTCTATCTCTCTTTCTAATGAGTCATCGCGTGACGAACGCTTTTTCGTAACATCACACGTGTTTCACGAGATCACTAGCCTTTCCAAAAGTCCTATGTCGTGCAATAAGAAGCAAGCTTCAAAAATGACACTGGGGAATGAAGAACCAGAGAAAAAACAGAGAAAGTGATTCAGAAAAAGAGAGAGCCAGAAAAAAATAAAAAACGGAGAAGCATAGATACAAGGAGGAGGAAGACCCGGAGAAAAAGGAAAAAACGAAGAAACATTGTCACTGGGGAAGAGAGAATCAGAAAAAGGAGGAATTTATAACCACAGATCCAAAGGAAAAGGGGGAAAGATAGGGAAACAAAGACACATAGAAATGAAGACCTAGACCTAGGATGGAAAAGCTGAGAAACAAAGACACAAAGAGTCAGAGATGGGGAAAATGGAGAATCATAGACACAGAAGAAGAAAAAATCAGAGGAAAAGGAGGAATCCCACAGTTACAAAAAGAGAGAACCAGAGAAACGAAGAAATTGTCACAGAAGAAGAGAATCTGAGAAACAGAAGAAGTTTAGAAATATAGACACAGAGAAAAGAGAACAAATGGAGAAACCTAGACACAAAAGAAGGGAGAATCATGGAAAAAGAAAAAATGGAGTACCATAATCACCCAGAAAGAGAGAACCAAAATAAGAGAGTCGCAGAGAAAGGGAGAACCACCGGAAAACAAAAAATGGATGAATATATCTACGGATGGAGGGAAAAGCAGGGAAACATAAGGAAAGGGGGAACATAGGCACGAAAATATAGAGAAATAAAGACAAAAAAGAAAGAAACATTGATACAGAGGACGAGAATACCCGAGGAAAAATAATTGAGAAACATAGCCACAGAAGAAGAGAGAATCAGAGAAACGGAGAAGCATAGGCACATAGAAATAGAAAGCCAGACAAAAGGTAACAAACGGAGAAACATAGACAAAAAGAAATAGAGAATCAGAGACAAAGAGAAACATGGAAATTGAGCAGCAGAAAAAGAGACAAACAAAAAACATCAGAAGAGGATATACCGGACAAAAAATTAAAATATTCACTCTGCTTAAAGCTATAAGTAATTTAACAACTAGGTCTAGAAGGGTAAAAAACTGCAAATAATCCCTTAACAGGCTGGCAAGAGACAACAATATGGGTGCCGGCACATGACGGGATTGCAGGTAACAAAATGGCGGACCAGTTAGCTAAAGAAGGTTCTAAGGAGACTTCATAGGTCCGGAACCGTTTTGTGGAATCACAAAAGATTGTATAAGAGGGGAAATCCGGAACTGGCTAGATAGGAAACACCTACTCAAATGGAGGTTGACACAGGGGCACTTCCATACAAAGAGTTTACTGAACAAGGTAGACAAGGAACTCTCAACCAGGCTATTGAAACTGGGTAAGAGACATTTGAAGACAGTTACCGATCGATGACTGGACACTGCACCCTGAGGAAACATCACCCTTAATCCCAAACTAAATTGGAAGGCACACCTGGAAAAAAATACAACCTGAGGTGGTTCACTGGCTTTATAGAACTGTGATGAAGCCAACGATCACCTATAGAACAATAGTCTGGTGGAGGAGGACAGAAGTGTCCTCTGCAGTTGATATATTAACTGCAATCCAAAGACAAGCCCTTCTTGGTATTACCGGGGCAATCAACATCACTAACAGGTCGGCACATGGGGGGAATGAAGGTAATGAAATGGCGGACCAGTTAGCTAAGGAAGGTTCTAAAGGAAACTTCATAGGTCCGGGGAACCGTTTTGTGCAATCATAAAAGATTGTATAAGATGGGAAATCCGGGAACTGAATGGATAGGGAACACCAACTCAAATGGAGGTTGACACAAGGCACCTCCAGACAAAGAGTTTACTGAACAAGGTAGACAAGGAAATCTCAACCAGACTATTGAAACTGGGTAAGAGACATTTGAAGACAGTTACCGATTTGGTGACTGGACATGGCACCCCGAGGAAACATCTGCACAAAATGGACAAAGCTGGTGAACCTATGTGCACTTGATGATGGATCACCTTCTCACATACTTTGCTTCTGCGAGATCTTACTACCTAAGTACTTAGATGGTAGCACTTTGGAGAGGAATTCATACAACCATTACAACTACTGAAAATCCCTCCAGTCAAACTAGTGGCCTTTATAGAAGACACAAAGATTCTAGAATGGAAGTAGATAACATGGGAAATGGTACAAAGATTCAGTACTGTTGAGCACAACCCAAACGATGAATGACTGAAAGGGACAAACAGAAAAGTAGAAAAGCAAAGCAACTGAAGGAAAAGCAAGGAAAAGAGACAGAAAATACCAAAAATTAAGAAGCAGAAAATGGAAAAAACAAAAATCAGAAATATAGAATAACGAAAAAAAAACAGAGAAATAGGGAAATAGAGAAGGAAAGAAGACGGATAGAACCAAAGGAGAAACTGAAAAAATGACAAACAGAGATCCAAAGGTTAAAAAACATGTAAAGCTTCAAAAAATGTGATAGTGATAAAATCCTTTGAAAAACAACGATCTGTTAAGGAGAAGAAGAAAATCATAGGAGCAGGATTATTGATATAAAAACGATATCTTTTATTATCTGCCTACGCCAATGGTTGAAATAGTGGTGGTGTAACATGAGCCGCTGGTGTCTGAACGTCCAACGCATCTCTCTGCTTTCGGTTAAATTGGGTACAAATTATTCGAAATTTATGCGTTATCAATTAGTGTGTTGGGTTGGAATATAACGGTGAGATTGTAATTGATTTTTGGCTTGTTAATAAAGTGGTAGTGACAAAATTATCGGTGTTGATTATAAATTTTTAGTGTATGTGTAAAAGTGTTTATAATGACAACAAGAAATATGGCATCTTGTCAACAGAAATTAATTGTCATAAATAAGTTTGAAAACATTTTAAAAATTTATATAAACGTATTCTGAATAAGAAACAACTACTCCTCGGGCTCGTTACAACGTTAGTAAGTAACAATTTGGCAAACAAATCCTCATGTTCATCCATCCAATCCAGAGTGAGTGTCAGTTATCTTGGAACCATATACTGGACCAGAACCAGAACCAGTTCTTGGGACAACAAGGAAGATGTATGAGGACAAATAATTACTGAATATAAGGCCATAAAAGGCCATCAAAGATACTACTGGGAAACTATACTTAGGAGAGAATGTCTAAGCCATAGTAAAACTGGACTAAGAGTTTTGACAGGTGTCCTGATGGAACAATAATAGACAACCCACCTAATGGATTTATACTGTTTAGTGATTGGTACTGGAATAAAAGTTGGTAGAGAAGAAACTTTAGAACACACTGTAGAGTCTTATTTTACTTTCATTTTATTTGACGATGAATGGTTATAATAAACAATAAAGATCCGGTGAATAACAACCAGCATATGTACGCAGCTCATATTTATCGTATGGAGTCAATAATAATAGTAATATTTGTCCCACCCGACCAAACTAAAATATTAGTTAAAAAATCGTGATACTAACTTTCCGAATTTCGTAAGAAAACCCTTTTATACTAATTTATATCTTTTTAGCATTTCTAAGATTTCTTTTCAATTCTTTTGTGGTAAACATTCGCCTTTGAGGTAGTGCTGACAAGTGGTTCCAATTTGCAATTGTCCAAAAATTATATACTTAACCTTACATATTATTTTTTTTCTGCTAACCGCATGTTACTGTCAACTTTGTACGAATGTACTTATTAGAAAAGTATTCGCAAATTGCCACATAGTCGTCTCGCATAATTTATATTGCCAACTTAAAAAGGGGTGGATTTTCATTGAGAAACTTTTACCAGGAAAAAAGCGAAACGAAATTTCATGGAAAATCGAAGGAAATATTGATGCAAAGGAAGCAAAGAGATAATGACATTCACTGACATCACTAACGCAAGCCTACAATATAACAACTAGCAGAAGTGGTGATGATCTTTAAACCTTAGAAACGATCAAATGTGTACTTAACATCACAGTTTCGATATTTACCCAGTAGAAAATTAGGGGAAATCTTCAGAAATACGTCCAGTGGGTTCGGCTTCAATCAAGATGTTTAAATCCCTTAACTTGGTCCAGGAACATCCACGCTAAGAGCGCCACCTACTGATTGCTTATAACTCGCTCAGTGTAAGTTAGAACTTGGACTTTGGACTTCTGAGATGCGCGGTAGAACATCCGATCGCTGAGACTCACTGAAATGAAGGACTCCACTCTCTGTTTTGACCGCAAACGGTTAATATCGCAGTAATTCCAGTGGCGTAGTAGAATGCTTTAAGAATTTTTCAGTGGGAATGTGGAAATCAAGGTGTGGCCATGCACAAAAATTTGAAAAAGAATACATGGAAAAGGAACCTCTACTAAATCAAGAGTTTATCATTGATATAGAAGTTGATTCTGGTGAGGATGGTGACTCTGATTTTGATTTTTCTGAATGCTGAAGATGGTAGTTTAACCAGAATTTTAAATTTTGAAGACATCGAAGGAAATTAACTCTTCAGCTTAGCGCATATCTCAAGTGCCAGCTTACACTGGGCGAGTTATACCAGATAAAATTATTTGCCTTCCATGTTCAATAATTGTTGAAAATTGTCAAAATTTTTGAAAATTTGTCAAAAATGGTCAATAATTGTCAGAAACTGTCAAAAATGGTCAATAATTATTAAAATTTAGAAAAATGGTCAAAAACTGTCAATATTTTGAAAAAATGGTCAATAATTATAAAAAACTGTCAAAAATGGTCAATAATTGTTAAAAATTGTCAAAATTTTGAAAAATGGTCAGAATTTTTGAAAAATTGTCAAAAATGGTCAATAATTGTCAGAACCTGTCAAAAATGCTCAAAAATGGTCAATATTGTCAAAAATTGTCAAGATTTTTGAAAAATGGTCAAAATTTTCGAAAAATTGTAAAAATTTTGAAAAAATGGTCAATAATTATGAAGAACTGTCAAAAATGGCCAATAATTGTTAAAAATTGTCAAAAATGGTCAATAATTGTTAAAATTTAGAAAAATGGTCTAAAATGGTCAAAATTTTTGAAAAACTGTCAAAAATGATCAATAATTGTCAAAACTGTCTAAATTGGTCAATAATTGTTGAAATTTGAAAAAATGGTCAAAAATTGTCAAACATTTCGAAAAAATGGTCAATAATTGTCAAAATTTTTTGGAAAATGGTCAATAATTGTCAGAACCTGTCAAAAATGGTCAATAATTGTCAAAAATGGTCAAGATTTTTGAAAAATGGTCAAAATTTTCGAAAAATTGTAAAAAATTTGAAATAATGGTCAATAATTATGAAGAACTGTCAAAAATGGCCAATAATTGTTAAAAATGGTCAATAATTGTTGAAAATTGTCAAAATTTTTTAAAATTTGTCAGAAATGGTCAATAATTGTCAGAAACTGTCAAAAATGGTCAATAATTATTAAAATTTAGAAAAATGGTCAAAAACTGTCAAGATTTTGAAAAAATGGTCAATAATTATAAAAAACTGTCAAAAATGGTCAATAATTGTTAAAAATTGTCGAGATTTTTGGAAAATGGTCAAAATTTTCGAAAAATTGTAAAAATTTTGAAAAAATGGTCAATAATTGTTAAAAATTGTCAAAAATGGTCAATAATTGTTAAAATTTAGAAAAATGGTCTAAAATGGTCAACATTTTTGAAAAATTGTCAAAAATGATCAATAATTGTCAAAAATGATCAATAATTGTCAAAACTGTCAAAATTGGTCAATAATTGTTGAAATTTGAAAAAATGGTCAAAAATTGTCAAACATTTCGAAAAAATGGTCAATAATTGTCAAAAATTTTTGGAAAATGGTCAATAATTGTGAGAACCTGTCAAAAATGCTCAAAAATGGTCAATAATTGTCAAAAATGGTCAAGATTTTTGAAAAATGGTCAAAATTTTCGAAAAATTGTGAAAATTTTGTAAAAATGGTCAATAATTATGAAGAACTGTCAAAAATGGCCAATAATTGTTAAAAATTGTCAAAAATGGTCAATAATTGTTAAAATTCAGAAAAATGGTCTAAAATGGTCAAAATTTTTGAAAAATTATCAAAAATGATCAATAATTGTCAAAACTGTCAAAATTGGTCAATAATTGTTGAAATTTGAAAAAATGGTGAAAAATTGTTAAACATTTCGAAAAAATGATCAATAATTGTCAAAAATTTTTGGAAAATGGTCAATAATTGTCAGAACCTGTCAAATATGCTCAAAAATAGTCAAAAATGGTCAATAATTGTTAAAATTTGAAAAAATAGTCAAAAATTGTCAAGAATTTAAAAAAAATGGTCAATAATTGTTAAAATTTTTGAAAAATAGTCAAAAATGATCATTCTATTGTGCATAAGAAGCAAACTTCTGTCGGCGGTCCGACGACCACTCACCTTTTTTCTTTACACTTTTTTACCAGTCTAGACTTAGTTGTTGGATTCCTGCTAGTTTTAAGCAGAACCTGACCGTCAATGAATATTTAAATTTTTTGTTCGGTATAGCCTCTCCTGATGTTTTCATCAATACAAGCTATAGCGACAATCATTTTTGCTTGAAATACAGATGTATATAGTCCAAGGCTAAATATGGCTTGCTGTAATCTTCTAGTTTCTTCGCTATTCCGTCTTCTGTTCCTTTTAGTCCTGCGACAGCAACTCATAGTCTTGTATCGTCTTCCAATTATCTCTTCTCTCCAGCATCGTATCCAGATAGAAACTGCGTAGGATAGTAATGCTCCTGAAATTACTTTTTGCCCAAATTTGTCATTGGTGGTTATTCATTTGGATGCCACCTCCCCAGTCAGTGTTTCCGAAATATATATTTTTCCTCCCCTGTTTCTTTCGAGATGACTAGAACATGACCTGGGACTCTTAAAATTGAATTTAAATAAAAATTTTCACGTCAAACTTCGTGATGAAGACTCTTCTAAGCCAAACAATCGAGCAGAAGTCGACTAGCTGAAACAAATGTTGACGGCACTGTACAAGAAATCTGGCAAGTGGACTACCTATTTACGTGAATCGTGGTCGCCTTCGGCGAATATTTTTTACTAAACATTGTGGAACCGACATTAGGGAAGGTAATAATGTGTTTTGTTATATTAAAGAGAGCTCCCGAAGTGAAAATGGTGTGATGAAGACGTCCACAACTTTGTACGAACAAGCAAAATGATAAAAAATAACCATAAAAGGTGTTATTTGGAAATGCCAACTGTGACGTACTAACCAAAATTATTAAAAACATATTTAACGATGTCGTTGATCTCTCAATAGTTTCATAAATTGAAATAAGAAATAAAATCGTCAATGAAACTATTGATTCCTTATACTAGTTTTACTCCTTTTTGTGATACGTGTTGATTAGAGGAATGACTTTTTTCGCAGAAATGCAGTTGAATGGGAATAAAAACATGACCATGGTGTTGTATCATGAAAAAAATGAAAATTATGCTAATAATTCCAGTAACCACAGCATCGGCTTGCAGGTTATTCGTGTATTGTAACTAACGAAATGTATCCATTCCATTCAGTTATCAAAAGTATATTTAACTAAGAACGTGGCATTATATATTATTAAAAATGAATAAGTCTTCGAGAATACATCAGTGAAGCGTTTACAAACGATTCTGTAAGGAATTAACCTATAATTTATTAAAATAAGCCAAAGCTAGAGGTGAGAAAGTCCGTAAAAACAATACCTTCTGAATTTCTCAACCACTATGTCTACAGTAGTGACGGTTTACACGCTAGGACTTACAGTTCATTTTGTCCGATAGAGGAAGTGACGAGAGTGCAAAAGAGAGAAAGAGAAGGGGGTGAAAAAGTGAGAAAAAAACAGTAGTGCAAAATAGAGAAAAGACGAGAGGGAAAGAAAAATAGGAGAGTGCAAAAGATGGGAGTTGAAGGGGAAGCGACGAGAGTGCTAAAGAGAGAAAGAGACGGGAGTGCAAAAGAGAGATAAGAGACGGTAGTGCAAAAGTGACGAGAGTGCAAAAGAGAGAGAGAGAGGAGTGGAAAAGTGACGAGAGTACAAAAGAGAGTAAGAGACGGTAGTGCAAAAGAGATAAAGAGACGGTAGCGAGAAGGTGACAAGAGTGCAAAAGAAAGAAAAAGACGGAAGTGCAAAAGAGACGGGGGTGCCAAAGAGAGAGAGAGAGAGAGAGAGAAAGGAGTGCAAAAGTGACGAGATTACAAAAGAGAGAATAAGACGGTAGTGCAAAAGTGACGAGTCTGCAAAATCGAGAAAGAGACGGGAGTGCAAACGTGTGAAAGAAACAGGAATGCAAAAAGAGAAAAAAAGGGAAGGAATGAAAAAGAGTGCAAAAGAGGGGAGTTCAAGAGGAAGTGATGAGAGTGCAAAAGAGAGAAAGAGACGGGAGTGCAAAAGAGAGATAAGAGACGGTGGTGCAAAAGTGACGAGAGTGCAAAAGAGAGAGAGATATAGAGATAGAGAGAGAGAGGAGTGCAAAAGTGACGAGAGTGTAAAAGAGAGTAAGAGACGGTAGTGCAAAAGAGACGGGAGTGCAAAAGTGGGAAACAGACAGGAGTGCAAAAAAAGAGGAAAGATGGGAGTGGAAAAGAAGGAAATTCAAGAGAAAGAGACGAGAGTGCAAGAGGAAGGGATGATAGTACAAAAGAGAGGAAGAGACGGTAGTGCAAAAGAGAGAAATAGACGGTAGAGAGAAAGTGACGAGAGTGCAAATGAAAGAAAAAGACGGAAGTGCAAAAGAGACGAGGGTGCCAAAGAAATAGAGAGAAAGGAGAGCAAAATTGACGAGATTACAAAAGAGAGAATAACACGGTAGTGCAAAAGTGACGAGACTGCAAAATCGAGAAAGAGACGGGAATGCAAAAGTGTGAAAGAAACAGGAGTGCAAAAAAGAGAAAAGACGGGAAAGAAAGAAAACGAGGAGAGTGCAAAAGAGGGGAGTTCAAGAGGAAGAGACGAGAGTGAAAAAGAGAGAAAGAGACGGGAGTGCAAAAAAGAGATAAGAGACGGTGGTGCAAAAGTGACGAGAGTGTAAAAGAGAGAGAGAGGAGTGCAAAAGTGACTAGAGTACAAAAGAGGGTAAGAGACAGTAGTGACAGAGACAGAGACGGTAGTGCAAAAGAGAGAAAGAGACGGGAGTGCAAAAGTGAGAAACAGACAGGAGTGCAAAAAAAGAGGAAAGATGGGAGTGGAAAAGAAGGAAATTCAAGAGAAAGAGACGAGAGTGCAAGAGGAAGGGATGATAGTACAAAAGAGAGGAAGAGACGGTAGTGCAAAAAAGAGAAATAGACGGTAGAGAGAAAGTGACGAGAGTGCAAATGAAAGAAAAAGACGGAAGTGCAAAAGAGACGAGGGTGCCAAAGAAATAGAGAGAAAGGAGAAAGAGAGAAAGGAGTGCAAAAGTGACGAGATTACAAAAGAGAGAATGAGACGGTAGTGCAAAAGTGACGAGATTGCAAAAAAGAGAAAAGGCGGGAAAGAAAGAAACAGAGGAGAGTGCAAAAAAGGGGAGTTCAAGAGGAAGAGACGAGAGTGCAAAAGAGAGAAAGAGACGGGAGTGCAAAAAAGAGATAAGAGACGGTGGTGCAAAAGTGACGAGAGTGTAAAAGAGAGAGAGAGGAGTGCAAAAGTGACGAGAGTACAAAAGAGAGTAAGAGACGGTACTGCAAAAGAGAGACAGAGACGGGAGTGCAAAAGTGAGAAACAGACAGGAGTGCAAAAAAGAGAAAAGATGTGAGTGGAAAAGAAGGGAATTCAAGAGAAAGAGACGAGAGTGCAAGAGGGAAGTGATGACAGTACAAAAGAGAGAAAGAGACGGTAGTGCAAAAGAGAGAAATGGACGGTAGCGAAAAAGTGACGAGAGTGCAAAATAAAGAAAAAGACGGAAGTGCAAAACAGAGAAAGAGAGAAAGGAGTGCAAAAGTGTCGAGATTACAAAAGAGAGAATGAGACGGTAGTGCAAAAGTGACGAGATTGCAAAAGAGAGAAAGAGACGGGAGTGCAAAAATGAATGCAGAAAATACAAAAGATGGGAATGGAAAGGAAGGGAATTCGAGAGAAAGAGACGAGAGTGCAAGAGGAAGTGCTTTCAACAACTTTTTGTTTGTTCAGAAGGGGGTAATTAGGAAAGGAATACAAATACTTAGTAAGGATTCTAGGAGTAATGATAGTGTGAAAATGAGTTGAGGATGAAGAGAAGATTAATTAGTAATAAGGTTGTACTTCTGCACAAGTGATCAGAGGAGAGAGCCTGAAGAATGTTGTAGATAGTTCATGGAGTGTGGAGGATAGCTAGAGTTCGGAGAAGCTGTGTTGTTACCTGGATTATTAGCTTCAATTAGGCTACAAGGAAATCACAAAAGACTTTTCTATGGAGTGAATTTCCGCTTGAAAGATACTTGGGGTTTTTCCAAGCTTTCGGTCCTGGTCCGTACACTCCTATCCCAGTTTCTTCTATTGCTTTTGAGCCGTCTGTGTACCACTGAATGGCATTCTATCCATTCTATTTCGTTGGCCAACCTTCGAAGCAATGTATCATTTATAGTATTGTTATCTTAGTTAGATAAATTTCCATTTTCGAATTTGGTATTGATTGTTGTTCCAAAATACTATGAAATTTTGATTTTGGTAAGTTTCCATCTCTAGGAAGCGAGTAAAAACCTCATTCTGAGCCGAGACTGAGAGAGGTGTGTTTTCTGTACAGTAATTTGTTGGCAATCCTGAAAGGTTTGCTTAACCCGAGATTAAAACTAACTGATAATTACATAATAACTACGTTGGTGAAGCTAGCAACTGTTGTTGGACCATTAATAACAACCAAAGAGACCGTTTAGTAATTTATTTGTTCAATTACTGACCCATAACAATTAAAAACTGGACTTGATTTCTAATAAGAGGTTGGATTGTTGAATCTTTTTATCAATTTCATTCGTAGAAATCACTATTTTTTGTATATCTACATTTTAAATTATTAAATAAACAAAATTCTTTAAAAAAATCTTGGATTGAAAATTTCTATTACTGAAGCTCTAATTTTGCAAAAAAATTAATTGGATATAGAAGGAATGTACAAGTTTGAGGAGTTGATGGAAACGCAATAGATGAAGAAGGATCAGTAGATGAAAAAGTAGATTCTGATCTTATATCAGAATTTGGAAAAGCTTTGGTGTCTGGAAGAAGGTAAAAAGAGAAAACCATTGAAACAGGAAGAACCCTGGCTTGACATAATTTCTAATAAGAGGTTGGATTGTGGAATTTTTTTATCAATTTCATTTGTAGAAATCACTATTTTTTGTATATCTACATTTTAAATTATTAAATAAACAAAATTCAAAAAAAATCTTGGATTGAAAATTTCTATTACTGAAGCTCTAATTTTGCAAAAAAATGAAGTGGATATAGAAGGAATGTACAAGTTTGAGGAGTTGATAGGAAACGCAATAGATGAAGAAGGATCAGTAGATGAAAAAGTAGATTCTGATCTTATATCAGAATTTGGAAAAGCTTTGGTGTCTGGAAGAAGGTAAAAAGAGAAAACCATTGAAACAGGAAGAACCCTGGCTACTTCCAAGGGATCAAACTAAACTAATAAAATAATTAGGTAAGAAGTACTGTTCAACAATGCATCTTTTTTCTTGTGGTTTTACTTTGCTGTTCATTTATCCCCATAGAAAAGTCCAAAGGAGTCTGGATAACTTGAACGTAATTCGATAGGTAGATCCCTTTCTCCCTGGAAAAACGTTATTTATGTAGAGTCGTGTGGGGACGTTCCATAATGCTAGAAAGACAAATCATTCATATTTGGAAATAGCTGATTCAGCTGTACCAATAGATAATCCTGAATAAATATTAGGTATCGAGGTCTATTTAATATGGGTATGGCCCTATAATTTTTGAAAAATTTTCAAAAATTTTGAAATATGGTCAAAAATTTGGAAAAATGGTCCATAATGGTCAAAAACTGTCAAAATTTTGAAAAAATGGTTAATAATTGCCAAATATTTTCAAAAATTTGGAAAAATGGTCAATAATTGTCAAAAACTGCCAAAATTTTGAAAAAATGGTTAATAATTATAAAAGACAGTTAAAAATGGTCAATAATTGCTAAAAATTGTCAAAATTTTTGAAAAATGGTCAATAATTGTCAGAATCTGTCAAAAATTGTCAAAAATTGTTAAATAATTTAAAAAATGGTCAAAAATAGTCAATAATTGTTAAAATTTTGAAAAATGATCAAAAATTGTTAAATATCTTGGAAAATTTACAATAATTGTCAAAACTTTTGAAAGTTGTCACAAATGTCAATAATTGTCAGAAACTGTCAGAAATGGTCAATAATTGTTAAAATTTTGAAAAATGGTCAAAAATTCTTAAAATTTTGAAAAACTGGACAATAATTATAAAAAACTGTCAAAAATGGTCAATAATTGTTGAAAATTGTCAAAATTTTTGAAAAATGTTCAAAATTTCCGAAAAATTTCCGAAAAATGGTCAAAAATGGTCAAAAATGATCAAAAATTGTCAAAATTTTGAAAAAATGGTCAATAATTATAAAAATCTGTCAAAAATGGTAAATATTTGTTAAAAATTGTCAAAATTTTGTAAAATTGTCAAAATTTTTGAAAAATTATCAATAATTGTCAAAACTGTCAAACGCTCACCTTTTTTTCCCAAAGGAACAATTAATAAATTTTTATTTATTGATGGGCAACGCGTACTGCCCTCTTCAATACATTGTTACAATGTAAATAAAATCCGATTAAACTGGATCGAATCAGAAAATTTACACAACCAATAACAACATCCATAATATACAATAGAATTAAATTTGTTATGGCTATACGCTGTAATATCCTGTCAATTCCTGTCATTTACTTAATGCTTGGTATATATTTCTTAGAAGAGAGATACATAATATATCCATAATATGTCAAGGCAGCATTATTAAAAGTTCTGGTGCGTAATAAACTCCTGAATATGTTAATAAAATTATATAAAAACCCATCGGGATATTTTAGTGGTCCAGAGGCGTCGCCACGAGAAAATTTTTCCTATTTAACTTTCGATTTTTCAAAAAATTCCATTAGTGATTCTTAAATTATATGCCAATTTTGTTCCCTAATTTATCTTTCCAAATCTGATAACTCCCAGTTCATTCATTCATTCGTCCCAGGCACTTGAACTGAATCTTTGTACCATTTCCCATGTTATCTACTACCATTCCAGAAGCTTCGTATCTTCTATAAAGGCCACTAGTTTGACTGGAGGGATTTTCAGTAGTTGTAATAATAGTTGCATTAATTCTTCTTCAAAGTGCTTCCTTCCAAGCAGTTCTAAGTTCTACCAGAAGCAGAGTATGTCAGTAGGTTCACTAACTTTGCCCATATTGTGCAGATGTTTCCTCATGGAGCTATCTTCAAATGTCTCTTACCCAGTTTCAATAGCATGGTTAAAGCCCTGCATCCATATGCTATCGATGTGTTGTCAAAAGCATCTTCGATGCCTAGAAATGCTGCAAAGGCTACTTCCCCATTATTCAGATTCCTTTCGAGACCTGAGACCAAATTGTCAATTGTCAGAGACTTTCCTCAGGAACTGAGTAGAAGAAAGGAAGCACAATAGATCTTTTAGGCCTCAGTGAATGTCACCCCAATATACATACAACCAGGTATCCTGTTGATAGTCAAGGAGTTATTGGATATACTTCTGCAGTTGGTTGTGTTAGATGAAATTGTCGACAAAAGGAACTAAAGAAACTTTTAGTCCTAGCCCAAGCCCCCAAGTCCTTGGTAATGATACAGGCCAAAGAGTTCACCAAACTTCACGGAGTACCTCTCAAGCTAAACAACCAGGATCTTGGTCTTGAGAAAAAACTGTAGATGCAGGTTTTATTGAGAAGATGAGGAAACCTCAGAATTTATACTGTGATACTGCGAAGCTAACGTTTTCGAAGATAGGGGAGGAAAAATCACAACCCTCCCAATATATGGTGGATCTGAGAGCTAGCCTATGGAGTCTGGTGATAAGTACATGTCTATACAAGGATATCTAACATAATATGAGTACACATAGGAAAAGATGAGCTCTACATTAATCTAATCTAATTTTTATTATAAAATTTGGAAGTGGCTTTAGAGTATAATGGTCTGTAGCCCACCCCCTTTATCCTGTCCTTGTTTTGGGATATTTAACAAGGTACAGTACTAGTAATATATCAAAGCAATTTATGTTTTTTTTATTGATGTAAAATCTCGATTAAATCCAAATTAAATATTTTAATGGTCGCACAAGGGAGTGGCCCACTCCCTTGAGCTCGAAGAAGATGCTGTAAAAACTATATTATCACTTCACAGATGTCAGCGGGGGCTCTTACAAAAATACAGTACGTCTTTCAGATTGAGTCCACATAAGGAACAACTTATTTTTTTTTTTTGAAAGAACGAGATAGGTATCTGCTTCCTTCAAAACGTGTATGTTTTTGTAACTCGGGAGAGTTGATGGTATTTATATAAATACAGGTAGATCATTTTAGAGGAAGATACAATTAAAAATATTAATACAGGTGTTTTAAATAGTCAATTAAAAATTATAAGTCAATTATGCAAATTTAATTTATCGTACGACGGAAATTTTGATTTTTATTTGTCACCTGCCACTTACGAATAATTGACAGGTGACAGGTAAATATAAGGTAATCGGTGTGTAAAGTCTGTTCATACTTAAAGTGAAAAAAAAATAAAAAAAATTTAATTCCATAGACTTTGTAGCGTTTGTAATACCAAAATATATATATATATATATATATATATATATATATATATATAATATTATTTTTTATTATTTAACCATTATTATAATAATATAATATAAGAAGAATACAAACATATGGGATCTTCTAGAACTGTCCTCGAAAAGTCTAGAAATGTCATCGAAAAGTCTAGAAATGTCTTCGAAAAGTCTAGAAATGTCATCGAAAAGTCTAGAAATGTCATTGAAAAGTCTAGTAATGTCATCGAAAAGTCTAGAAATGTCTTCGAAAAGTCTAGAAATGTCATCGAAAAGTCTAGAAATGTCTTCGAAAAATCTAGAAATGGCATCGAAAAGTCTAGAAATGTCATCGAAAAGTCTAGAAATGTCATCGAAAAGTCTAGAAATGTAATCGAAAAGTCAAGAAATTACATCGAAAAGTCTAGAAATGTCATTGAAAAGTCTAGTAATGTCATCGAAAAGTCTAGAAATGTCATCGAAAAGTTGACGTTAGTTTTGAACTATAATAAATTTGAGTTCTGTGATATAAAACTAAGACGTAATCACGAAATCTTCTTTTTCTTTACACATCCTGAGTACATGTACGAGGTACCGATATTATACGACTAACGGAGACATACTGTACATTATCACTTCTCACAAACAACAACGGGGGGTTGCTACAAAATATTACACCTTATCCTGTATGTGTTTATAATCTCGCCTTTCTAAAGAATGATAGTTGGGGTTTTCTTGTAATTCAGAGGCATCAGATTACAGATAATGCCACAGTTGAACTATGTCATAAGTCAAAATATTAATAATGGCCCTTATTTCGAATGTTCCGAGAATACCAAGGGCCTAATTTGATCTGATATGAATAAGTACTTCGTATTCAACTAAGTAGCTATAAAAAAAAATTAAGTCGTTGTAGATAGCCAGGTATATTTTTATTTATTTTCGAGACCATAGAACTACATAAGAAGAAAATAACTGACTACGGGAATCCCTTTTAGTACCGACCAATTACGTAGTAGGAAGTACGTCATTCCCGTAAATTTAAATTTTGTTTTTGTTTGACAATCAAATGTTGGCCACCCCTAAATCACTAAACTTTTGTTGGTGCTACTTGCTGTCATGTGTCATTTATTTTGGCCTGAACAATTGGTACAACTTCAACATTAACTCCCTATTATTAAAGTCTTATTTGCATACATGCAAATGTGTTTCCTTTTCTAGTCTCCATGTTTGCAATGATAAATAACTTGACCCTAACCTCAATTTCTATAAATCGCCGATCTTACAGATTTTCGGTCGTGAATCAAGATTTATGACGAATTTTAATAAAAGCACCTTTACACTATTTAATATTCTTATAAAATCCAATCAAAATAAAGTTATTATAATTTTAATATACTAACGTCTTATGAGCGTGGCAGCCTGTTTATAATAGTCGAATGGTTCTCCGTAGGGGGCGACACTTGGAGTGTCCCGATCGGGTATAGTTCCAAGATATCATCTAGTATGAGCGTTTAATTTTGACGTTTTATGTGGTCATGAATAAATAGTTTTTCGTATTAACCTGTTTAGTTTTTATGATACTTGGATTAAGTGTAATCGGTTCGGACAACTATGGACCATTCACGGTTATGTCGAATAGGAACTGGTTATAATTTTTTTTATCACGCCTAATAATAATTGTGAACGTAGTGTAGAGAAACGAACATACAAATTGCGAAAAATCTTAGCTCGACATACGATTTACACAAGTACGACAAGGATAATATGAACAACACTACTTGAAAGAGAGAGAAGAATTGTGCGCACGCGCCCATTCCACGCCCATCAAGATGGGACAATTCTTCTCTCTCTTTCAAGTAGTGTTGTTCATATTATCCTTGTCGTACTTGTGTAAATCATATGTCGAGATAAGATTTTTCGCAATCTGTATATTTAAATAGAATAATCTAAAAAAAAGTACAAATAATATCTAAGAAATCCTGGATGCTTTTGGTAAGGATTGGCGTAAAATCCGGAGCTTCCTTCTTCCAATTTTTTTTTATTGAACTTTATTAGCAATCAGAACTATACATTTTATGGGCTAATGTGATGACATACGAACTAATTTTTCTAGTTCTTCCATCACATGATAGAACCTTCTCCAGAGAGGAGGCTCGATTAATAGTTCTCCAAATCAATAGGCCAGTTCCTCTTGAGTCTTCTATGGATTTGTTGGTCTAGTAGTAGGTGCTTGTATGATTTTGAAGTTTGGTGTGGTGTTGTTTGCTTTTATCTTTGATGACGTCCATGACCATTGGCACGTTGGGGTCTTCATGAAGAGTTTGATTCGACACATACCAGGGAGCATTAGTGATCATTCTTAGAATTTTCGACTGACTTATCTGGATTATTTCCAAATTAGACTTGCTTCCACAACCCCAAAGTTCTATGCCATACGTCCATATTGGTTTAAATACCCAAAGAAAGTTATAGTGGGTTTATGATCCTAAAAGTCATTCTGTCAGTATCAGCAGAGATGTCATAATTTTTGAAGATGTCAAAAGTAATTTCACAGGTGAAAGAGATGATAAGAAAACTGATGTTTCAGAAGAAGTCATAGTTTCAGTGGGGGAGACTCAGAAATCACCTATTGAAGCGAATCCAATTCCTGAAATTCCTGATAACGAGTATGAGTCAAGTGAATCAGAAGGAACATTTGAAAGCTTAGGAAATGGTTTCAGAGTGACGGGAATCTGTCCACTAAATAAACATGTTTTTACGGAGGCTGACTTTATTGCCGAAAGAAATGAGTCCGAAAAATCGTGTAGTTCAGGCTCAGAAACTCAGCTGCAAGAACCACAATCTCGTTCAACCATTACTGATGTTGATGGTTCAAAAGATCTAGATTCCCAACCAGACCGTTCCAAATATCTGGATCCCCAAGCAGGGTGTTCAAAAGATCTAGATTCCCAAACATACCGTTCCAAATAAGTGGATCCCCAACCAGGGTGTTCAAAATATCTAGATTCCCAACCAGACCATTCCGAAAAACTGAATCCCCAGCCAGGGTGTTCAAAAGATTTTGATTCCCAACCAGACCGTTCCAAATATCTGGATCCCCAAGCAGGGTGTTCAAAAGATCTAGATTTCCAACCAGATCGTTCCAAATAAGTGGATCCCCAACCAGGGTGTTCAAAAGATCTAGATTCCCAAACAGACCGTTCCAAATATCTGGATCCCCAACCAGGGTGTTCAAAAGATTTAGATTCCCAACCAGACCATTCCAAATAACTGGATCCCCATCTAGGGAGTTCAAAGAATCTAGATTCCCAACCAGACCGTTCCAAATATCTGGATCCCCAACCAGGGGTTTCAAAAGATTTGGATTCCCAACCAAACCGTTCCAAATAACTGGATCCCCAACCAGGGTGTTCAAAAGATCTAGATTCCCAACCAGACCATTCCAGATATCTGGATCCCCAACCAGGGTGTTCAAAAGATTTAGATTCCCAACCAGACCGTTCCAAATATCTGGATCAACTGATTAAGAAGCGAGTATCTACAAGGGGACGAAAACCTTCCAAATCACAAGTTATAACTTCATCCCCTTATAAAACAGAACTAGAAAAATATCAATCGAAAAATTAAACAAAACGAAAAATGGAAAGGGAAAGAGGAAATTAGTTGCAGTAGAATCCAGCGAAAGTCGAAAGAAGGCCAAAAAATTAACAAGAGAAGAATCAAGCTCGGAAGAGGATGGAGAACAGGAATTTACACCTGCAGATGTTGATCTTGTCATGGACTAAATTGGACAGTTTGTCTCAGAAAACAACGACGCAACATGTTTATTTTGAAGCTTGCTTCTTATTGCACGACAGTGGACTTTTGGGGAGGCTAGTGAACTCGTGAAACGTGTAATGTTACGAAAAAGCGTTCGTCACGCAACAGTGTTGCCAGATTTCTGAATAATCCACTAATCCAATGAAATTTAAATTGAAGCTTGCTTCTTATTGCACGACATAGGACTTTTGGGGAGGCTAGTGAACTCGTGAAACGTGTGATGTTACGAAAAACCGTTCGTCACGCGATGACTCATTCTTCGCCTCTTTCTCGGCCGCCCGCTGCGCTAACTCTCTCCTCTCTCTTCCTCAGCCGCCTTCTTCTTCTCTCTTTCGTAGGCTACACAGCGGCACGCCTCTCTCTCGCTCTCTCTCTCTCTCATACGCGCCGGCACGAGGGATTCCCAAACGGCCGGAAGAGAGACAGAGAGAGAGAGTATCGCGCGTCTCTCTCTCTAATTGTCAAATATGTTAAAAATTTTGAAATATGGTCAAAAATTGTCCAAAATTTGGAAAAATGGTCAATAATTGTCAAAAATTGTCAAAAACTGTCAAAATTTTGAAAAAATTGTCAATAATTGTTAAAAATTGTCAAAATTTTTGAAAAATGGCCAAATTTTTGAACAATTGTCAAAATTGGTCAATAATTGTCAGAATCTGTCCAAAATTGTCAAAAACTGTGAAAAGTTGTCAAAAGTTGTCAAAAATTGTCAAAAATTGTCAAAAATTGTTAAATATTTCAAAAAATTGTAAAAAATAGTCAATAATTGTTAAAATTTTGAAAAATGATCAAAAATTGTTAAATATTTTGAAATATTGACAATAATTGTTAAAATTTTGAAAAATGATCAAAAATTGTTAAATATTTTGAAATATTGACAATAATTGTTAAAATTTGGAAAAATGGTCAATAATTGTTAAAATTTTGAAAAATGGTCAAAAATTGTTGAAATTGTGGAAAAATAGTCAATAATTATAAAAGAATGTCAAAAATGGTCAATAATTGTTGAAAATTGTCAAAATTTTTGAAAAATTGTCAAAAACGGTCAATAATTGTCAGAAACTGTCAAAAATGGTCAATAATTGTTAAAATTTTGAAAAATGGTCAAAAATTATCAAAATTTTGAGAAAATGGTCAATAATTGTTAAAAATTGTCAAAATTTTTAAAAAATCGTCAAAATTTTTGAAAAATTGTCAATAATTGTCAGAAACTGTCAAATATGGTCAATAATTGTCAGAAACTGTCAAAAATGGTCAATAATTGTAAAAATTTTGAAAAAGGGTCAAAAATTGTCAAAATTTTGAAAAAATGGTCAATAATTATAAAAAACTGTCAAAAATGGTCAATAACTGTTAAAAATGGTCAACATTTTTGAAAAATTGTCAAAAACGGTCAATAATTGTCAGAAACTGTCAAAAATGGTCAATAATTGTTAAAATTTTGAAAAATGGTCAAAAATTATCAAAATTTTGAAAAAATGGTCAATAATTGTTAAAAATTGTCAAAATTTTTAAAAAATGGTCAAAATGTTTGAAAAATTGTCAAAAATGGTCAATAATTGTCAGAAACTGTCAAATATGGTCAATAATTGTCAAAAATGGTCAATAATTGTTAAAATTTTGAAAAAGTGTCAAAAATTTGAAAAAATGGTCAATAATTATAAAAAACTGTCAAAAATGGTCAATAACTGTTAAAAGTTGTCAAAATTTTTGAAAAATTGTCAAAAATGGTCAATAATTGTCAGAACTTGTCAAAAAATGCACAAAAATTGTCAAAAATGGTAAATAATTGTAAAAATTTAGAAAAATGGTCTAGAATGGTCAAAATTTTTGAAAAATTGTCAAAAATGATCGATAATTGTCAAAACTGTCAAAATTGGTTAGTAATTGTCAAAAATGGTCAATAATTGTTAAAATTTAAAAAAATGGACAAAAATTATCTAAAATTTTGAAAAAATGGACAATAATTGTCAAAACTTTTGAAAAATGATCGAAATTTTCGAAAAATTGTCAAAAATTGTCAAAGTTTTGAAAAAATTGTTAATAATAATAAAAACAACTGTCAAAAATGGTCAATAATTGTTAAAAATTGTCAAAATTTTTGAAAAATGGTCAACATTTTTGGAAAATTGGCAATAATTGTCAGAACCCGTCAAAAATGCTCAAAATTGTTAAAAATGGTCAATAATTGTTAAAATTAGTAGTTTGGTAATACCTTTTGTGGAGTTTATTTTTTCACCTATAGGATTGTTATTCATTTATTTTTTTTAATATGTAGATATCTATCACTATTTTTAGTGATGTTATTGAGGGTCCCAAATATCAGAATCGTGCACTGTTCTCTGTTATTCTTTATCATAAATATATTATACGTTTTTGAGAAAAGTTAACGCTGGAATTTATCCACTAGGTCTTTACAACGTCCATAAATCTTTTTACATACAATCATAATGAAAAAATAAAAAAGTTATTTCAAAAAAATAAAATGGGGGCCCACATTCGGACAATCTCCTCTAGGTAATGTTAATTCTCACGACTAAGAATCTCAAAATTCCCGAAGACATAAAAATGTAATAAGTTGTAAGATTTATTAAGAGCTAGTTTATCACCAATAAATTTACCGCTTCAATTTAAACATTTTAACATTTTCTCGTCACAAAACATAAAAATCAAACAGTTATAAACGCGAAAAGACCTCCTAACCATTCTTTATAATTTTTCCCAACTTTCCAACAAAACCTCGTAAATATGAAAATTTAATTATATATTAGATCGTTAAACGTGGGCCAGAGCTACAATAATAATAATAATAATATAATCTCCTTTAATAAATACATCCTATTTTTCAATTTACAACCAATACAATAGATTGTTAGTCACCTGAAACAAAATCATTATTGGAATAATTGATATTTTGATTTATTGCAAACAGACCAAGATATAAGCACGTTTCGAGGCTCATGTAGGTAAATTTTTTTTTATTTGGAAAATTTGATATTTTAAAAAGGTAATCAGACTAGATTTGGTGATTGAGTTTTAATAGTGATAATAAATTGAAAGTAGTTATAAATTTTTTTATTCTATTTTTATCAACACCACTACCTACACATCTTTTTGACTACAGCGATGGCAGAAGGAGGAAACGAAAATGACGAAGAAAAAATTGTTGACGTATTAATAGAAGGTGATCTAAACATTTCTGAGTCAAACTTTTCCTTTGAGTTTGATGATCACAATTACAGTATTGTGGAAGAGACTCGGAAAGAGGTGAACATTGAAGACACATCTCCAAATGTAGAGGCCGTGGAATTTGTTGATGGGGAAGAGAAATTTGAAGCAACTGGAGTAGACTCCACAGCCTCGTAAGCTCAGAAAAGTGGTAAACTATATAATTTTAATTGTAATTCCAACGTACCGACTGTGAATAATTCAATTTCTAATATCTTAATACATAATTGGCGTTGTTGTTGCTGCAACAAATTAACTAAATTATTATAATAACAACATAAATCGTAACTGATATATACAATACAAGAAAATCGAGAAAATAACAACTCTTCAAGTATTTACTTTTAAAGAAACTAATTGATAGCAATGTTCTTATCTCTGATTACAATTAAACAAACTACATGGGTGTGACTAAAAGAACAAGCCATATAAGTCTAACACGGATCTATAGGCTTATATTCGACCGACTATAATTTCACCGAAACAGTATCGGAGTCGCCACAATTACAATTTATTGAACATTGTTTATAAAAATAACTTTTCTTCAATAAATATAAAGAGAAAATTTGAATAATCTATCTTGTGAAATATGTGGCAGGGAGTCACATTCACAGGTTATTTGATATACGAAGGTTTTGGAACATCTTTTCGTTCAGTTTTTGTTAGAATAGATCTTATACGACCCACACACATGTTACTTTTCCAGCGTTTTAGCAGCTTTTTTTTTCGGGTCGAGATGGGAAACTCCTGTTCGAATGGGTCCAGGACCCAAACAGTGTTGGACTTATCAATCTACTATAAAGATCACAAGATAACTTAATAATTGACAAACTCACTCAAATATACCTAAAAACTAGAACTAGCTTGCAATTCGACCATTTTCCATGCTCTATCTCTCAAATACAGACAAAAACACTCAATAAGTCTAAATAGAGTCTAAAACAATGCAAAAACACAATTCGACGTTATTCCATCCAAATACGCGGAATCTAACGTTACAACTCTCCCAAGGGTCAATGGAACTCGGAATCACTCAAAACTCCTCAATTGTACTATAAAGATCACAAGATAACTTAATAATTGAAAAAATCACTCAAATTAACCTAAAAAGTAGAACTAGCTTGCAATTCGACCATTTTTCATGCTCTACCTCTCAAATACAGACAAAAACACTCAATAAGCCTAAATAGAGTCTAAAACAATGCAAAACACACAATTCGACGTTATTCCATCCAAATACGCGGAATCTAACGTTACAACTCTCCCAAAGGGTCAATGGAACTCGGAATTCCTCAAAACTCCTCAAATCTTCTATAAAGATCACAAAATAACTTATTAATTGACAAACTCACTCAAATATACCTAAAAACCAGAACTAGCTTGCAATTCGACCATTTTCCATGCTCTATCTCTCAAATACAGACAAAAACACTCAATAAGCCTAAATAGAGTCTAAAACAATGCAAAACAACCAATTCGACGCTATTCCAACCAAATACGCGGAATCTAACGTTACAACTCTCCCAAAGGGTCAATGGAACTCGGAATCCCTCAAAACTCCTCAAATCTTCTATAAAGATCACAAAATAACTTATTAATTGACAAACTCACTCAAATATACCTAAAAACCAGAACTAGCTTGCAATTCGAACATTTTCCATGCTAGTTACCTCTCAAATACAGCTCAAACCTCAAACTCGCCGTTACCCCCGCCTCGAATCACTACCCTAGCATACTTCGAGTTGGGCGGCGGTCCTTCGCATACTCTCCGCTCACACCGTCGTCTTCTCCCCAACTATCACTCCCACTTCTCATTCCATATCGATTCCTTCTCTCCCCTAATCGATTCCTTCTTTCCCCCTAATCATGCTCTCCATTACGCCACTTACATTCATCCATTCCTCCACCCCCCTCAACATTACTTCCACCATGCTCTCCCAATACACTGCCTCCCCTAGTTTCCTCTCCAATTTCTTCAGCACTTCCTCGTTCATCCAGACAGAAATGATTTCAAAAAGAGTTAAGGTTAAACGATGAATATGAATTGGACAAATAGAAAAAATGGGAAATGGGAGTACAAATACAATTTTGCAAGATGAAAATATTTCCTAAAGAAAGAAGAGCTTGGAACAAGAGAGATTCATTGTAAATTTGTTTATTTGATGTCGCAGTTTGAATATTCGATTTCGCCATTTTTAGTCCAAATTAAAAGTTTGGTGGGATCATTTTAAAATAAAGCACTAGAGCGAGTCCGCACCTGCGTATGGAACAACAAAGTGAATAAAGCCACGAGCTAGCCCCATAAATTCCAAAAAGTCATATCATTTAATTTCGCAAGAACTTTCCAAGTGCCTATATCCTACAAGCGTGCAGTATAAAAATAAACGAATGCAGACAATAATGGAAGTTGAAATACAGGTTATCAAACATTTGCACGTAGTTTGTGTCAATTGTCAGAAACAAACGACTGCGTTCTTATCTGATCGAGATGGCGGGATCGGCGGTCTTCGCTAATTCACCACGAGAATCAACGTGTCTAAGGAATTATTCAGTACGTCTGTCGATGCTTAGTTCACTTAGAAATAGAAATTTATTGGACATAATAATGAAGAAGATTTCACGATAATTAATTCCTTATTTGTTTAACCGAGATTATAAGATTATGCCTATAGGTACTTTGTATTATATTATTTCGTGAAAGATATCATCTATAAATTATGACGTTTATATAGTGAAGTTTGACATTTGTAGCGTAATCGTGATCTCTGTGAGTATTTCTGGTGTCGAACAGCATCATTTATGCAGCTAAATAAATAGTTATCCTTTTTGACTGAAATATTTATTAATTTTAATGAATTTTGTTACGCCCCTGGAAAGCACAATAATATGATGAATGCATTTATAGAAAAATTGCATGAATATTAAATACGGCAAATAACAAAAAACATTGTGAACATACAATTTAGAATTTAATTAAAATTAAAACTTGTTAACAATCTAAACCCCCCTTACAGATGTACATCAAATTATTTCTTTATCATTTATATTGGTACCAATAAAAATGAACTAACCTGACACTATCCACGAAGCACCGAACTGATGATGGCCTTCATTCATACAAGAGTGTTACCAATTCACACTCTCCTGGAATACAGGACCAACTCCACGACTTCAATCAGGTAGGAGCCTCCTTTACCCTTTCCAAAACCCGACTTTTACTTTTTCTCCCAATTTTCTGGATCAATTTCCAGCTCCTTCAACTCTCCAACACTCTTTCTATACTTTTTATTTTATATTTTTCTTCAAAAATCTTATTCTGACAATACTTTTTCAAAATAAAAAACCTTCCTCATAATTTTCCAAATCAATAATCCTCGTTACTAAGTGAAATTTTGACTATCACTTGATTTTTTTTTATTAGTTAAAATTCTTAAATTTCTTATTTAATGTCTATTATAATCTTTAATATCTGTCTTTTCACTAATATTTTTTTTCTTCGCAAATTAAAACCTTTAAATTGTCCCTTTTTTAAGAAAATATCTGATTATATGAATTATTCTTTAACATGTAATACAAAATTTAATACAATCTATAATTTTATGCCATTACTTCTCTTAAATAAATCCAGTCTACACTGAACACTGTTTACACCACCACTACACCAACAATAACACTTTACATTATCTTACGCGCGTTTCGATAACCAAGTTATCTTCTTCAGAGACTGAAGGTAAACCGTTAGTTCAGTCTCCGAAGAAGAGGAGTTACCAAATATGACCGACGTAGAAATGAAGAAATCAGAGACCATCTGAAACAGGAATCAATTTTAACGAAGATTGAAAACAAGCAATTGAACTGTTAGATCATTTGAGATAACTGTTCAAAAATATATCGCTAGACCAAAGAACTTCATCTGCTATTATCATCATCATCTACAAAGTTCTCAATGGTAAAATTAACTGCCCCGAAATTATTCCATCTATTTCATTCAATGTCGCACGTGTACTTTGCTAATGTTTCTTATACCAAATGTGTTTTTAACAGTTAGGGATCCTCTTGTGACTATTATGAAAATAATAAATAATTAGAACTTGTTAACAATATAAACCCCCTTTACAGATGTACATCAAATTATCTCTTTATCATTTATATTGGTACCAATAAAAATAAACTAACCTGACACTATCCACGAAGCACCGAACTGATGATGGCCTTTATTCATACAAGAGTGTTACCAATTCACACTCTCCTGGAATACAGGACCAACTCCACGACTTCAATCAGGTAGGAGCCTCCTTTACCCTTTCCAAAACCCGACTTTTACTTTTTCTCCCAATTTTCTGGATAAATTTCCAGCTCCTTCAACTCCCCAACACTCTTTCTATACTTTTTATTTTATATTTTTCTTCAAAAATCTTATTCTGGCAATACTTTTTCAAAATCGAAAACCTTCCTCATAATTTTCCAAATCAATAATCCTGGTTACTAAGTGAAATTTTTACTATCACTTGATTTTTTTTTATTAGTTAAAATTCTTAAATTTCTTATTTAATGTCTATTATAATCTTTAATATCTGTCCTTTCACTAATATTTTTTTTCTTCGCAAATTAAAACCTTTAAATTGTCCCTTTTTTAAGAAAATACCCGATTATATGAATTATTCTTTAACATGTAATACAAAATTCAATACAATCTATAATATTATTAGTATTCATGTAATCTTTTAAAAAATGTACAATAAATCTATGCCATTACTTCTCTTAAATAAATCCAGTCTACACTGAACACTGTTTACACCACCACTACACCAACAATAACACTTTACACTATCTTACGCGCGTTTCGATAACCAAGTTATCTTCTTCAGAGACTGAAGGTAAACTGTTAGTTCAGTCTCCGAAGAAGAGGAGTTACCAAATATGACCGACGTAGAAATGAAGAAATCAGAGACCATCTGAAACAGGAATCAATTTTAACGAAGATTGAAAACAAGCAATTGAACTGTTAGATCATTTGAGATAACTGTTCAAAAATATATCGCTAGACCAAAGAACTTCATCTGCTATTATCATCATCATCTACAAAGTTCTCAATGGTAAAATTAACTGCCCCGAAATTATTCCATCTATTTCATTCAATGTCGCACGTGTACTTTGCTAATGTTTCTTATACCAAATGTGTTTTTAACAGTTAGGGATCCTCTTGTGACTATTATGAAAATAATAAATAATTAGAACTTGTTAACAATATAAACCCCCTTTACAGATGTACATCAAATTATCTCTTTATCATTTATATTGGTACCAATAAAAATAAACTAACCTGACACTATCCACGAAGCACCGAACTGATGATGGCCTTTATTCATACAAGAGTGTTACCAATTCACACTCTCCTGGAATACAGGACCAACTCCACGACTTCAATCAGGTAGGAGCCTCCTTTACCCTTTCCAAAACCCGACTTTTACTTTTTCTCCCAATTTTCTGGATAAATTTCCAGCTCCTTCAACTCCCCAACACTCTTTCTATACTTTTTATTTTATATTTTTCTTCAAAAATCTTATTCTGGCAATACTTTTTCAAAATCGAAAACCTTCCTCATAATTTTCCAAATCAATAATCCTGGTTACTAAGTGAAATTTTTACTATCACTTGATTTTTTTTTATTAGTTAAAATTCTTAAATTTCTTATTTAATGTCTATTATAATCTTTAATATCTGTCCTTTCACTAATATTTTTTTTCTTCGCAAATTAAAACCTTTAAATTGTCCCTTTTTTAAGAAAATACCCGATTATATGAATTATTCTTTAACATGTAATACAAAATTCAATACAATCTATAATATTATTAGTATTCATGTAATCTTTTAAAAAATGTACAATAAATCTATGCCATTACTTCTCTTAAATAAATCCAGTCTACACTGAACACTGTTTACACCACCACTACACCAACAATAACACTTTACACTATCTTACGCGCGTTTCGATAACCAAGTTATCTTCTTCAGAGACTGAAGGTAAACTGTTAGTTCAGTCTCCGAAGAAGAGGAGTTACCAAATATGACCGACGTAGAAATGAAGAAATCAGAGACCATCTGAAACAGGAATCAATTTTAACGAAGATTGAAAACAAGCAATTGAACTGTTAGATCATTTGAGATAACTGTTCAAAAATATATCGCTAGACCAAAGAACTTCATCTGCTATTATCATCATCATCTACAAAGTTCTCAATGGTAAAATTAACTGCCCCGAAATTATTCCATCTATTTCATTCAATGTTCCTGGACGTCGCACGTGTACTTTGCTAATGTTTCTTATACCAAATGTGTTTTTAACAGTTAGGGATCCTCTTGTGACTATTATGAAAATAATAAATAATTAGAACTTGTTAACAATATAAACCCCCTTTACAGATGTACATCAAATTATCTCTTTATCATTTATATTGGTACCAATAAAAATAAATTAACCTGACACTATCCACGAAGCACCGAACTGATGATGGCCTTTATTCATACAAGAGTGTTACCAATTCACACTCTCCTGGAATACAGGACCAACTCCACGACTTCAATCAGGTAGGAGCCTCCTTTACCCTTTCCAAAACCCGACTTTTACTTTTTCTCCCAATTTTCTGGATCAATTTCCAGCACCTTCAACTCTCTTTGCTACACTAGTGTCTAATGCTAATGTTCCTTATACCAAATGCGTTTTTAACAGTTAGGGATCCTCTTGTGACTATTATGAAAATAATAAATAATTAGAACTTATTAGTGGATATTGGCATTCCCCTACCATTTTGGAACTGATTACTTTAATGGCTGCTTGACTATCCGACATCTTCACCTCCAACCGCAAACCAAAATTCTAATTGACACAAACATCTTCTGTTCGTACTATCAATAGATTATTACAGTTTCCTGTAAATTTTCGTTACTGGAAGATCTGTATCTTTAGTCAGGGATTAAGCTTACAGAGATCTCGGACGGAGAATATCTACTTTGTACTGATGAGGCGCAAATACGTCAAAACCGGACTACAAGTGATATTGTCCCTTCTAATTGTTGGTTAAATCTTGTAGAGTATACCGACCCCGTTTGATTTAGAAGTCTGTCAGGGCATATAGTACGAGAAGTAGTGGTTTCTTCTAAGTAAACGGTCATTGTTTTTGAAAATACAAACCTGTTTGTGCAATTATTTAAAAAATGGGTTGGCACTCGTAATTTATACTTTTTTTTATATCGAACATAGCAAGTAACTCTCGTATTATCTCATATTATATTACCTATAAAATCATTCAATATCCAACAGTTATATTGATATATTATTAATTATATAAATATTGCGCAAAATGGTCATTAATGGTTTTGCTGTCGCTGGTAGAAAATGATAAATCACTCGATGACGTATAATTGAGGAATTATATTATCAATATTTGTTGGTGGAATGCCGTTCTTGGTTCTTTTTACCCAGCAGCTATTTGAGTTTAAAGTAAGTGTGGATGTTAGGCGGTAGAATTACTATTATTTGCCTTATCAATTTATCAAATCGTTCTTGTTATTTACGACTGCCATCTAGTTTATTAGGCCCGAAGCTTAACTTCGTAACAAGTTACTAAATTGTGTTTTAGAGTTAAGGTATGCCTTGAGGATTAAAGTTAAAATATTGTCTCATTCGAATTTTGGTTTGTGACTTAGAGGTGAGATGTCGCTATTTTCGCAACCAAAATATTTCCGTAACTGGACAATATGTACCGTTGTTGATTATAGTCACATTTCAGTCCGGGATTAACTCTCGGACAATAACATATACCTTGTACTGATGAGGCGCAATACGCCGAAACCGGTCTACAAGTTATGTTATCCCTTCTAGTTGCAAACCAGAATGGTTGGTTTAAATCTTGTAGATTTACTAACCCCGTTTGACTTAGAAGTGTAATTCAATGTCTGTCGGGGCATGTAGCCCGGAAAGTAGTTGTTTCTTCTTCGTTGAACGGTTACTGTTTTTGGAAAAATTATTTTTCAAAACTTTGTCAAAGCGTTAGAATAATATATTTTTATTCTTCGACATCTATTTCGGTAACGTTAGACAAAAAATAATGGATGAAAAATGGAAGGATATAATTTTATTCTCACTGAAGCGAAGTAGGTTTTAGGGTAGTGAGGGGATTGAGTTAGGAATCTAAGAGGTCTGCCATAAGCTACATTATTGAAAATATCTTTAGAAACAGTTCAACATTTGCAATTCCGCCATTTTTAATCCCATTTTATTTTATCTTAAGCAAATATAAGTTGTTACGCCACTGTTGATACACATGAATTATGTTTGATGGACGTGATCAACCAATAATATAATTATATTCTCAATTAAAGTAGTCCGTGGATGGTTGCAAGTCACGATTTTTATTTGTTTTTCACACGGTCGAGATTTATCACTATTAATTATATCTTCTTTATCTTTTCGAGTTTTGTTCTTGTGCATCTGATGAAAATAATTTAGTGCCAAACATTCAACGCCTATTTTCTTATCTGGACGAAGTGTTCGTATAGTATAGCGGCAAAATATATTTCTCCAAACTACGTGCACTCAAAACCGAAGTTTATTCCGGTTCAAATGAAATATTTTATAACTTTTCATTTTTCCCATTTTTATTTTGATAGAACTAAATTTTCTACAATTTTTTTTTACACAACAATCCACTTCACTATAATCAACTCGACGGTTTAATTCAGATACTAATCCATAATTTCATTTCGAACAATTTTAAACCACATAAACAAACTGTAAATTGCTTCTTTATTATAATGGAAATAATAATTATTGAAATGAAAGTCAAAAACTGTAAGATACGATCTGAAATCTTATCTTCTTTTATACACTAGTACTTTCCTTTTGAGCAATAAATTTTTGAAGATTGTTTTTTTTTTCAATAATTCAAGAGTACAATGAGAAGTTTATTAATATTTTATTGAATTCTGAACATCAATCATCTCATAAAAATGATTCAGGAGCAGACAACTTGTATTCCAATCGAATGGAAATTTCGAGGCTATCTGGAAAGCAGCTTTACTTCTTATCGACGTCAAAAAGGTAGTGGCGCCCTCAATTTTTACAACCTTTCTGTAATCCTTGTGATACATAAACTTGGGGTCGAATCACCCTTGAGAGGAGTCTCTAGGTTACAAATTGGCGCCCAGTAGGTTTACAGGTTACTTGACGTCACAAAGGAGGGATGCCTTAGGTCACGTTCAGACCATTCGTCCACTTTCCGCACTTAATACATACTGTCGAGTGGCACACACACACACACACTTCTATCAAACCCGTCCCATCCCAGGAAGAACATTCCTCCACCCCTCATCTCTTCCGAGGACGCATCAGACCGATCTGCTGGCCTAGTCCATCTTCTTTTCTTGGTTTAAGGAAAAGTTCTGGTGGTCTTCTTTTTCTTCAAGGTAGCGGTCACTTTTCTCTCGTAGATCTTCTTAGTTTTTCGTCGTCAGCCTCTAGAAAGTGCAAATCCTTAGCCGAATTACTACGACTATAGACGACCTTAAAGAGTGGATCCACTTGCTGAAGCTGGCCTTACTAGCTTTCTTGCCGGTCGTTTTTTTGGACAGGAAAGATCTCTAGTTAAGTGATCTCGTTCTACTTACATGTTGTTGTTGTTCTTGTTGTTGTTTTCCTTGTCTTCACTGCTGTCCATATTCCAGCTGTTTTCTTGGTCGTGAGTGTCTATCTTCTTCTGGCTCTGACTTCCATGATTTCTAGGATCTTCTTCTGGTCCAATTCCCGATAGAGCTGATCGTTCCTGACTTAGCTTGTCTCAGGCAGATGTTTGGTGAGTCTGGATCTTCTTACGCCAGGTGGACGCTGTGTGTCCCCAGGCTATGGAGGCGTACGTCAGAATGGGTAGGATGATCATGTTGATCAGCTTTATCTTCGTTTTCAGCTCCAGGTGGGATCTCTGACCTATAAGTCCTGCCAGACGTCCTCTGGCTTGTCTTACCTTGTTGACTGCGTATTCGACGTGTTCTCTGAAGGTCAATCTAAGGTCCAAGATGACTCCTAGGTACTTCCATTGTATTTCTTCTGCTGCCACTTCTATGTTGTCTTCTGGCATTTTCCTTTTTTTCTTGAAGTAGAGTCGAGTCGGTCGAGTGGCAAGTAACAAAAAAAAAGGATTTACAGTCTGGATAATGTAGAGGAATACAATAGACATGCGTAGTAGAACTCATCTGAAACCACAAAACTCTCTATCTGTTTTGAATGATAGGGCAAGTCGACGTGACGTCATGTGCGTACTTTGCACAATGGTGGTTCTTAATAGTTATTTTGACTGTTTTTGAGTCCATTTGGTTTTGATTTGATGCTTTTTTCAACGTTGTTTTAATTGCTTTGTATATTTTATACAGCTGCCAAGACGTGTGATTTTTTGGCTGCTTTTCGACTTCTCTACTTAAATATTATATTATTATGCGATTTTCTACGATAGGTCCACCAGAATAGCTAGGGTGTTGAGTATTGTATGCGCGGTTTTGTATTTGAACAGTATTTACAAAGACATTTAAGAGTAAAGTGAAAAACAGAGTTTTAAGTGACCGAAGGCAAAATTTCATTCCGAATATGATTAAGAAGGAGGAAGGGAGTCTATGCGACAAGAAATACGAGCAAACGCATTAATGTTCTATCCTTTATTTCTGCATCTTTCACTCTCTTTCTTCGCGCACATCCAACACTCTAGCTGTTCTGGTCGTATTATATCTGTGATACTTTTCCTAGTTCGCTTATTAATTATGAAATAACACTCGTACAAAATAAAACTTAATGTTATATTCGAAGCCATAAAGAGAAATTTCGTCAAAAATCCAATCCATATAAATCTATTTTATGACTGTCGCTAATAACTATCCATAACCGTCTATAAATTACTTAAATATAAATATGCAATTAACCAGCGTAATTAATCAAATTTGATGTATCGCCTTTTCTGCCAAATTGTAATGACGTAATCGAATCAATTAATCTAATCTTAATTAAGACAGAAATATGATCGTGCTTCTCCTTATACAGTTAATTCGGTGCCGAAATGGAATGATAATGCCGCAAGACGACATAATCAAGATGTACGTTTGCAATTGAAATGTACTTAAAAATCGGTAAGCTTAAATATTGTATTAAATATCTACTATGTCTTGTTCTTTCATCTAAATTCACAAATCCAATATAAAAATGTCTATGGTTAACCTAGAATTAAATTTTTACCGATCTCTGAAGAGGACTGATCTTTAAGGTCGAAACACACATATCAGCACCTCATAAAAATAGCGACTGATCATCACCGCCGAGTAGTCAACTCGACTTAACGCATCGACACGGGATCAGCACCGCCGCGATACCCGACTATAGGCTTCATTTTATATTGTCAGAGATATTGTATTGGCAGTTTTTGACGAAATTTGACAATTATTGACTGTCTTTGACAATTATTGACAATTTTTCAAAAATTTTATTATGTTTGGCAATTATTGACAATTTTTTCAAATTTTAACAATTATTGAACATTTTTGACAATTATTGACCAATTTTAACAGTTTTGACAATTATTGATCATTTTTGACAATTTTTCAAAAATTTTGACCATTTTTCCAAATTTTAACAAATAATGGCCATTTTTGACGATTTTTGAGCATTTTTGACAGGTTCTGGCAATTATTGAGAATTTTTTAAAATATTTGGCAATTATTAACCATTTTTTCAAAATTTTGACAGTTTTTGACGATTTTTCCAAATTCTTGACAATTTTTGACAATTTTTCAAAAATTTTAACAATTATTGACCATTTTTGACGAATTTTGACCGTCTTTGACAATTATTGACCATTTTTCACAATTTTTCAAAAATTTTAACGTTTGGCAATTATTGACCATTTTTTCAAAATTTTGACAATTTTTTCAAATTTTAACAATTATTGACCATTTTTGACAATTATTGACCAATTTTAACAGTTTTGACAATTATTGATCATTTTTGACAATTTTTCAAAAATTTTGACCATTTTTCCAAATTTTAACAATTATTGACCATTTTTGACAATTTTTGAGCATTTTTGACAGGTTCTGGCAATTATTGAGAATTGTTTAAAATATTTGGCAATTATTAACCATTTTTTCAAAATTTTGACAGTTTTTGACGATTTTTCCAAATTCTTGACAATTTTTGTCCATATCTAAAAAATTTTGACAATTTTTCAAAAATTTTAACATATTTGGCAATTATTGACCATTTTTTCAAAATTTTGACCATTTTTTCAAATTTTAACAATCATTGACCATTTTTGACAATTATTGACCAATTTTAACAGTTTTGACAATTATTGATCATTTTTGACAATTTTTCAAAAATTTTGACCATTTTTCCAAATTTTAACAATTATTGACCATTTTTGACAATTTTTGAGCATTTTTGACAGGTTCTGGCAATTATTGAGAATTTTTGAAAATATTTGGCAATTATTAATCATTTTTTCAAAATTTTTTCAGTTTTTGACGATTTTTCCAAATTCTTGACAATTTTTGACCATATTTAAAATTTTTTGACAATTTTTCAAAAATTTTAACATCTATTGACCATTTTCGACGAATTTTGACAATTATTGACCGTCTTTGACAATTATTGACCATTTTTGACAATTTTTCAAAAATTTTAACATATTTGGCAGTTATTGACCATTTTCTCAAAATTTTGACAATTTTTGACAATTTTTCAAAATTTCAACAATTATTGATTATTTTTGACAATTTTTGACGAATTTTGGCAATTTTTCAAAAATTTAAACAATTATTGACCATTTTTGACGAATTTTGACAATTATTGACCGTCTTTGACAATTATTGACCATTTTTCACAATTTTTCAAAAATTTTAACATATTTGGCAATTATTGTCCATTTTCTCAAAATGTTGACAATTTTTGACCATTTTTCAAAATTTTAACAATTATTGATAATTTTTGACAATTTTTGACGAATTTTGATTGGTTTTGACAATTATTGACCGTCTTTGACAATTATTGACCGTCTGTATTGATGAAAACATCAGAAGAGGATATGCAGAACAAAAGACACTCTAAAGCTATGAGAAATCCTCCTTCTACGTCTAGATTGGTGGAAAACTGTAGAGAATTTCTTTAAAAGGCTGGCGAGAGACAACACACTGTATCTAGTATGGGTGCTGGGAAATGGATTGCGGATCATTTAGCTAAAGAGAGCTTCAAAGGAGACTTCTTAAGTTGATTACAACCCAAACGAATGAAGCTCTACTTCCTCAGCTCCCGAATGGAGCACTGGTGAGTAACTGACAGATCCAAAATTGACAGAGGAACAAGAACTGTAGTTTATAGTGCTACACCCAATTGCAACGTCTACGCGTCTTTGGAGAAGTTGGTATTTGAATTCCAGGCGGAAATTTACGTCATGGTCAATATATGGTGGATCCAAACAAAATATCAGACGCATTAGAGATACTTGCCCAAGCAGGAACACAGCAAACTTCTAGTCCAAAAATCCTGAGCAGGGATCAAATAAAAAAAGTAAAAAAATCAATCACTCGTCAGTGTTGAACTGAAAAGAAGCCGCTGTCTCCAGCAAGGGTTCAATCCCACTCGGCTATCTTGCAAGCAAAATATCCAGGCAGCATTGAGGAGCCCCTAAAACCAATAAAACCACCTCGGTCGCCACCACAGCCCGTTTCGGCCCTGGAACCACCCTTGGGGGCATAACTTTAGAGCCGAAAACTGCCTCTGCTATCACTGATGGGCACGCTCTTCCCTCTCTTTCTGGCTCATGATGTCTTTGAGATACTTCCTTATAGCATTCCAGTAGTCCTTTCTATGCAGCATCAGCTCTATCATATTCGTCCTTGTGATTTTCGCTTCCATCTCCCTTTCCTATGCTGGTCCCATCTCCGACAAAAGAAAATGGTGTGTTCTACGTCATCTCTGTCTCCACAGTAGATACAGATGTCATCTTCCGTCTTCCTAATTTTCTTTGTATAAGCCCTAAATGAGCAGTGACCGGACAATGCCTAGGTGACAAAATAATCTATCGTCCTGTGGCGATAGAGAATCCATCTTTCCAGATTTCTGATCCAAACCTTGGTCCATTTTCCTTTTTCAATAGTGTCCCATCTATCTTGCCATTTTTTCCTCTACTCTTTTTCAACTTCCCTCTTATGTTCCCTACTCCTTTTGTGGACTTCTTGTCTCTCCTATATCAATAGGTCTATTGGTGGTATTCTGGCGATAACCTGTACTGCTTCGGGTGATATAGTTCGGTAACCCGAGCAGCATTCTCCTTTGTAGGCTGTTCAGAATATTGCTACATTTTGCTATCCTGACAATTCCCCCTCATATGGGAGCACCATACAAAATGGTAGATTGCACCACACTCCACAGCAGTCTCCTCTTTTCAGCTGTCGGTCCTCCTATATTTGGGAGAATTCTCCTCAAAGCAGTCACCTTCCCTGTGGCCTTCATGACTACCTCATTTACATGCTTCCTGAAACCCCCTCCCTCTTGCAACCAGATTCCCAGGTACTTCAAATCCGCCTTTGGTGTTATTATTGTGTCCCCTAGCTCGAGTCTAAGCCTCCCACCTCTATATCCTACAAGGACAGTCACCTCTGTTTTTTGTGCGTCGAGTTGCATGTCCCAGCCTCTCAACCAGCAGCTCACCTGCCTCATAGCCTCACTCAAGTTTATTTCTAGTTCCGCTTATGTTTTTGCTGTAGCCACCAAAGCAACGTCGTCAGCGTATCCAATCATCAATTGTTATACTTTCAAAATGATGAAGTAAAATGTAGTGGGCTTGTCAAAATTCAATCCACTAAAATCAACAATATTTACGATAGTTTTGAGCAGCTCTCGATTTTCAAAATCAAATCAAGGAAATAATTGTGTCGTAAGTCATAAACGTGTTTACTTTCGTGAACGAAGAATCGATTATATTCCCAAATTGATTTTACTAATTCGATGCGGGTGTAATTTAAGAGGCCACCATTTCATATCTCACTCGATGCGACACATTAATGGTTAGAAGTAGTGACTTTTCGATTATTGGTTCAACGCGAACCACCCAAAGTGAAGGGTATTAGTTTTAAGTTTTCCTATTTTTCCAAAAAATAATATGGTAAAACATAAATTTCAGGAGCGTACCGAGCCCTAAAGGGCTCTAAAACGGACGCCCAGCGGGCGTCCCGCATAACGAACACCCGCTGTGGTACCAAACAGCTGTCGCTATGGTTACTCGTTCTCTAGACATCTTCATCAAGATGTGGCAGGAGAATTATATATAAAATGAGCATATAATACCGAGATATTGCTTGTTAAATTTAACGGAGCTATGTCTTATTCTTCTTTTTCACTCTTCTTCTTCCTCCAAATCTTATGATGTACCAACGACAGTACCGTATCGCTTATTAATGTTAAAATATCAACAAAACTAACATCAAGCTTTAGATGAGGATTATTTTTCATTTACGTCGAAAAACTAATGGAGCTCCATGCAAACTTGGAGAATACTGGATAGACCAAGACTTGGACCGAAGCATTTTCAAAAGATGAAAGGGACAAAAAAAAACGTGGCTTAACTAGGCCTACACTACTTTCTCACAAGAAATACTCATTTTCTAATAGAAAGAGCTCTCGGTAGACCAACTCATAGACTGAAGAAGAAAATGAGGTATTAGCCACAAGAAAGAAGACGCAAAATATAGAAAAGAAAGGAAAATATGGATACGTTAGGCCCAAAGTACTTTTCCACATAAATATGTCTTTTAAAAATACTCATTTTGTAATAGAAAGAGCTCTTGGTAGACCAAGACATAAACTGAAGAAGAAAATGAGGTATTAGTAAAAAAAAGAAGAAGCACAACAGAATACAAAAGGGAACTTGGGATAACTAGGCCTAGAGTACTCTTCTAAATGAAGATATTGAAGATGTCTTTTAAAAATACTCTTTTGGTAATAGAAAGAGGCTTTGGTAGACCAAGACATAAATAGAAGAAGAAAATGAGATATTAGGCTCAAGAAAAAAGAGGCTAGAGATAGAAAATGAAGAAAAAGATGGGTGAACTGGGTCTGGAGTACTATTCCACACAAAGATGCCTTTTAAAAATTCCCATTTTGTAAGGGGTCGACCAGAAGATCGATAGAAGAAGAAAATGAAGCATTAGGCACAAGAAAGAAGAGGAAAAAGCTAGATAATAGAGGAAAATATAGGTTAACAAGTATTTTTCCGCATGAAGATGCCTTTTTAAAATACCCATTTTGTAAGAGGTCGATCAAGAGATAGATTGAAGAAGAAAATTATGCATTAGGCAGAAGAAATAAGAGGCAAAACATGGAATACGAAGGAAAACTTGGGTTAAATAGGCTTAGAGTAGATTTCCACATAAAGATGCCTTTTCAAAATATCCATATGTAAGTGGTTGACCAAGAGATAGATTGAGGAAGAAAATTACGCATTAGGCAAAAGAAAGAAGAAGCAAAACATGGAATACAAAAGAAAACTTGGGTTAACTAGGCTTAGAGTTTTTTCCACACAAAGATGCTTTTTCAAAATATCCATTTTGTAAATGGTTGACCAAGAGATAGATTGAAGAAGAAAATTATGCATTAGGCAAAAGAAAGAAGAAGCAAAACATGGCATACAAAGGAAAACTTGGGTTAACCAGGCTTAGAGTAGTTTTCCACATAAAGATGCCTTTTCAAAATACCCATTATATAGGGGGTCGACCAAAAGATAGATTTGTGAAGAAAATTATGCAATGGGAAAAATAAAGATGAGGCAAAACATGGAATACAAAAGAAAGCTTGGGTTAACTATGCTTAGAGTAGTTTTCCACATAAAGATGCTTTTTCAAAATTCCCATTTTGTAAGAGGTCGACCAAGAGATAGATTGAAGAAGAAAATTATGCATTAGGCAAAAGAAAGAAGAGGCGAAATATGGAATACAAAGGAAAACTTGGGTTAACTAGGCTTAGAGTAGTTTTCCAGATGAAGAAGTCTTTTCAAAATACCCATTTTGTAAGAGGTTGACCAAGAGATAGATCGAAGAAGAAAATTATGTATTTGGCAAAAGAAAGAAGAGGCAAATCATGGAATACAAAGGAAAACTTGGGTTAACTAGGCTTAGAGTAGTTTTCCACATAAAGATGCCTTTTCAAAATACCCATAATATAGGGTGTCGACCAAGAGATAGATTTGTGAAGAAAATTATGCAATGGGAAAAATAAAGATGAGGCAAAACATGGAATACAAAAGAAAGCTTGGGTTAACTATGCTTAGAGTAGTTTTCCACATAAAGATGCTTTTTCAAAATTCCCATTTTGTAAGAGGTACTAAGAGATAGATTGAAGAAGAAAATTATTCATTTGGCAAAAGAAAGAAGAGGCAAAACATGGAATACAAAGGAAAACTTGGGTTAACTAGGCTTAGAGTAGTTTTCCACATACAGATGCTTTTTCAAAATACCCATTTTGTAACAGGTTGACCAAGAGATAGATTGAGGAAGAAATGTATGCAATAGGCAGAAGAAAGAAGATGCAAAACATGGAATACAAAGGAAAACTTGGGTTAACCAGGCTTAGAGTAGTTTTCCACATAAAGATGCTTTTTCAAAATTCCCATTTTGTAAGAGGTCGACCAAGAGATAGATTGAAGAAGAAAATTATGCATTAGGCAAAAGAAAGAAGAGGCGAAATATGGAATACAAAGGAAAACTTGGGTTAACTAGGCTTAGAGTAGTTTTCCACATGAAGAAGTCTTTTCAAAATACCCATTTTGTAAGAGGTTGACCAAGAGATAGATTGAAGAAGAAAATTATGTATATGGCAAAAGAAAGAAGAGGAAAATCATGGAATACAAAGGAAAACTTGGGTTAACTAGGCTTAGAGTAGTTTTCCACATAAAGATGCCTTTTGAAAATACCCATTATATAGGGGGTCGACCAAGAGATAGATTTGTGAAGAAAATTATGCAATGGGAAAAATAAAGATGAGGCAAAACATGGAATACAAAAGAAAGCTTGGGTTAACTATGCTTAGAGTAGTTTTCCACATAAAGATGCTTTTTCAAAATTCCCATTTTGTAAGAGGTACTAAGAGATAGATTGAAGAAGAAAATTATTCATTTTGCAAAAGAAAGAAGAGGCAAAACATGGAATACAAAGGAAAACTTGGGTTAACTAGGCTTAGAGTAGTTTTCCACATACAGATGCTTTTTCAAAATACCCATTTTGTAACAGGTTGACCAAGAGATAGATTGAGGAAGAAATGTATGCAATAGGCAGAAGAAAGAAGATGCAAAACATGGAATACAAAGGAAAACTTGGGTTAACCAGGCTTAGAGTAGTTTTCCACATAAAGATGCTTTTTCAAAATTCCCATTTTGTAAGAGGTCGACCAAGAGATAGATTGAAGAAGAAAATTATTCATTTGCAAAAGAAAGAAGAGGCAAAACATGGAATACAAAGGAAAACTTGGGTTAACTAGGCTTAGAGTAGTTTTCCAGATGAAGAAGTCTTTTCAAAATACCCATTTTGTAAGAGGTTGACCAAGAGATAGATCGAAGAAGAAAATTATGTATTTGGCAAAAGAAAGAAGAGGCAAATCATGGAATACAAAGGAAAACTTGGGTTAACTAGGCTTAGAGTAGTTTTCCACATAAAGATGCCTTTTCAAAATACCCATAATATAGGGTGTCGACCAAGAGATAGATTTGTGAAGAAAATTATGCAATGGGAAAAATAAAGATGAGGCAAAACATGGAATACAAAAGAAAGCTTGGGTTAACTATGCTTAGAGTAGTTTTCCACATAAAGATGCTTTTTCAAAATTCCCATTTTGTAAGAGGTACTAAGAGATAGATTGAAGAAGAAAATTATTCATTTGGCAAAAGAAAGAAGAGGCAAAACATGGAATACAAAGGAAAACTTGGGTTAACTAGGCTTAGAGTAGTTTTCCACATACAGATGCTTTTTCAAAATACCCATTTTGTAACAGGTTGACCAAGAGATAGATTGAGGAAGAAATGTATGCAATAGGCAGAAGAAAGAAGATGCAAAACATGGAATACAAAGGAAAACTTGGGTTAACCAGGCTTAGAGTAGTTTTCCACATAAAGATGCTTTTTCAAAATTCCCATTTTGTAAGAGGTCGACCAAGAGATAGATTGAAGAAGAAAATTATGCATTAGGCAAAAGAAAGAAGAGGCGAAATATGGAATACAAAGGAAAACTTGGGTTAACTAGGCTTAGAGTAGTTTTCCACATGAAGAAGTCTTTTCAAAATACCCATTTTGTAAGAGGTTGACCAAGAGATAGATTGAAGAAGAAAATTATGTATTTGGCAAAAGAAAGAAGAGGCAAATCATGGAATACAAAGGAAAACTTGGGTTAACTAGGCTTAGAGTAGTTTTCCACATACAGATGCTTTTTCAAAATACCCATAATATAGGGTGTCGACCAAGAGATAGATTTGTGAAGAAAATTATGCAATGGGAAAAATAAAGATGAGGCAAAACATGGAATACAAAAGAAAGCTTGGGTTAACTATGCTTAGAGTAGTTTTCCACATAAAGATGCTTTTTCAAAATTCCCATTTTGTAAGAGGTACTAAGAGATAGATTGAAGAAGAAAATTATTCATTTGGCAAAAGAAAGAAGAGGCAAAACATGGAATACAAAGGAAAACTTGGGTTAACTAGGCTTAGAGTAGTTTTCCACATACAGATGCTTTTTCAAAATACCCATTTTGTAACAGGTTGACCAAGAGATAGATTGAGGAAGAAATGTATGCAATAGGCAGAAGAAAGAAGATGCAAAACATGGAATACAAAGGAAAACTTGGGTTAACCAGGCTTAGAGTAGTTTTCCACATAAAGATGCTTTTTCAAAATTCCCATTTTGTAAGAGGTCGACCAGGAGATAGATTGAAGAAGAAAATTATGCATTAGGCAAAAGAAAGAAGAGGCGAAATATGGAATACAAAGGAAAACTTGGGTTAACTAGGCTTAGAGTAGTTTTCCACATGAAGAAGTCTTTTCAAAATACCCATTTTGTAAGAGGTTGACCAAGAGATAGATTGAAGAAGAAAATTATGTATTTGGCAAAAGAAAGAAGAGGAAAATCATGGAATACAAAGGAAAACTTGGGTTAACTAGGCTTAGAGTAGTTTTCCACATAAAGATGCCTTTTGAAAATACCCATTATATAGGGGGTCGACCAAGAGATAGATTTGTGAAGAAAATTATGCAATGGGAAAAATAAAGATGAGGCAAAACATGGAATACAAAAGAAAGCTTGGGTTAACTATGCTTAGAGTAGTTTTCCACATAAAGATGCTTTTTCAAAATTCCCATTTTGTAAGAGGTACTAAGAGATAGATTGAAGAAGAAAATTATTCATTTTGCAAAAGAAAGAAGAGGCAAAACATGGAATACAAAGGAAAACTTGGGTTAACTAGGCTTAGAGTAGTTTTCCACATACAGATGCTTTTTCAAAATACCCATTTTGTAACAGGTTGACCAAGAGATAGATTGAGGAAGAAATGTATGCAATAGGCAGAAGAAAGAAGATGCAAAACATGGAATACAAAGGAAAACTTGGGTTAACCAGGCTTAGAGTAGTTTTCCACATAAAGATGCTTTTTCAAAATTCCCATTTTGTAAGAGGTCGACCAAGAGATAGATTGAAGAAGAAAATTATTCATTTGCAAAAGAAAGAAGAGGCAAAACATGGAATACAAAGGAAAACTTGGGTTAACTAGGCTTAGAGTAGTTTTCCACGTACAGATGCTTTTTCAAAGTATCCATTTTGTAACAGGTTGACCAAGAGATAGATTTAGGAAGAAAGGTATGCAATAGGCAAAAGAAAGAAAAGGCAAAACATGGAATACAAAGGAAAACTTGGTTTAACTAGGCTTAGAATTTCACATAAAGCTGCCTTTTCAAAATACTCATATTGTAAAGGGGCTTTTGGTAGACCAAGACATTGACTAGAAGAATCTCTGAGCATTTGGATTCTGATTCGACTCTTTTACAGACTACTCTGCTAGTTAAACAATGTCAAAAGATATTATTACTTTTATAAAACTGTTAAATAGCTTATTTTAACATCAATCCAAACAGTTTTACTTTAAAATACTTCTCTATTAAAGCTTTTATAATACACAAATCCCTATATAAATATCGGTACTGATATTGTACCATGAGGCACACCAATATGAAATAACTACCTCGATGCGGATTGTATTTTGCCTATTAATACCAATAAATAATGTTCGCTACGAGTATATAAAACTGCAGCTTCTTGTCGGCTTTGTGACGATGATTGTGATCAGATCTGTGATGATTTGGATGGCAAGTCCTATCCTGTTTGTATGTGTGGATATCAGTTAGGAATGGCTCGTGCGTGGGCTAAACAATAAGATCGTAATAGCAGTGGTTTATGTTTCAACTGGAAAATATATTTTATGAAGTGTTTTATATATTAATACACTAAAAAAAAGATATAAAAATTGTTTTGAACAGTGTAGAAATGATTAGAAAATGTATCATTTTTAAGGTATTTAATGAAACTTGAACACAAGTTTAAACGAAACATCGTCTCAAATAAATCTGTCATTTTGACAGCTTCTAGTGCTGATTGGTCCTCAAGGATTTTTCGTCCTTAGTATTTGAAGTAGAAAAATATTTCAGCATCCTAATTACCTTTCTGACTTTTATCATGAACCCTCGTAGATCAGTACATTCTTTACATTGTAAACCACAATGTTTTCACCATATTTTAGCATTTGTTGTAGACAGTTAAATGTATGACAGATCATAGATTTGAATTTACTGGATTCTGTTCGAGACCCACCTCCTTTTAATGTTTTTTTATTGGAGATGAATATACCTACCTACTACCACCATCAACAAAACACTATCTGCTTATAAGATCTCACACACCATCAATCGTTTAAATCTATAATATTCATCCGAAACATACGAGGGACGTACAAGAAAATCATAAGGTAAATTTATGCTCACCAGATCAGGAGAATTTACAGAACGCTGCGAAATGTTAGGTTAGGTCAGGTCAGGTGAATGGCGGATGAGATGGCCAGAAAAGGCTTATCAATGTCACTGGATCAAAATCCTTCTGCAGCGTCGCAAAGTCGACTTTAAATATGACCACAAGGAAGTGAGTGACATAATTCTCTAGACTGGTGGGTAATCTCAGCCAACATTCTAGGCAGACCTAGTAAGTAAAGAGATAGGAAAACTGTCAAAGCCGTAGTAGGTATGTTAACTTAACAGACACGCAAAGCTAATGGGGTTGACAGACGAAGCCATGTGCAGATTTTGCGACCTAGAGGGAGATACTGAAGAGCATATCCTATGCCAGTACGACTGCCTGGCGAATGAGCGGTTTCTTGTACTAGGCTAAGTGAATCGACTTCACCAATAACTATACCTGATGGGGAAACATACGTGATACCTTTGAATATGAATAATACCTATTGAGGGTAACTTGACAGTTCCAATCAGTAATGTCTGTTAGTTTAGAGATATAGAGGGAGATACTGAAGAGCATATCCTATGCCAGTACGACTGCCTGGCGAATGAGCGGTTTCTTGTACTAGGCTAGATGAATCGACCTCACCAATAACTATACCTGATACTAAACCTGATGGGGAAACATACGTGATACCTTTGAATATGAATAATACCTATTGAGGGTAACTTGACAGTTCCAATCAGTAATGTCTGTTAGTTTAGAGATATAGAGGGAGATACTGAAGAGCATATCCTATGCCAGTACGACTGCCTGGCGAATGAGCGGTTTCTTGTACTAGGCTAGATGAATCGACTTCACCAATAAAACTATACCTGATACTAAACCTGATGGGGAAACATACGTGATACCTTTGAATATGAATAATACCTATTGAGGGTAACTTGACAGTTCCAATCAGTAATGTCTGTTAGTTTAGAGATATAGAGGGAGATACTGAAGAGCATATCCTATGCCAGTACGACTGCCTGGCGAATGAGCGGTTTCTTGTACTAGGCTAGATGAATCGACTTCACCAATAAAACTATACCTGATACTAAACCTGATGGGGAAACATACGTGATATCTTTGAATATGAATAATACCTATTGAGGGTAACTTGACAGTTCCAATCAGTAATGTCTGTTACTTTAGAGATATAGGTTAGGTTTGTGATGAGTGGGTCTCCACTGCGACTTGCAGAGTCATATTTTACCAAAAACATTATCAGCTTTTTAATAATAATGAAAAAATTGTAAACTTATAATATGTTGTAATAACTTTAATGCAGCCCTGGTAGGTGGACCAAAACAGCAATATGAATAAGTTGTTGTAGAGACAAGTTATAATCTGTAAGCTGGTAGAAAACAACGCCGAGTCGGACGATACCATCGAACGGGCAGTATTTAAAGTTGGTTGTTCGGTGACATTTACAATAGCCATGGACTCACAGTGACTATATTAAAAATTATACGGATTTAGCCTAACAAATGAAGGCAGTTTATTGCTATCAGGCGTGAATGGAATGGATTGAGACGTCATAATGCCTGAATACAATATAATCAAGCTTGAAATATGATTATGGTTTTAAATGTGACTAAATCCGGTGGTTACTTTCCTATAATTCTTGTATGCGGTATAAGATTTAAGAAAGGAAAAATTTGATAAACGAGGTTTGGTTTAGTTTTTTTTTCGTATTCAAATACGGTCGGTAAAAATTCCAACTCTATTGTTTTTTATTTTATTTTATTTTCATTCACCAAACGTAACATTTTGAAAAACGATATTAATTCATAGATAGAAGACGAGATTGTGGTAATTAAAATTCAACCTAGCCAGTGAAGTCGAATGCAAAAACTAACACACCTACATGACAAAACCAATGAAGAGAAAATGGCCCTAATGGCTGCCAAACAGGCGATAGAAAACGCATAGGGACTAAATCCACGGATCGTTCAGTGGCTGTACACAACTGTGGTGAGACCCATGGTTATTTATGGAGCCTTAGTTTGGTGGACAAAAATAGAGCAGAGGAAAGCTGAACTGGAGCTATGAATGTTAAGCACTGTCTCATTGGAGATATAGACTTCTAGGACTAGAGTATCTGAAAGAGGATTTCTCCAAGAAGGACCTATTGAAAAGACTGTTGGACCTGATAAGGACTATTGGTCTCTTCACATAAACTGTATAACCAAGAGCACAAAAAACCTAAAGGCTGAGGTGCCGAGATCTCTAAGCCTCTGACTGCAGAAGAAAAAGGAAAAAATCTCTCAATACTGAACATGACCCAAATGATGAGTGAAAAGATGTGGAAGATATTTTATCTGGGTCTTCCAGGTCTTCTCTTTCCTCCTGGCTACCATTGTAGCTTAGCCTTTGTTACTATTTCTGGTCCTTGTTTCCATATTATGCCTCAAGCAGTTCATTATTCTTCCTATTATATCATCTCCAATCAGTTCTTCTAATATATCTTTATTCGTTCTCTTTCAGAAATAATAATGGAGAACAAAAACCCAAAAAGAACCATTTTCAACAAAATAAGTGAAAAAATCCTTACAACCTTGATGTGGTGAGATCTAGAGTGGTCTATTATATTTAATAGCTGGGTATGTCCATGTAGTGCCCCTGGTATAAATTAATTAATTCCAGGTCATTCACAAAATAGCGTCAGCAATAATACTTTTATAATATTTATAAACAATGATATAAAAGTATTAGTAAGCAAAAAATATAAATAGTTTTACAATTGAAGATATATAGTACATTTTTACATTTTACAAATATATATTAATAAGGTGAACTCCAACGAGGTCGTTATTGCTACTGACTGGAGTTCATTTGTTCATAGTATATATTGCACATATAATTATTTATTAGAAGGATAAACCTGAAGTGATAATGGAATAAGTGTTTTTATAAACAACAACCCCTAAACTATTACATCCAGTCAGAGGCTTTGAGTACTTGGCACCAGACAAAGGTAACCATTTGTGTACAGCCAGTGTATGATCTGTGGTTTCAGTCCCCACGTGTTTCCTATAATCCAGCAGATATGAATTCCAAGTTAGCTTGTTATCCAGAATTATACCCAGATACTTAGACACAGAAGCATGTTGAAGAAGCTGGGCAGTTTCAATTTCTCAAACTCCATTATTCTAGTGAAGTATTCACCCTTCCTTCGCCTTTTTCAGAGCTTTATTGAAGCTTGCTTCTTATTGCACGACATAGGACTTTTGGGAAGGCTAGTGAAGTCGTGAAACGTGTGATGTTACGAAAAAGCGTTCGTCACGCGATGACTCATTAGAAAGAGAGAGAGGGAGAGAGACGCAGGCCATAGTGTACGTTAAGTGCAGAGAGAGAGAGAGAGACGCAGGATATAGTGTAAGTTCAGTGCAGAGATAACGCATGATACTATATAACCAACGCTGCGTTAAAATTTTGGAAAATGGTCAATAATTATAAAAAACTGTCAAAAATGATCAATAATTGTCAAAACTGTCAAAATTGTTCAATAATTGTCAAAAATGGTCAATAATTGTTAAAATTTGAAAAAATGGTCAATAATTGTCAGAATTTAATTTTTGAAAAATGCTCAAAATTTTCGAAAAATTGTCAAAATTTTGAAAAAATGGTCAATAATTATGAACAACTGTCAAAAATGGTTAGTAATTGTTAAAAATTGTCAAATTTTTTTGAAAATTTGTCAAAAATGATCAATAATTGTTAAAACTGTCAATTTGGTCAATAATTGTTTAAATTTGAAAAAATAGTCCAAAATTGTCAAAAATTTCGAAAAAATGGTCAATAATTGTCAGAATTTTTGAAAAATGGTCAGAATTTTCGAAAAATGGTCATTCTATTGTGCATAAGAAGCAAGCTTCTGTAGGCGGTCCGACGACCGTTCACCTTTTTTTATCTCCGATATAACGTTAGGGTGTTTTCCTAGGGTGCATACCCCTTGGAGTAGAGTCCTTCACTGTTCAATTCTTCTAGAAGTTCATCTATGGAGGAGGTTCCACATCAGCTATAATAATTCTCCCTGTTGGCACATCTTCATTATCGAGACCTTAATGGAATCTCCAAATGAAATAATCTTGTTGAAAACCATGTATTGTTGTCCTGATCCATGGTTTGCAGCAGCAGAAACAATGAATTCTTAGGAGGTAAAAAGGCTCGCGGCTTTTATGCCAAGAAATGCTCCGAGCATTATTTATTAATTCCCTAGGTTAGCCACTATTTTCGACACCAATTGGTATAAGGATGTTTCACGTTATTTTCCTGATTGGATTTTCTCAAACATTCTTATTAATAAGTTCCTCCATTATTTTTAACATAAGAGAACACATTTGGACTGAATGACTTCGCCTGAGAATAATCCTTTCTTGGTTTGGGATTTAGGCTCTTTTCCAAACAGTTGGAATGTATCCAGTTGCCTGTATCTGGCCCAAGAACTTTTCATGGCTCAACCGGACAATAGCCCAGTTCAATTTCCCATGGGTTATTACTTTTTTGTGTGCTTGATTGATTGATTGATTGATTGATTGATTGATTGATTGATTGATTGATTGATTGATTGATTGATTGATTGATTGATTGATTGATTGATTGATTGATTGATTGATTGATTGATTGATTGATTGATTGATTGATTGATTGATTGATTGATTGATTGATTGATTGATTGATTGATTGATTGATTGATTGATTGATTGATTGATTGATTGATTGATTGATTGATTGATTGATTGATTGATTGATTGATTGATTGATTGATTGATTGATTGATTGATTGATTGATTGATTGATTGATTGATTGATTGATTGATTGATTGATTGATTGATTGATTGATTGATTGATTGATTGATTGATTGATTGATTGATTGATTGATTGATTGATTGATTGATTGATTGATTGATTGATTGATTGATTGATTGATTGATTGATTGATTGATTGATTGACTGGTTGGGCACCTCCAGTCAGAGGCTTTTGAGCTCTTGGTTATACCGTGTATGTGAAGAGACCAGTACCCCTTTCTAATAAAATATTTATACGAGCATTATAGATTCTATTTAAAAAAACGGTCAACCACAATGACAGAATAAAAGATACTTAAACGGATTTTGAAAATTAATTTTCGAGACTCAGGTGGCATCGCACCATGGCGTAGGCGTATTGATAAATGGTGGAGATAAGTTTCAGAGAGTTTTGTACGCACTGAGCCATAATATGACGACGGTAGTTTGAAAAATATATATCTCGACGATTGCTTAGGATGTGTGAAGACATTTGTGATTGTTAAATAATAAAAAAGAATTATTGAAATACAAGCTATTGCAAAAGATACTTAGCGCCCCGTGCCGTCCCATTCAGTTGATAATAGTTAATAAAACTATGAATTATGTTAACTGTTATCACTTTTATTATTATTAAGAAAGGGAAAAAAGATACTACGTGAGAGCATGGAGGAACAAGGTAAGTCACTAAAGAATATTGTATATATATATATATATATATATATATATATATATATATATACCCTCTGAAAATAGATCGTTAACTTTTACAGTACGCTTATGAAATTCGAGACATTTTGGCATCAGACCTGACTAACTAATCCTATTTCCATCTTGTAAAGCAATTACATGGACCATCGAGATTTAACATCGGGTCTGATTAGAATGACAGACCACCCTTCGTGTCTGCGGTTAATTTGGATGATTTTTCGTTTTTATGTCATTTGTTTGCAGTTTGACATTTTTTAAATACTTTCCCATATCGAGACATAAAGACAGATGCTGATAATAATTTTCACTGATCAATATTGGCGAGACGATGCTAGACCACAACGTCTTCGTCGTGGTGGTGGTGGAATCTTGAACTGTTATTTTCCAACGGTATTTTAATGGTTGTTACTTGTCCTTTTTTGAGTGACCATCGTGACTCTATGCTCCAAATATTCTACAGTGTCATCCCCAAAGTATGCACCATTTGGGAAACTTATTTATGTGTTTCCAAAAAGATGGTGGCGACATTTGCCTCAAAAGCTGATCATGTAGCAACAATTCTGATTTTTACTCCGAGTCTTTCTCGGACGGTAATGAACCTGGAAGGGTACGACCGGAAGGGAAGTACAGGAATAGATGGAGGAGGAAATGGAGAGAAGGTGGGAGGAGTATGAGTGCGCGCTAAAAGGAGCGATTGGGAGTGGGAGAGATTGGATGGATCGAAAATTCGGGGAGGTAAACTACTTCTTGACAGAGGTGTTCACTGGACATGGGTCGAGAGTAGGGTACCTCCACAAGATTGGTGGAAGAGAAACTGGAGTGTGCGAGAGGTGTGAAGTGGAGAGGAAACTAGGGGAGGCGGTGTATTGGGAGAACATAGTGGATATAATGTTGAGGGGGAGAAGGAATGGATGAAGGTGAGTGGCGTAGTGGAGAACATGATTAGGGGAAAAGAAGGATTCGATATGACACGAGAGGTAGAAGTGATAGGTAGGGAGAAGACGACGGTGTGAGCGGAAAGTATGCGTCTCGAAGTATGCGGGGGTAACGGCGAGTTGGAGGAAGTGGGTTTGGTTGGTAGGCATTCCCTTGGGGATGAGTCCAACACTGTTTGGGTCCTGGAGAGAACCCATTCGAACAAGAGTTTCCCATCTTGATCCGAAAACAAAACTACTCCAAAAAGTAACCTTCAATTCGAATTTCTATCGTTAAACAAGATTTCTCGTTGAATCGTAAACAATCACTTTTTAAAATTGTCAAAAACTAACTACCGAAAAAATTCGAATCTTGATTAACCTTCCAGCATACAAAATAAGTTATTAGAACTTAAGGGTGTATAAATCTCGAATTTCCTTCCACTCTTCGGTCTCTTAATATTCCACACAAATGACAAATTTGTCTTCCGAGCACGTCATACTTCTCATTATAAATTACACCAATTTTCAAGATGGCGCCACCGTAGCTTATAATAGGCACCATCGAAAAACAAGTGACGTTCTATAAACGCCCAGATATAAATCGTTTGGAAAATTATATTTACTTAATACTTCATTTAACAGTTTAGACTGTGAACGTGTAGGGAAGCGATAAATTAGTAGGGTGTACATTCTGAGAAAGTTTTTTGAATTATTATGGTAATGTTAAAGGCGTATACTGTTTGGGAATGTAAATTGACATCGAGAGGAAAATAGTCCGTGGGATTGAAACTTAAAAATATCTTATAAACGTTTCGGCTACAACTGCGGTAGTCTTGAAAAAATCTTATGGGGTTCAGGTGATCTAGGTGAGATTATGATTCCGCCCGCCCGACAACCATTCGTCAGACGAATAGATTATTATAGGCAGTGTCAGATATAAAATACGACCAGAGATCTAAGAAGGTCGTAAATCGATATAAGCCGACGACCCTCATTATTACCTATTGTTCGAAATATAGATAAAAGATTCCCAGGTCCGGATTAAAATATCTCATGAAATAGTTTAAACGGCTTAAAAAGAATGAAACTGGTATCCAGTGTTGTAAAATTTAATGGCTAGGGCAGGTACAACTCTGCGTAGACTCGACCGCCTGCTATTAACTCAAATGCTGGGTGATTTATGACCTTCTTAGATCTCTGGTCGTACTTCACCTTACACTATGAGAAATGCATTCGGCATCCTCCAGCATGAACTATTTTAAGCAGATTGTCTTCAGTCGTGATTAACAATACTATCTACTTTATCTAGGAGAAAATATTAAAAAGAAGTTTTAACGAAAGTGCTAACGTTTGTTTCTACTCTGACCTCACGTTTTCTATTCTTTCTAACATAACTACAGCTTGCACGCTATTGAGTGTTTTACACTGGTTGGGCGTTTGCTCGAATATCCAGTCGATATGAAACAATCTCACTTATTCCAGCGTACTGTATAATAAAACTAAATAGTTTCTGTTGTATTATTTCATAGATCTTTATTGGATAATTGTGAGAGTTATTGTTATTAAATTTAAATATAAAAATATTGTTGTTGTGCTCATGGACTATGAAGGATGGTGCTTGGGCCTAGGGATACAGACAGAGAAGTTGTTTATTACCTGAAGCCTCAGCTAACCAATTATATGGTGTCTTTTTTGACAGCTTTAATGTTAATAGACACAAGAATACCTTGTTAATATGTAATAGGCTTTGTCCATACAGAAATTTTACTTAAACGAATTAACAGGGATTTTGTTTACTCAAATATGGCGGACATGCATTGATTAATGATCTTAGTGGGGCTCATCGAATTATATGGTGATTGGTTTGTTGATGGTTTTTTTTTGTATGAATAATATGACAGACACGATTTTGCACAATATTGAATTAGCAGTGGAAGTAAAATTGTAGTATATCGAGAAAAACGAAGATATAAATTTGGAAAACTTCAACAAATTTGAAATAAAAATAACAGAGCCGGTTTGAGAACGAGAAGTAAGCCAGCTCGAATAACTGGTCTGAGGATGAATATAGTAACTTTTAGTGCTCGAGACGCCAAAAATCAGTTATGGAGCAGAGCATGATAGAAATTAAAAGAATGTTTAAGCAGATAAATGAACAGCTGAGGAAAGAAGAAGAAAAGCTTGATAGAAACACAGATGCAATTATAGAAGTAAGAGAAGAAAACGGAAAATTGAAGATATGAATTACACAACAAGAGGAAAGAATTGAGTCAATTGAATATGAAATTAGAAGAAATAACTTGGTAATCCAGGAAATTGATGACAAAGAAGGGGGAAGGGCAAATGAAGGGGCAGCTAAAGGTGAAGGAATCCTTGAAAAAATGAGAATGCATCCTAGTGGTAAGAAAATGATCTAGTAGAGATCAAAAGACTGGGGGAATTTAAAAGGATCAAATATGTGGATAAATAATGATTATACAAAGGCAGTTCAAGAGAAAAGGAAATACCTCATGCCCATGATATACTTAAACTTCAAATATCACATTTGAACGGTGACTTATGTCTAACAATATGAATTTATGGTATGCATACCTAGGACTCACAGTATTTATGATTCACTTAGATTTACTATATCGTATATACAATTATTTACTGAAGGTAAATATATAAAAAGGTATGAATGTACAATTAAAAACCTGATAAATTTATTCTTGGTGGAATACGGAGTGGTCGGAGAGAAGTCCTAGGGATTTACTTAAACCTATGTTACCTGGAATAACCACTTGCTAAAGGTTAGGACGTGTAGGGGTTGAATACCAAAAGTATAGTCCTCGCACGTGTAGACCGGGATAACGATCGTTCTATGATGATCCAGAGGTCGTCAACGATGTGAGAACCAGTCGAATCCCAAAATAAGAATTCAAGTCAGAAGAGTGAAAATTGGAAATGAAGTTGAAAGTTGAAATGGAAAGATGAAGTTGAAAGTGAAATGGAAATTGAAAGATGAAATTGAAATTGAAGGCCGTTGATGGTGGATGGTCTTTAAGTGGAACAAGACAAGTTGCGGTAATTACAATTTATTTAAAAAAAATAAATCCAACCCACTGGTTGAGTTTCCAGATCTAAGGATTGTAGATTATAGATTACAAAAAAAATCCCTTAAATTAACGTTAGGTGCTCTTAGCTAGCATCCAAAAAGCAAAATATCTATTCTCTCGAGAAACTTCACTTCCTTTTGAAGATCTTGTGAATTTATGATTGGGGTCGTGTGAGCGAGTTATTTTAAATATCCCTACACATAGAAATCCAGAGGATTGTGTTCAGGTAACCGTTCAATCGTTGAGGAAGGAAAAATGGTCCTAATAGATAATCTGTAATAATATCACAAGAGATTGAGAATAAATTGAAAATAATTTGACATATTTTAAAAAACTTGTTGCTCGAGTGGCTATTGCCAAATGGCAAAAAGTTTGGGAAAAGGCCTGGAGAAAAAAGTACAGATTTTCAAAACTACCCTGTATCTTCGAATAGTTTCGAATAGTTTCGAAAAATCTTTTGACAGCATTATACGTATCACGAAAAAGTAGCTGCAAGGCTATATCTTTTTTTAATAGCCGAGAAACCCTGTAGTTTCATCCAGAATGGGACAAACTGTACATTTCCTCGTTACAGTTTTTGAGTTATAGGCATCTAAAGGTTTCTTATTATGTTAATTTCAACAATAAAAATAGTTAATGAACTATTAAAATGATTATTTATTTTTTTCTACTTGATAATTTTTAACTTTTGATACGAACAATACGTTGACTTAAACTACAATCAATAATACCCTTTCACACTGTCTTAAAGTAAAAAAAACTTCCCAGAAGTGTGCCATATCTTCTGAAAGTATCTCTGATTATGATTAATCACTTGTAAATTGGAATTTTTCGAATAGTTTAGATTTATAATACCTACCTGTATTTCCCGAGAGACTAGATACATCCATCTTACCGTGTCAAGTGATTAAAACACACATTATTATTTGTAACTATTTTTTTTTGTCAAATTTTAGAATGTTTAGAAACATGCTTAATCTTTTGGGGATTTCTCCGGATAAAGCGTGAAAAGTTTTATATTGTTATTCAAAGTATACTATTCCACTCGAGGGATATACAGAGTGTCACCCAAAGGTTATTTAACCTCTGTTTTTAACAGGCACTTGTAAGGAAGGTTAGTAACACAAATTCACTTTATATTTTCACCTTTTAACATAACGTAGCCTAATTTTAACTCAATTTTGTAACATGAAAAAGCTTTTACTTCTCAATTCTGTATATTTTTTCGTAACTACCCGTTTCTAATCAATAGCAACGTATCAATTTTTTTATATTCAACAACCATATGTCTCTTTATTTTTAAGTTTTTCTATATTTGCTGACCAATCAAATTCATTTAATAATTTTTGATTTCTGTTATTTGACTTGATTGTTTTATAATTTGATCTTTTTCTGATATGAAAGTTTATTTTTAATGTCTCCAAATAATTTATTATTGTTTTTATCTTTTAGTTAAAAAAATATTAAAATTATTTGACATCTGTTTTAATTTCAGTTGTCATCTCCTTCCTTCCATTCGAGTTGACAAATCTAGATTCACTTCTTGTTAAATATGTTCATAAGTGTACTTTTTCTATTTTTACCAGTGTCAGATTTTATAACCTAACTAATAATTTTTAATTTTCAGGTTCTTTCTTTTTAGATTTATGATGAGCCAAGAAACTTTTGCAAAGCTTTTGAAAATTCTGAAATTATGTGATAGGATTTCAATAAATTTGAGAAAAGTTATAAAGATTCCCGTTTAAAGTTTGGGTTGTGAATATTTGTCAGGTGATTTGACTTCTTTAGCCTTACAATTTCATACTCTTGAAGCTTGTTTCAAACCATAAATACCCCTTTTTACCAAGCAAACTTTATCTTCTCGACCTTCTAAAGTAAAACCTTCTGGTTGATACATATAGATTCTTTCTTTCTTGAAGTTCGCCATTTAAAAAAGCTGTTTCAGCATCTAAATGGTCATCTAAAATTGCAGCCAATGCAAATAAAATGCGAACTGAACTATGACGAATTACTGGAGAGAAAGTTTCTTCTTGATCAATGCCTGCTCGTTGTGAATTAACGATTCCATTTCCATTTTCATAGCTTCTAGCCAATTTTCTTTTTCTTCACTGGACATATCTTCTTCAACTGCTAAAGGATCTAAAGGATCTAAAGGTTCAGATACAGATAATCTAGAGATTGTTTTTGTTTTATTGGACGGTAATTCAAGACATAACAAGAGATGGAAAAAGAAACATAGAAATAGAAGAGGAAGCAGGTGGAGAAAATATTGTCCGATATATAAAATCAAGGAGATTGGAATGAATGGAACACATTATGAGACGAGCACCGACAGAAATATTAAAAAGAATAACAACATGGGATCCATTGAAGACGAGAACAAGAGGAAGACCACGAAGCACGTGGTGGGATCAAATAGAGGAAGATATAAAAGCATTGAAAATCAGAGACTGGAAATAAACAAAATGCAGAGACAGAAGAAAATGGAGAACTATAACAAATGATGCCAGGTGAGATAAAAGATTATAGTCGGAGTAATCCACCTCGTCAATAGGATTAAACACAGCTCTAATGAGCTAGCCATAATCCCTCGGGATTGAACGGCCATGATGATGATGATGATATTATATTGGTCAAACAATACAACAACAACACATATGAAGTTGTCAATGAACAGCTAAATCTAGGGAGCTCTTCACTATTAAACTGTCCTCTTAAGTAACAATTGTAAAGATTAGCAGATATAGTTTTCCTTGGTTTCCTATATCATTGCTCAGTCATAATGATCTTAAATGGGAAAAAGATATCCAGGATATCCCCATGGGGCTATGCTTAAATATTTACAACAACTTATCTTCTTCTTTTTTACAACATTAATAAATGTATGGTCCATATTCGTATATGGCGAGATTATTAGATAATCATAATTCACAACTGAAAAATAAATTTAAATATTTAATTCTATATATAAATATTATAATAGTAGAACAAGAAGTATTAAAAATTCAATCCAACATTTACATAATCTTTTACACTCTTATACAGCTACCTTAAATAAAATACTTGTAATACGATTAGAATATTTACTATCGGAAAAATCCAAGGGCGTAACTTCATCTCAGATGTTTTACTAAAAGCGACTGGGTATACATACTTTGAGTTTTTACCGCGAATATAAAATGGAATAATTTGTTTTTTATTATAAATTTAAGCTCTGTACTCAATATCAAGTATCACATTTATCTTGTCAACTGTCAAAATGTTCACTATGTTTAAATTTTATGATCTATCTCTGTTACCAACTGAGATATATAGACTGTTTCTAAATTCATGTGAAAAATGTTATTCACATGATTTTAGAAACACCCTGTATAAAAATTCCAATAAACGTCATAACCGAATTTTGTCGTCCTAACTAGACTATGTTGCCAAGTCTTTGAAATAGGATGAGAATCTAGTGAATGTCGTTCATTTTGTGAGGGACGTATGTGGAAAAGGGTTAAGCTTATTTTGGAAAACTGGATAACTATATAAGTAGAAATTATTTTCAGTTATAACCATAATTGATATTTTACAAAAGAACTAGTTAGAATGTTGTTTTTGTGACCATAAAAAAGGCCAAAACTCGGAATTAAAGCTGTAAAAATAATCGTTAATAAAGGCCTTTAATAGACTATATATTGTGTTTAATAACCGTTTTAGTGAAAACCGGCCTAAATGGCTGTTTATTATAGAGGACCATTAAAAAAACCCATATATTATGGGTCTGGACTACGAGCATCTTTGACTTTTGGGCTATTAAAATTATGTTGAAATACGTCTAACGTAAACGCCTTCTCATAAATTTCGAAATTGTTGTGAAGCGCCAGAAAGGCATAAAATTTCTTTTTTTTTCTTTCGAAACGTACAGGGACTAAACAATTTTAATGTACTGTTAAAATATATTATGTATACCTAAGGTGTGTCTTGAATACAAAATTTTTAACTATTAAAAAAGGAAAAGTATAAAATGGGTTATAAGCGAAAACTGAAAAAAATATGACCCTGTATAGTGTCCCTGTATTAAGAATTGCATACAATAATATAGTTGGCGACTGCTAATTGAATGACAAATACAAGACTTTTGATTAAGATTAGAGCATAGTTAGTAACGAGTATTCCTCTAATTACTGCATGCATTTTTCTCAACAAGCTGCTAAGTAGAGTTTGATTAAATGCGTTCCACTCATCTTGACACCTCCAAAATTATAATATATTTTTATCATATGGATAGCACGATTTCGGGTAAGACACCCTAAAACCGCAATAAACTATAGGCGGACTCCAAAAGTGAATAAATAAATATAACGGTCTTTATGAGATTGCAGCTGGCGTAGCGTTCTCCAACTCTTCTGTAGACGTGGTTTAAAAATTTCCTCAAACTAATATTACCGTCCCCGGTGGAGAGGGTTTTCTAAAAGGTAAATTTTTTGTTTGACGTAATTACGATTAAAAATAACACACTGTGTGTGTATAGAATTAATTCGAGCGTGAAACAACCATATTGCCCTCATTCTACTAAACTTAATCATGTTTAAGAACCAAAGCTTGAACATTGTCCTTTTCACATCGAGAAAAAGGCCAAAACGCATCTTCAGCCCTTCCAGATAGACACTTTTCGAAATGAGGTTAATCAGCTGAAAAACGACATTAAAAAGGTACTAGACATTCCTACGGGATCATCCGCAAAACAAGCATTTCACGTGGGTGGTCTTGAAGCGTCAAAAAAAATTAATTTGAACCGAATTCTAGCACCTGGGCAACAGAGGCGTAGATAAATACCAAAATTTTAAAAATCATAAGTCAAGAAAAAGCCTATAGGGATCCAAAATTAACATACAGAGTGAGATGAAGAAAGTAGTTAACTATTTAAATATAAATGTATCTCAAATTACACCATCTTATATGAAATTTTACCATAGTTCTTTCAAAATCACTGACTATAAGTAAAACTGTAGAATTTTTTCTTCGCGCCATCACTGCGTTATCAAAATCCCATCAAATAACCATCTATGCGAAAAATTCAATTATATTCTTCTATTTGGCACAAAAGAAATAGGGTTTCGGTTCGAATCAGTGTATTCCAAGTCAAGTATCCTTGTGAGTTTATCTAAATGTTTACTTAATCCGCATCAAGTGGTCTTTTGTTGAAGATTTTAACTTTCTCAAGCCGATTTCAATGCTTAAAATACCACTTAAACGTCGAATGAGCCTACCTATCGGAGTTTTTAAAGTCAATTTTGATTTTTCAGCTGAGATTTCCAAAAAAAATACTGATATTTTTAAGGTGACCTCCTCTATCCCAGCTGTGAGTTTCATTCATTTGGTTCATATATCCATCTGGGCCTAACCAAAAGTAAAATTAAGTTATGTTCAAAATATACCATTAGTTTCTGACTGCAATCACATCACTTATACTAGATTTCCTATTGCATAGGAGCACAAGAAAGGGTCGATAGCCATAAAGCGGCAATAAACCATTGGCGTTACATTTTTCGGTAAAGACCTGAATGGTTTCATTTGCCGGGTTTATTTAATAGTGCAAAAGTTAGGCAAGTATCATAATATTAGTAAGTAATTATTACCATTCACTTGGGCCAAAATACCTGCTATAATCCGTTACTATAATCCCTACTTGGCAAAACTGAACTTAAACTGAATGCACGACACTGGCCACCGGCTAATCATATTAATGAATCCTTAACCGTTGTGCCGAATTTTACGACCCTATTGTATTTAAGGCGATACAGAACGTGTCGATTTAATTTTGGTAAAAGATCGGAGAACAGGAGTTTCCAATTTTAATTTAAACCCCAAAACACAATCCTCAACATTTTTCTAAAACCCCGTGGCGGCTCGTGAACTTTTTAAGAGAGGAGGCTGTTGAAAATTGTCAAAATTTTTGAAAAATGGTCAAAAATTGTCACAATTTTGAAAAAATGGTTAATAATTATGAAAAAACTGTCAAAAATGGTCAATAATTGTTGAAAATTGTCAAAATTTTTGAAAAATTTTCAAAAACTCAAACGTTTTAGAAAATTGTCAAATATGGTCAATAATTATCAAAAATTGTCGAAAACTTTTGTTAAAAATGGTTAATAATTGTTAAAAATGGTCAATAATTGTCAAAACTTTTAGAAAAATGTCAAAAATGATTAAAAATTAATCAATGATTGTCAAAAATTTTGAAAAATGGTAAAAAATTGTCCAATTTTTGTAAAAATGGTCAATTGTCAAAAATTGTAAAAATTTTTGAAAAATTGTCAAAAACTTTCAAAAATGGACAATTGTTGTCAAAATTCTGAAAAATAGCATATAATTGTAAAAAATTGTTAAGTTTTTTGAAAAATTGCCAAAGATTTTGAAAAAATGGTCAAAAATACTCCAAAATTTGGAAACATGGTCTATCATGGTCAACAATTGTCAATAATTGTCAATAATTGTAAAAAATTTTGAAAACATTGTCATAAATCATCATAAATTGTTAGAAATTGTCAATTATTGTTAAAAACTGTCAAAAATAGACATTTATTGACAAAAACTGTCCAAAAAGGGTTAAAAATTGCCATTATTTTGAAAAATGGTCAAATATTGTCAATAAATTTGGGAAAATTGTCAAAAATTCTCAAAATTGATCAATAATTGTCAAAAATGGTCAATAAATGTCAAAAATGGTCAATAATTCTCAAAATTGATCAATAATTATCAAAAATGGTCGATAATTCTCAAAATTGATCAATAATTGTCAAAAAAAGTCAATAATTATCAAAACTTTTAGAAAAATTGTCAAAAATTTCAAAAAATGGTCGATAATTGTCAAAAACCGTTAGGAACTGTCAAAATATTTAAAAAAATTGTCAAAAAGGTTAAAAAATTCTCAGAATTGATCAATAATTGTCAAAAATGGTCAATAATTGTCAAAAAATAGACAATAATTGTCAAAACTTTTAGAAAAATTGTCAAAAATTTCGAAAAATGGTCAATAATTGTCAAAAATTGTTAAAAACTGTCAAAATATTTGAAAAATTGTCCAAAATTCTCAAAATTGATCAATAATTGTCAAAAATGTTCAATAATTGTCAAAAAATGGTCAATAATTGTCAAAACTTTTAGACAAATTGTCAAAAATTTTGAAAAAATGGTTAATAATTGCCAAATATTTTCAAAATTGCCTAAATATTTGAAAAATTGTGAAAAATGTTTAAACATTCCCAAAATTTTGAAAAAATGGTTAATAATTGCCAAATATTTTCAAAAATTGTCTAAATATATGAAAAATTGTCAAAAATTCTCAAAATTGATTAATAATTGTTAAAAATGGTCATTAATTGTCAAAAAATGGTCAATAATTGTCAAAAATCGTCAAAATATTTGAAAAATTATCAAAAGTGTTCAAAAATTCTCAAAATTGATCAATAATTGTTAAAAATGATCAATAGTTATCAAAAATGGTCAATAAGTGTCAAAACTTTTAGAAAAATTGTCAAAAATTTCGAAAAATGGTCAATAATTGTCAAAAATCGTCAAAAACTGTCAAAATATTTGAAAAATTGTCAAAAATTCACGAAAAATTGTGAAAAATAGTTGATAATTTTCAAAAATTGCCAAAATGTTTTTTAAAAAATTTTCAAAAATTTTTTAAAAATGGTCAAAAATTTGGAAAAATGGTCTATAATTGTCAACAATTGTCAAAAATTTTGTAAAAATGGTCAAAAATTAGCAAAAATTGTTAAATATTGTCAATTATTGTTAAAAACTGTCAAAAATGGACATTTATTGTCAAGAACTGTCCAAAAAAGGTTAAAAATTGTCATCATTTTGAAAAATGGCCAAATATTGTCAATAATTTTGGGAAAATTCTCAAAATTGATCGATAATTGTCAAAAATGGTCAATAATTGTCAAAATTGATCAGTAATTGTTATTTGCTGGATAAATTGGTGAGGAGGCCGAGCCTCCTTAGCCTCCTTCGAGGAGCCGCCACTGCTAAAACCTTTCGATAATATTTTATATTCACAGCCAGTCTCTGTGTATGTACTTGTATACTATATTCTCCATCTCTCATGAGTTATTCATATCCTTTAGGCATCTCTACTGTAATTTGTAACGTTTTGTGGTTAACGATATACTCATTTTTATTATTTTGTTGATAATGACCTTTGAAAGGTGCGTTGGAAGGGGAAATTTCAACGTGCGTCTAGACAAACGTGCTTTACGACGTCCAGACTTCCTACTCTTTTGCCTGGAGGATTCTCGGAAATGTCACTCCTACTAAAATCCTTCCCACGTGTTAAATAAACGTAATTCCTAGAAAAAATGCCATGTCTATTGAATTATTCGAAAAAAAAATTAATCAACTAACACATTTACACACGAAATTGATAGAATTGTTAGTAAAATTAATGGCTGGAAAGAAACTTTTAACAAAACGATAAAAAAGAAGATGGAAGTGACAGATGAGTAGGTCATATTACTCGCATAGCAGAAAAGAATAATAAAAAAAGAAGTGTAGGTGTGATAAACGGAGAAGAACAAGACTACTTAGGAGAAATTGGAAACTAGAGTGAGGTGAAGACACATCATCACAATTCCAATAAAACCTTACCTAGGATGGCGGTAGAATTTTAGCATACTGTAAGAAACAGTAGTTGTCTCTTTTTGCTTTAAGTTTTTTATAGCATCAATTTTTAGGGCGTTCTTCTTAAGGCCTGGTTAGGTGACCCCCTGTTCACCCGAAGTGTACTCTCTTGATTATTGTATGTGTGAGAGAGTTTTCAACAAACAACTGTAAGATAGGCGAAAAAAGAGCTCTCTTGGAACTCTCTGAAAACCTTGCAATTTTTGTATATTCATTTCCTTCTAACTTTTCTTCCTTCTAGCGTTGAAACGTTATTTTTCAAAAAGTTATTTAAATTTTGTACACACTCTACTTACTCGTCCTTCAGAACCTCAAATTTTCATCCGAAATTAAAATAAACAATTAATGTAGCTTTGTAATGTTTATATCGTACTTAAGATTACAACAATCCTTCACATAAAATTCATCAATTTGTCATGTCCATTAAGGTAAAACGTGACGTGAGTTTCACTTACCAATCGTACGTGCTCTTAACATTAATTTTATATCATTTTATTTAAATTATCAACCTCTGCTAAGAGTTGATATCGTCAAGTTATGAACGACTTAAAAATTTAAAGTATCCCAAAATCAACCTTTGTTTCATCTCTACACATTCTTTCAATCTAGCGCGTGTCTGCTTATTTTGCAATTGTCACTTTTATCGATAATTAAATTATAATCAAACTGCTTAGTCGATATATTTTATGATTACTATAATTATTATAACTAAACACATACATACTAAAGTTAATAACATATAATTTAACAATAAGTATAAAGTCTAACCCGAATAACTAACTACCCATTACACATCTCTTACTACCTGAAATTTTTCTATTATTATCAAATAAAATCAATAAATAATAAATTCCGTAACATGTATTACAGATTCACGATCTGGATGCATTTCATGAAATAATGTGCATACCTCTTACTGCGACCGTATCCTATCGCCAACACCAATTATAATTGAAATTCTGTTATAACAAAGAACTTTTTAATTTTTCTTCACCCTGTACCAAATTGATTCCTATAAAATTATTATAAACAAAGTAATGAAATTTTTTAAACTTCCATGACGAGATCTATCTACATAGGAAGGGCTCCACGACGCAAAACATTTTTAAGACAATTATTTAAACATTTTTTTCAGTTTACAATAAACAAGGAAGTTCAAAAATATTTTGTTAATTAACAATTGCTTAACTTAACTTCAAGAATTTTTCCAACGGCAATGAATTCTTTGAAGTGTGAAGAATACACCGTATTTTTTTAAAAATTTTGAATTAACAATTAATACTGTTAAAAAATTATTTAGTGAGCCTTGTTTGCTTTTGACGAAACTTATTTTCGGCTTAGAATTAAAATTATAAATAATGGAGATAGAGTACCGGGAGTTGGGAGTTTTTTATTGGAAATTTCCTCCTCTTTAAGGATCTTTTTTCGAAATTCCTTAAATATTAATAGTTTTTGAGTTATTAACAAAAAACTAAATGCTATCTTTTTTTATCTTAATTTGTTAATAACAATTTCCTTAACTTGCTGAAAAATTAACTTTAAGAATTTTCCCAACGGCAATGAATTCTTTGAAGTGTGAAGAATACACCGTAATTTTAAAAAATTTTTGAATTAACAATTAATACTGTTAAAAAATTATTTAGTGAGCCTTGTTTGCTTTTGAAGAAACCTATTTTCGGCTTAGAATTAAAATTATAAATAATGGAGATAGAGTACCGGGAGTTGGGAGTTTTTTATTGGAAATTTCCTCCTCTTTAAGGATCTTTTTTCGAAATTCCTTAAATATTAATAGTTTTTGAGTTATTAACAAAAATCTAAATGCTATCTTTTTTTATCTTAATTTGTTAATAACAATTGCCTTAATTTGCTGAAATATTAACTTTAATAATTTTCCCAACGGCAATTAATTCTTTGAAGTGTGAAGAATACACCGTAATTTTTTCAAATTTTTGAATTAACAATTAATACCTTTAAAAAATTATTTAGTGAGCCTTGTTTGCTTATAACGAGACCTATTTTCGACGTAGAATTAAAATTATAAATAATGGAGATAGAGTTCCGGGAGTTGGAAGTTTTTTATTGGAAATTTTCTCCTCTTTAAGGATATTTTTTCGAAATTTCTTAAATATTAATAGTTTTTGAGTTATTAACAAAAAACTAAATGCTATCTTTTTTTATCTTAATTTGTTAATAACAATTGCCTTAATTTGCTGAAATATTAACTTTAAGAATTTTCCCAACGGCAATTAATTCTTTGAAGTGTGAAGAATACACCGTAATTTTTTCAAATTTTTGAATTAACAATTAATACCGTTAAAAAAATTATTTAGTGAGCCTTGTTTGCTCTTGACGAGACCTATTTTCGGCTTAGAGTTAAAATTATAAATAATGGAGATAAAGTACCGGGAGTTGGCAGTTTTTTATTGGAAATTTCCTCCTCTTTAAGGATCTTTTTTCGAAATTCCTTAAATATTAATAGTTTTTGAGTTATTAACAAAAATCTAAATGCTATCTTTTTTTATCTTAATTTGTTAATAACAATTGCCTTAATTTGCTGAAATATTAACTTTAATAATTTTCCCAACGGCAATTAATTCTTTGAAGTGTGAAGAATACACCGTAATTTTTTCAAATTTTTGAATTAACAATTAATACCTTTAAAAAATTATTTAGTGAGCCTTGTTTGCTTATAACGAGACCTATTTTCGACGTAGAATTAAAATTATAAATAATGGAGATAGAGTTCCGGGAGTTGGAAGTTTTTTATTGGAAATTTTCTCCTCTTTAAGGATATTTTTTCGAAATTTCTTAAATATTAATAGTTTTTGAGTTATTAACAAAAAACTAAATGCTATCTTTTTTTATCTTAATTTGTTAATAACAATTGCCTTAATTTGCTGAAATATTAACTTTAAGAATTTTCCCAACGGCAATTAATTCTTTGAAGTGTGAAGAATACACCGTAATTTTTTCAAATTTTTGAATTAACAATTAATACCTTTAAAAAATTATTTAGTGAGCCTTGTTTGCTCTTGACGAGACCTATTTTCGGCTTAGAGTTAAAATTATAAATAATGGAGATAAAGTACCGGGAGTTGGCAGTTTTTTATTGGAAATTTCCTCCTCTTTAAGGATCTTTTTTCGAAATTCCTTAAATATTAATAGTTTTTGAGTTATTAACAAAAATCTAAATGCTATCTTTTTTTTTTCTTAATTTGTTAATAACAATTGCCTTAATTTGCTGAAATATTAACTTTAATAATTTTCCCAACGGCAATTAATTCTTTGAAGTGTGAAGAATACACCGTAATTTTTTCAAATTTTTGAATTAACAATACCGTTAAAAAAATTATTTAGTGAGCCTTGTTTGCTCTTGACGAGACCTATTTTCGGCTTAGAGTTAAAATTATAAATAATGGAGATAAAGTACCAGGAGTTGGGAGTTTTTTATTGGAAATTTTCTCCTCTTTAAGGATCTTTTTTCGAAATTCCTTAAATATTAATAGTTTTTGAGTTATTAACAAAAAACTAAATGCTATCTTTTTTTTATCTTAATTTGTTGATAACAATTGCCTTAACTTGCTGAAAAATTAACTTTAAGAATTTTCCCAACGGCAATTAATTCTTTGAAGTGTGAAGAATACACCGTAATTTTTTCAAATTTTTGAATTAACAATTAATACCTTTAAAAAAATCATTTAGTGAGCCTTGTTTGCTTTTGACGAAACCTATTTTCGGCTTAGAATTAAAATTATAAATAATGGAGATAGAGTACCGGGAGTTGGGAGTTTTTTATTGGAAATTTTCTCCTCTTTAAGGATATTTTTTCGAAATTTCTTAAATATTAATAGTTTTTGAGTTATTAACAAAAAACTAAATGCTATCTTCTTTATCTTAATTTGTTAATAACAATTGCCTTAATTTGCTGAAATATTAACTTTAAGAATTTTCCCAACGGCAATGAATTCTTTGAAGTGTGAAGAATACACCGTAATTTTTTCAAATTTTTGAATTAACAATTAATACCGTTAAAAAAATTATTTAGTGAGCCTTGTTTGCTCTTGACGAGACCTATTTTCGGCTTAGAGTTAAAATTATAAATATTGGAGATAAAGTACCGGGAGTTGGAAGTTTTTTATTGGAAATTTTCTCCTCTTTAAGGATATTTTTTCGAAATTTCTTAAATATTAATAGTTTTTGAGTTATTAACAAAAATCTAAATGCTATCTTTTTTTATCTTAATTTGTTAATAACAATTGCCTTAATTTGCTGAAATATTAACTTTAATAATTTTCCCAACGGCAATTAATTCTTTGAAGTGTGAAGAATACACCGTAATTTTTTCAAATTTTTGAATTAACAATTAATACCTTTAAAAAATTATTTAGTGAGCCTTGTTTGCTTATAACGAGACCTATTTTCGACGTAGAATTAAAATTATAAATAATGGAGATAGAGTTCCGGGAGTTGGAAGTTTTTTATTGGAAATTTTCTCCTCTTTAAGGATATTTTTTCGAAATTTCTTAAATATTAATAGTTTTTGAGTTTTTAACAAAAAACTAAATGCTATCTTTTTTTTATCTTAATTCGTTAATAACAATTTCCTTAACTTGCTGAAAAATTAACTTTAAGAATTTTCCCAACGGCAATGAATTCTTTGAAGTGTGAAGAATACACCGTAATTTTTTCAAATTTTTGAATTAACAATTAATACCTTTAAAAAATTATTTAGTGAGCCTTGTTTGCTCTTGACGAGACCTATTTTCGGCTTAGAGTTAAAATTATAAATAATGGAGATAAAGTACCGGGAGTTGGCAGTTTTTTATTGGAAATTTCCTCCTCTTTAAGGATCTTTTTTCGAAATTCCTTAAATATTAATAGTTTTTGAGTTATTAACAAAAATCTAAATGCTATCTTTTTTTATTTTAATTTGTTAATAACAATTGCCTTAATTTGCTGAAATATTAACTTTAATAATTTTCCCAACGGCAATTAATTCTTTGAAGTGTGAAGAATACACCGTAATTTTTTCAAATTTTTGAATTAACAATACCGTTAAAAAAATTATTTAGTGAGCCTTGTTTGCTCTTGACGAGACCTATTTTCGGCTTAGAGTTAAAATTATAAATAATGGAGATAAAGTACCAGGAGTTGGGAGTTTTTTATTGGAAATTTTCTCCTCTTTAAGGATCTTTTTTCGAAATTCCTTAAATATTAATAGTTTTTGAGTTATTAACAAAAAACTAAATGCTATCTTTTTTTTATCTTAATTTGTTGATAACAATTGCCTTAACTTGCTGAAAAATTAACTTTAAGAATTTTCCCAACGGCAATTAATTCTTTGAAGTGTGAAGAATACACCGTAATTTTTTCAAATTTTTGAATTAACAATTAATACCTTTAAAAAAATCATTTAGTGAGCCTTGTTTGCTTTTGACGAAACCTATTTTCGGCTTAGAATTAAAATTATAAATAATGGAGATAGAGTACCGGGAGTTGGGAGTTTTTTATTGGAAATTTTCTCCTCTTTAAGGATATTTTTTCGAAATTTCTTAAATATTAATAGTTTTTGAGTTATTAACAAAAAACTAAATGCTATCTTCTTTATCTTAATTTGTTAATAACAATTGCCTTAATTTGCTGAAATATTAACTTTAAGAATTTTCCCAACGGCAATGAATTCTTTGAAGTGTGAAGAATACACCGTAATTTTTTCAAATTTTTGAATTAACAATTAATACCGTTAAAAAAATTATTTAGTGAGCCTTGTTTGCTCTTGACGAGACCTATTTTCGGCTTAGAGTTAAAATTATAAATATTGGAGATAAAGTACCGGGAGTTGGAAGTTTTTTATTGGAAATTTTCTCCTCTTTAAGGATATTTTTTCGAAATTTCTTAAATATTAATAGTTTTTGAGTTATTAACAAAAATCTAAATGCTATCTTTTTTTATCTTAATTTGTTAATAACAATTGCCTTAATTTGCTGAAATATTAACTTTAATAATTTTCCCAACGGCAATTAATTCTTTGAAGTGTGAAGAATACACCGTAATTTTTTCAAATTTTTGAATTAACAATTAATACCTTTAAAAAATTATTTAGTGAGCCTTGTTTGCTTATAACGAGACCTATTTTCGACGTAGAATTAAAATTATAAATAATGGAGATAGAGTTCCGGGAGTTGGAAGTTTTTTATTGGAAATTTTCTCCTCTTTAAGGATATTTTTTCGAAATTTCTTAAATATTAATAGTTTTTGAGTTTTTAACAAAAAACTAAATGCTATCTTTTTTTTATCTTAATTCGTTAATAACAATTTCCTTAACTTGCTGAAAAATTAACTTTAAGAATTTTCCCAACGGCAATGAATTCTTTGAAGTGTGAAGAATACACCGTAATTTTTTCAAATTTTTGAATTAACAATTAATACCTTTAAAAAAATTATTTAGTGAGCATTGTTTGCTTATAATGAGACCTATTTTCGACGTAGAATTAAAATTATAAATAATGGAGATAGAGTTCCGGGAGTTGGAAGTTTTTTATTGGAAATTTCCTCCTCTTCAAGGATCTTTTTTCGAAATTCCTTATATATTAATAGTTTTTCAGTTATTAACAAAAAACTAAATGCTACCTTTTTTTCATCTCAATTTGTTAATAACAATTGCAATTTTCTATGTGCTGATACATACTTTCGATAAATTTTTCTAGGCGTCAATCCGTATCGAATGAGCCATATTTTTAGTAGCTTTATGAAGAATTAACACGTTTTTGAACTTGTTGACCAGACTTTTTTTATATTACTGATAAATAATTTATGCGTTACTTTAGGCTCGCACTGTATGTTATAGTTCTATTGTGGAATATATTATTTATTGATAATTATCTTTGAAATAACGAGCATTGAAAATACCGTACATTGTAGTACAAGATTTCACCAACGATGCGCTGCTGACAGCCTGACAGAAAACTGTAATACATTAATAATGAAATTAAACGATTAATTTTGAAGAAAAAAAAATTTAAATCTCCACCACTGATCCCACCTGAACAATCAGTTTTCCACAACACGAGATTAAAAACCGAACTACAAATTACGTGGTATCTCGTTAAAAAGAATAGGCCCAAATTATGGGGCATCTGCTAAAAGAACCATAAGAAGCTTAACTTTAGGTAATAAAATCGTTGCTAGCTGCTTGTTATAACAGGTTTTATTGTAATTAATTTGTGGTTTGGTCTTTTTGTGAACCGATTAGTGAACATACAGAACCTGATAATGATATTAGTTAAGATGGGATGATGAATACCAACAGTAATCATATTTAAACACTGACACTGTGAAAATTGTTATTTTTTTATCACTACATCGATATTTATTTATATAATTGTTGTTTATGATCTTGCATTACGTACAGATTGAAAAAAAAAGGATAAATGAGAGGAAAGAATCGATAACAAATATGAAAAAAAAAATTGAATTTAATAGTTTAGAAAAAGAAGAAATGCTTTGGTTAGTTAGGCACACATCCACAGTGAGACCAATAATCACTTAAGGAGTCATTGCGTGGAGTAGTGGATGGACGACTAGAGACAACCTCTCCAAAATTTAAAGACAACAACGAAAAAATGCTAAGCGGTGGCTATGGAAGTGGTTCTTAACTTCACTCCACCACATATGGTGGAAAGAAGAAAGAAATCACAGATTAAGAAGAGAGGGAATCATTAAAAAACCACTTATAAATCAGAAATTATGGGACATGCCACAGAATGGTCTGATGAAAAAGTATAACTTTTTAAGACCAATAGAAGATACTCCTGGAAAGGAATACCAGGTGAGATCAAATAAATGCCTTGACCAGAGTTTTGACTGGTGTCCTGCCGAAACACTGCCGCCGGAACGAGCACCTCAAAAAGCTTAAGCTAGTGGAGCAAAAGAATGAAGATTCTGTGGAAGGAAAGAAGAAACCTCTATTCACTGGAATGCCTATCACTACAGAAACCTAGGAAGGTACAACACCTCTGTGAGGTTGCTGGAAAGAAGAAGGACACTTACCTTAACTGAAGCTTGTGGGTATCCTATTATTCCTTCGTTAAATAGGACTGGAGGAACTACAAGTTTCTGAGATTTTCCTTAGGAAATGAGTGGATCAGGATCAGGCAGGCTCTGGACGTTCCCTGGTATATGAGAAACGAAGACATTTACAAATATTCAAAACTACAGAAGGTACTAGAGATAATGGACGCGAGAACCAGAAAGCTATTCGAAGAGCTTAGATCTCATCCGAACACAGAGCTGAGAGACCTGACGAGATTACAGGAGACAAAAAAGACCTAGGAGACAAATAGAGGACCACCCAAAAGAAGCAAATACGACACAACCCTACCAAAAAAACACAAAACCATGCACGCAAAAAATAAAATAAAAACACAAAAAAAATTTAAAAACTCAAAAAAAAACCGGGGTGGACAACAAAGAACACAGCGAAGAGGAACCACCCGATACGGAGGCCCCGCACTGTTAAAGGGAGCTCGGGGATTCCTGAGGGGCTAGCTCTAAAAAGAGGCGAAGGACCACTGTTTCACTTTTAAAATGAGGCAGCGAAAGCACACACACACACACAATCCGAATCGACACAACACTAATCAAGAAGGACAAGAGAATTTAGCCACCAGAGCTACCCCTTAAAGAGAGAAAACATCCCTGGCGCCACCCATAATATAAAGGGAGGAAAAGGATACGCGATCGCGAAGTACGAGTAAGGTTCTAGCCGAATGACAGGGGGTGGTGGAAGGTTCTACTTAGCCTAAAAACCGCACAAGTGTGTGTGCCAGATCAGGTTATATACCTAGCTCCAAAACGGAGGTTTTCTCATAATCCCAGATCTCTTGGACGGCGAGTTGCATCCCAAAAAGTAAAATTTTAGCTGAAAGAAAAAAGGCAAGCGTCGAATTGCATCCGTAATCCAAAAAGGTCTGTTCATTAATAATCGCCTATCATGGTCAAAGGCTGGTCAAATTTTACAGCAATGTTGCCGATACCTAACCTAACCTTTTTTTTATGTCCTTCTTCTCCGCATTTGTAGCAGCTTCCCCTCCTATACCTTAACCCTTCTTTCTACAGCGCACCTCACTATACCAACTCTTGTCCTCTTGCACTGCGTAAGCTTGTCTGCATGTTGCTCCTTTATTGTGATTGTTCCTGCCAGTGTATCTCAAAATAGAGGTCTGAACTCGCTGATCCTTTAGCTTGCCCGTTATCACCTCTATGGCTTGAACCAACTCTTCCTTGCAGGTTTCTGCTGTCATGCCTTTTATATTAATCGTCGCCCACTTGGTTTTCCCAACCTTTGTTGTCTTTAGTCCCATGCTTCCGCCAGTTATAGCCTAATCTATTTCCCTAAGTGCCTTTTCATCTTTGTCCAATGTTAGTAGTAGCATTCCATTCCTAGTGCTCTTGACACTTCGTAGAGAGCTCGCTCCTGGTTTATCCTTGATTATTTCCTTTACTTCTTTTAGGATGTCCTTGTATGTCCCTTCGAGACTACCACGCCATATGTTGGTCTTTCTTTTCTAGTTCTTTCCTGGATATATGACCCAGTGGTGTAGATTATTATTCTATTTTCCGTGTCTTGGAAAATTACTTTCACCATTTTCCTGAGATCCTGTACTGTCCATCCCGTAATGTGGTGCATCACCCTTAAATTCATCTTTTAGCTGGTCGAGTCTATTCCATATTGCTTCCAGGCAACCCTTGAGGGTTATCTTTATGACTTTTTGCCTGATTTTTCCTTCGCCTCTGGACCTAATTTGTACCATTTTCTCAATAACCTTGAACTTACCTTGGAGTTCGCCAATCTCTGGGTGTGGTTCCTTGTACATTTTCTGTATGCTGCTGTTCATGTTTGGGTCTTTTGGACAGTTTTTACTGTACAGTTCCTGTCCTTATCAGGTAGGGGGTTCCCAATCACTACTTCGGTCTTACGATTTGCGGAGTCCGTCCACTAAGCCTTTTGGGTTTCCTTGTATTGGTCAATGGTCCTAATACCGACTACATCGGTAATTATGCGTGTCCCGTTATGCCATGCGTCCGTCTGAGTGTCTATTGTTGTAGTCCCAGCCTTCTTTTTCTCAGGACTTTTTTTCGTGTGTTCGTAATCGGCCTGGGTTCCTATTTCCTACTTGTTTTGGTTCAGCTTCTGTAACCTAACCTAACCTAACCTATTGCAAGCGCCAAACGTGATGGCGAGCGATCGCGCAGGAATAGACTCTCCCAATTAAATTACTATTGGATTACGATAAGCCCCTAGCCGGTCAGTGTCGTACCTATAATAAAAAATTATTCGGACAATGCCAATCGCCAACAGAATTGGAGGACAACTAATGATACGCCTCTGTACAGAGCATTTATATGTCTTGCAAAAGCTGTAGTGGGATTGAAAATGAGTTTGTGCGCATGGGGGCGGTCTCGCCATAACGTTTGGCGATTGCTGTACATAATTGAATAATGTTTAAATTAAATTAATATATTATTCACTATATTGTTATAAAACTGTATTAGACGCAGTTGAACTCTGTGACTAGCTACAGACTTCTCTCAACGATAGTAAATCATAATTCCGTCTTTATTTATGTTAGAGGCAAAGTAAGAAGTTCTCTCTAGAGGCGGGATAATTGTAAAAGTACCCAAGAAATATTATAAATTATTTAAAATTTTGAATTAGGTTCTTTTTAACAAGCAAGAGATTACTATAATTAGCCTGTATTGAATCCATAAAAGAAGTAGAAAAAGCCCTGCTGGTAGGACGACTAAGTTCGTTAAAAGCAGCTTAATACTTGAAGGACCTACAGTGACGGGTATAAAATAAAAAACTGAATAATTTGAAAATATAAATAATTAATAATATGAAATTTTAAGGCTTGAAGATAAAAAATAAATTAATTAAATAGAAGATTAAAAAAATTAGTTTAAATGCTACTTACTTACTTTTTTTTTTCTAATTTCTTAAAATATTTTCTTGTGTACGTCTCTGGAACCGCCCATAGACAAAGATGCATCATTTGAGTGGATTAAGTTGTCCTTTTTCGTATTTAATGCCGTATTTAGAGACGTGATTTATGGCAGGATTTTAGTATTTCCTTTGTGGTTTTAAATGGTTATAATAAATTGATTATAGGTAGGAGTATCCTCACATTTTCTCATATTTAAATTATTTAAAAAAAATACTTAAAGATTTTAATTACACTCCAACATTAAATTACTATAATAAACGTAGATATTAACATACTAAAACATAAAATCAACAACGATGATGTACTATCTTGTGAGAATAGCTTTTTGTGGGATGTTTTGTTTCACCAAAGTAATGTTTCTTAACAGAAATATTAATGTACATCTGAAGCACATTGTGAAATTGCTATAAAAATATTATACAGGATGAATAACAACCAACGGGACAGAAAGTAATTTGTATATTGATAAATACTATATGGATTCCACGATTTCAGGTAAGCGACCCTAAAACCGCAATAAACCATAGGCGGACATTGGAATTTAGGCAGGATAAAATAAATGGTATTATGGTTCTATTGTCCTCGCTACCTGCGGTTCACTATACAGGAAGAATCTAGCGAAAGTTGCTAACTGAACACTTATTTACATAAAGAAGCGCTTACAATTCTGTTTAATTCTTTGAATCACCCTGAAGTGTTTCAGACACGTTTTTGAATTTATAATGAGCTCTTTAGCTATCAATATGATAAAAATACACCATATATTTGAAAATTATTCAGAAATATACTGGATGTCCTAATTAAATGTGACATATCAATATTTTCATTGAACAGTATCAAATATTTCTTTACAGGATGTTCAAAATTTACAGTTTCCACCATGAACCACCATGTATTTTAATAACGCATTAGGTTTGTTCCAACCGGCATTTAGGAACCGTTCTGGAATCGTATCGAGTACTGTATAGTGCGCAAACTCGAAATAGGGATGGACTCATCAACTTTATCACCCCTTCCAGAAGGTAGTTTTTGTACCGTCCCAAGAACGATACTAGAATCAGATTCTATCGCCACTTGGAACGAAGGGGAAAGGGGGAAGGGGCCGAGCCTGGACCAGTAATGGGAAGACTAGCTTTGGCGTACCTATATAGGGCCATGCAAGGGCCAGGTCGCTTAACTCAGCCTTGGCCATGCCTATGATAATCCTAGCTTGGGCCAAGACTGTCTGACCTAGCCTTGGCCATTCCATTGATTACCCATGCTTGGGCCAGTGCTGGATAAACCAGCCTTGGCCATGTCTATTATAACCCAAGCTTGGCACGATGGTGACCCAAGCATGGACCAGGGCTAGCTAATCCAGCCTTGGTCATGCCAATGATAATCCAGGCTCGGATCAGGGCTGGATAACCCAGCCGTGGCCGTACGATGATGATCCAAGCATAGACCAGAGCTGGATAAGCTAGCATTGGCCATGCCTATGATAATCCAAGCTTGGGCCAAGACTGTCTGACCTAGCCTTGGCCATTCCATTGATTACCCATGCTTGGGCCAGTGCTGGATGAACCAGCCTTGGCCATGTCTATTATAACCCAAGCTTGGCACGATGGTGACCCAAGCATGGACCAAGGCTAGCTAATCCAGCCTCGGCCATGCCAATGATAATCCAAGCTCGGGCCAGGATCAAATGAAAAAATCGATGTGATAACAGCAGTGAGTAACTTTTTATCCGGAGCAAAAGGAAGGGAATGTGGACGTACTCAGCGCAACAAATAGAAATAAGTTAGAGTATCTGAAAGAAAATGGTTTTTAATAATTTAATTATATATTTGCGTATAATAAAAGAATAAATGAATATTAATAGAGTTTCTGTTAATATGTGTGTACCATTATTAATCCCATTGTTTAATTAATAGCCAATAGTTAGCATTTAATTTTGGGCCAGTATTCGCAATCAAGGATGGCCTAGTCCTGGCAATCGAGCCTGGCCCACTCCAGGCAACCAAGCCTGATCTAGCCTTGGCAGTTGAGCATGACCCAGTCTTGACAATCGAGCCTGACCTAGTTCGGGCAACCAAGCCTGGCCCATCGTTATCACTCCAGACTTCTACCAACGCTGGGCCAAGCTAGGCTTACAAGCTTGGCACAGAGTTCTACATAGCTGGGCCAAGCCTGGACCAAGCTCGGGCCCGTGGTATTTTCCTCTATGGGTTGTGCAATTGTTCGGCTAATTCCAGTCTACCTCACTGCTCCGTCCAAGGAAATATTGAAGAGAGTAGTCGATAGGGCGTCTCCTTGTCTTATTCCTGTTTCAATCATGATTTCGTCCGTGAGCCCCTCGCTTGTTAGTAATTTTACCTTTGATTGGTCCATAGACGTTTTGGTTAACCTGCTCATCTTTGATCTTTCATATCTTATATTTTCCTTCGTGAAACACTATCAAATGCCTGTTTAGAATCTATGAATATCACAATTGGCACACACATTGGCTCCCTCTATGATCTGACATCTTGCATTATTTTATTTCATTTCTTGGATATCAAAACATGGTACATTTGGTTCCGTTTTGTCAGACCTGGACTCATTCAGGTTATTTTATGTTCTTTCCTGAGTTTATGTCTCGTGCTTACAATGAAAGTATTAGTTGATGTTGCCAATTCACAGAGTCTACTGCCGTTATGTCAGTTTTTCAAGCAACGAATTTTGAGTTACAAAAATAAATTTATCCTTGAAATGAGAAAAGCTCTTGTGTTTTCACTATTCAAAAAAAATAATAGCAGGCTGGGAATTTAAGTCAAGGTTATAACTAAGTGGAAAAAAACTTTCTAGACACGTGATAAAGTAAAATAGTGAAATGTGGGTGGTGTTTAGGGGTTGAATGCAGTTTTATGAGATTTGCGTCAAAATGTGATCTCCTAGGGAAGAGTAATTCATACAAAAGTTGTGTATAATAATAAACTCTACAACTTTTGTTAAAGACATTTTTCAATATAACCTCAAATTTTTGAGATAATGGAGAAAAAAAATATTTTTCTTCTATTTTTGGATTTTTCATTAGGAATATCACCATAAATATTTGGACGTATAATATTCAAAATACTATCGATTTTCTGCAAAATGAGTCAAATACTTGTGGTTATGAATTTTCTTCCGGTTTCTTTTGTGAAACTTTCTTACATTTAGTTTAAGATAATAACCTTTACAGTTTTGAGTGAAAATCGTAAAATAGCATTAAATAGATCATTTTTTGAACTAAATTCCTGATTTTCAAAATAATTACTGAATGATCCAGCGAAATTTTTGTTCTAATGTGCTTTAATTAAGGTAAGCTATCAAACAAATTTAAAATTGTAAAATTCCGAGGGTCTACCAGAACCAAAGCAGTTCCTATAGATTGTCACAATGGTCAAAAATGGTCTATAATTGTCAGAACCTATCAAAATTGCTCAAAAATTGTCAAAAATGGTCAAAAATCTTTAATTATTTTTAAAAATGGTCAAAAATAGTCAATAATTGTTAAAATTTTGAAAAATGGTCAAATATTGTTAAATATTTCGAAAAATGTACAATAATTGTCAAAAGTTTTGAAAAACTGTTAAAAATGGTCCATAATTGTTAAAATTTTGATAAATGGTCAAAAATTGTCAACATTTTGAAAAAATGGTCAATAATTATAAAAAACTGTCAAAAATGGTCAATAATTGTTGAAAGTTGTCAAAATTTTTGGAAAATGATGAAAATTTTTGAAAAATTGTCGAAAATGGTCAATAATTGTCAGAACCTGTCAAAAATGGTCAATAATTGTTAAATATTGTCGAAAATTTGGAAAAATGATCAAAAACTGTCAAAATTTTGAAAAAATGGTCAATAATTGTCAAAAACTATCAAAAATGGTCAAAAATTGTCAAAATTTTGAAGAAATGGTCAATAATTATAAAAGACTGTCAAAAATGGTCAGTAATTGTTAAATATTGTCCAAATTTTTGAAAAATGTACAACATTTTTGAATAATTGTCAGAACCTGTCAATAATTGTTAAAATTTGGAAATGGTCAAAATTTTTGAAAAATTGTCAAAAATGATCAATAATTGTCAAAACTATCAAAATTGGTCAATAATTGTCAAAAATGGTCAATAATTGTCAAAAATGGTCAATAATTGTTAAAATTTGAAAAAATGATCAAAAACTGTCAAAATTTTGAAAAAATGGTCAATAATTGTCAAAAACTATCAAAAATGGTCAAAAATTGTCAAAATTTTGAAGAAATGGTCAATAATTATAAAAGACTGTCAAAAATGGTCAGTAATTGTTAAATATTGTCCAAATTTTTGAAAAATGTACAACATTTTTGAATAATTGTCAGAACCTGTCAATAATTGTTAAAATTTGGAAATGGTCAAAAATTTTGAAAAATGGTTAAAATGTTTGAAAAATTGTCAAAAAATTTTAAATATGGTCAAAAGTGGTCGAAAATTTGGAAAAATGGTCAAAGACTGTCAAAATTTTGAAAAAATGGTCAATAATTGTCAAAAACTATCAAAAATGGTCAAAAATTGTCAAAATTTTGAAAAAATGGTCAATAATTATAAAACTGTCAAAAATAGTCAATAATTGTTAAAAATTGTCAAAATTTTTGAAAAATGGTCAAAATTTTTGAAAAATGGTCAAAATTTTCGAAAAATTGTCAAAAATGGTCTATATTTGTCAAAACCTATCAAAAATGCTCAAAAACTGTCAAAAATGGTCAAAAATCTTTAAATATTTAAAACAATGCTCAAAAATTGTCAAAATTGGTCAAAAATCTTTAAATATTAAAAAAAATGGTCAAAAATCTTTAAATATTTGAAAAAATTGTCAATAATTGTTAAAATTTTGAAAAATGGTCAAAAATTGTTAAATATTTTGAAAAATGTACAATAATTGTCAAAATTTTTGAAAAATTGTCAAAAATGGTCTATAATTGTCAGAACCTATCAAAAATGCTCAAAAACTGTCAAAAATGGTCAAAAATCTTTAAATATTTAAAAAAATTGTCAATAATTGTTAAAATTTTGAAAAATGGTCAAAAATTGTTAAATATTTTGAAAAATGTACAATAATTGTCAAAATTTTTGAAAAATTGTAAAAAATGGTCAATAGTTGTTAAAATTTTTAAAAATGGCCAAAAGTTGTCAAAATTTTGAAAAAATGTTCAATAATTATAAAAAACTGTCAAAAATGGTCAATAATTGTTGAAAGTTGTCAAAGTTTTTGAAAATTGCCAAATTTTTGAAAAATTGTCAAAAATGGTCAATAATTGTCAGAACCTGTCAAAAATGGTCAAAACTTGTTAAAATTTTGAAAAATGGTAAAAAACGGTCAAAATTTTGAAAAAATGATCAATAATTATAAAAAACTGTCAAAAATGGTCAATAATTGTTGAAAATTGTCAAAATTTTTGAAAAGTTGTAAAATTTTTTAAAAAATTGTCAAAAATGGTCAATAATTGTCAGAACCTGTCAAAAATGCTCAAAAATTTTCAAAAATGGTCAACAATTGTTAAAATATGGAAAAATGGTCTAAAATGGTCAAAATTTTTGAAAAAATGTCAAAATTGGTCAATAATTATTAAAAATGGTCAATAATGGTTAAAATTTGAAAATATTGTCAAAAACTGTCAACATTTTTGTAAAAATGGTCAAAAATTGTTAAAATTTTTCATAAAAAACTGTCAAAAATGGTCAATAAGTGTTGAAAGTTGTCAAAATTTTTGGAAAATTGTCAAAAATAGTCTATAATTGACAGAACCTGTCAAAAATGCTCAAAAATTGTCAAAAAGGGTCAAAATGGTCAAAAATCTTTAAATATTTTTAAAAATGGTCAAAAATAGTCAATAATTGTTAAAATTTTGAAAAATGGTCAAAATTTGTTAAATATTTTGAAAAATGTACAATAATTGTCAAAGTTTTTGATAAACTGTCAAAAATGGTCAATAGTTGTTAAAATTTTTAAAAATGGTCAAAAATTGTCGAAATTTTGAAAAAATGGTCAATAATTATAAAAAACTGTCAAAAATGGTCAATAATTGTTGAAAGTTGTCAAAATTTTTGAAAACTTGTAAAATTTTCAAAAAATTGGCAAAAATGGTCAATAATTGTCAGAACCTTTCAAAAATGCTCAAAAATTTTCAAAAATGTCAAAATTGGTTAATAATTGTTAAAAATGGTCAATAATTATTAAAATTTGAAAATATGTTCAAAAACTGTCAAAAATTTTGTAAAAATGGTCAAAAATTGTCAAAATTTTGAAACAATGTTCAATAATTGTAAAATTTTTGAAAAATAGTAGAAAATGGTCAAACATTTTTGAAAATGGTCAATAATTGTCAGAACCTGTCAAAAGTGGTCTCTCCATATCTGATTCCTGTCGTAATCTGTTCTCTTATGCATATAACTTATACAAAACAATTTCGATGTTTCACATCTGCCAGGCGTACCGTGACGGCTCACCCATTTTTTATTTATCGTTAACTAGCGTTAATTCGCTTTTTATTGGAAAATATTAAAACTACATCATTTTATTGCTGCTCTGGTTTCTTAAGTTGAACTCGACTATTTATAGGGTTTCTGTAAACTCTTTCTCCTTCATTGTGCCCCATATACTGAAATTCAAGGGGTTATATTCTGAACTGCGTGGTGGCCAAGAAAAGGGACTACCACGAGCAATCCAGCGTTCAGGAAACAGGGTGTTTAAATAGTTACGTAATTCAAGAGTGTAATGTGAATGCATAAACTACATATATATTATGTCTCAAATTTTGAGGTAAATCATCGAGCATATCAATTAACTCATTTTGTAGGAAATGTAAATAATTTTTGGGGCAACTCGTATGCTCTTAGAAAATGTTCGCCAATGATCTCACTAGTCACTCTTGTGTATACCAAAAAACCAAAATCACATTTTTGTTTGCCCTGGAACGCCATATTGAATTTTATTTGACAGGTCTTCATGTTTTTATTTTCTGCTATGATTTTATTCCAAAAAATAAACAATAAAATCGTCAAATTTCTAACTAATCAGCACCTATTTACGAAAATGGATCCAATTTTTCTGTCGCTATAGGTAGCTGTAATTGTGTTAAGGGTACTCAACAAAACAGCCACACTTATCTAAACTATTGTATCTAAAAAAGCATAAAACCCATTTTTGTACAACAAAAGTGATGAAGTCACCTGGCTCTAGAGGTACTCACTTATTTTCAAATTTGGTGTGAACTGAGCCGGTCGATTTCTCTATTTATGTAACTACAAGCTCATTATACTCGAATAGTTCTATTGGATATCGATATCTTTTCAAAAACTATTTTCTAAGAAAATGGGTGAGATGGAACTTGACAGATGACAATTCCGTGCTTTCAACTTCGACCGTGGGGGTCCTGACGTTTCGTTACAAATTATCTTACCTGTACATTTCTATAGATATTAATTTCAGTTAAGGTTTAAATAGGCAGTTAACTATAACGAGTGTTTTATGTTTGGACTATTATTTAGTTTCGGTGGATATCTATTGTAGGTGGACCGTTCCTAGAAGAAAAAAAAAGTCTTCTGTATTATACATGTCTCAATCGTAGCATTATTAATGGTACTGACGTCTATAACGCAGACTAATAATATTAAAATAGAGGTAATTTCGTTGCGAACACGATAATATAAAGGATTGTCTATAAAAAATCTTGGTATATAGATATTATTATGAATCAAGTGAGCTTTAATAGGTACGATACGAGGGTATGAGTAGGGACTGTATGGAGGATGCCCAATTAACAAGGGATGGAATAAATAATTCGCGCTACTGGTTCACAGTATATATTTTCAGTGAGGAAAAAAATAAATACGCCTAACCTAACCATAAACAGGGTGAAATATTTTATATGAATTTTTTAAGACCGGCCCTGATTTTTTTCTAGTTTCACCAAAATATGAGATAAATAAAAATTACCGTTCAAAAGTTAGGATCAAAAGAAATATCAGTCAAAATTTACAACTCCCCCTGTATATTATTAAAATATGGGAGCAGGTAGGAGTATATACAGTTCCTCATGACTCACCCAGTATACTGCTGTTCCGGTCATTTTGCTTCAAATTCTGCGATGTTTGTTACTTTGAACGTCCCTGTATATATTCCTCCTGTAAAAATCATTTAAAAATTATTTTTTCTAAATTTACGGTAATTTTAACGAGACACCTTGTATGGTAATAAAAAAAAGAGCTGAAACCGAAACCTCTTGTAAATATTTCCAAAACAATCTACTACTTTACAATTTACAGATCATAATTTCGTTTCCACTGTTTCATTATTTACTCTTCATTAATTTCACCTTTCGTAGCTCCATTACTGGTCAGCTAAAAATTTAGTTATGGCCAAAAAACCATTATCTATATCTCATCCCCGTTTGTATCAAGATGTCAAAGTTAAGAAAATACGATGCCAAGCGGCCTCGCATGCAACCTAAAAAACTTTCAACGGAAAAAAGAAATTAAAAATCGGAAGTGAATAACCAACCGACAGTAGAGACTTTCTCAAGCAATCGATCAGTTTTTTAAATTATAAAATATTATCATATTGGTCTTGATCTTCATTTTACTTACTTTTACCATCACCCTGTATAATATATTGATCAGTTTATTTAAAATGATTCACAAATATTTTTATATGTTTTCGTCGGTTGAATAGCCACCGCTATATTTGAAAAAAAATGGAAAAAAAGTCTCGCCCGGCGATCTGCAGCATCCGAAGGAGATGTATTATGAAGATGCGCGGCGGGGGGTAGCCCATGAATAAATAAACGCGTGAATTTTACACAATTAACATGTAAAATAAACAAAAAACACTATTAATTTCCCGGCAAACAACCAATCAAGGTGGAATTTGATGGGCGGGTTGCAGTGGCGCACCGATATCTTTATAAACAATCACTGATTACTGATTGACTCACATTGTCAAAAGTTAAAGAGAGGATTTCGTTCGTTTGTTGTTTTGGCAAAAGAAACAACATTCAGGAAGTACTAGAGGGTTGTATTTTATATTTTGCATATAGAGCTAGAGCAAGACAACTTTTAGAGACTATTGGAACCTTTGGAACCAATTCTGGAAGCAGTTATTCCACTCGCTTGTTGGTTTCAAAAGCGTTGACTGCATCTTCTGGGGACTAGAACTTTCGAAACCGCAGTTCATTCTTAATTTTTGGACAAGTAAAAAAGTCGTTAGGACTTAGGTCTGGACTGTATGGGAACATGCATTGTCTTGGTATAGGATCATTCGTCGTTGGAGGTTGGTTTTTCGAAACTTGGCTGATGTACTAATCAGCAGTAACAGTATTTTGATCTTGCAGAGGAATTGCTGCTACATGACCAGCTTTGGCCACCATCTTTTTGGAAACACTTCGAGAACTGATCATTTTTGTCGGTTTTGGTTAATCTTGGAACACCCAAACATCCAATCGACGTTTATTTTAGGGGTCATAAGAGTAAATCCAGGCTTCATCACAATACTGTATATATTTTTTGAGTTTCCTGCATTAAACCGGTTTAGAGATTTTTGACGCCAATTGGAACTACCCAAAAATTGCCTGTAAAAATCGTAAAACTGTATCAAAACTGTATTAAAAGAAGTAAACAAATCTTAGCCACTGGCTACAATTTTTTGATAGATCCAGTTACTAATCTTCATTTTATAATGTTGTTGTAATTTAGTTGGGTACAGTGTTGTTCGGGATGAACATACTGAAAGTCAAACTATAATTTTATTTTTGTAAAACGTGAAATAATTGGACCTTTAAGCTATGAACGAACTACAGCCATAAATCATTATCAAATAGAATATAAACACCTCGAAGATTAGACTATAAAGGAGCTTTTTTTTCGGGTCGAGATGGGAAACTCATGTTCGAATTTCTCGAATTCTGCCCCCATTCCTCCTTCTCCCCCTGTGAACAATTTCCCTATAATCTCCTTCTCCCAATCTTCCTCTAGCACCTCGTTCCTATTTCCACCCATTCTCTTCACCGCTATCTCATACGCCTTTCCCCATGGATTATTTTCCAATTCCCCCAGTAACTCTTCCCACTTCCCTATTTTTTCCCTCTCCACCCCACGCTCCAGATCTTTCTTCTTCTCTCTGTAACCTCCTCTATCCTCTATTATTCCTCTTCCCCTCAGCATCCGTCTTCGTTCTTTCTTACACTCCCTCCACATCTTTTCTATTTCCTCATTCCACCAGTAATTGGCCCTCCGCTCACGCCTATTGCCCTCTTTCCCTCTCTTTTACAGCCCTGTATCACATTGCACAATTCATCTGCATCATGTCCATGTCCCCTCACTTTCTTCCTCATACTCTCTGCCTCGGCCTTCGTCCACTTCCATCCTCACTCTTCCAATAATGTATTTCTTCTTTTCCTCATATCTGTCTCCATATATTCCATCCTTTCCTTCTATCCGTCTCCACATACCTCATAAGCTCAAGCTTTCCTCATCCTCCATCACCCTCCAACAACTCACTTTTTCCCCCAGCCATTCATCACATGCTGTTATATCAATGAATGACGAACCACTCACCACTCACGAAAGTGAGCAGTAGTCCATCATTAAGCACCATAAACCCGTTGGATGTCAACACTTTCTCCTGGATCTCCCCTCTCCTGACCGTTTTCTTCCCTCCCCATACAGTATTCTTAGCATTGAAGTCCCCTGTCTCCTTATGATTCTCCTTTTTCTTTTTGACACCCTCAGATCGTCATGCTCCTCTCATATTCTTCCAGGCTGACATTTGGGCCTATATACACACTGTACACCACCATGTCTCCTATTCGCACTACTACCCATCCGTCTCCCTTCCTCACTTTATCTCCCACCACTCTTATTCCAGCCTCTCCTGTATCGTCCATAATCCATCTCTGCTTTCCAGCATTTACTTCAGATCCACACACCACATCCATTTCCCTCCTAAAAATTACTTCATCCAATATATCATGCGCTATCCTGCATTTACCTAAATTTATCTGTAACACCCTCCATCCATCCTCTACATTCCTTCTTCCCGCGCACTGATCCCCCTTCCTCCTATTTGACCAGACTCGTCCCCTCTGAGGGGTCCAGAGGGTCCCTCCATTTTTTCCTTCCCCTTTTCCTTTTCGTCTTCATCTACTTCCTTTCTTCCCCTACTACATTCTATCTCCCCTGGCTCATGCCTCCTTTCCCCACATACCCTACAAAGGAAGACCTGCCGACAGTCTCTGGCCATGTGATCCTCGCTCTTACATGGCCAGCACTTACTTCTCTTTTTGACTCCCTTCACCTTACACCATTCTACTTTGCGCCCCTTCTCCCCACATCCAAAGCATCCGCCCTCCTCTCTACCCTTCCACTTTTTCCCATTCCGCTTTCACCACCTCCATTTTTATCCCACTTTAATCACCTTTGTCTCTTTCCCAATCTAATTCTCTATTTTCACCCTAACCTTTTCATCTTCCATCCACGGTTCTATCCCTACCATCTTTATGGTTTTTGTTCCCCTCCCTGCTTCCACCACCCTATCTCCTGTCACCCTTTTCACCTCCTCCAGAATTCCCCTCGCCTCAACCCTCTTCTTTGCCTCTATAACCACCTCCCCATCTATTGAGACTCTGAGTCTATCCACCCACCCCCTTTTATCTCCCACAGCCCCTTCTTAAACCTCCCAGAATGCATCGCTCTAAACGCAATGCTTCTGCGGTGGTTATAACTTCAGTGGTCTTCTCATTGTTCTTTGTCCTCAGTTTTGTGTGTTTTTTCGCTGCCTCTATAAGGGGCGGATCCTTAGCCGACGATCTGCGACTAAAGACGACCTTATAGAGTGGATCCACTTGTTATGGTTGTCCCCAGTTGAATTTCCGACTCATCTTTCTATTGATGTGTCGGGCCTTCTTCTGGGTGGGTCTTCTTGAGATTCTCTATAGGTGACTTTAGGCCATTAGCTGAGCTAACAGACTTCACACCTGTTCGAGAATCTGTTGTTTTGTTTGTATCGTCGTTGTCGTCGTTGTCATCGTTGTCGTCGTTGTCATCGTTGTCGTCGTTGTCGTCGTTATCGTCGTTGTCTTTTTGGATGTCGCTTGGACGAAGCTGACATATGGCTTCGTTTCTTTTGGGGCTGGTTCTTTGGGGCCTGTGGGCATCCCTCATATTTTGCTGGGTGTTCTCCCTGTCAGTTTGCGCAGGTGGCTGACGTGTCCCTTAGTCTTCTACACTACACTACTGGAGCAGTTGACACACTTGGTGTTTACTCTGCACGTCGTCTACCTGTGGTGATATCCTTGGCAGGATATCCTCCCATTTCTGTGGTTATGAACTGTCGCGATACGATATGTTTTGTCACCTTAAAAATGTATCTATCAACTTTTTTAAAAATGTATGTTTAATATTGTTGCATTCCTCGTATATCGGTGTGTGAAAGACGAAAAATATCGTACAGTAAGTTCGAAACATCAGCTATGCAAACACTTCGATATTTCCATTTACTAAATATTATCTTCATCAATCAAACAAAGATGAATAATGAATCCACATAGTTTGAAAATGAACCTAGCCTCTAAAACAGCGGGTACCATCTACACTCTATATAACATTATCACGATACACCTGTATACCAAATTAAGACACTAAATACAAGATATATCCATCAGGAATTAACATCTTAATCGCTTATTTGTGTTTAACGCATTCAAATAAAATAAAAAATTGTTTGTAGTTATTATAATTATAGTATAAGGGTTTGTTTTATTATTTTTGTATTATTTTTTTTATTTAAATTACAGACAAACACCTTTATAATGGAATTCATTCACATTCAGATGGCACCTCGCGGGTTTTGTTAACTTTTTGATTCCTGAATTTAACCCATTTTTTGAAATAACTGTATCAAAAAAAACTCCTATGCTAAATGCCAACAAAACCGTTTTGGAGTATGGACCCGATTGCAGCGCCACCTACCCGGGACTAATTGTGAATCTAAACCATCCAGTTACTTCTCAAAGACACATAGAAAAGCTCATCAAAATCGGTCCATCCGTTTAGGAGTTGTTCAGTGTGAACTCGATTGCAACGCCCTCTACCGGGACCAATTGTGAATCTAAACCATTCTCGAATCCACTTGAACACACACACAAATTTTCATCAAAATCGGTCCAGCCGTTTAGGAGGAGTTCAGTGACATACACACGTACATATATATATATATATATATATATATATATATATATATAGATATATATATATATATAGATATATATATAGATATATATATATAGATATATATATAGATATATATATAGATATAGATAATTTTAATTACATAGGTAACTTTCGTGAACGTTTATTAATATTTAATAAAAGTGGTTGAAGGGAATACCAGAACTTCTTCTTTTTCTTCTTCTTCGTTTCAATGAGCTCGCGTCTCTCCTGAGACGTCCACCCAAGTTTTTCTTAATGGAAGTTGTACTTCACGGTATCTACATCTGGAATCATGTCCATACCTTCCATGAGTAGCTTTGGCTAAGGATAAGGATAAGGAATAAGGTTTTAGGCACTCTTCTCGCTCTGTGGCTATCAGAACATTTATACACAAAAAAAGCCAAGGAAAATAGGTATTTAGCTATAGCTAGAATACCAGAACTACAATTTTCAATTAATATCGATTCTAACCTTAAACAAGATTTTCATAACCTCTTTTATCTTCTGAGACATCGTTTAACCACAGAATACCAAATTACAAAAAATGATTTGACATTTCGCTCTGACAGCTGCTGTAACGTCAAAAGTTATTGAAATTGATTTGAAAAAATTTGGAAGATGTTGAATGGTTGGATGCAAGAAAACGATTTTGTTCCTGAGATAATCCTTCAGGAAGCTGAAGAAGCAATTCTCCAATTATTGCCTGCGAACACCAGGGAACATTATGAAATGGTATTTTCCTAATTTAATCAATGGAAATAATTTGGATGCAATTTCATCCATGTGGTCGAAGTACTGGATACTGGAGGCCGTCATAAAGGTCCATAAAAACATAGACATTGGAAAATATAGTGAGCTCACTGCCTATCTGAAGAGTGAGTCGAAAAAGTACAAGGCAAAGAAAGCTTGTGGAGGGAAGATTGTGGAGAAGATCGAGCGGTGCGGACTGGAAGTGGCGGAAGATAAGATAGTGGGGTTGCTTGTGAAGGGACGGAGCAAGACGAGGGAAGTGAGTGTGATGGTAAAGGGAAGGGGAATTCATAAGGAGGAGTCTGTGAAATACCTAGGGATGTGGCTGGATAGTCAATTATCCTTCAAAAATCATATGTTAAAGGCAACAGAGAAGGGGAAAGTGAGTGCAGCATGGCTGGGGAAATTGATGTGTAATGTGAAAGGGTCAGGAGAGTGGAAGAGAAAGAGGTAATTAGTAGGACGATAGAGCAGAGGTGTGGGGTGAAAGAGCGGGGATGAATGCGACGGTTAGGCCACTCCTGCGAGTGCAGAAAGGGATACTGCTGAGGGTGGTGCAGGGGTACAGGACAGTGGGTGGACTGGCAGCAGCGGTGTTGGCAAGGTTCTACTCATTGGACGTGATGACTAGAGCTAGGAATAAACGCTGGATGGGTACGACCAGAGAATAAGTACAGGAATGGATGGAGGAGGAAATGGAGAGAAGGTGGGAGGAGTATGAGGGCGCGCTAAAAGGAGCGATTGGAAATAGGAGGTTTTTGTTTCTGAACAGTCTGTAGACCAATCTGGAATTGCGCAGAACTAGTTGCGTACTTTATTCAGCCCCAAGAACTATTCTCGGACCGTTTGAAATTGGACAGAGTTTGAAAAAACATCCCTCACCTAACCTAACCTAACTAATTTGACAATTGACTTTTCTTTGGCTTTGATTGTGTATCTTAATGAGGGACTGTCTCTGCCACAAGGTTTTCGTTTTTAACATTGTCTTGTAAGACTTCTGGAATTAAAACATTGTTGATCACATCAAGAAGAACATCATCTTCACTTGATGATGATGATAAACTCTGCTCAAATATTTCCATTTCGTATATATTAAATTTGAAAGGTAATCATCCGAAAGACAATCCGTCAATAAAACATAAACCTCTAACCGCTTTAAGCAAATTTTTAAAATAGCTCCCACCCTTCTCCTTTGAGCATGCGTAAAAAATAATCCGGAAATCGTCCTTGCTCGAAACTGGGGACTGGTTTAGACGGTTTTCGAATCGTCCAAGAATTATTCTAAAATAAAACCGGGTGTCAGAACCATCCTGTTAAAACGCGAACAAGCCATTTTCGACTGCGCAAACTCCGGACAGTCTTAGAACAGTAATTGCATGAACCCGAATAAAGCTAAAGTAAATACAATTTAAAACATTGCGTCGTTTCGGACATGCGCATAAAAATCCAATCTTCCGCTTCTGTGTAGTTGGGTTATTTTGTGGTTCAACAATATTATAATAGCTTCAAAGTCACCTTACATGTTTTCTGGCAATGCACTTTTCCGTAACCATCAGCTTTAACGACGTTTGGTTTGACACTTGAGTTCTTATAGGACTCGTACCGTTTCACTTTACTCCACGTCATTTTTATTGAGATCGGTCCAGAGTGACAAGGAGGAAGTCTTAAGATGTGAACATTTTCAGAAGTTAAACCATTCATACAGCCACTCCCTCGCGCAACGACTGCCATCTTAGCGGACAATTTTAAACTTTGTCAGGGCTTAGTTTTATTTTGCAAACAAAAATGGCTTTCGCATAATTTTTAAAGGGTTTTTCACGTCCATTGAGGTAATTGTGAGCAAATAAGAAGAATCATTCGTTTGGGAATAACGTTTCAATTAAATCAGTCCTTACAAAGCCAGATTTGAACTTTTTAGAACTTTAGTTCTTTACGTTAGGTTGGAGCGAGGGGATCGCGCAGCGAAAAGTCTGACCGTTACGTTATGTTACATGCGTTATGCGTTATGTTACAGTCGGTAGTAGATCTGGCGCTGGGGGATCGCGCAGCGAAAAGTCTGACCATTACGCTATGTTACATGCGTTATGCGTTATGCGTTATGCGTTATGCGTTATGCGTTATGTTACAGTCGGTAGTAGATCTGACGCTGGGGGATCGCGCAGCGAAAAGTCTGACCGTTACGTTATGTTACATGCGTTATGTTACAGTCGGTAGTAGATCTGGCGCTGGGGGATCGCGCAGCGAAAAGTCTGACCGTTACGTTATGTTACATGCGTTATGCGTTATGTTACAGTCGGTAGTAGATCTGGCGCTGGGGGACCGTTACGTTATGTTACATGTGTCCCGCGACACGTTCTACTTTTTTTTTTAAATTCAAATTATGTCTTCGTAAATTAAAACAATCCTCCATACTATAAAGTAAGACGAATAAAATATAAATATGAGTAAATTGGCCCATTAGCGATGTTATTTATTATGGCATGGGACTCGTAGTTGGTATTTAAAATTTAGAAGCGAAGAAACGTTTATATTTAGTATGTCTCTTGCTTAATTCTTTGTTGTTGAATCATAAATCATAAAAATTAATTTTCCTAATTAAAAATTCATTACATACATGAGAACAAAACTACAACGGTTTGTCTTCATCTGTTATTGTCAATAAAATAATTCCAAATTGGGTAATATTTCAAATATATTTAATCTTCTAATAAATGTCATTTTATTTAGACATTTATTTGATATAAGACTTGTTTTTTTTTAAATAAAAATCGATTTTTTATTGCTGCAAACGGGGGAATTGTCAGAGTTGAAATTTTATTATTTTTTCTGAACAATGCCCTAAAATAGACCTATTGAAGAAAGGAAAGCTTGAGCTTACCTAGGTATGTGGAGATAAAGAAAGGGAGGAAGGAATTATTGGGAGAGAGGGGATGGAGGTGGACTAAGGCAGAGGCAAAAAGTATGAGGAAGAGAGGATATAGAAAGGGGACTGAGGAATGAGGAAATAGAGGAGCTGTGGAGGGAGTGAAAGGGGGATACAAGGAGAAGAAGAAGGTACTGAAGCGTAGGGTGGAGAGGGAAGTGGGAAGAGTTACTGGGGGAATTGAAAAACAATCCATAGGGAATGACGTATGAGATAGCGGTGAAAAGGATGGGTGGAAATAGGAACGTTGAGCTAGAGGAAGATTGGAAGAAGGAGATTATAAGGAAATTGTTCACAGGGGAAGAAAGAGTAGCTAGAAAGAAAGGCGGAGAGGATGTGAAGGGCGTGATGGCTAGAGCCAAGAAATAACACTGGAGGGGTGCGACCAGAGAGAAAGTACAGAAATGGATGGAGGAGGAAATGGAGAGAAGGTGGGAGGAGTATGAGGGCACGATAAAAAGAGCGATTGGGAGTAGGAGAGATTGGATGGACCGAAAATTCGGGGAGGTGAACTACTTCTTGACACAGGTGCTCACTGGACATGGTTCGAGAGTAGGGTACCTCCACAAGATTGGGAAAAGAGAGACTGGAGTGTGCGAGAGGTGTGAAGTGGAGGATAATGTGAGGCATGTATTTAGATGCTGGAAGAACCAGGAAGTGCTGAAGAGGTTGAAGAGGAAACTAGGGGAGGCGGTGTATTGGGAAAACATGATGGAGATAATGTTAAGGGGGAAGAGGAATTGATAAAATCAATATTAGTATTTAAGTAAAAGTAAAGATTCTTTCAGTGCATTGTATTCGGTCTATGGCGGTTAAAAAACACGATGAGTCATACGCATATAGGTTTGTTGATGTACATAAACCCTTTCTAGTAACAATTTGCATATATCTATTTAGCGACAAATCGTAATTTCTCTTTGACGTTCTTATTCATATTCAAAACATTCACCGGATATTAAAACCGATATTACAAGGAACTATAAAACGCTAAATCCTTATTGAAATTCACGATAAGCTGCTTCTACAACGTGTGTCAATAAATTCGTTCCATGTGCGCCTAAAAGGGAAATTATTGATATAATTCCATATCTTTTTATAAATTAAAATTTTATTTAATATTATTTTTAGTTTTTTATCTTGCTCAGTCGGAAATTATCAAAATATTTATTTTGATTATATTTTTTTGAACTCCATTATATTATTTGAATAATATTTTGTAAATTTATTAGATTATCTCAGGTAAATTATATTTTGTTTGTGAGTTCAAATTCTTGTAAAGCCAACTCTGTCCTTTGACCTTCAAAGGTTCCAACGCCGATAACCAGTGTTGATTGTAAAAAAATATATCATAGATATAAAAGAAAACAAACACATTCAATTTAAATAAAGGTTCAACAAATGAAACGTTCGATTTATTATTTAATTCTGTTTAAAACGGCTTAATCAACTTCAAAAATATTCAAAAAATGGTTTTTCTTATCTAAATTTCATTCACTCTCTCATTCACAACGAAATTAAAATTTTACTTATCAAAGTCCATGGTTTTATATTTCTATGGTTTTAAAAACTACAAAGAAGATTCTTAATTTTTATACCTCTTAATCAATTAGGGTCGATATCTCTTTGATACCTTTGAAAAATTTTATCAGTAAGTATAATATTATGTAATACTTTTTTTATATTTGAAAAATTTGAATTTTATACATCAATATATTCAACATTAAATTATATGGATAAATGATACCTGATTGTCTTTCATATTAAGCATTGATTTCTTTTCTTCTCTTGAAGGTCACACTGAAGTTTCAAATGCTCGGCAGTCCTGGATTAAAATTCTGGATCACTTGGAAAGTTTTTTTCTGTGCTAGATAAACGATTTCAATATTGTAACGTTTATTCTAATTTATATTTACAATTAATTTATATTTACAGATTTATATGTAATTCAGTCCTTATTTAATAATTTATGTAATACACTAAACACACTAATTATAATTTATATGAGAGTCACTTAATAAACACTTTATCGATGCGCGATTACTTTCCTTCGGTATCAACACTGACTGATTGACTAATTGACTGCAGCGATGCTTGTGGCCTATTTATACTCGTGCGCCGTAATTCTAGAAGCATCTCGGCGTTCTCGCGGACGCATTGGATATTCTCGATATTCTGGCGGATGCACCCGGGTGTTCTGGATGTTTCTCGAAGTTTGGGCGGAGGAGCCATAGTCGTCTTATACGGGGATTTCACTGGGGGCACTAAGTGAGAATATTATTGCAGTAGCTCGCGTAACAATATTTTTCTGCTTTTCACTTGTGATTTATTGAAAATATTCCTCAGATATGGGTATATTATATGGCTTATAGCCGTGTTTTCAATTTTAAGTTATAATTTTCTCTATTGTGGTGTTTATTTCATTATATTTCAATTTTACAATCATCACTTTTTAAGTTTAATTATTCATTATACAGGGTGTATCAAAACTAATTTTACATATTATTTTTTTTTCTTCTAAATGTTTCTAACTCATACGTTTATTTTAGGTTTGTGATGGACTTACTGCAGATTTTTATCCTGATCCAGGAATACGATATAGTTTCAGCAGGATGGAGCACACCAAATCGAATAATGACATAAATGCTTAAGATACTATATACGGGATTGGTTTTAAATTAATATTTTTTGCGTAAGACGTAACGTAATCTCACGTAAAATCCACACGCGATCGTTCGACCGCAAATAACAAGGCGCATCATCTGCCACAAGGAAAAGCAATCAAAAGACTAGATTCGCATAACATACTCCATTAAAAATAAATAATTACGCTCTTATTGTATTTTAGTCAATTTGTTTATTTGTCGAGATTTGAAAATTTAATTGGTAACGAGTTTACTTCTTACGATCCTTTGTACGATGTGCTCTATATTGTATACTACTCGTGAGGCTCAGTCCACCCACAATTTAGATCTTACACCTAAGGTTGTAAATATTCGACACGTTGGTATAATTTTACATGAATAGTAGAAGATAATTATAGAGTCGTGAGAAGCAGCTCGAACTTGTTTTAACTGATTTTCATAGTTTTCAATGAAACGGTATTTTGTCGACATGAATACGTTTTCTTGCTTTATCAATTGATTCATACAAACACGTCTTAACATGCGTCACTGATAACAATCCTTAGAATATAGCCCGTTCAGTATTAAAACCGTTGCACGTCACATCTGTCATAACTGTACTATGTTGCCAAGCCCTTGAAATAATATGAGAATCTAGTATATGTCAAATGAAGTTTATCAAATATTCTAGGTTAGGTTTAGTTATTGACGGTTATTGCGTGCAAAGAAACTTCGACTTATCTCAGTTACATACAGAGATTTTACATATAAAAAAATACACTTTCTGCTCCATCAATACAACCATCTTCATTCTCAGCATGTAATACAAAATATCTAGAATAAAAACAATTTTGCATTCTAAAATTTTATATAATCATTGTAACATACTTTTTGAAATGAATAGCCTACAGCACCATTTTGGAAAATTCAGGATTCATTAATAAAAACAAATTTATACAGTGGTTTATTTTTGTTGAAAGTTCCATAAGTCCTGTTTGTGGATGTGTATCATATTTTAGTAAACTACTCAGGAACATTCTACATTGAATAATTATTGTTCTTCCTTCAATTACTGCAGTAACATTCCTAAAGTTACATGATTATCTGTAGAAAAATGTCCATGTCGTCTCACATCCCTCTCGAATTATTTCTGCCGAAACAGCATTTTTAGCCGTACATTTTTTGCACCACTTGTCGTAAGCTACTTAGAATGAAAATTTTAACCATCCGATAATAGAGTGAAATATCTACAAACGCAACAATTTATTTTATTTAAAACGGTAATTCTAGAATCTACAATTCAACAGAAATGATCTTAACGATTCCTTTCGACGGATTATAAGTATTAGAAGACCAATTAGTGTAATAATATAGCATCATCGACGCCTCTTTAACACCAGACAGCACATTCCCATGCCACGAGATACCAAAAAGATAATAAACTAACAGGATTACGAGTGACCCTGCTGTTTTCACGCGAATATTATATACGAGGTTGAATGTAAACGCATTAAATTATGTAAATGTAAATATATACGACACTAATAGCAAAGAGAATAACTATTAGAAGCAAATGAAGAAACTATAAGAAAAAAAAAGGTGGGTTGGAAAAAAATGAATTAGTGTCTCTTGGATCTGCTCGAATCCAAAAATAAATTTTAGAGTCGTAGAGCTGAAGATAGTTACTGATACTCCCAACAATCCAGAGTCACTTGGTTGTGGTTATGTCCAAAATTCAAAATTAAAGACATGGAGTTGGAGATAGCTGAAGTCTTTTTTTTCGGGTCGAGATGAAAAACTCATGTTCGAATGGGTTCTATCCAGGAACCAAACAGTGTTGGACTCATCCCCAAGGGGATACCTACCAACCAAACCCACCTAAAACTCGCCGATACCATCACTACCATAGCATACTTCGAGACAGGTGGCGGTCCCTCGCACACTCTCCGCTCACACCGTCGTCTTCTCCCCACCTATCACTCCTACCTCTCATGCCATATCCAGTCCTTCTCTCCCCCTAATCATACTCTCCACTACACCACTCAACTCCATCCTTCCTCCTCCTCTCTCAACACTATCTTCACCATGTTTTCCCAATACACCGTCTCCCCTAGTTTCCTCTCCTAATTCTTCAGCACTTCCTCGTTCTTCAAGCATCTAAAGACATGCCCCACACCATCTTCCACTTCACGCCTCTCGCACACTTCCCTCGTCTTTCTCCGTCCCTTCACTAGCAACCCCACCGTCTTATCTTCCGCCACTTCCAGTCCGCACCGCTCTACCTTCTCCACAATCTTCCTACACATCCTTTCCGCCTTTCTTTCTATCTTCGCCTCTCCCTTCGCCGTACATACCAGACACACTATCCCACAACCTCCACCTCCTCAAGTATCCCACAAACCTCATCAAACACACACTTCAAAAGCGTCGGTCCCAGAACCAAGCCCTGGGGCACTCCGGCCTCCGTCTCATACCTCCTCCCCTCTCAACACTATCTCCACCATGTTTTTCCAATACACCGTCTCCCCTAGTTTCCTCTCCAATTTCTTTAGCACTTCCTAGTTCTTCCAGCGTCTGAAGACATGCCCCCACATCATTCTCCACTTCACACCTCTCGCGCACACCAGTCTCTCTTATCCCAATTTTGTGGAGGTACCCTACTCTCGACACATGTCCAGAGAGCACCTGTATCAAGTAGTAGCTCGTCTCCCCGAATTTCTGGTCCATCCAATCTCCCCTACTCCCAATCGCTCCTGATAGCGCGCCCTCATACTCCTTCCACCTTCTCTCCATTTCCTCCTCCATCCATCCCTGTACTTCCTCTCTGGTCGCACTAATTCAGTGTTTGTTCATGGCTCTAGCCATCACGTCCAATGGGTAGGACCTTGACAGCACCGCTGCTGCCAGTCCACCAACTGTACTGTACCCCTGGACCACCCTCAGGAGTATCCCTCTTTGCACCCTCGCATTCACCCCCGCTCTTTCACCCCACACCTCCGCACCGTACATCATACTCTTCTCTACCATCCTACCAATTACTCTCCTCTTCCACTTTACCGGCCCCTTCACATTACACATCAATTTTCCCAGCCATGCTGCCCTTACTTTCCCCTTTTGTGTCACTTTTCACATGGGCATTCTGGAGGATAATTGGCTATCCAACTACACCCCTAGGTATTTCGCATACTCCTCCTTTCCTTCACCATCACCCCCACTTCCCTCATATTGCTTCGTCCCTCACTAGCTACCTCACCGTCTTATCTTCCGCCACTTCCAGTCCGCACCGCTCTATCTTCTCCACAATCTTCTCCGCCTTTCTTTCTATCTCCGCCTCTCCCTTTGCCGTACATACCAGACACACTATCCCACAACCTCCACCTCCACAACTATCCCACAAACCTCATCAAACACACACTTCCAGAGCTTCGATCCCAGAACCAAGCCCTGGGACACTCCAGCCTCCGTCTCATACCTCCTCCTTCTAGAGTCTACCATCACACGCCCCGTCAGGTAGTCCTCTACTAGGTTAACCAACCCATCCCCCACTCCAAGCCTCAGCAACGCGCTCTACACTGCCTGACACTGTTGAAGGCGTTTCCGTCGAAGAAGACGAGTAGTGCCAATTTCTTGTTACTCCAGTTGAAGTCTTCTTACCAACTTCAATCACTACTCGACTTTCCAGAGATCAGAAAAGCAGGATACACAGATGGAAAAAGCAAAAAGTTTCTAGAAAAATCTAACATAGAATATAGTAATAAAAAGGAATGGGCCAAAACAATAGAAGGGGTGCAAGGGCAAGGAACCAAACATTCTGAAAGTTTGGGAAAACTTTAAAGCATCTTTCAAGTGGAAATTCTCGCCATAAGGCGAAGGATTATCATCATGTCAATGAACCAAGAACAACACCATCATCCTACTGTAGGTTCCAGGATAGACTGGGAAAAAAAGGGAAAAGTAGATGATCTAGCAAAGATAGGGGCTGAAACAGCCTTTTGGGAAGTAGATCCTTATTGCGGTATATCCATCAATAAAAGGAAATTGGAAAACCTGAAAAAAATGAGCATCAGATCATCAGACCATCAGACCATTGAAAAGATCTAGTGGGGCTAAGGCAATCGAAGATACTCCTGAGAAACTACGGCCTAGTGAGATCTAAAGAATACATGAGCCAGAGTAAGAGTATTTACTCAACACAATGCTGCCTGAATGGAAATCTTCAAAAGATCAAACTAGTGGAGAAGTGAGAGTGTAGATTCTGTGTCAGCCAACGGGCAGTGTTGAGCGCGTTGCTGAGGCTTGGAGTGGAGGAGGGTTTGATTAACCTGGTGGAGGACTACCTGACGGGACGTGTGATAGAAGACTCTAGAGGAAGGAGGTATGAGACGGAGGCTGGAGTACCCCAGGGCTCGGTTCTTGGACCGAGGCTATGGAAGTGTGTGTTTGATGAGGTTTGAGGGATAGTATGTGAAGAGGGATGTGAGATTACGGTGTATGCTGACGATGTGTGTCTGGTATGTACGGCAAAGGGAGAGGCGGAGAGAATGTGTAGGAAGATTGTGGAGAAGATAGAGCGGTGAGGACTGGAAGATAAGACGGCGGGGTTGCTAGGAAAGGGACGGAGCAAGACGAGGGAAGTGGGGGTGATGGTGAAGGGAAGGAGAATTCGTATGGAGGAGTCTGTGAGATACCTAGGGGTGTGGTTGGATAGTCTATCCTCAGAACACATATGTTAAAGGCGGCAGAGAAGGGGTAAGTGAGGGCAGCATGACTGGGGAGATTGATGTGTAATGTGAAGGGGACGGGAGAGTGGAAGAGGAGGATTATTGGTAGGACGGTAGAGAACAGTATGCTGTACGGTGCGGAGGTGTGGGGTGAAAGAGCGGGAGTTAATGCGAGGGTTAGACCACTCCTGCGGGTGCAGAGAGGGATATTGCTTAGGGTGGTGCAGGTGTACAGGACAGTGGGTGGACTGGCACCATCGGTGCTGGCAAGGACCTACCCATTGGACGTGATAAGAAATAAACGCTGGAGGGGTGCGACCAGAGAGGAAATAAAGGAATGGATGGAGGAGGAAATGGAGAGAAGATGGGAGGAGTATAAGGGCGCGCTAAAAGGAGCGATTGGGAATAGGAGAGATTGGATTAAACGGAAATTCGGGGAGGTGAACTACTTCTTCTTGACATGGGTTGAGAGTGAGGTACCTCCACAAGATTGGAAAAAGAGAGACTGGAGCGTGCGAAAGGTGTGAAGGGGAGGATGATGTGGGGCATGTGTTTAGATGCTGGAGGAACGAGGAAGTGCTGAAGAAATTGTAGAGAAAACTAGGGGAGGTGGTGTATTGGGAGAACATGGTGGAGATAATGTTGAGGAGGGAGGAAGAATGAATGGAGGTAAGTGGCGTAGTAGAGAGCATGGTTAGGGGGAGAGAACGACTCGATATGGCATGAGAGGTAGGAGTGACAGGTTGACAGAGAGAGACGACGGTGTGAGCAAAGAGTGTGCAAGGGACCGCTTCCCGTCTCGAAGTATGCTAGGGTAGTGATTCCGAGGCGGGAATAACGGCGAGGCGAGTTTGAGGTGGGTTTGGTTGGTAGGTATCCCCTTGAGGATTGGTCCAACACTGTTTGGGTCCTGGAAAAAAAAGGTTCTGTGGAATGGAAAAAAAAACTTGTGGAGTGTATGGCGTTACAGAATCCTAGTGCTCAACACCTAGGACTGAAGGAATTTCTGTTCTTTGAGACTTTCCTCAGGAACTGAGTGTAGGAAGAGATCACAATAGGTGTTTTATTCTCACTTTTTAGACTCCTATTTTTGATGATGAAAATGACCAGCTCTTTCATTTAAAGTGTCTACCAGCTGCAGTTTATAAAAATGCTTATTATTAACATCGGAATAAATTGAAAACTTGATAAGTAGAACACATTGTAAATCACAAATTAAACAGCTGGTTTAGTACTTAGCGAAGTTTTAGCATATAAATAACTCGACCTGTAAAAAAAACTTCATTAACTGACAATGATAAAATATCGCCGATCGGATGAAAACTGGTTGGGCAGAATATTAAAAAAATGTATTTTATATTAGTACATCATGATATAATTTTAATTTAAATATACAGGGTGTTTCTAAATTCATGCGAAAAGTTCAGGAGACAAAATTTCCTCAGCCCACCCCTTTTCGAGATATCATCCCTAAAAGGTGAGAGTAAAAATGAGTCTCAAACTCCCTAAGCTCTAAGTTTAACTGTGGTAGCTCTTATTTAAACAGGAACTGCAAACATTCCTGATAGCAGCTGAGCCAAGTGTGTTTCCCATATTAAGAGAGTGGAATATAGAAAAAATACCCAAAGAAAAGTTTGGATAATCAAATAGCCTTATTTTCTACATATAAAACAAAATTTGATGGCTAGGGCAAGTACAACTCTGCGTAGAATCGACCGCCTGCTGATAACTCAAGTGGTTGATGATTTATGACCTTCTTAAATATCTGGTCGTACTTTACCTATCCTTACCGCATCCAATGTGTTCAAACTCTTTTACCTCGTGATGTTCCTCAGCTGGGCAGACAAAAACCTACACAAAATTAATGTGTGGTTTGGAATTATTTAATCTAAAATTTTGCTCTAAATCCATTTTTATTTATCTCCTCCACTCTCTCTATAAATAATAAAGGATGTTCATAATATATAACGTGTCATTGGCCTGTGATTATGACTGTTAAACGTACAATAGGTCCTTGCAAGGCTCCTAGTGGCTCTTGTGAGGTCCCTATCAGTATTCATCGGATGTAAATAGTTAACAATAGTACCATTAGTAATAAATTAACCACCCTCACTATACGTATTTTGCTGGAACATCACGTCATATTATGAAAAATCTTTCCTGTGTCTTTTTGGTATTCAAGAGAGGATTATTTGTGTATAAATATTCTTTGATACCTCATGTCTTATTCATGCCTGTTGAGTGTCTCCACTGTAATTTGTAACGATTGTTATTATTTGGCTTCTGAATATTGTGGTTATTAATATTTATAGTGGTTTTTTCGAAGAAAAAGTGTAAAATATAAATTTTGTGATTGAAGGTGGGAAAGAAAATCGCAAGTCGCAAGATTCAATAACTTGGATCTGGTTCGATCATCCTCGAATATTCGAGAAGCGAGGCTCAAGTATATAAGAAGTTTGAATCAAACGGGACGGGTAAATTTGATTAAATTTGTTAAATTGTTCTACTGTGTGGTATACACCAATTCTACATCCTTTTTAAGTGAAATGCTCGGTGAAATATGTTTTGGTGGAAAAGAAGAATAATTAACGAACATCGAGTTTATAATGACGTTTAAATTCTCGATTTGTTGACAGGCTGTAAAAGACAACCCTCGCTTGCAAGGTCGGTAAGATGATACTGATCGGTTAAACAATTCTAAGGCTCGTATGCACTAAGGCCAGTTAATCATGATTAGCTTGTAATCCAATTTTGGTGGTTTAAATATATTTAATCATGATCGAAAGGTTATGTTCGTGTTTTGTTTTGGAATTTGTGTTAATTTTTATTAAAATGGAAGACGAAATCATGTTAGATGATGATTATTATGTAATGGATATTATTAATGGTGGCTTTCCGAGAGACAAAATTTTTTTGATTCAGTAGATGATTTGGGTTTTTTTTTCGAAGATTCCGCGTCTTACTAAACCCACTACGGAAGCACTATTGGGAGAAAAACAACACACAATGGAATATTTGTAAAACATTTGAAAAAATGGTCAATAAATTGTCAAAAATTTGGAAAAATGGTTAAAATTTTTGATAAGTTGTCAAACATGGTCAATAATTGTCAAAGACGGTCAATAATTGTCAAAACCAATCAAAAATCGTCAAAAATTGATAAAATTTTGAAAAATGGTCAAAAATTGTTAAATATTTAAAAAAATGGTCAATGATTGTCAAAATTTTTGAAAAATGGTCAAAAATGGTCTAATTGTTAAAATTTTGAAATATGATCAAAAATTGTCAGAATTTTGAAAAATGGTTAAAATTTTTGAAAAATTGTAAAAAATGGTCAATAATTGTCAAAAATCGTCATATATCGTTAAAAATGGTCAAAAATTGTCAAAAATGGTCAAAAATTGTCGAAATTTTGAAAAATGGTCAATGATTGTCAATATTTTTGAAAAATTGTCAAAAATGGTAAATGATTGTTGAAATTTTGAAAAGTGGTCAAAAATTGTCAAAATTTTGAAAAAATGGTGAATAATTATAAAAAACTGTCAAAAATGGTCAATAATTGATGAAAATTTTTGAAAAATGGTCAAAAATTGTTAAATATTTAAAAAAATAATCAATGATTGTCAAAATTTTTGAAAAATGGTTAAAATTTTTGATAAATTGTCAAACATGGTCAATAATTGTCAAAGAAGGTCAATAATTGTCAAAACCAATCAAAAATCGTCAAAAATTGATAAAAGTTTGAAAAATGGTCAAAAATTGTTAAATATTTTAAAAAATGGTCAATGATTGTCAAAATTTTTGAAAAATGGTCTAAAATGGTCTAGTTGTTAAAATTTTGAAATATGATCAAAAATTGTCAAAATTTAGAAAAATGGTTAAAATTTTTGAAAAATTGTCAAAAATGGTCAATAATTGTCAAAAATGGTCAATAATTGTCAAAAATAGTCAAAAATAGTCAAAAATAGTCAAAAATAGTCAAAAATAGTCAAAAATAGTCAAAAATAGTCAATAATTGTCAAAAATAGTCAAAAATAGTCAAAAATAGTCAAAAATCGTTAAAAATCGTTAAAAATCGCTAAAAACCGTTAAAAATCGTCATAAACTGTCAAAAATGGTCAAAAATTGTTAAAATTTTGAAAAATGGTCAATGATTGTCAACATTTTTGAAAAATTGTCAAAAATGGTCAATGATTGTTGAAAGTTTTAAAAATGGTCAAAAATTGTCTAAATTTTGAAAAAATGGTGAATAATTATGAAAAACTGTCAAAATGGTCAATAATTGTTGAAAATTTTTGAAAAATGGTCAAAAATTGTTAAATATTTAAAAAAATGGTCAATGATTGTCAAAATTTTTGAAAAATTGTCAAAAACGGTCAATAATTGTTGAAATTTTTAAAAATTGTCAAAAATGGTCAATAATTGTCAAAAATCGTCATAAATCGTTAAAAATGGTCAAAAATTGTCAAAAATGATCAAAAATCGTTAAAAATCGTCATAAACTGTCAAAAATGGTCAAAAATTGTTAAAATTTTGAAAATAGTCAATGATTGTCAACATTTTTGAAAAATTGTCAAAAATGGTCAATGATTGTTGAAATTTTGAAAAATGGTCAAAAATTGTCAAAATTTTGAAAAAATGGTGAATAATTATGAAAAACTGTCAAAATGGTCAATAATTGTTGAAAATCGTCAAAATTTTTGAAAAATGGTCAAAAATTTTGAAAAATTGTCAAAAATGGTCTAATAAGAAAAAAAAGTCTTACAATATTCCGAGAGTCGCGAACCTTACCGAATCCGTCTTAGATTCTGACAATTTAAAATAATGATTGTAATCACACGCAATACACATTCTTTCTCTCTCTCTCCCATCTTTCTCTCCTATTTCCCTCTCTCTTCCATATCTCTCTTTTTTAATCTTTTTTTTTATACAAAACAATACAAACTCGGTACCGCCGAGTGTACCCGAGCGAGCAAGATACAGTCAGCTGCTCTTCACTGTTGTGTCGCTGTTTAGTATATTCAATTCACACCTAATAATTGTCTTTGTTAATTTAATAGTTATTATTGGTATACGTAATAATAATTATTTTAACAAAAAAGCGTGAAGAAGAAAATTGAGAAAAAAACTCACCGCCACTACAAGTTCAAGCACATGCATCGGTTGCTCCCACTTCTCAATTCAAACAGATCATCGACATACAGTTTTCACTTCTGCCACACACTCTAATTTTTTCTTAATATTTCTTACTTTTAGAAATAATCAAGTATCGCCCATGAACCAACTGCTGACTACTTTTAGGTTTTACACCAAACCACAGCTTGTAGAATCATTTCAAAGGTCAGTAGAACCATTGCCATGTTGAGACCAAACTATATCCAAATGCCATAAAATCATGCACAACTTCTGCATCTTCAACAAGAGTTTTATCACAGGGCAAGATTCCCCCGGGTGGTGGGGTGCATTTATTGCACACACATTCAAATAAATTCACCAGTGTAACGTTTATTTCGTTCACTTTACTTTCCTCCAGTTAATTAATAATAAATTATCATATGGGCGGCGAATAGCCAGTCCTTTCTAATCCCAACACAGAGAAATGTTTCGAGGCTGAATATATTTACTCGAAATCAACGTTTCCATACGGGCCGAACGAGTTCCGTCTGTCGTGAAAATATCCACTGCTATTTGTTATTCCCACTTCGACCTCGTTCTTAACTCTTCTACCAATTATTAATTAAACGTGAATTAAGAATTCACTATTGAAATGTAAATTCCTTTCCTGGTCAAAGCGTCTGAGCTTGACATGAACATGAACATGAGACGTAAGTTTTTATATAATCACGGTTATCTGGTTAATCATGCCTAACGGTTAAAATGATGCATACGATCCTTAGTATTTCAAGCTCTTTCGGAAATGTTCTAGTAGGTTGTCACAAATCGTTGACAACTGACATAATGTCTATTTTTGAAAAAAATTATATAAATTTTTTTCGTCCATTTTGAGTACAAAGTAATACTTATTAAATTGTATCGACCTAAACCAACAATCTTTTAAAAATATAACCACAACCAGTACGGCATTATCCCCTATATAGATTCAATAAAAAATCTCATATCGAGCAGCTTACTCGACGTTACAGGAAGTAATATCCTTACAATATCCTCGCAATATCCTTCGTTCGATTTAATCAATACCACGGGATCCCAAGTAATGATATCGCTTCAAAAGCTAATTAAAGAAAAATATTTATTTTGAAAACAAAATTTTTACGGTTAAACGATTTTCGATGGGTAGAAAGTATACAATTCTATAATGTTGTCTTTTGTCACCTTTTTGAGGATCTGCTTGTTCGGAATGAATGCTTTTGTTGTGGCTTTGTTATTAACAGGTAAAAGTCGAATCGGTGACTGTCTACAGGGGTCAGAAAACAAGTTCTGTTCCAACATAACATCTTCTTTTTCTTCCATTACCGTGAGCATGCAATTGTACCTACTGGACATTCGAAGAAATTGTTATGAGTCTTAAGAATATCCAAATTTCCACATTACTTTGCACCATAATGTTCCAGAGTAAAGAAACCATAGCTACTAGTCTATGCTGACGATTTAGTTATAGTGGCTAAAGGCAAAAACGTGTCTTAAACCTTATAACCACTTGGTGTTCGAAGGAAGTACTTTCAGCAAATCCTAACAAAACGACATTTATTCCATTCACCAAAAGGAGGAAATTAAAAATTAAATGGAATAACCCTCTATTTCTCAGAACAGGTCAAGTAACTAGGAGTCATCCTTGACAGAAGACGAGTGGAATGCATATTACCTCAAAAGCTACAAGGGCTCTCTGGATGTGCCGCAGCCATTTTGGGAAAACGTGGGGTCATATCTAACGGTTGTTAGACCCATTATTACCTATGATGTGCTGGTTAAATTTTTTTTTGATCTAGATGGGAAACTCATGTTCGAATGGGTCCTTTCCAGGTCACAAACAGTATTGGACTCAGTTCCAAAGGGATGTCTACCAACCAAACCCTCCTCAAACTCACCGTTACCACCGCCTCGGAATCACTATCCTAGCATACTTCGAGATGGGCGGTGGTCCCTCGAACACTCTCCGCTCACACCATCGTCTTTTCCCTCCTTTCTTACCATATCGATTCCTTCTCTCTCCCCCTAATCATGCTCTCCACTACGCCACTTACCTCCGCATCCTTTCCTCCTACCCCCTCAACATTATCTCCACCATGTTCTCCCTATACACCGCCTCCCCTCTAGTTTCCTCTCCAACTTCTTCAGCACTTCCTCGTTCTTCCAGCGTCTAAACACATGCCCCACATCATCCTCCACTTCACACCTCTCGCACACTCCAGTCTTTCTTTTCCCAATCTTGTGGAGGTACCCTACTCTCAACCCATGTCCAGTGAGCACCTGTGTCAAGAAGTAGTTCACCTCCCCGAATTTCCGTAACATCCAATCTCTCCTACTCCCAATCGCTCCTTTGAGAGCGTCCTCATACTCATCCCACCTTCTCTCCATTTTCTCCTCCATTCATTCCTGTACTTCCTCTCTGGTCGCACCCCTACGTCTATAGGTACGGATAATTGCTCTGGAAAATGCCTATAGGCTGACTCAGGCTAAATCTTCAAAACCCTGCGATCTAAAGGAGCATCTTGAGATACCAAAGTCCAAAGGAACTCAATCCATGAAGATACCCAAGGACTAGTTGCTATGGAGTTTCTCTACCCTCCCAATAAATTAATTAAACTTTCAACAAACTATCATTATAAAATCCAGCTTCCACTCTAATGATATCTTAGATGTCAAACACTTTCTTCTGCTCACAAAATTATTGAACGTATTCGAAATTTTCTGTTGACATTTTGTCGGTACCCGTCTCTGTAATGGGAAGATGGTACCTCTCAACAATTTTCGCCTAATCTAGAATCAGTAGGACAAATGGATCGGCTATATTTCACTGTTTGTAAACTTTACAATTGGATTCGAAGTGTCAGGCCATTTGTACACGAAGTAAGGTATTGTTTAGTTCACAAGGTGATTTCGTGTTTATTTATATGGGCGGAAAGGTGATTTTAATGTTCTTTTTGCACGTACGAATAGAACAGAACCGGCCAAAAAGGATATTGAAGAAGTCTAAAAATTGTTTACTCAACTCAACCTTAATTTTCCACTGTTGTCTTGTTTATTCTCTATTATTTTTGGGCATTAAACATCGTTTCAGTAAGGAGTCAAGATTAGCTGACTGAAGCTTGCTTCTTGTGCACAATAGAATACGAGGTTGGGAAAACCATCAATAAAAATACGCGCAATAGAATGCGATCTTGGGAATTGCATTAGGCCTAGTATGTTCCAAGTTTTATTTTGTAGCCGTCAGACGGCGGTAGAAGGTAATCCTATAGCAAACAGCAACTGACCTTTCTATATGAAAGATGGGAGAGAGAGAAAGAAAGTGTATTGCGTGTGATTACAATCAATATTTTAAATTGTCAGAATATAAGACGGATTCGGTAAGGTTCGCGACTCTCGGAATATTGTAAGACTTTTTTTCTTATTAGACCATTTTTGACAATTTTTCAAAAATTTTGACAATTTTCAACAATTATTGACCATTTTTGACAGTTTTTTCTAATTATTCACCATTTTTTCAAAATTTCAACAATTATTGACTATTTTTGACCATTTTTTAAAATATTAAATAATTTTTGACCATTTCTAACCATTTTTGACAGGTTCTGACAATTATTGACCATTTTTCAAAAACGTTGACAATTTTTTACCATTTTTCACAAATTTTACAATTATTGACCATTTTCTCAAAATTTTGACAATTTTTGACAATTATTGACCATTTTTGACAGTTTTTTCTAATTATTCACCATTTTTCCAAAATTTTAACAATTATTGACTATTTTTTTTAAATATTTATTAATTTTTGACCATTTTTGACAGGTTCTGACAATTATTGACCATTTTTCAAAAATTTTGACAATTTTGACCATTTTTCAAAAATTTTACAATTATTACCATTTTTTTCAAAATGTTGACAATTATTGACCATTTTTGACAGTTTTTTCTAATTATTCACCATTTTCCAAAATTTTAACAATTATTGACTATTTTTGACCATTTTTTTAAATATTTATTAATTTTTGACCATTTTTGACAGGTTCTGACAATTATTGACCATTTTTCAAAAATTTTGACAATTTTGACCATTTTTCAAAAATTTTACAATTATTACCATTTTTTTCAAAATGTTGACAATTTTTGACAATTATTGACCATTTTTGACAGTTTTTTCTAATTATTCACCATTTATTCAAATTTTAACAATTATTGACCATTTTTGACAATTATTGACCATTTTTGACAATTATTGACCATTTTTCAAAATTTTAACAATTATTGACCAATTTTGACAGTTTCTGACAATTATTGACTATTTTTGTCAATTTTTCAAAAATTTTGACAATTATTGTACATTTTTCAAAAACTTTGACAATTATTGTACATTTTTCAAAATATTTAGCAATTTTTGACCATTTTTCAAAATTTTAACAATTATTGATCATTTTTGACAGTTTATGACAATTATTGACTATTTTTGTCAATTTTTCAAAAATGTTGACAATTATTGACTATTTTTGTCAATTTTTCAAAAATTTTGACAATTATTGTACATTTTTCAAAATATTTAGCAATTTTTGACCAGTTTTCAAAGTTTTAACAATTATTGTACATTTTTCAAAATATTTAACAATTTTTTACCATTTTTGAGCATTTTTATCAGGTTCTGACAATTATTGACCATTTTTGACAATTTTAAACAATTATTGACCATTTTTGACAGTTTTTTATAATTATTGTGACCATTCTTTCAAAATTTTGACAATTTTTGACCATTTTTCAAAATTTTTACAATTATTGACCATTTTTCAAAATTTTTACAATTATTGACCATTTTTGACCATTTTTTAAAAAATTTTGACAATCATTTACCATTTTTTAAATATTTAACAATTTTTGACCATTTTTCAAAATCTTAACAATTATTGTACATTTTTCAAAATATTTAACAATTTTTTACCATTTTTCACCATTTTCGAGCATTTTTAACAGGTTCTGACAATTATTGACCATTTTTGACAATTTTAAACAATTATTGACCATTTTTGACAGTTTTTTATAATTATTGTGACCATTCTTTCAAAATTTTGACAATTTTTGACCATTTTTCAAAATTTTTACAATTATTGACCAGTTTTCAAAATTTTTACAATTATTGACCATTTTTGACTATTTTTAAAAAATTTTGACAATCATTTTTAAATAATTAACAATTTTTGACCATTTTTCAAAAATTTTGAAAATTTTCAACAATTATTGACCATCTTTACAGTTTTTTATAATTATTCACCATTCTTCCAAAATTTTAACAATTATTGACTATTTTTGACCATTTTTTTAAATATTTATTAATTTTTGACCATTTTTGACAGGTTCTGACAATTATTGACCATTTTTCAAAAATTTTGACAATTTTGACCATTTTTCAAAAATTTTACAATTATTACCATTTTTTCAAAATGTTGACAATTTTTGACAATTATTGACCATTTTTGACAGTTTTTTCTAATTATTCACCATTTATTCAAATGTTAACAATTATTGACCATTTTTGACAATTATTGACCAGTTTTGACAGTTTGGACACTTATTGATAATTTTTGACAATTTTAAACAATTTTTCCAAATTTTAACAATTGTTGACCATTTTTGACAATTATTGACCATTTTGGACAGATTTTTATAATTATTGACCATTTTTTCAAAATTTTGACAATTTTCGACCATTTTTTAAAATTTTAACAATTATTGACCATTTTTGACAGTTTCTGACAATTATTGACTATTTTTGTCAATTTTTCAAAAAATTTGACAATTATTGTTCATTTTTCAAAAATTTTGACAATTATTGTACATTTTTCAAAATATTTAGCAATTTTTGACCATTTTTCAAAATTTTAACAATTATTGACCATTTTTGACAGTTTCTGACAATTATTGACTATTTTTGTCAATTTTTCAAAAATTTTGACAATTATTGTACATTTTTCAAAATATTTAGCAATTATTGTACATTTTTCAAAATATTTAACAATTTTTTACAATTTTTTACAATTTTTTACCATTTTTGAGCATTTTTAACAGGTTCTGACAATTATTGACCATTTTTGACAATTTTAAACAATTATTGACCATTTTTGACAGTTTTTTATAATTATTGTGACCATTCATTCAAAATTTGGACAATTTTTGTCCATTTTTCAAAATTTTTACAATTATTGACCATTTTTCAAAATTTTTACAATTATTGACCATTTTTGACCATTTTTAAAAATTTTTGACAATCATTGACCATTTTTTGAATATTTAACAATTTTTGACCATTTTTCAAAATTTTAACAATAATTGTACATTTTTCAAAATATTTAACAATTTTTCACCATTTTTTACCATTTTTGAGCATTTTTAACAGGTTCTGACAATTATTCACCATTTTTGACAATTTTAAACAATTATTGACCATTTTTGACAGTTTTTTATAATTATTGTGACCATTCTTTCAAAATTTTGACAATTTTTGACCATTTTTCAAAATTTTTACAGGAACCAGTTTTGGAGAAATAAAAATTAACCAAAGGAAACCTAACAAAGCTTCCAACTCATCTTCGGAAGAGGATTTAGAAGCTCCGACATTGGATGATTCTTCAGATGATATGGACGACGGAGACGAATCTTGCTCTGGTTGTGGTGAGGTGTATTCCCAAACCACTAAATCTGACGACTGGGTTAAATGCTTACGTTGTTCCAAATGATTTCACGATTCCTGCTCCAAGTTTGTTAACTTTTGTCAATAATGTGGTGTTTTTAAGTGCAAAACAAAGTAACTTGTTGGCGAAAATACCTTATTTCCTAATTGCGCCAGTCCCAGCAAACTTGCCCCTTTGACAGTGTTTTAAGTGAGGAGGTCGTCAAGTAAGATTGTCCATAGTTGCCCTCCTCGTGGACATCCTCTACCCGTCCTTGCCTTGACTGAGGCTTGCCCCAGAGTAGATATTATTGAGCTATTCATAGAGCTGCATATTGTTGCGAGTGTGCCTCGTCTATTTATTGCATTATCCAAATAATTCGTTGTGACATTGTTAAATGCTCTCTCAATGTCCAAGGAAGTGGCCATCACTACCTCTTCGTCTTTTATTGACTTTAAGATAAGCCTGTTTAGATCATCCAGTGCTGGATCAGTAGTTTTGCCTGGTTGATACTCATATTGACGATTGCTCAGAGGTATTACACTTTAACACTTTGAGTCTTACAGTATTCGCCAGCTAACTTGATGTCCTAAATGCTTTCTAGGGAGCTATTGACGCCGCCCATCCGATAACAGTAAACAGTGCCGTGCAAGTGCTGAGGATACGCTTTCTGTTACAAATTAACACAACTTAAATACAAATTAATATTTTTGTGATGGAAATATTTTATTTTAATCTCGAAAGAGGAAAAATATCTTTTCTTATTAAAGCAATATAGCATCCGGGATGTCAGATTTTAAAATTTACAATTTAATATTGTTTATTATTATTTTTTCCTCACGGATATCTGCCCATCAACAATAAAAAGGTAATTTTTTTCGACCGACTACCTTTAACGCGTTTCTTTATACTGGCTTAATTTATTAATCGAATTTCTATTGTTAACGTCAAACTACAAAGGAAACAATAAAATACGAGTCATAGATCTCGGGACATCGATTTGACAAATAATGTTTCACTCATTGTCAACCTATTATAACCTATTCAGAAAGTTTCTTATTCTTTAGCACCGTTTAAAACTCAAGTATTTGGTTGTTTGTGGACCCCGAAAAAAAAACAGGACCGAAATAAGGCGTCCCATTAAAATTATTTCTCGCGAACTTGTTTGGTTCCTTTTTGTGGAATTAACTGTATATCACCGTTCCCGATTTTATTTCACGTTCGGGATGTATTAATTCTTTTTTAACGGACCAGAACATAAATTACCGATAAATACCGCATACGTGTTTGCATTAAAATAAAGGCTATGCTCAACCTAACATTTAAGAGATTTATAATTGTTATTAAGATGAAGGTAGAAGATAAGGGTGGTAGTCCGGCGAAATATAAATATCAATTTGACTTATAATTATTAATGAACATGTAAAGATGGAGGAGTTGTTGTAATAAATACCCGTTACAATAAGATGTGGAGTTTGTCGTATGGAATTAACTTGTTTTTGTGATGTTCGCAAAAGTGTGGTTACATTATATAAACTACTGAGCCTTGATTCCAAACATAAATAGCCAAATACCTAGAAAATAGAGTCAAAAATGGTCAACAATTATCAAAAACTGTCAAAAATGGTTAAATATTTAAGAAAAAGGTCTGTCAAAATGTTTGAAAAATTGTTAAAAATTGTCAATAATTGCCAAAATTTTCAAATATAGTCAAAAATTATCAAAATTAAAAAAAAAGGTCAATAAATATAAGAAAATTGTCAAAAATGGTTAATAATTTTCAAAAATCGACAAAATTTTCGAAAAATGATCAAAATTTTCGAAATACAAAATGGTTAATAATTGTGAGAAAATGTCAAAAATGCTCAAAAATCGTCAAATACTGTCAAAAATTGTTCAAATTTAATTAAATTTAGTTAAAAGTAGCCAATAATTGGTGGAAATTGTTAAAATATTTAAAAATTTTGAAATATGGTAAAAAATTATCTAAAATTTGAAAAAATGGTTAATAATTAACAAAAATTTTCAAAAACTGTCAAAATTTTGAAGAAATGGTTAATATCTTTAAAATTTGTCAAACATTTGGAACAATGGTCAATAATTGTCAAAAAGTCAATATTTGAAAATTTTTCAAAAAAAATGGTCAATGATTGTCAAGATTTTTGAAAAATTGTCAATAATTGTAAACATTTCGAAAAACAGTCAAAAACTGTCAAAATTTTGAAAAAAATAGTCAATAAATCTTTTTCCTGACCTTTTCAGGCAATTTACCTTTTTTATGATTATCCCAACTTTATGCATTATTTTTCTGAATATTACTAGAAAAAAAAGTTTTTTCCTGAGTATAACAAATGAAAACATACTTTTCTTTGACTATCTCAACTTAAGTTAAGCTTTTTTCTGACTATCACTGATGGAAACAAGCGTTTTCCTCACTATCCCAACTAAAGACATGATTTGTCTGACTATCATTGTCGCAGACAAGGTTTTCTCTGATTATCACAACTGAAGTCAACGTTTTTTGAATATCTCACAAAAATACAAGCTTTTCGACTGTCGCAGAAGACAAGCTTTTTTTTTCTCTCCTAACATGAGACATGAGAATATTGGACTGTTACTAAAAAAGACAAGGATTTTCCTGACTATATCAAATGAAAACATACTTTTTTTGACTATATCAACTCAAGTTAAGCTTTTTTCTGACTATCACAGTTGGAAACAAGCGTTTTCCTCACTTTATCAACTTAAAACATTATTTAGTCTGACTATCACTGTCACAGACAATGTTTTCTCTGATCATCACAACTGAAATCAACGTTTTTTTGAAGATCACTTAAATATACAAGCTTTCTTGACTGTCGCAGGAGACAAACTTTTTTCTCACTCTCTCAACATGAGATATGAGTTTTTCGGACTATCACTAAAAAAGACAAGGTTTTCCCTGACTATATCAAATGAAAACATACTTTTCTCTGACTATCTGACCTTCAGTTTTTTTCCTGACTATCACAGATGGAAAAAAACGTTTTTCTTACTATACCAACTTAAAACATGATTTAGTCTGACTATCACTGTCGCAGACAATGTTTTCTCTGAACATCACAACTGAAGTCAACGTTTTTTTGAATATCTCTGGAAAATACAAGCTTTTTAGACTGTCGCAGAAGACAAGCTTTTTTCTTGCTCTCTTAACATGAGATATGAGTTTTTCAGACTGTCACTATAAAAGACAAGGTTTTTCCCGACTATATCAAATGAAAACATACTTTTCTCTGGCTATCCCAACTTCAGTTTTTTTCCTGACTATCACAGATGGAAACAAACGTTTTCCTCACTATCCCAACTTAAGACATGATTTAGTCTGACTATCACTGTCGCAGACAAGGTTTTCTCTGATCATCACAACTGAAGTCAACGTTTTTTTGAGTATCACTGAAAAATACAAACTTTTCGACTGTCGCAGAAGACAAGCTTTTCTCTCACTCTCTCAACATGAGATAAGAGTTTTTCGGACTATTACTAAAAAAGACAAGGTTTTCCCTGACTATATCAAATGAAAACATACTTTTCTCTGACTATCTGAACTCTAGTTTTTTTCCTGACTATCACAGATGGAAACAAACGTTTTTGTTACTATACCAACTTAAGACATGATTTAGTCTGACTATCAGTGTCGCAGACAAGGTTTTCTCTGATCATCACAACTGAAATCAAACTTTTTTTAGAATATTTCAGCAAAAAACTAGCTTTTTCGACTTGCGCAATTGGCAAGCTTTTTTCTTACTCTCTTAACATGCGATATGAGTTTTTCGCACTGTCGCTAAAAAAGACAAGGTTTTTCCTGACTATGTCAAATGAAAACATACTTTTCTTTGACTATCTCAAATTAAGTTAAGCTTTTTTTTGACTATCACAGATAGAAACCAGCGTTTTCTTCACTATCCCAACTCAAGACATGATTTAGTTTGACTATCACTGTCGCAGACAAGGTTTTCTCTGATCATCACAACTGAAGTCAACGTTTTTTTGAATATCACTGAAAAATACAAACTTTTCGACTGTCGCAGAAGACAAGCTTTTTTCTCACTTTCCTAACATAAGACATGAGATTTTCGGACTGTTACTAAAAAAGACAAGGTTTTTTCTGACTATATCAAATGAAGACAACTTTTTTCTGACTATCACAGAGGAAGACACTATCCCAACCTATGACATGTTTTATTCGGACTGTCACTAAAGAAGACATGCTTTTTTGGTACCATTTTGAACTTGAGACATGATTTTTTCTGATTATTACCAGAGAAGATTAGCTTTTTCCTGACTATATCAATTGAAGACAGCTCTTTTTCTATCGCAGCTTAAGACCAACTTATCTTAATTGAAATAAATTTTTTTTCTATTACTAAAGAGGACAAGCTTTTCCCGATTATCATTAAAAAGACAAGATTTTTCCTAATTATCAAAACTGAAGATAACATTTTTGCTGACTATCCCAAAATAAGAGAAGGTTTTTTGCTTACTATCACTAAGGAAGACAAGGATATTATGACTCCATTGAAAACTTTTGAATACAAGTTTGTTTGTATCGCTTTTGTCTTAAAATCCCTCTACAGTCTACACTAAAAAAATCCGTTCCGAAATAACCGTTTCTAAAATTCTACCTTCATATCGTTATTAATGAATAAAAAAGATATGGCATCTTAGCCAGGGGCCTGCAAAGTGTTTTACTAACAATGCTTATACGTAGTGTAGGGCATAAACTAGAAAGTTAGCTTGTCCAATATATCAGACCGTAGCAGGCTATCATTACTGAACATAAATACACAAGAACAGTATGTTTGCTTCTTATTCCCTCTTCTTTCGTTTTGCATTTAGCACCCCACGATTTCATAGTCCGAGAAAATTTGTCAAAAACATTTGTGTTAGTACAGACAATGTTTTAATTCGTTTATATCCATCCTTCCCAACCATGTCTATAATAACTTTCTAAACTGATTCCGCAGGTAATATTGACGAAACATTTATGCTCCCAGCTTTGTTTAAAGTCAGTAACGTTGTGAAATTGTTAGTGAGTGTTTTTGTGTTGTGCAATTTATAATTTGACACTGCAGCCACGTCAAATTTCAACTGTGATAATGCAAGAAGGCTATCAGAAGTTCTGGTTGCAGCGCTACATTGAAACACAGTTTCCTGCATTGTGGAATATTGCTGAAAATTGATAACCGCTTCTGCATTATCATACTTAGTCGAAAAAGGCTTCAGTGTGGTTACAAACATTTTGACAGAACAAAGAAAATTGAAAATTAATGAACGCGGAGATCTAACGCTGCTACTCACCAATATTGAATCAGATTCAGATAGATTGGTAGAAAGTCACCTGGTTCATCCATCACACTGAATTTTTGATCTTTACCTTGCGATTTTAATGTTTTTTTCAAAAAATAATTACCTAGTTAAGTATTTTTACGTAATTTGTGTTAATAATTATCGATTACACTTGATATTTACTGGATTTTATGCCTATTTATTTTGTTAAATGATGTTGCTTTACTCATTTAACTAACCTCAAAGTTTTTAAATTGGTAAGCATTTTTTTATCAATAGGAAAATAATTATGCTAATGTTTCATTTTCATTTTGATTGTTTTCTTAGTGTATTTTCGAATTGCATGGTCGAAAACTAATGAAATTGGAATGGAGCGATACTAGTATATTCCTGATCATAATTGAGTATCTCTTTTGTTTGAAATTGTCATAAACCTATCACTATCCATTTTGGATATGATTTTGATTGTTTTCTTGGTGTATTTTCGAATTGCATAGTCGAAAACTGATGAAATTGGAATGGGAGCACCTTGGAGCAATACTTGTATGTTCCTGATCATAATTGAGTATCTCTTTTGTTTGAAATTGTCATAAACCTATAACTATCCATTTTGGATTTTATTTTCATTGTTTTCTTGGTGTATTTTCGAATTCCATGGTCCAAAACTGGTGAAATTGGAATGGGACCACCTTGGAGCAATAATAGTATGTTCCTGATCATAATTGAGTAACTCTTTTATTTGAAATTGTCATAAACCTATCACTATCCATTTTGGATTTTATTTTTATTGCTTTCTTGGTGTATCTTCGAATTCCATGGTCCAAAATTAATAAAATTAGAATGGGACCACCTTGGTGCAATACTAGTATGTTCCTGATCATAATTGAGTAACTCTTTTGTTTGAAATTGTCATAAACCTATCACTATCCATTTTGGATATGATTTTGATTGTTTTCTTAGTGTAATTTCGAATTCCATAGTTGAAAACTGATGAAATTGGAATGGGACCACCTTGAAGTAATACTAGTATGTTCCTGATCATAATTGAGTATCTCTTTTGTTTGAAATTGTCATAAACCTATAACTATCCATTTTGGATTTTATTTTCATTGTTTTCTTGGTGTATTTTCGAATTCCATGGTCCAAAACTGGTGAAATTGGAATGGGACCACCTTGGAGCAATTCTAGTATGTTCCTGATCATAATTGAGTAACTCTTTTGTTTGAAATTGTCATAAACCTATCACTATCCATTTTGGATATTATTTTTATTGCTTTCTTGGTGTATCTTCGAATTCCATGGTCCAAAATTAATAAAATTAGAATGGGACCACCTTGGTGCAATACTAGTATGTTCCTGATCATAATTGAGTAACTCTTTTGTTTGAAATTGTCATAAACCTATCACTATCCATTTTGGATATGATTTTGATTGTTTTCTTAGTGTAATTTCGAATTCCATAGTTGAAAACTGATGAAATTGGAATGGGACCACCTTGAAGTAATACTAGTATGTTCCTGATCATAATTGAGTATCTCTTTTGTTTGAAATTGTCATAAACCTATAACTATCCATTTTGGATTTTATTTTCATTGTTTTCTTGGTGTATTTTCGAATTCCATGGTCCAAAACTGGTGAAATTGGAATGGGACCACCTTGGAGCAATTCTAGTATGTTCCTGATCATAATTGAGTAACTCTTTTGTTTGAAATTGTCATAAACCTATCACTATCCATTTTGGATATTATTTTTATTGCTTTCTTGGTGTATCTTCGAATTCCATGGTCCAAAATTAATGAAATTAGAATGGGACCACCTTGGTGCAATACTAGTATGTTCCTGATCATAATTGAGTATCTCTTTTGTTTGAAATTGTCATAAACCTATAACTATCCATTTTGGATTTTATTTTCATTGTTTTCTTGGTGTATTTTCGAATTCCATGGTCCAAAACTGGTGAAATTGGAATGGGACCACCTTGGAGCAATTCTAGTATGTTCCTGATCATAATTGAGTAACTCTTTTGTTTGAAATTGTCATAAACCTATCACTATCCATTTTGGATATGATTTTGATTGTTTTCTTGGTGTATTTTCGAATTCCATGGTCCAAAACTAATAAAATCGGAATGGGACCACCTAGGAGCGATACTAGTATGTTCCTGATCATAATTGAGTATCTCTTTTGTTTGAAATTGTCATAAACCTATCACTATCCATTTTGGATATGATTTTGATTGTTTTCTTGGTGTATTTTCGAATTCCATAGTCCAAAACTAATAAAATTGGACTGGGACCACCTTGGAGCAATACTAGTATGTTCCTGATCATAATTGAGTATCTATTCTGTTTGAAATTGTCAGAAACCTATCACAATCCATTTTGGATATGATTTTGATTGTTTTCTTGGTGTATTTTCGAATTCCATGGTCCAAAACAAATGAAATTGGAATGGGACCACCTTGGAGCAATACTGGTATGTTCCTGATCATAATTGAGTATCTCTTTTGTTTGAAATTGTCAGAAACCTATCACAATCCATTTTGGATATGATTTTGATTGTTTTCTTGGTGTATTTTCGAATTCCATAGTCCAAAACTAATAAAATTGGACTGGGACCACCTTGGAGCAATACTAGTATGTTCCTGATCATAATTGAGTATCTCTTCTGTTTGAAATTGTCAGAAACCTATCACAATCCATTTTGGATATGATTTTGATTGTTTTCTTGGTGTATTTTCGAATTCCATAGTCCAAAACAAATGAAATTGGACTGGGACCACCTTGGAGCAATACTGGTATGTTCCTGATCATAATAGAGTCTCTTTTGTTTGAAATTGTCATAAACCTATCACTATCCATTTTGGATATGATTTTGATTGTTTTCTTGGTGTATTTTCGAATTCCATAGTCCAAAACTAATAAAATTGGACTGGGACCACCTTGGAGCAATACTGGTATGTTCCTGATCATAATAGAGTCTCTTTTGTTTGAAATTGTCATAAACCTATCACTATCCATTTTGGATATGATTTTGATTGTTTTCTTGGTGTATTTTCGAATTCCATAGTCCAAAACTAATAAAATTGGACTGGGACCACCTTGGAGCAATACTGGTATGTTCCTGATCATAATAGAGTCTCTTTTGTTTGAAATTGTCATAAACCTATCACTATCCATTTTGGATATGATTTTGATTGTTTTCTTGGTGTATTTTCGAATTCCATAGTCCAAAACTAATAAAATTGGACTGGGACCACCTTGGAGCAATACTAGTATGTTCCTGATCATAATTGAGTATCTCCTTTGTTTGAAATTGTCATAAACCTATCACTATCCATTTTGGATGTGATTTTGATTGTTTTCTTGGTGTATTTTCGAATTCCATGGTCCAAAACTAATAAAATCGGAATGGGACCACCTTGGAGCGATACTAGTATGTTCCTGATCATAATTGAGTATCCCTTTTGTTTGAAATTGTCATAAACCTATCACTATCCATTTTGGATATGATTTTGATTGTTTTCTTGGTGTATTTTCGAATTCCATAGTCCAAAACTAATAAAATTGGACTGGGACCACCTTGGAGCAATACTAGTATGTTCCTGATTATAATTGAGTATCTATTCTGTTTGAAATTGTCAGAAACCTATCACAATCCATTTAGGATATGATTTTGATTGTTTTCTTGGTGTATTTTCGAATTGCATAGTCGAAAACTGATGAAATTAGAATGGCACCACCTTGGAGCAATACTAGTATGTTCCTGATCATAATTGAGTATCTCTTTCGTTTGAAATTGTCATAAACCTATCACTATCAATTTTGGATATGATTTTGATTGTTTTCTTGGTGTATTTTCGAATTCCATAGTCCAAAACAAATGAAATTGGACTGGGACCACCTTGGAGCAATACTAGTATGTTCCTGATCATAATTGAGTATCTATTCTGTTTGAAATTGTCAGAAACCTATCACAATCCATTTTGGATATGATTTTGATTGTTTGAGTATCATATTTATTAGACAAGACCAATTAATGAATATGTCACCTTACTTTATTTATTAATTAACAAAGATGTCACTTGAATGTTGAACCAAATATTGTTTATCTCATCTCTTGTAACATATACACATGGCCAAAGGTTTAGGAGGTCTGAAAAGGGAAGTGATCTGGAATGTGCAGTCTATACATAGCCGTCGTATTGAAAAGAGTGAATTCGGATTATTATCGAGTTTTATTATACTTTATCCTTTTTGAGTCTTACATCTCGAAACCGACTATATATCCGTCAATTAAAAATCCTTGAAAACCCCATAATCTAGCTCCACCTCTGGTGATTAATAAATATTTACTAAACTACGTCGGTTAACAAGCTCTGCTCGAGTCGAATAAAGAGAAATTTATAAACATTTATAAGGAATGTTGAGCAATTTACTTTCATCCAAGCTGCTCTACGAGCACTTTTGTAAAAATCATGTAGAAGATAATACACCAATTAATGATAATGAAAACAGAAGGATGTTCTATTTTGATACCTTATGATTTATAGTACAGGAAAATGATAATGTTGATATTCATTTACTTTCAAATTCTGCCTCGGTGGTGGTCAATCAACAGAAACGATGACATATAAGATTAATTTGGAATTTTTATTTGAAAATTAAATAGAATCTTTCTAAATATTTAACTGTTAGAAAAATATATAAATATATAAATCTACGTTTAAATTGAGAGTCATCCTGATTTAACACTATTAACAGTATCTACACACTAATTCCCTTAATTTATTCATTATGACCATACACCCAATTTAATCATTAATTAATTTATCCATTCAATTTATAATACTTTCTTTTTAATCTTTTTTTTCTTGACGTTATACCAATAATGATCAGTGGCGTTACCTGACAATTTTAGACCATCTTTGGTTCACTCTTAGTTCAATCTTTTGATAATTCTTGCAAAACCTTCGATACTTTCGTGATTTCGCGAAGGCGGTCGGCTGTGTTAATCATGAAGTGTCATTGAGTGAAGTAGTATGACTATTGACGACGAGAGGCAACCTTACCAAAAGTCAAGTACTAGCCAGTACTTATGGTGGTGGAAAGTGTTGCAGAAAGAACAAGATACAGACTAAGTAAAGGGGGAATCATTAAAAAAAAACACCTTCTCACTTCTTGCGATTCAGAAATCCTGGGAGATCCCACAGGTTTAGGTCCAATTATATTTTTGTCACTATCTCCGATGATGACATTAGTGCAACCTGGAGTAATTCAAATACAACAACTTCTCATTCCAGAGAGGAAGTAAAGGAATGGATGGAGGAGGAAATGGAGAGAAGGTGGGAGGAGTATGAGGAGCGATTGGGAATAGGAGAGATTGGATGGACCGGAAATTCGGGGATGTGACACAGGTGCTCACTGGACATGGGTCGAGAGTAGGGTACCTCCACAAGATTGGGAAAAGAGAGATTGGAGTGTGCGAGAGGTGTGAAGTGGAGGTTGATGAGAGGCATGTGTTTAGATGTTGGAAGAACGAGGAAGTGCTGAAGAAGTTGGAGAGGAAACTAGGGGAGGCGGTGAATTTGTGGAACATGGTGGAGATAATGTTGGGGAGGGAGGAGGAATGGCATAGTGGAGAGCTCGTCTCGAATTATGCTGGGGTAGTGATTCCGAAGCGGGGGTAACGATGAGTTTGAGGTCGTGACCCGAAAAAAAAAGAAGAGGCAAAAAAACTCTCATATGAAAGAAAAAATATGAAACGCAATCTCCGAATTCATGAACTTACTCAAATTTCGTGGAGCAGTTTATTCGGTTTTTTTCCCTCACTTCTCTCCGTCACTGAAGTTGTTTCATTTACTAAAAAGATAATTGAAGTGTCCAACAAAAGAATCAAAGAATAATTAATTAGATACTTTGACAGGTTAGGTGAGGTAAATAAACAACCTTATAATAACAATTTTTTTTTCACGAGCATGACAATGTTTAGAACTTCATTATTGATAATGACTCTCGAGAAAAGTGGACGTTCTCATTGAAATTATTAATAGATGCAGAGGGTGTTGATAGGATTAACATTTTTCTCGCCTTGAAGGATATTAATTCGCTGATTTTGTATACCTAATTAACCTTTTTGGTTCAAGGAACCTTTTAACAAAAAGTGTAAATTTTATTCTAAAAAAACTGAGAAAAATGATGTTGTAATAAGTACCGCTATGGATTTAAATGTGATTTATTTCATTTAAATTTGCATAAAAAATTACGAGGATGAGTTAGTTAAAAATTTGATTTATGGAAAAATGTTAATGTATTTCTTTTAACAGTTCTGACAGTTTTATTTCTGCCCTAAGTACACAATCAGCAAGTTTTTTTTATAATGACGTTGATTTATGTGCGTTTTACCAAGAACTGTGGGTAATTTGCCAGAGTACCTACCAGTAAACGATTTAAAACGGGATGTTCAATTTCATTAAGATATGGGTTAATGGGTTAAATGAAAAAAGGAGAACCGATCTGGTAAGGACCAATCGCATTAAATAACTTCCTCATATTTGGTATCTACTTTTACTGTTCAAATTTCAAATGGGATACAAAACAAGAGACTAGATGCTGGATAGATGGCCTGAGGAGTGATATGATGAAGAGGCCGTTGGATGACAATGAGGAGCACCTACTTCTGAGAACTTATCAACTTGGTGGTGAGTGAGGAAGAGTTTCCGGAAGGATGGAAAGTAGCCATGGTGATACTGATGAAGAAGGCGGGTAGAGAGAGGAGGGGATAATAAAGGATAGGATTGAGGAGGAAGTTTGTAGGAATAGGGGCTTTAGGGTAAACCAGCAAGGGTTTATGAAGAGGAAATCCTGCATCTCGGCACTGGGCAGGGTGATGGGCTTGGTGGTAAGAGCTAGAGGGGGAGCTGGAAGGTTGGTAGGCATCCCCTTAGGGATGAGTCCAACACTGTTTGGGTCCTGGACGCATTGGAACATGAGTTTCCCATCTCGGCCCGAAAAAAAAAGATGCTGGATAGAGCAAGCAACAACCTTCCATATACCATACTGATAGGAGGTTCTCCAGTTGAAGGACTAGTAGATCAGAAGAGGTGATACGCAAAGCTAGGTACGGCGATAACTGGGTGGGTGGACTAAATGTGGGAGTAGAGTACAATTAGCAAATAGGCATGAAAACGGCTACCAAAAAGAATAAACCAGTAAGTACCAAGACTTGGTCTTGGTTTCGCTCAAATACTTACAGTCTTGGTTTTGGTCTTGGGTTGGTCTTGGTCTTGGTCTTGGTCTTGGTCTTGGTCTTGGTCTTGGTCTTGGTCTTGGTCTTGGTCTTGGTCTTGGTCTTGGTCTTGGTCTTGGTCTTGGTCTTGGTCTTGGTCTTGGTCTTGGTCTTGGTCTTGGTCTTGGTCTTGGTCTTGGTCTTGGTCTTGGTCTTGGTCTTGGTCTTGGTCTTGGTCTTGGTCTTGGTCTTGGTCTTGGTCTTGGTCTTGGTCTTGGTCTTGGTCTTGGTCTTGGTCTTGGTCTTGGTCTTGGTCTTGGTCTTGGTCTTGGTCTTGGTCTTGGTCTTGGTCTTGGTCTTGGTCTTGGTCTTGGTCTTGGTCTTGGTCTTGGTCTTGGTCTTGGTCTTGGTCTTGGTCTTGGTCTTGGTCTTGGTCTTGGTCTTGGTCTTGGTCTTGGTCTCGGTCTTGGTCTTGGTCTTGGTCTTGGTCTTGGTCTTGGTCTTGGTCTTGGTCTTGGTCTTGGTCTTGGTCTTGGTCTCGCAAAATCGCAAGAAGAAGACCAATATTGTTAATTACCAACCAAAATCAATAGGAACATACAACAAATATGAATTCTTATGAAGAAATCTAAATGGCATCTCAAGTAAAAGAAGAATCTTGTAAAACAGATTACTGTAATTTATCTAGCCTAGCACTTAAATTGAAGCTTTTTATTAGATTCAACATATCGATAGCAACGAGAAGCGCCAAGAATGTCAAATATTCGTTTGCTACATTGTCTCAGAACAGCTTAATAATTGTTTCTACCGATACATGTTTTCTTTTGCCGTAGAATTTATGCACACTGTAACGGTGAGGGGCGCCAGCTTGAAGGCTCCGACTAAAGACTCCTCTCAAGGGTGATTCGACCCCAAGTTTATGTCGCACAAGTATTACAGGAAGGTTGTAAAAATTGAGGGCGCCACTACCTTTTTGACGTCGATAAAAACTACTAATTAAAAAAACTAAGGCGGAAAAGATAGAAACGCTTTGTAGAATATAAATGAAAGTTAATAATAAAAAAAGTTATTTAAAATTACTCCCTGAACTGTCATTAGAAGTGTTAATTGTTGTAACTTCCTTGTAGAGTGTATACTCTTTACATCTGTTATCTATGGCGTAGATATCTATGGTGCTTATTTGGTGTCAATGTCAATTGTCAGTGCTGTCATTAGTCATTATGAATTATTAGTCAGTGTGGTATGATTGTGGTATTTTATGAAGGGAATAAATGAACGTTATCTTTTATTTTACTAATTTTATGATAAGTTTTCAAAATAAGTGGTTTTAAGTGATCCAAATACTTTACTCAACATAATATTAAATTTTATTTCCTTTCAGTTTTCTGAAGGTTCAAGTCCCCATTGTAGGCGTATGAAGATGTCTTCAAATTATAAAATAGAACCGTTCCTAGATAACACTGTAAAATTACCAATACATTCACATTAAAATCATATAAAAATACCAACAGAGAAACAAAAAAAAACTACAAAAAGGTTCCAATTTCATCGAACAACATAATTGTTATGGCCGTTGTAAACAAATTGAAAATCCAATTACAATCTATTAATCCGAAGACCCCGGAGCCTATTATACAAATATCTCCCACTTAAAAATACCTAAAAGCAGGTTCATAAACAAACGAAGAGCAGAAGTGCGAGAAGTGTAGCTTTCATTTGTACCAGTCGAAACACGACTAAACAAAAAACGCGTTAAAAACATCCGAACATCGCCTTTCGTCGTTCATGAATCATTGGAATGCCTATATCTCTTTTTACGTAACAAGTTAATACGAGGGTCATCTAAAAAATACCAACTATTCAGATAATGCGCAGAATATATTTTACTTCTTTATAAAAAAAAAGTAGCGGTAAAGTATTTTCTATTGTCACATCCACCAAAAGTTTATTATATATTTTTTTGAGTTTCCCGCGTTAAACTGGTTAGAGTTTTTTGACACCAATTGACTCGAGTTGCTCTCTCCGTATCCAACGAGAAACTAATTTTCTTACAGATAATTCGTATTAGGTATTAGGTATTAGGTATTATTTATTAGGTATTTGGTATTAGGTATTAGGTATTAGGTATTAGGTATTAGGTATTAGGTATTAGGTATTAGGTATTAGGTATTAGGTATTAGGTATTAGGTATTAGGTATTAGGTATTAGGTATTAGGTATTAGGAAATAGGAATTAGGAACTAGGAACTAGGAACTAGGAACTAGGAACTAGGAACTAGGAACTAGGAACTAGGAACTAGGAACTAGGAACTAGGAACTAGGAACTAGGAACTAGGAACTAGGAACTAGGAACTAGGAACTAGGAACTAGGAACTAGGAACTAGGAACTAGGAACTAGGAACTAGGAACTAGGAACTAGGAACTAGGAACTAGGAACTAGGAACTAGGAACTAGGAAGGTATGCTTTAGAAGAATGCAGTGATTACCATAGCAACCAAATAACGAATTACCAATTTGACATTATACCCACCTCCCGAACGCTTTTTCTGTGAGAAAGTAGCACTTTTCCGGCCTAGTCCGGAAAGTACGTATTTCCCGAACTAGGCCGGTATGCTAGGAACTAGGAACTACCGATTTCCCCTGGTATATAAGCATTTCTCACTATCCACGTTATAAATTATCTCCAACCAATACAGCTGGTTGAATTATTGTTTTTTTAGCTCATTAAATAAATTTCTGGACTCAATAGGTGTTTCGGGGCAAAGAAAAAGGTAGAAAAATATGTTGGTATTTATTTTTCGGCGATGAATATTTTCGAAATATATCAACCTTGTTGTGTGTAATAAATGTTAGTATGTGTAAATTATAAGGTTATGTAGCTGGCTAAGATGGAGGTTTTTTTTGGTAGGTAGTGGTTGGAATACTCGCAACAGTAGGAACAAACCGGATTTTAGTCGTGATTGATTTTTTGGAACAGAGAATTATCATTACATGACTACAAAATTTATTAATTATGCTTCATGCAATAACAATTAATATATTAATTTACGACGTGCCCAAATCTAGTAGGTTTTTCAATTCATACATTTCAGATGTAAATAGAAGAAGAACAAAAGGACTTAGGGAGAAGATGGAGAGGAAACTAGAGGAGGCGGTGTATTGGGAGATTGGGAGGTGGTGGAGATAATGAGGAGGAATGGATGAAGGTAAGTGGTGAAGTGGAGAGCATAATTAGTGAGAGAGGATTCGATATGGCATGAGAGGTAGGAGTGATGGATAGGGAGAAGTCAATGATGTGAGCGGAGAGTCTCGAAGTATGCTGGGGTAGTGATTCCTAGTCGGGGGTAACGGCGAGTTTGAGGTGGGTTTGGTTGGTAGGCATCCCCTTGGTGATGAGTCTAATACTGTTTGGGTCCTGGACCCATTCGAACCTGAGTTTCCCTTCTCGACCCCCCGAAAAAAAAATTTTACTCGGTGAAATTCAAATCTTTTCCGCAGTTATCGTAATTGATAAATAATTGAAAAAGAAAAGTTCATGTATTAAAAAGGAGTCTTGTTTACACATGCAATAAAATTTTTATTTATTTTCCAACACTATTTCAACTAAGACCATTTCAAAATCGTGACTATACTATTTATTATATTCTAACAAATATTTCTATTGTTATTGTTGTTAACAGAACAAACACGTGTACCTATATACTGTCGGAATTCTTTAAATTCTGCTAGGTATTTTAATATAGTCGTTTTATGGCTTTAACTGGCACTTGAGGATGAAAATGTAAGCAATTTTGATAAAAATCGCAGTCATATTTTTACTGTTGTTCGCTGTCCACGAAACAGTAAAACAACTTTATAGAATTATTTTCGGCTGTTAACGTCTTGGAAAAAAATTTTTTTGAACACAATAAAAAGCAGAGTTTGTTAGAGTAATTTTATTTTTTACACTTTCAAATTATTAAAAAATACCTCTTGGATATAATTTATTACTTCGACACTTGACTGATATTCTGATTCGGATTCTGACAAGTCTGAACAATTCAGTAGATCTTTTTAAGGTTAATCATGATGAATAGCGAAAATGACGATCATTCCAGCATTTCTCTTGATATTTCTGAAGCAGTCCAATCCGCAACTTTAAATTTACTTCCAGAAAAGTCAGCAAGTATAATTATAAGAAAAATGACTGTAGAGGATATTGAGAAGAATCGATGCTCATTGTAAAAATTCCGCATATTCACAATAACTAATACTGACTCTATAGATTATTTGTCGTACTACAGGAAATAATATGACAACTAAAATGTCAGAGTACGATCTTAAATCCACCTAAGATAATATAAAAGACTGTTTTAATTATTAAAAGTGCGACTGTAGAAAAAATTATGTATGTTTTTCGAGCGTAAAGTAAAATTGCCGTTTTCGAATGATCGCCGCGCTCCGCTCCGCGTCGCTCGGAAACATTCTTTCTCAAGCGGCAATCTGTTACTTTACGCTCTAAATACACAAATAACTATTTTAATATAGAGCGAGGCGATCTTTCGAAAGTGGCAATTTTACTTTAAACTCGAAAAATACACATAATTTTTTCTACAGTCGCCCTTTTAATAATTAAAACAGTTTTTTATATTATCTTAGGTTATAATAGGAGTGCTAGAATAATCGTCATTTTCGCTATTCATCATGATTAACCTTAAAAAGATCTACTGACTAGGGATGTTAAAAAATAATCGATTTTTATATAAATCGATTATTATTTTATTATTTTGTTATAATCGATTTTTATAGGTATATTTATCGATTTTTTGTAAATCGATTTTATAAATTACGTGTTTAAATCGATTTTCGGAAACGGCTCGTATTATTTATTGACTATTTTTCAAAATGTTTACAACTTTTGACTATTACTGACCATTTTACAAAATTTTGACAACTATTAACCATTTTACAAAATTTTAACAATTATTGAACATTTTTCAAAATTTAAACAATTATTGACCATTTTGACTGTTTTTCAAAATTAGTTACCATTTTTCCAAATTTTTGATAATTTTTAACCATTTTTCAGAATAATGACAATTTTTAACCATTTTTGACAGTTTTTGACAATAATTGTCAATTTTTAACAGTTTTTAACAATAATTGATAATTTTTAATCATTTTTGATAGTTTTTGACCATTTTTGACAATTTTTCAAACCTTTAGATCATTTTTCAAAATTATTGACCATTTTTGATCATTATTGACAATTATGGACCATCTTTGATCATTATTGACAATTATGGACCATTTTTCCAAATTTTTGATCATTTTTGACAATTATTGACCATTTTTGACCATATTTCAAAATTTTTGACAATTTTTCAAAAACTTTAACAATTTTTGACAATTATCAACTATTTTTCAAAATTTTGACAATTTTTAACAATAACTGTCCATTTTTGACAGTTTTTGACAATTTTTGTTCATTTTTGATAGTCTTTGACAATTTTTCAAAATTTTTGACCATTTTTCAAAATTATTGATCATTTTGATAGTTTTTGACAATTATCGACCATTTTTCAAAATTTTAACAATTATTGATCATTTTTGACAATTATTGACCATTTTTGACCATATTTCAAAATTTTTGACAATTTTTCAAAAACTTTAACAATTTTTGACAATTATCAACTATTTTTCAAAATTTTGACAATTTTTAACAATAACTGTCCATTTTTGACAGTTTTTGACAATTTTTGACCATTTTTGTCCATTTTTGTCCATTTTTGTCCATTTTTGATAGTCTGACAATTTTTCAAAATTTTTGACCATTTTTCAAAATTATTGATCATTTTGATAGTTTTTGACAATTATCGACCATTTTTTAAAATTTTAACAATTATTGACCAATTTTGACAATAATTGTCCATTTTCGCAGTTTTCCAACCCAATACTTTTCTGATAGCCCATTTTCAGCCATGTCCGTACTCATATTTTCAATGTTCACCCACTTCTAATCCTTTCCAGCTTGGATTTTCCAATATTCCATATCTGTGGTACCAAGTCTTAATTAACGAAAATGTACCCAAAGTGAATAAGAGGTGGAAGGCATCCTGGAAAATGTTTTTCCGTTTTTGTCAACATTTTTATCGATATAAATGTTGATAAAAACGATAGATCAGAGCCCTAACCAATTACCCAAAAATTAGTAAATGCTTCACAATATGTATTTGAATTTTCTAGTATTTTAATATTTTTAAAGCTTAAAAAAAGGACGAAACAACTAAAAACACGATTTTAGTTTCAAATAGAAATCGTCTGGCTTGTATCTATTTCAAAAGCTTAAAAATCCCCCCAAAAAAACTAACAAACATTCAAGAAAAACCACCACCGACTCTCCATTCACAATAAATTTCCTCCAATTTGCGCTCCCTCTTCATTTTACCCCCGACCGAGATAAAACAAATGGGATCTAATAAACTCCCGAAACTAGATTACACTAAACGGATTATCTTCGAGCTAATAGTCTCGAGCAATTACTTAAATAATAGCAACCCCGCTAGAAAATGGCTATGGGATCTTATTTCCTCTGGGGAAACTTCACAGTAAACAACACACCCCTTCTAACGAGTAGACTGTAACTTAATAGATGGTGTTGTATACGGCATAAAGTTACAATCTAAACGGTTGGTTTGAATAGTGTAACAAAGGGGTTGATAACGACGTGTTTAACGTAGAATCAGAATATGAAGGGAGGGTTTTTTACCATTTCGATTTATCGCTTTGTGGAATTAAGTATAACGGCCTTAAAGATGGCTGGGGCGGTGATAAAGAAGATTTTGTTAAAAGGGGAACAGAAGAAGATGGAAAACTTGCACAATAACTAAAGAATATTTTTTTAAAATACGAAATAGTGAAAAGTGGGGTTGGATAACATACATAAGTCGCTCCATCTGTCATTATTGAAAAATTTGACGATTTGAAAGTTTACAAATGAGCTTAGCTCATAAAAACCTACAGACCATTCCAGAATCACAACTTAAAATTTGGCGTGTGTATTTACTGACTGCGCCATGTGTTATTTGTAAAGTTTGTACTTACAGCACATGTCAAAACACACAAGCTCCAACACCAACTGATCGGTTGTCCTCCAGAATAATATGGACGACCAGTTAAGGTCAGGTGTTCTGGAATGGTCTATTAGGCAACCCAGCGACCTGTCAAATAAAATCCAATACGGCGCCAAATGGCAAACAAACATATGGTTTTGGACTTTGGTCATCCATTTCTCGAATGTGGTTGAAATCCAATGGTATTCAAAGGTATTCAAAGAAACACAAAGTCAAACCACAGCGTATAAAACACACTAATAAAACCACCGAAACAATCCTTGAACACTGTTTACCATGGAATAGACAATACAAAACTGACCAGCTGTTCAAATTGTTTGCCCTGAACGACCATATTAGGTCACGTGATCTGGATTGTCTAATTAAAGATAAATTGGACAGTTTAATTTTGATGTTCAATAGGATGGTTGTGAGAACTTTTTTTAACCCAGCACTATTTTGACTGACGCTATTTTGTCCAGCGTTATTTTCTCTGACGCTATCTTAACCTAACGCTATTTTGTCCAGCGCTATTTTGACTGACGCTATTTTAACCTAGCACTTTTTTGACTGAAGCTATTTTAACCTAGCGCTATTTTGACTGCCGCTGTTTTTGTTCTGCGTTATTATTGTGCTGCGCTATTTTGACTGACGCTATTTTAACCTAGCGCTATTTTGACTGACGCTTTTTTGTCCAGCGCTATTTTGACTGCCGCTGTTTTTGTTCTGCGTTATTATTGTGCTGCGCTATTTTGACTGACGCTATTTTAACCTAGCGCTATTTTGACTGACGCTATTTTGTCCAGCGCTATCTTGACTGACGCTATTTTAACCTAGCGCTATTTTGACTGACCCTACTTCAACCTATCGTATTTTGTCCAGAGCTATTTTGACTGACGCTATTTCAACCTAGCACTTTTTTGACTGACGCTATTTTAACCTAGCGCTATTTTGAGTGCCGCGTTTTTTGTTCTGCGTTATTATTGTGCTGCGCTATTTTGACTGACGCTATTTTAACCTAGCGCTATTTTGTGCTGCGCTATTTTGACTGACGGAATTTTGTCCAGCGCTCTTTTGATTGACGCTATTTTATCCTAGCGCTCTTTGACTCACCCTACTTTAACCTATCGTATTTTGTCCAGCGCTATTTTGACTGACGCTATTTTAACCTAGCACTTTTTTGACTGACGCTATTTTAACCTAGAGCTATTTTGAGTGCCGCGTTTTTTGTTCTGCGTTATTATTGTGCTGCGCTATTTTGACTGACGGAATTTTGTCCAGCGCTCTTTTGATTGACGCTATTTTATCCTAGCGCTCTTTGACTCACCCTACTTTAACCTATCGTATTTTGTCCAGCGCTATTTTGACTGACGCTATTTTAACCTAGCACTTTTTTGACTGACGCTATTTTAACCTAGCGCTATTTTGAGTGCCGCGTTTTTTGTTCTGCGTTATTATTGTGCTGCGCTATTTTGACTGACGCTATTTTGTCTAGCGCTATTTTGACTGACGCTATTTTAACCTAGCACTTTTTTGACTGAGGCTATTTTAACCTAGCGCTATTTTGTCTGCCGCTGTTTTTGTTCTGCGTTATTATTGTGCTGCGCTATTTTGACTGACGCTATTTTAACCTAGCGCTATTTTGTGCTGCGCTATTTTGACTGACGCTATTATGTCCAGCGCTATTTTGACTGACGCTATTTTAACCTAGCGCTATTTTGACCAGCGCTGTTTTGACTGAAGCTGTTTTAATCTAGCGCTATTTTGACTGACCCTACTTTAAGCTATCGTATTTTGTCTAGTGCTATTTTGACTGACGCTATTTTAATCTAGCGTTATTTTGACTGACCCTAATTTAACCTTGCGCTATTTTGACTGACCCTACTTTAACCTAGCGCATTTTGAACTGACGCTATTTTAACCTAGTACTTTTTTGACTGACGCTATTTGAACCTAGCGCTATTTTGACAGCCGCTGTTTTTGTTTTGCGTTATTTTTGTGCTGCGTTATTTTGACTGACGCTATTTTAACCTAGCACTATTTTGACTGACGCTATTTTGTCCAGCGCTACTTTCACTGACGCTATTTTAACCTAACGCTATTTTGTCCAGCGCTATTTTGACTAACGCTATTTTAACCTAGCACTTTTTTGACTAACGCTATTTTAACCTAGCGCTATTTTGACTGCCGCTGTTTTTGTTCTGCGTTATTATTGTGCTGCGCTATTTTGACTGACGCTATTTTAACCTAGCGCTTTTTTGTGCTGCACTATTTTGACTGACGCTATTTTGTCCAGCGCTATTTTGACTGGCGCTATTTTAACCTAGCGCTATTTTGACTGGCGCTATTTTAACCTAGCGCTATTTTGACTGTCGCTATTTTGTCCAGCGTTATTTTCACTGACGCTATTTTAAACTAACACTATTTCATCCAGCGCTATTTTATCCAGCGCTATTTTAACATAGCACTTTTTTGACTGACGCTATTTTAACCTAGCACTATTTTGACTGCCACTTTTTTTGTTCTGCGTTATTATTGTGCTTCGCTATTTTGACTGACGCTATTTAGTCTAGCGCTATTTTGGCTGACGCTATTTTCACCTAGCACTTTTTTGACTGACGCTATTTTAACCTAACGCTATTTTGACTGCCGCTGTTTTTGTTCTGCGTTATTATTGTGATGCGCTATTTTGACTGACGCTATTTTGTCCAGCGCTATTTTGACTGACGCTATTTTAACCTAGCGCTATTTTGACCAGCGCTATTTTGACTGACTCTTCTTTAAACTATCGCTATTTTGACCTTCCCATCATTAACCTATCGTATTTTGTCCAGCGCTATTTTGACTGACGCTATTTTAACCTAGCACTTTTTTGACTGACGCTATTTTAATCTAGCGCTATTTTAACTGCCGCTGTTTTTCTTCTGCGTTATTATTGTGCTGCGCTATTTTGACTGACCCTACTTTAACCTTGCGCTATTTTGACTGTTCCTACTTTAACCTAACGCTATTTTGTTCAGCGCTATTTTGACTGACGCTATTCTGCCACAGAGCCAAATTTTCGTTGTGCCCGTCCTTTTAAATAAATTTCAACTGTTCTGTCAAATTATTGTATCACGTTGACAATTTTGTTATAAATGAGTAAGAATGTTTTTTATTTGTTATAATTTCAATAATAAAGTTTTTTCTTGTGAATTTTATCACTTACTATGGAGTGATGCGTTAATTGAGTCCAGGAGTATATAATTTAATGATTAACACATCTCTGTATATCGTAAGGTTATCGACAACATAAAAAGTTTTAACTTTATCTCTATTGAGCTGTCATTAATAAATTTTGTAATCTAGACACCCAAGTAGAAGCAATTAAGGTATACAAAATGTTTTTATATTATTCCACTTTGTTGTAACATCATATTTATAGGAGGAGTTAAGAAAGTATTGTCGATGTTTTTTTTTAACAATCTGAAATTAGAGGATCTGATCTTGCTTAAAGTATGGAATTAGATGCAATTGTAGCAATGGTCAAATTATTCTGAATAACGAGAGGCATCTTACAGTGGGTCCATAATGGTCTTCCAATGAGTACTCGTGCAGAGTATTGGAATTTTCTATATCTACGACCAATTTTGATAGCAATTTTTTGATCAATCTTTACAAAGCAGGTATTTTCATTATAAAACTATTTTAATTTCTTCACAAAAACGACATGGACCATAATATCTTGAACTATCTTCGTAATAAAATAAAAGATAGATTAACAAGCTTAATTTGTATTTTATGTCTCATTTTTATAACGCGATAATGAATAGAAAACGTCTGTGGATGTTGACAAACATTTCTTGATATAAATTTTATTGCTGTGATTATTTCGAAGATATTAATTATATACGGATGTCAGGGAGAATATAAATTTCATTTATTATTTCATTGTTATCTTTAATATATTTTTCCTATTAATTTTACGATGTGTGAATTGAAAATAATTGATACGTGCCTGATGATTTGGACAACGTTTTTACTTGTTTTGAGATAAATAAACGAAATTTTGTGGCAAGTTAAGTAACTTCCGTGCTATATCTCTCAGTAAAACCCTTCAGTGGTGACGCCCGGTCTGACGGACAGCAACGATTCAATTGGCTCTGTATTATTGTATTGAGTTATACCAGTCTAGACCTAATTGTCTCACTGTCAGTGAGAGAATAGTTACCTCTACTCAAAATATTGAGTAAATTCGATTCAAGACAACGGATTTATCTTCCTGATTCTTCAGCTTCCTTTTACTGGGTTAAAAAGAATAAATAACAAATTAAATCCTTCCTGAATTGAAGAGACTTCGATAAATTAATCCATACTAATAATTTATCTTGTAACGTCATCCTAATGTCCGTCTTTATCTATTACAACCTCGTCAGACAACATTAATATGCTTGTTTGGTGAAAAAAGTCGTTTGATAACCATTGACAGTTTCTAAGATGATAATATGCTGATAAAAAATTAATGTCCGATGAAAACTAGCAGTTACGGCCAATTAATTTGTATAAAAGTTAATTAATTAGTGGATGAAGCGACCGGAAGAGAAGAATTAATGTGCTGATGCGTCTATCAAACGAGAAGAATTTGTCAGCAGTTGACACGAAACTGTTTATAGAATTTTGTTTTTCCATTTTCTAGGAGTAAAGATGTAATTTTTGATACACAAACTGAAGGAACAATCCTAGGCATTTTTTAGTGATTTGAGTGAAATATTTATTATCCAGAAACTAACTTTGGTTGAATTAACATGTGGCTTTAATACTTTATATTAATATTTTTTATTTCTCTTCGTGGAGGGTTGATGTTTTGAATTATTACTATTTAAAATGTGGGTTGATTTTTTATAGAATATAAATTGAAATGAAAATAAATTTGTAGATTTTTTTCTAGGCTCAGCTAAACTCAATCAGAACAAAATTCTCCATCAAAGGACGTGCGGTTTAATTTCTCACAGATGTATGTTTACCAAATCAAACTCCTTAACCTTCTTGTTGAACTGATAAGATTTTATTAAACAATAACAAATAGAAAACAAAATTTTTATAAAACTACAAATCTAAATACAATATCTTTAAATGTTATTGTTCACTGATCATGCCGTTGACTGATGACAAGCTTCCTTGTTCAGTTTTACAAAATGGCCTACAGTTCACGCCACGATGTGCAGTTAATGAAATTATTCACAATTAAAAAAATCGATGGTATAAATTATTATTATAAAATATTATGTCACGACTGGGATGTCGTCAACGAAGTTTGGAAAAAAAATCCTTGGAGTTTATCAGGAAAGGTAAGTATTGCTATTGAGTTCTATCATTAGTCAAACCAATCAAGTATGGTTATTAATATTAATTATTCACTAACCTTAGGGTCGCATTGAACCATCAATGCGATTCTATTTTCAAAATGTGGTTCGAAAATAAAAACACACCTGGAGATAGTATTAAGTTTATTATTTGTGAGGTTATTTATAACATCACAATATATATATTTCTGGTCAAGTTCATATTATTATTTACTATTGAATGTTATATAATTAAATATAGTAAACATATGTGATGAACTTGACTCTTGGTACCTGTCGACCTCGTGGGTTTTATTTATGCATTCTTTAACGTTTAATATTTTATTGATAATAGTTTCAAGCGAATTTATTTCTTATTTTAGTTTATGCCAAAAGGCATCACAAGAATATTTACCCTCCATTGAAAGACAATACTCGTATATTACACTTTTTTGTTTTATTTAGAATCATCCAGTGTAGTTTAAAAAGATATAGTTTAGAAAACACGCGACCACTAGATCTCGGTATAAGAAAGAAAAATATTCTTGTCGCTTAGGTAATCCCCTTCGTAGAAAATTCGATCGAATATAGTCCCAAAACGAACCCTCTTTCACAACAACCAACCTCGTTTCTTATTTTATTCCTCCCAAAAGTCAACTTGCGCAAAACCAAACCGTATAAATTGAAAGCATCTCTCCAAAACGACCAACCCGGGAGCGATTGTGTATATTTGAAACAACACAAGCCAAAACAAAACACGGGCGACAATTATTTTCAATCGAAGGTTCTCTTTTTTTTCCTTCGATATATTCAGTTGTTTCCGGTCAGTACCGGATTTTCCTCAATAATAAAACGTCACACAGGTATACAAATATTTCTTCTTCAAGTTCCTCTTCTTTACTTTTGCTTATAAGTTTTTCTAATCGTTTCATAACCTCACTTTTGACTTCATGGAAAGCAACGTTTTTATTTCTTTCAAGCGAAAAATTAAGTGCTTCTTAAAGTTAAGCGCAAATTGAAAACGAATTGCAAATAACTAACAGCGATATGCGCGAGTTAGAAGAGGAGGAGTAGTCGATGCAAGGAATTGCTATGACGAGATGCTACGAACCCTGAAATTTTCTTAAGGTACCTTCGGCTATAGATGAAAAGCTTAATACTGCAAGTGTCTTTCCTCGAAAGTTTTCCAATCTAAAATAAATCAACATAATTTCAAATTTGCCGCGTCTATCATTTTAAGTTTGTCCTGCTTCAGCAGTGCCATCTAACAGATATTTATCGAATCCGTATTGCTCTATCCACTGCGTCATCGCGGTGTTGGAACCAAAACAAGGAACAAGGGAAAAAAACCATCTGTGTGGAGTTTGTAGAGAATTTTATAGTTTTCTGAAAGTTTTAAGTTGTAATAAATATCTAATAGTCATAAGCGTCGATCAGAATCCGGTACTGTGCCTCTTGAATTTCCAGTTATTTTCTATTCTCTCCAAGATAGCACCCCAGAGGTGAGTTTATGCCTTTAAAATAAATCCACCAATTTTAAAACCCTTTTCAATTTCTTTTTATACGCCCGCAGATGTTGGCTTTTTCGAATTTATTTGACTTTATCGATATCTATAGTGCGTCTATCAACGAGAGAATTGGATATGGATTTTGTAAAATGATACATTCGGTAGCTGTATGATTTAGAAAAAAATATTTTTCTTAAAATACTGTACAGAAAACAAATGTAGCAGTTAATAACAACGGAAAGTGAAGATAGTCAGTTTTGATACACTCTGAAGTATCTTTTTATGTAAATTAAACGGCGTTCGTATCAGCGAGTCTTTGACATTCCGGGAAAGAATTTTTCGAATTTTTTTCAAACAGGTAGAAACACTCGAACATCTGTTTTGGTCCGGTTAAACTGACAATTTAATGAAATTGTCCACGGCTTTTTATTCGCGTTCTCGCTTTTAATATTTTTTTAATTGGATGAGAGCCGACGCATTCTTTTCTTCTTCTTTTTTTTTGTATTCTTTAATGGTATTGGTGTTAATTAGTTAAACCTGCCTAATAGGTTTCGATGTTCTTGTTAATTGGATTTTATATAAACTCTTGACAGGTGGTTAAGTAACTCTTATTATTACACGTTTACGGTGACATTATGTCATTTACATGCATAAGTTGTTGCTGTTTAAATTTCGAAAAGACTATATCGAAAATTGTATTTTTTAAATATTCATAATTTATTTTCGACGTACGAGAATGAAGGAAACTCGCTTGGATATTCTTTTTATATATATATATATATATATATATATATATATATATATGGGATCGCGATAGTGAGAGTTCTGGGGGACGCGAAGAAGAGCGTCAGAAAAGAATTTGGTGTGAGTGAATTTTTCTGGTAGAAAACCAGGAAAAGTGGTTAGCGAGGTGCTAACGAGCAGACTACGAGAGTCGAGAGTTTGCAGACAAGTTGTGGAGAATTTCCCACATAAAATCAGAACGTATTACCTGATGATATAATATGTTGGTAAGACGTTTTTGGAAGGAAGTAATATTTTGTTTCAAAAAGCGTTGCTATGAGGAAACTAAGGGATTTGTTGACTGGGAACGCGATAGAGAGAGTTCTGGGGGACGCGAAGTAGAGCGTCAGAATGTGAGTGAATTTTTCTGGTAGAAAACCAGGAAAAGAGGTTAGCGAGGTGCCAACGAGCAGACTACGAGAGTCGAGAGTTTGCAGACAAGTTGTGGAGAATTTCCCACATAAAATCAGAACGTAGAATCTACTTAATTGGTGAGATATCCACTCCATAAATTTTTCATTTGTACTCCAAGTATTTGTATGAGATAGATTAATCTTGTTGATTAATCTGAACGAGGTTCCAGTATCCAGAAACTGAAATAAAATCAAAAATATCATTTACGAATCGTTCATATGAGTTGTGTATTGAGGTTAAAATTTTCACATAATAATCTAAGTGATTTAAAGTGCTTAAATAAGATTAATTTATAGGTTGTATTATTTAGGATAGAAATTTTCATACTTACAAAAGAATTTGATATCAAATCCTTACGAATATTCGCAATATAGCGTTCGCAAATCATTTTTTTCTTTATTTAGTTTTCTATAGCGGATTCCAGAGAGGAGAACAGCTGATCTTTCATTTGTATCGGAAGCCGCGTTCCGTATTTCTATTCGGAGCGTTGCGAATATTGGTAGTAAAGTATTTCGCAGTTGAGTTATTGTCGAAAAGACATTTTTTTTTGTATATCGATGTTTGTTGTAATCGCTCGGCATATTAATTGCCATTTTTATTGTTGATTACGATTATTCTATTAAAGAAAATCAGAGTGCATATATATCTTTTTATTCACATATGTAAGAGCTTAATATTTTTAAAAAAGGATTGGAACTCCATCTATGCGCCGTTATCTCTACTGACCCTGAAACACGTCCTTGAGGTGAGCAGTCGAGTCTCTGTCTGAGAAGCCGTGGCATAAATATAATATATTTATTAATTAAAACGAACCACACCACACAAAAAGAAACTTAGATATTTAACTTCTTCAGATATAAACATATCCTCCATTTTTCTCATATGTACTTGCTAGAAACAGATACCAATGTAAAAACATGAATGTATAATAAGTTGCATAATTGCATGTATTAGAAATAGTATTTCACTGGTATGCATGTTGTTGAGTGAAAGATCATCGTAGTTAAGTTTTGTTTTCTCATTTGATGTGAGAAATAACGTACTTTTTGATAATTTTGTATTAATTTTAATTTCGGAATATATGTTTTTTGGACGATCTCTTCGACTTTTTTTTATATTTTTTCCATGGCAATCCTTTGATTTTCTTCGGAAATTTCATCTTTCAACTTCTTTTCCTCCTCTTGGTGTTTCTTAATTGCTTCCAATTCTCTTTCTTCTAATTCTATTTCGCTTTTTAAATCTTCATAATCGAAGTTACAGGGTTGCATTAAGGCTTTATTAATTAAATTTCCGATGGTGTTGTACAAGACCGTTTCGTTGGCTGTCCAAAATTTGGTACGTTTATTTTTTTTTTTGATATACCGTACCCCGTTTATATTTTATCTAGGTCTACGACTTTGGATTTTTCCAACTCAGTTGAGAGAGTTGAGTTGAGTTGAGAGAGTTCAGAGAATTGAGATAGTTAATAAAGTTGAGTTGAGAGAATGGAGTTGAAAGTGTTGAGAGAGTTGAGTTGTGAGAGTTGAGAGAATTGAGATAGTTGTGAGAGTTGAGTTGAGAGAGTTGAGAGAATTGAGATAGTTGAGATAGTTGAGATAGTTGAGATAGTTGAGATAGTTGAGATAGTTGAGATAGTTGAGATAGTTGAGATAGTTGAGATAGTTGAGATAGTTGAGATAGTTGAGATAGTTGAGATAGTTGAGATAGTTGAGATAGTTGAGATAGTTGAGATAGTTGAGATAGTTGAGATAGTTGAGATAGTTGAGATAGTTGAGATAGTTGAGATAGTTGAGATAGTTGAGATAGTTGAGATAGTTGAGATAGTTGAGATAGTTGAGATAGTTGTGAGAGTTGAGTTGAGAGAGTTGAGAGAATTGAGATAGTTGAGAGAGTTGAGATAGTTGAGATAGTTGAGATAGTTGAGATAGTTGAGATAGTTGAGATAGTTGAGATAGTTGAGATAGTTGAGATAGTTGAGATAGTTGAGATAGTTGAGATAGTTGAGATAGTTGAGATAGTTGAGATAGTTGAGATAGTTGAGATAGTTGAGATAGTTGAGATAGTTGAGATAGTTGAGATAGTTGAGATAGTTGAGATAGTTGAGATAGTTGAGATAGTTAAGTTGAGAGAGTTGAGATAGTTGTGAGTTAGAGTTAAGGCTCCTTTTACATTTTAAGTTGTTTCTGTATCTATAAGTTTAATTTTTCATAATTAAAACATTTTTTTAACGTTTTTTTGTAGCTATTCTTTATTATCGAACATATTGTGAGTTATGCGTTGTGAGTTGAGAGTTGTAAGCGTTGTGCGCGTTGTAAGAGTTGTAAACGTTTTGAGGGTTTCGAACGTTTTGAGCATTGTGAGCGTTGCGAGTTAGAGTTAGGCGTTTCTTTCACATTTTAAGCTGTTTCTGTATCTATAAGTTTAATATTTTTATACATAAAACATTTTTAAACGTTTTTTGTGGTTATTCTTTATTAAGAATCAAATATTTTGGGAGTTGTGAATTTTGCGTTAGGTGGTGCGTTGTAAGTTGAGAGTTGTGCGTTGTGAAATGTGAGTTGTGACTTGAAAGTTGAGAGTTGAGAGTTGAGAGTTGAGAGTTGAGAGTTGAGAGTTGAGAGTTGAGAGTTGAGAGTTGAGAGTTGAGAGTTGAGAGTTGAGAGTTGAGAGTTGAGAGTTGAGAGTTGAGAGTTGAGAGTAGAGAGTTGAGAGTTGAGAGTTGAGAGTTGAGAGTTGAGAGTTGAGAGTTGAGAGTTGAGAGTTGAGAGTTGAGAGTTGAGAGTTGAGAGTTGAGAGTTGAGAGTAGAGAGTTGAGAGTTGAGAGTTGAGAGTTGAGAGTTGAGAGTTGAGAGTTGAGAGTTGAGAGTTGAGAGTTGAGAGTTGAGAGTTGAGAGTTGAGAGTTGAGAGTTGAGAGTTGAGAGTTGAGAGTTGAGAGTTGAGAGTTGAGAGTTGAGAGTTGAGAGTTGAGAGTTGAGAGTTGAGAGTTGTAAGAGTTGTACATTAAGTGCGTTGTGAGTTGCGCGATGTGAAATGTGAGTTGTGAATTCAGAGTTGAGAGTTGTAAGCGTTGTAAGTTTGTAAGAGTTGTAAAAGTTTTGAGCTTTTCGAGCGTTTTGAGCGTTGTGACCGTTACGAGTTAGAGTTAGGTGTTCCTTTCACATTTTGAGTTGTTTCTGTATCTATAAGTTTAATAATTTTTATACATAAAATATTTTTTGAACGTTTACTTGTGGTTATTCTTTATTAAAAATCGAACATATTGTGAGTTGTGCGTTGTACGTTAGGTGCGTTGTACGTTAGGTACCGTACCCCGTTTATATTTTATCTAGGTCTACGACTTTGGATTTTTCCAACTCTTCTCTTTTTCTTTGCACTTCTTTTCGTTCAATCACCAGACTTTGTTCATCTAAGATGATTTCTCCAGAAGGTCCGATTTTTATCTGCGACACCGGTATTTTATTTTCTTCGTCGCTTTGTGTATCATTTGTATTACTAGGTTCGTCTACAATTTCCTCGTTATTCGTAGGATCATCTGCATCGTTTACGGTGTCACTTTCTTTTGTATCATAGGGGTTTTCTCTGGATTATAATCATTGTTAGTCTATGTCTTTCTGGTTCCTTGTACCCAAATCTTCTTACAAATTCTCTTCGGGCCTCTGCAATTAATAATGCCATGTCTTGAGAAGTTGGCTTCATCTGTGGTTGCAATATTGGGATTGTTTGCAATTTTTCTTAATACCAACTGCAAACGGAGCTGATACTCATCAGGTAGCAAATGTTGAACACGTTGGACACAATATGGATACAAACATTTTTCTCTTAGAACATTCCAAACTTGTTGAGCATTTTTTCTGGTACTCGCTTCTGGATGTTCGTCAAGTATCTAAATAAGCTTTCGAAAAATATCTTTGCCGAACAAATTTCAATTAAATAACCATGGAAAGTTCAGTTGAAATTGAAGAGTTAGCAATAAATATTGGCAAAGTATGTGAGTGTATATCTTGATATTTTCGTTTATCTTCACCGCCATTTTGTCGTAAGGAATGTGTCTGTTTCGTTTGAGTTATAAACGACGATTGTCACAGTCGTACAGTCCTGATTTCTGTCAATCTTCCGCCACGGAATCGAATACATAAATAACTGTCACCTGAAATCGGATAAAAACCAATTTATTCGAAAAATCGTCCATCAGACCACTTAGACTGTGACATTCGAACAGGTTTATTCATAATAAACGGATATAGTCTGAGTTAAAACAATGGTATTAGTAGCATTTTGCAATGTTATTCAAAATAGTGAAGAAGTGAAGTAAAAAACGGCAGAGGTGCCGCGAACATTTGTTTTTACGCGGTTTTAGTTGTTGTCTTGTCTCGCTGGCTTTTGTTTCGAACATCAATTGTTTTAAGCAGGTGTCTTGATATCTTATCTTATTTATAGTTGGTGATTGTTTTTGGGAATAACCCATAGTCCAGGACATTTAACTTAATACAACATAAATAAACTTCTTTTTCATACTCCAATTTCAGAACCCTGGATAGACCGAGTATTACATCGTTGCTCTTACTATATTGTAATCAGACCTTGTTTCATGATCCAAAACTGTGGTATGGCAACTAAGCACCAAAACGTCACCAGCCATGGAAATCCTTCTCTCCATCTTTTTCTGGAAAGAGCTGCAAAATGGAAAGTACATGGAAAACCTATATTTCAAAATGCACAAAACATACTTGGACGGAGTGACCTTTGACATAATCCTGCCCAGGATCCCAAGCAACTGTATTTCAGGAAGAAATTAACCTCATTGATTTATATGTGGGACGATGGTAGGAAGCAGCCAAACTGCTTTAATACCACTTAGTAGTATCGAAGCTGGTATCAAACTGGAAATAAATAATCTCCTCAACAGGAATACTCAACGAAATGTCTTTGGTCTGGATTCCTTATCATTCAGATAAAGATGGATACGAAAAGGGTATCGCAGGTGATTTTATCGGACCAGAACCTGCAGTTGGCATCTCACCAACCCTTTAACTGACTTTAAAGTTGTTTTTGAAGAATGGCAAGACACTATTAAATGTGAGAGATGATTCCAAAGTAGAGAGCTTCTAATATGAATATAATAAACAGCACGATGAAGCTGCTGGTGGAATCCTTGCTTTGGAATGAAATAATCGATTCAGAAGTTGGCGTGGAGGATTTGGTATATCCGGGTATGTAAATTTTTCAGTTTTGATTTGATTACATTTCATAATAATTTACTGAATTGAGTTGGAACGTTAAGAATTTAAAAAAAAAACTGCGTGAACGTCCCCGACTATATCAACTGCTTGTCATAATTATGTTTTGGAATTTTTTTATTCGTTCTTACTGATTTCTATCAGCCACTTTTTCGTAGTAACATTTGAACATAATGATGCTTGTTTTCTATTACAGTAGCTTCAACAATGGGCATACCATCCATTATATTTTAACATATTTTAAACGTTTCGAGTTGGAAGCAGGAGACAGGTACGTATAAAACTTAAAAATACCGTTAAATGGTAAAATTTTTCGAAATAAAGCAGATGAACCTGTTTCTCGGAAGAAAATGGCCGAAATGCCAATTCATATTTCGTGCCGATTATACAGAGTGACTTTATATATATATATAAGTTTTGCTAGACACTTTTTACTATGTATATTCGTTTTTTTTTTAAAGTTGAGTTGAGGGATTTGAGAGAGTGAGTTGAGAGAGTTGATGGAGTTGAGTTGAGAGAGTTGATTTGAGAAAGTTGAGTTGAGAGAGTTGAGAGGGTTGGGTTGAGAGAGTTGAGTTGAGAGAATTAACAGAGTTGAGTTGAGAGGATTAACAGAGTTAAGAGAGTTAAGAGAGTTGAGAGAGTTGAGAGAGTTGAGAGAGTTGAGAGAGTTGAGAGAGTTGAGAGAGTTGAGAGAGTTGAGAGAGTTGAGAGAGTTGAGAGAGTTGAGAGAGTTGAGAGAGTTGAGAGAGTTGAGAGAGTTGAGAGAGTTGAGAGAGTTGAGAGAGTTGAGAGAGTTGAGAGAGTTGATTTCAGAGAGTTGAGAAAATTGAGATAGTGGAGAGAGTTCAGTTGGGAGAGTTGAGAGAATTGAGATAGTTGAGAGAGTTGTGTTGAGAGGGTTGAGAGAGTTGAGTTAAGAAAATTGAGATTGTTGAGAGAGTTGAGAAAGTTCAGAGAGTTGAGTTGAGAGAGTTGAGAGATCAGTTGAGAGAGTTGAGAGAGTTGAGTTGAGAAAATTGAGAGAGTTGATTTGAGAGAGTTGAGAAAATTGAGATAGTGGAGAGAGTTCAGTTGAGAGAGTTGAGAGAATTGAGATAGTTGAGAGAGTTGTGTTGAGAGGGTTGAGAGGGTTGAGAGGGTTGAGAGGGTTGAGAGAGTTGAGTTGAGAAAATTGAGACTGTTGAGAGAGTTGAAAGAGTTGAGAAAGTTCAGAGAGTTGAGTTGAGAGAGTTGAGAGTTCAGTTGAGAGAGTTGAGTTGAGAAAATTGAGAGAGTTGATTTGAGAGAGTTGAGAAAATTGAGATAGTGGAGAGAGTTGAGTTGAGAGAGTTGAGAAAATTGAGATAGTTGAGAGAGTTGAGAGAGTTGAGTTCAACGAGTTGAGAGAGTTGAGTTGAGAGAGTTAAGAGAGTAGAGAGTTGAGTTGAGACAGTTGAGAGAACTGAGAGAGTTGAGGTAGCTGAGAGAGTTAAGTTGAGAGAGTTGTGAGTTAGAGTTAAGCGCTCCTTTTACATTTTAAGCAAGTTGTTTCTTTATCTGTAAGTTTAAATTTTATACATAAAACATTTTTTGAACGTTTTTTTGTAGTTATTCTTTATTAAAAATCGAACATATTGTGAGTTGTGCGTTGTACGTTAGGTGCGTTGTGCGTTGTGAAATGTGAGTTGAGAGTTGTAAGCGTTGAAAGCGTTGTAAGCGTTGTAAGCATTGTATGCGTTGTAAGAGCTGTAAACATTTTGAGCGTTTCGAACGTTTCGAACGTTTCGAGCGTTTTGAGCATTGTGAGCGTTGCGAGCTAGAGCTAGGCGTTCCTTTTACGTTTAAAGTTGTTTCTGTACCTAAAAGATAAATATTTTTATAAATAAAACATTTTTTGAACATTTTTTTGTGGTTATTCCTTATTAAGAATCGAACATATTGTGAGTTGTGCGTTAGGTGCGTTAAGGGTAGTACGTTGTGAGTTTTGCGTTGTGAAATGTGAGTTGGGGGGTAAGAGTTGAGAGTTGTGAGTTGTGAGCGTTGTTTTTTTTTGTAAGCGTTGTAAACGTTTTTAGCGTTTCGACCGTTTTGGGCGTTTCGAGCGCGTTGCCAGTTAGAGTTACGCGTTCCCTTCACATTTTAAGTTGTTTCCATATATATAAGTTTGATATTATAATACATAAAACATTTTTTGAACGTTTTTTGTGGTTATTCTTTATTAAAAATCGAACCTATTGTGAGTTGTACGTTGTGCGTTAGGTGCGCTGTAAGTTGTGAGTTGCGAGTTGGGCGTTATGAAGTTGAGAGTTGTAAGCGTTGTGAACGTTTTGAGTGTTTCAACCGTTTTGAGCATTGTGAGCGTTGCGAGTTAGAGTTAGGCGTTCCTCTCACATTTTAAGTTGTTTCTGTATCTATAAGTTTAGTATTTTTATACATAAAACATTTTTGAACGTTTTTTGTGGTTATTCCTTATTAAAAATCGAACATATTGTGAGTTGTGAGTTGTGAGTTGCGAGTTGCGAGTTGTGAGTTGTGAGTTGTGAGTTGTGAGTTGTGAGTTGTGAGTTGTGAGTTGTGAGTTGTGAGTTGTGAGTTGTGAGTTGTGAGTTGTGAGTTGTGAGTTGTGAGTTGTGAGTTGTGAGTTGTGAGTTGTGAGTTGTGAGTTGTGAGTTGTGAGTTGTGAGTTGTGAGTTGTGAGTTGTGAGTTGTGAGTTGTGAGTTGTGAGTTGTGAGTTGTGAGTTGTGAGTTGTGAGTTGTGAGTTGTGAGTTGTGAGTTGTGAGTTGTGAGTTGTGAGTTGTGAGTTGTGAGTTGTGAGTTGTGAGTTGTGAGTTGTGAGTTGTGAGTGGTGAGTTGAGAGTTGAGGATTGTGAGCGTTGTAAGCGTTGTGTGCGCTGTAAGCGTTGTGAACGTTTTGAGCGTTTCAACCGTAATGAGCGTTGTAAGCGCGTTGCGAGTTAGAGTTACGCGTTCCTTTCACATTTAAAGTTGTTTCTGTATTTTGAACGTTTTTTTTGGTTATTCTTCATTAAAAATCGAATACATTGGGAGTTGTGCGTTGTTTTAATACATAAAACATTTTTTGAACGAATAAGGAAAGTCTCAAAGACCATATGCTTCAGTTTCTCAGGTCGCCGTAGGATTCTGCAATAACATGCATTTCGCAAGTTTGTGAATTGAGGTTTCTTCTTTCTTCACTAGTTTGAGCTTGCTAATTCAGGTGGCAGTGTCCTGTTAAAACACCTGTCAACCTGTTGAAACTTGGATGATAAACGACCACAAGAGTGGTATATGGACGCTTCCAAGGCCGGGATAAGTGTAGTAGCCAGAATTTTAAGGCTGAAACAAAAGATAGATATTCCAATGAGCATATCCAAGTACTGAACAATTTTTCAAGCGGAAGACATTAACAGAAGACATTAAGAGACAGGCAGAAGCATACCGTTCAGTAGCCTTCTCATAGACTGCACTGAAGGTACTCGATTCCTTATAGGCTAATTCTAAGCTATTATGGGATTGTGTAGGTGCCTTTAGCTTACTAGGGGACCGTTGAAAGGAACCAGGGTCAAAAGTGCAACGAAAAGGAGAAGTGGCTCAGAAATCTTCAAAATGGTAACACCAGGAAAGAGACATACGAAAAAGTTCATTAGAGGACAATTACCTAAATTTGGGGCAAACCTAATAAACGAAAATAGAAAAATTGTCAAAGCCCTAGTGGGTATGCTTACAGAGCTCTATGAGCATTATAGGCATGAGAAGCTAATGGGGAGGAGGGTGGATAGACTGTCAGGTAGAGGAAGAAGCTGCAGAGCAGATCATAAGTTGAAGCGAATGGCGAATGTGCAGATGCTTGTACTAGGCGATGAGAAGCCACCGACAAAAAACTACATGGAAGGTTCAGTTTCTAGGTTGATTGGATAAATAAAAAGACTCGTGATGTAGGCGGAAGAGTCGCAGTAGAGGGCCTAATAGATCCACTTGCAACAAACCTAACCTATACCAACCTATATTAACAACAAGGCCACGTCCCGTCAAAAATACCTATTGATAATTATGGGAAATTTGCATCGTGGGTTTTTTTATTAAATAAGAATCAACTAATTCCATAGATAGACACTCCTTAAATTTTCTAATAGATTTCTTACAAAGAATATAAAATGGTTGAGGAGTGTATTCTTTTCTTTTCTGTAATTGTTAAGTTGAAAGCTGACTCTGCGTCATCTGCATCATGTAGTACAAATAACTTTAGTATTTGCTTAAAGATAATAAAAAAGAGACAATAAAAAAGAAAAGTAGCTTAACGTGCTTCCATAATTGAATCATTTTGTATGTAGTCCACAAAGAAGAAGAACCAGATTACAGAATTGTATTCATAGGCGTAACAAAACCAAAACATGCTAACCAAATCTTTTGAATTTGAAAATACTGTGGTCTTAATTTCTTTCTTTCTAGCATTAACTGAAACAATCCATTCTCAATACAACTTCCAAATATTCAAGTTTTCATGATTCAAAGATCTATACTGATATAGTACCTTCTAAAGGACGAACTAAGGAAACTCAAAGAGGAACGCCACATTATCTACGATGATCTGGTCATAGTATGACGAGGTAAATTCAATGCCATAGCTAGAGAGCGCATGCAGCATACATAGTAACCAAATGGATGGAGGAGATTGGTTTCTCGGGGTATCTCGGGGTATCTCGGGGTATCTCGGGGTATCTCGGGGTATCTCGGGGTATCTCGGGGTAATTAATGACTCGAGATTAACATGGACCAAAAGTAGCGACAATATCAGACACCACATCAATGACGGCAAGACAAGCATGTCGCTAAACATGGAGGTTAAGTCTTTGGTGTGGTAGCCAAAGACTACACAAAAGAATGCTATTAAGCAAAGTACAAAGTCTTACTGACTCGAATGACTCGACTGACTCGACTGACTCGACTGACTCGACTGACTCGACTGACTCGACTGACTCGACTGACTCGACTGACTCGACTGACTCGACTGACTCGACTGACTCGACTGACTCGACTGACTCGACTGACTCGACTGACTCGACTGACTCGACTGACTCGACTGACTCGACTGACTCGACTGACTCGACTGACTCGACTGACTCGGCTGACTCGACTGACTCGACTGACTCGACTGACTCGACTGACTCGACTGACTCAAATGACTCGAATGACTCGACTGACTCAAATGACTCAAATGACTCGAATGACTCGACTGACTCGACTGACGAAGGGTGCATGAGAAGCACCCCAACAGCAGCACTAGAAGCCTTACCATTCCTTTTCCCAATACACCTTGTTATAATGAGAGAAGCAAGATTGGGGTTATTCTGGATGCAAAGGAAGTACGTGAAGCTATTTTAGATATGGAAGCAAGACAGCAGTGCTCCCAGCATTCCTCGTTCTCTTAAAACGTATTTGGTGAAAAAATATCTCTTAGGCTTTCAGAGAACTCCGAGATATTTAACTTTCCTGACTGCATGCTTCTAACCCATCCCAGTTTAGCTGAATATGGTATGGTTGGTTGTCGTTAAATGTGGCCAGCATGTTATCACTTCTAATTTTTAGATGTGAGTTTGTGATAACATCTGTGATTCTGGAATGTCTATAGGTGTTGGTTCCTTCGTGCCAATTCCCATTGCATTCCAGCAATTGTCGCTTCCACCTTAACATGCAGAGCAAGGGGCGGGGTGTACAAACAGGCAAGCCTCTGGGAGCCTACCGGGAGTTAGAGAACAAAGTTAAAAAGATTGCCTGCCTTCCAGGAGATGATATATGTAGAGACAAAAGTGTTTATATGGAATTCACGCTACCAAAACCATTGGAAAATAATAGAGCTATTATAGACCATAATCATTTCATCAAAATAAATTTTGGGACATTTTTGTTATAAGTGGAAGTTTTTATAATTTTTACACTTAGTTGAGTTGGTTGGTAACGCTCATGACTATCTTCTCTCTCTTTTGTTGTAATGCGACGTGATTCATTTGTTTCTCGAACTCGTGTACTTTCGTGAGAAAACCACTGTTTCTGTCTGTGTAGTAATGAGGATTGTTATACACAAGCACGTGTTTCGAGTTATTCTTTTTCGAGAATTCGTTGGTCCTCCTTTCGAATATTCTTATATCCAAAATGTCGTCTCAATTCATGATAATTGCTCAGCTGAAACTAAAAATACACAAACTGAATCTTATCATCGAGTCTTCTTATTTCTGTCTTAACTTTTCGATAATAGGAAGTAAAAATTACATGAATGTTTGGAACAGGTCTACTTAGAGCCAGACCTAGCCCAAACGGATAATAGTCTTTCCCAGGAAGATCTCATAGATCGCAGCCTGGTAAGGTCAATCAATCCCTTGGATGGATTTAGATCTACCAGGGTTACATTTCCAAGAAAATGAGTCAGCAAGAATATTTTTACTGCAAGCATTTTTGGAGGAATATTTAACAGGAATAAAAACACCAGCAGAAATAGAAAGACGAATAAGCACAACACACGTGGGTAGCGAAGATGGTTTTTTGGATTGTGGATTGCTTCCAAATTTCATATCCAACAGCACTGGTTATAGATATTTCGGACAGATCATTGAACTCATTCCAGAGGGATCAGTTATCATTGAAGAGAATCCCTTATTACTACGTCTTGGCGAAATAAAGTCAAAATTTACTGGTTGAGTGATTGGTTCCTGTCCAGTAAACTCTCATGTCAGCCTGGAAGAATATGAGAGAAACATGACAGGATTGGAGGACGATCTGAGGGTGTCGTAAGAAAAAAGGAGGATCATAAGGAGAATGGTGACAGGGGACTTCAGAATACTGTATGGGGGGGGGGGAAGAAAACGGACAGGAGAGGGAAGATCCTGGAGGAAGTGTTGACAACCAACGGGTTGGAGGGGGGGTTGACGGTGAGGGGTGACGGGGGTTCGTCATTAATTGATAAAACAGCATTTGCTGAATGGCTGGGGGAAAGAGTGAGTATTTGGAGGGTGCTGAGCTTGAGCTTACATAGGTATGTGGAGACGGAGGTAAGGAAAGGGAGATATGAATTATTGGAAGAGTGGGGATGGAAGTGGACGAAGGCCGAGGCAGAGAGTATAAGGAAGAAAGTAAGAGAGGAGATAGAAAGGGGACTTGGAGATGATACAGATGAATTGTAGGATGTGATACAGGTCTGTAAAAGAGAGGGAAAGAGGAGCAATAGGCGTGAGCGGAGGGCCAATTGCTAGTGGAATGAGGAAATAGAGTAGCTGCGGACGGAGTGTAAGAAACAACGAAGACGGATGCTGAGGGGAAGAGGAAGGATACAGGGAAAAGGGGGATACAAAGAGAAGAAGAAGGAACTGGAGCGTAGGGTGGAGAGGGAAAAAAGAGGGAACTGGGAAGAGTTACTAGGGGAATTGGGAAACAATCCATGGGGAAAGGCATATGAGAAGAGGATGGGAAGAGGATGGGTGGAAATAGGAACGAGGTGCTAGAGGAAGATTGGGAGAAGAAGGTTATAGGGAAATTGTTCACAGGAGGAGAAGGAGCAGAAATCGAGAAATACAGGATACTAGGGGGTAGTTAAAATGAGGGGGATAAGGCCGGTAGAGAAATGGGAAGTAGAGGAGGGGGAGAAACATTAAAGTAAGGAAATCCCCAGGTATAGATGGCCTGAGAGGCGATATGATGAAGAGGCTGTTGGATGACAATGGGGAGTACTTCTGGGAACTATTCAACAGGGTGCTGAGGGAGGAAGTGTTCCTGGAAGGATGGAAGGTGGCCAGGGTGATACTGATGAAGAAGGCGGGTAGAGTGGGGAAGCGGGCCTATAAGCCTGCTGTGTGGTATGGGTGAATTGATCGAGGGGATAATAAAGAATAGGATTGAGGAGGAAGTTGGTAGGAATAGGGTAAACCAGCACGGGCTCGACGGGGAAATCTTGCATCTCGGCACTGGGCAGGGTGATGGGCATGAGCATGGTTATGGGGAGAGAAGGACTCGATATGGCATGAGGGGTAGGAGTGATATGTAGGGAAAAGACGACGGTGTGAGCTAAGATTGTAGTATGCTAGGGTAGTGATTCCGAGGCGGGGGTAACGGCGAGTTTGAGGTGGGTTTGGTTGGTAGACATCCCCTTGGGGATGAGTCCAACACTGTTCGAACATGAGTTTCCCATCTCGACCCGAAAAAAAAAGTACACTCTCATCCCAGTCCAGTCTATCGTTTTAGAGCATCTAATTATTACCAGTTCTTATTCCTTGTGACTCCGTTATTTGGAAATTTACATGTCTTATTTCTTCAAGTAATTTTTTAATTTGATAAAATCATCCAGAATACTTTTATTTATTACTTTCACTTTTTCCCATAAAATGAAAGAACTATAAAAGCCATATGTGCATCTTTTTATTAAAATACAAGTCACATATTTTGTGAAATATGTAACAGTTGTTACTATTTTTTGTTTTAAATGTGAAGTTCCAGTAGTTGTTGTCTAAATAATGACCACAATCTCGAGGTATACTTCATAATTAACCACACAAAAAATAATAAAACCGGTAAAATTAATTCATTAACTGCGCATGGTTTATTAAAATATGCAAAACGCTATAATTAGCCGACAATAAATTGCTGACTACACAGTAAAAAAAAGGTTACTACCTGATTCCTATATACCTATATATTAAGGTGAGTTAAAAAAAAGTATCTCTTGTTGGTGAATTAAGAGAATCGTTTTCAGTTAAAAACTCAAAAAACAAGAAAATGCCTATGACTAGTTCATAGAGGTTGTTGAAGAAGCGATGAAATATTTATATTACTTTCCTGGAGTGATGGTGAGGAGATGGTGTCCTTGGTGTCCTATTTAGGTTACAGTTCCAGGTAGTGTCTCAGGTAAAATTCTGGTCCAGGTAAAGTTCTGGTCCAGGTAAAGTTTCTGGGTCCAGGTAAAGTTTCTGGGTTCAGGTAAAGTTCTGGTCCAGGTAAAGTTCTGGTCCAGGTAAAGTTCTCAGGTAAAGTGTCCCAGGTAAAGTGTCCCAGGTAAAGTGTCCCAGGTAAAGTGTCCCAGGTAAAGTTTCTGGGTCCAGGTAAAGTACGGGTCCAGGTAAAGTTTCTGGGTCCAGGCAAAGTTTCTGGGTCCAGGTAGAAAAGTGCTAAGAACATTACTAGTATCAGGAACAAATTTACCCAATTTAACAAAATCCAGGATGTCTGAAGTATGATCTTACAATGTTAAAGAAAATTATTTGACAACGTGGTTCATACATCCTGTATTTTTAGATAAAAGAAATACTCAAAGAAAGCAAAAAAAGATAAAAAATATAAAATCGAATAACCGATTCTACACCGGTTTGAAATATATTCCAAGATAACATTAAAGAAATATGAAAGACAAAAAAAACCACAAAATCATATCGATATATATTCCTGGCACTGGAACGACATTGCTACATAATAAAGATAGAAAAGTAGAAAACTATTAAGAAAGGAGAGTTAATTATACATTTAAACGAAATAACTTACCATTCAGATGAATGCACTTCTTAAAGATAAGATACGATAAGTTCAATGGCACATGTTCACAGGAAAGAAGAATGAAACCCTTTTGCCACTGTTTAAATACACGAAACCATGTGAAAGATAACAGACTTACGTCTCATGTTCATGTCACGCTCATACGCTTTGACCAGAAAAGGAATTTACATTTCAGTAGTGAATTCTTGATTCATATTTAATTAATAATTGGTAGAAGAAGAGATAAGAGCGAGTACTGAAGTGGGACTATCAAAATAGAAGTGACTATTTTCACGACAGACGGACCTCGATCGGCCCGTATAGAAACGTTGATTTCGACTCTCGTCCACAGCAAATATATTCAGCCTTGAGACATTTCTCGGTGTTGGGTATGAGATACGATAATTTATTAATTAAATAGAGGAAAGTAAATTGAACGAAATTAACGTTACATAATTTAACTGTTGGAATAAAAGCACCTTGTGGAAAAGTAAAACGACTGATAATTACGCTTATTGGAAGTACAGATGAGTTTTTGAAAGATAGTTTGTTAGATTCAGACCGGAGCCTATCACGAAGATATGAATGCTGATGTTTTCGAGGAATATTTTTCACTAATTTCACCCAACTCGGTAATTGTTTTAGACAACTCTCCTTATCATTCAAGGAGATGTGAGAAATTGCATAAATATTGTAATAATTCGACCTCCTCCTTACCATTGCGAGCTAAACCTTATAGAGTTAATATGGGGTCAGGTGAAGCTCTGTAGTGGAACGCCACTGATGCGATAATTACAGTCAGGCAGAGTCGAGCGAGGTTAGTACTTGAATGGGTGACCACTGAGGAAACACCGTAGTAGAGCCCTTATAACGTGCAGAGAAACACCTTAGATTACTAGGGTTAGTAGCATACCACAGCTCGCAGGTATTATACCAATGAGCTTTTTATTACTCTTTGTCTATTTCAAACAAACTATAGTATGCTTCTCCTCGGTCGCAACTCACTCCACTGCTTTTGGCCGACTTCGCATCATTTTATAATAAATCGAAAATATAAATTTTGTTGCTCAACATCTATACTTTTCAAAACCATTTTGAAATTCTAAATCGGACTATCGATAACGCATCCAGACACGTTGAAAATCATCGCATCAAAAAGTTAAAATGGCAATTGCGATTCAACTTTCCCGGAAAGTCTTTCCTTTCTTTCGTACAAAGTTTCGGCTCTTTAAATTGAAAAATGACAAAGATGTGAGTTTTCCAAAAAATTACCCATTTTTTTGTTTTTCCGAATTTCCTTGGTTCATAATTATCCGATCAAGTATTTCGACCTTTCAATTTGTTCGTATATCAATTACCTACGTTTTTCTCCACATACCATTGAGATTGCTCTAGTGCTTTTTCCGTTAAATGAAAAAAACCAAAAAAAGTACCACCATTCGTGTTTTCTACAATAATTTTTGTCAAAAATATCCCCCTATCGCTTGACCTATTAATAGACACGAGAAAGATAAGAGAGTGCTCTACGCATGCGTTTGTAATTTGACGCGGGAATTATAAGTTTTTTGGTATAAAAATTTCTCAGCATTCACTTAATCGTTTTATTAAAGGAATTTTTTAACAGTGTATCAAACAAAACGCCATAATTACCTCCCAATAAATTAACGCTAAAGGTGGCTAGTTAAACAAATGAAACGCAACAAGATCCCATTAAACAAGTGAACATCTTGATAAAGAACTCGGTTCTATCACAAGATGGATGATGATCCCGGTACATAAACATTAAGGTTAACTTAACAGTTCTACTCGAGACTATAAGGATGATATCAGATTACGTGGTTATTTCTTGGAAAAACAAAAGAACCATCTGAAAGTTTTTAAAAACGTTCTTGGTGATTAAGTGGTCAACGATGCATGGTTTTGTTGGTCTTGTTGTTAATTCGGGGTTTTATTGGGGTGTCGGGATATTTTAAACATTCACGTGGAATGTAATCAATATCTACAAATTTTGTATCTCTAATAGAACTACCACTGTTGATACATTTTCGAGAAAAATCTACCTGCCGTTTATACCCTCCGCGTGAAATCCACTATTATTTAAAAAACAACTATCACCATATAACGTGTAGGGGATGAATATATTTTTTTTGATTATAAAATTCTTGATTGAAATTACCAGTGGCGATAATTTTTCCAGAACAGAACTCTTCAGTTCAGTTTAAGGTCAGTGTTGCCAACAAGAAGTGGTTTTTATGACAAGAATGACAGTTAATATCTACCATTCAAAACATAAGATTTTTGCAGATTTTTTATCATTTATCATTAAAAGAATGAGTATGAGTATGAGTAGTAATGGTATTAGGGTTCTATTGTCATCGCTACCTGCGGTTCACTATACAGGAATAATCTAGCGAAAGTTGCTAACTGAACACTTATTTACATGAGGAAGCGCTTACAATTCCGTTTAATTCTTTGAATCACCCTGAAGTGTTTCAGATACGTTTTTGACTTTATAATGAGCTCTTCAGCTATCAATATGATAAAAGCTTTATTCCATGTTTTTGTTTCTGGATAGTCCGTAAACCAATCTGGAATTGCGCAGAACTAGTTGCGCAATATATATATACATATATATATATACATATATATATATATATATATACATATATATATATATATATATATATATATATATATATATATATAGTAAAATACGAAAATTTGTTGGGAGCAGAAATCTGTAAAAATGGAATTCTTCTATCACCTCCCATAGTCGAGCACCTCTTCTTACGGTGGTTGTCGACATTGCTAATAATGTTGATCAATCTAAATGTACTGATCTAGTGAAGTGGACTTTGATAAGCATGTTAAGATCGTCAATAAGTTTTTGGATTTCAAGGAAGTTGCCGAAAAAGTGCCACAAGAAAGCATGCATAGGACTTTGTTGTTTTCCATCCAACTGAGACATTAGACATTTGACATCTTCTAGAAAATGTCAAGAAGAAGGTAAAGGTGAAGACATAAAGCTTGCAAAATGGACGATAAGAAACACATAAAGACTAAATACACTGGTTGTATACAACTGTGGTAATAACCAATATTTACCTATGGAGCCTTAGTCTGGTGACCAAAAACAGATCCAAAGAAAGTTGAACTAGAACTATCAAAGCTTCAGAGGTTTGCCTGTCTGTATATAGCCAAAATTGTCTTGGTCTTACTATGCTCATCACAGTTTTCAAAGAAATAAGAGACAGAGACTGCGCATCAAATTTAATTCGAGCACTGTGGAGTTCTGGTATTCATTCTTTCATTTGGGTTGTGCACAACAGCATGAAATGCTTGTACCTTTAACAATTTTTTCTACTTCCATTCCAGAAGCTTCGTGTCCTCTGCAAAGTGCTTTTGTCTGAGACCTTGTAAGTCACTGACTTCCCATTCTGAGTAGATATTTCTTCACTTAAGTGCATCTAATTTTAGTCCAAGAAACACGATTTGGTGGTTTGGTGGTTTTTACAAAAGTAAATATCCCTAAGTCCCTAGAAATAATAAGGTTATTGATATTATTTGACTTGAATTATAAAAAAAGGGGGAACCAAAAACTTGCCCCGGGTGAGGATCAAACTCACGACCTTGAGATTATGAGACTTACGCGAATTATATATTCAAGCTCTAAAATGACAGTTTGTCAATTTTGAAGGTCAAATCATAATTAACATTTCCTTGTGTAAATTACCTTCACAAAAGTAACAAAAATAAAATAAACTGAAACTTAAAACTTGTTTTTGTGGGTATAGAGCAATCGATGTACCTACATAAAAATTCAACCGACAGTCGTATTCGAATCCAACCTTTAAATCACTTGATTAAGATATTATCGATGGCAATAAAATCTATACAATTAACATGTTTCATTTTATTAACGTTGAAAAGGAAATACGTACCTACGTTTACTAACAAATCAGACATTTATAGAAAATTATTATCTAACATCTTATAAACAACCGAGCAAATAAGAGCTTGTTTAAGTTTGTATTTATATCGATGCATAATTCAAATGCTGGATATCATTAATAAGGAATATGGTAAGATGAATATTTGAGGTTTTATAGTTAAAACACCTGGACACATAAGAATTGGTGCACGATAGAAGATCTTGATTTATTGTCTTCAATGAAATCGATGATCGAGAGGTGAAGTCAATTTCAATCTGGTCTGCGTATATAAGTTTTTTGTGTCCACTTCTTCCTAATGTGATTAGCAGATCTTCCACCCCTAGCGGACAGCCCCTGGTGACTTTGGCTACTAATATTTATTCCACTAAAAAGGAGTAGATTGTCCTTTATATTAGAATGCAGCCTATCCACCTTCAGCAGATCTCATTGATCCCTTTTCACCTAGATGTCCTTGAGACTGAGTCTAGAGTGCTATTGAATGTTCCCTTTCCTACGAGTTGGAGTTTTACTAATTTTGCCTTGGGTAGGAGTTGATTTACCTAATTTGTCAGACCAATTGATTATGGGAACTTTTTCGTCTTAAAATTGAAAGACGAATCACCCTCAACAATATTACTTTGTATATCAAATACACATATAAATAATTACACGATCCAACTCTCTACAGAACCCTATTAAACATTATCTATTAAAATCAATTACCCCCACCGCCCGATCTTCATCCTACAAAAAGCGCGAAATAATCCTACCTCCATATCGACGTAGATACTCTTAGCTTCCCACGTACGCCGTACCCCGACTATTGAAACCGCTAATTGCCTGTACGGTAATTAATACGAAGGCGGCGGGCCTTCACCGGTCTACCAATGGCCGCGTGGGGGCGGCCTACAAAGGGACTTCATTTATGATAATACCGGCGCTCCCTCTGCGAACCGATATCGATTCCTTCGAGAGGGTTGCTAGGAGACGCGGTTGCTAAGTGACGCCAAAACGCCAGCTTCCACATGACGACGTTGCGTATGCAAAGTTGCCACGCTGTTTATATTTTCTTTATTGACAAGGAAATATTATGACGGATGACAGATTTTTCTCAAGGCTACCTTTTTTCGAAAAATTTAGCTTTCCGTTACTTGTGGTGTTCTACAAGAATTCTCGTTGTTTTAGGCAAAATCTGTTTATTCTACTAGAATTCTCGTTGTTTTTGGCAAAATCTGTTCATTCTACAAGAATTCTCATTGTTTTTGGCAAAAACTGTTCATTCTACAAGAATTCTCGTTGTTTTAGATAAAATCTGTTTATTCTACAAGAATTCTCGTTGTTTTTGGCAAAATCTGTTCATTTTACAAGAATTCTCATTATTTTTGGCAAAATCTGTTCATTCAACAAGAATTCTCATTATTTTTGGCAAAATATGTTTATTCTACAAGAATTCTCGTTGTTTTTGGAAAAATCTGTTCATTCTACAAGAATTCTCATTATTTTTGGCAAAATCTGTTTATTCTACAAGAATTCTCGTTGTTTTTGGCAAAATCTGTTAATTCTACAAGAATTCTTATTATTTTTGGCAAAATCTGTTCATTCTACAAGAATTCTCGTTGTTTTAGGCAAAATCTGTTTATTCTACAAGAATTCTCGTTGTTTTTGGCAAAATCTGTTCATTCTACAAGAATTCTCATTGTTTTTGGCAAAAACTGTTCATTCTACAAGAATTCTCGTTGTTTTAGACAAAATCTGTTTATTCTACGAGAATTCTCGTTGTTTTTGGCAAAATCTGTTCATTCAACGAGAATTCTCATTGTTTTTGGCAAAAACTGTTCATTCCACAAGAATTCTCGTTGTTTTAGACAAAATCTGTTTATTCTACAAGAACTCTCGTTGTTTTTGGCAAAATCTGTTCATTTTACCAGAATTCTCATTGTTTTAGGCAAAAACTGTTCATTCTACAAGAATTCTCGTTGTTTTAGACAAAATCTGTTTATTCTACAAGAATTCTCGTTGTTTTTGGCAAAATCTGTTCATTCTACAAGAATTCTCGTTGTTTTTGGCAAAATCTGTTTATTCTACAAGAATTCTCGTTGTTTTAGACAAAATCTGTTTATTCTACAAGAATTCTCGTTGTTTTAGACAAAATCTTTTCATTCTACAAGAATTCTCATTGTTTTAGGCAAAAACTGTTCATTCTACAAGAATTCTCGTTGTTTTAGACAAAATCTGTTTATTCTACAAGAATTCTCGTTGTTTTTGGCAAAATCTGTTCATTCTACAAGAATTCTCGTTGTTTTTGGCAAAATCTGTTTATTCTACAAGAATTCCCGTTGTTTTAGACAAAATCTGTTTATTCTACAAGAATTCTCGTTGTTTTAGACAAAATCTGTTCATTCTACAAGAATTCTTATTATTTTTGGCAAAATCTGTTCATTCTACAAGAATTCTCATTATTTTTGGCAAAATCTGTTCATTCAACAAGAATTTTCGTTGTTTTTGACAAAATCTGTTCATTCTACAAGAATTCTCGTTGTTCTAGGCAAAATCTGTTTATTCCATAAGAATTCTTATTATTTTTGGCAAAATCTGTTCATTCTACAAGAATTCTTATTGTTTTTGGGAAAGTCTGTTCATTCTACAAGAATTCTCGTTGTTTTTGGCAAAATCTGTTCATTCTATAAGAATTCTCATTGTTTTTGGCAAAAACTGTTAATTCTACAAGAATTCTCATTGTTTTTGGCAAAAACTGTTCATCTTACAAGAATTCCCGTTGTTTTTGCCAAAATCTGTTCATTCTACAAGAATTCTCATTATTTTTGGCAAAATCTGTTCATTCTACAAGAATTCTCGTTGTTTTTGGCAAAAACTGTTCATTCTACAAGAATTCTCGTTGTTTTTGGAAAAATCTGTTCATTCTACAAGAATTCTCATTATTTTTGGCAAAATCTGTTCATTCTACAAGAATTCTTATTATTTTTGGCAAAATCTGTTCATTCTACAAGAATTCTCGTTGTTTTAGACAAAATCTGTTTATTCTACAAGAATTCTCGTTGTTTTTGGCAAAATCTGTTTATTCTACAAGAATTCTCGATGTTTTAGACAAAATCTGTTTATTCTACAAGAATTCTCGTTGTTTTTGGCAAAATATTTTCACTCTACAAGAATTCTCATTATTTTTGGCAAAATCTGTTCATTCTACAAGAATTCTCATTGTTTTTGGATAAATCTGTTAATTCTACAAGAATTCTTATTATTTTTGGCAAAATTTGTTCATTCTACAAGAATTCTTATTATTTTTGGCAAAATCTGTTCATTCTACAAGAATTCTTATTATTTTTGGCAAAATCTGTTCATTCTACAAGAATTCTTATTATTTTTGGCAAAATCTGTTCATTCTACAAGAATTCTCGTTATTTTTGGCAAAATCTGTTCATTCTACAAGAATTCTCATTGTTTTTGGCAAAATCTGTTCATTCTACAAGAATTCTCATTGTTTTTGGCAAAATCTGTTCATTCTACAAGAATTCTCGTTTTTTTTGGCAAAATCTGTTCATTCTACAAGAATTGTTTTTGGCAAAATCTGTTCATTCTACAAGAATTCTCATTATTTGTGGCAAAATCTGTTCATTCTACAAGAATTCTCGTTGTTTTAAGCAAAATCTGTTTATTCAACAAGAATTTTCGTTGTTTTTGGCAAAATCTGTTCATTCTACAGGAATTCTCATTGTTTTTGGCAAAATCTGTTCATTCTACCAGAATTCTCGTTGTTTTGGGCAAAATCTGTTCATTCTACGAGAATTCTCGTTGTTTTTGGCAAAATCTATTCATTCTACAAGAATTCTCATTGTTTTTGGCAAAAACTGTTCATTCTACAAGGCAAAATATCAGTCACAGAGGTTCAAATACTTACAACAACTTCCATGGAACAACTTCTGGCAGCGTAAGCATTGGATCCAATCATCATTTTTTACATTTAAATGTTCACCACAACCAAGACATTCCGTTGAATCCTCTTCCTCTGGACTATCGTCAAAATCAGTAACCAACTCATCTGATACATCATCATCATCCGTTTTTTAATCATTAAGGTGTTTCGCTTCATTCCTTTTTTCTGTTCTTCTTCTTTCTTATGTGCCATAGCAGATTCTCTTTTTTCGATGTGATCTGAAGATGTTAAAACTGCATCTACTTGTTTTGTCCTTTTTCTTACTTACAGGAGAAAATTTGTCGAGCAGTGCCCCGGGAGTGTCTTGATCGGCAGAATTCGACAATTCTAGTTGAGGTTCTAATCTAATACTGTTTAAACTTGAGACTGACGTTGAAGCAATTATCTGGTTTTCTGTTTGAGAGGTTTTAGCAGGATTTCTATCTAAATTTTGGTTTGTATGGTCAGTTTCCGTTGCATTAACTGAAAGGTTCGTAGAGCGATCACAAAATTGATTGGAAACTGGACGAGTCATGCGCAGAGCTAATCTGTGAACGGTTTTTATTCACTGCGCGTGAGTCGTCGAGTTTCCAACCGTTTGTGATTGCTCTACGAACAAACCTATTGTCTCAGAGCTATTCTATGGTTTTATACCAGTTGTTTATGGTTTGTAGTCCACAGAGTTGACTCCCTCCTGTATTCAAGAGATTTTCAGAAATTTTTCATTAACAACTAAAATTCAGGCTCGAATTGAAAAAATAAAATAAAAGCCGAACTGAAGTCTTAATTTCGTGAATTTTTGTGATGAAAAAAATAAATGACATTATCAAAATACCTCACCGACTATTTTCCGCAAAAATGTAACATAACAGTGGAATCCTAAATACCCAACGTTTATAATTCCTAAAAACCGCCTGAATACAATAGAGAGAAACATGACGAAAAAAAAAATGTATACGTTCAAAATAAAATCAAGTCGGTGAAAAAACAAAACAATGTTAGCATTTCTGCGGCATGCTTTTGTTTCAAGCATAGACGTTCACTTTTTTACACTGTCGTCTGTTTTGTATCAATCAAAATGGTCCAGCATCGGGTTTCGATCGTAATTCTTTTATTGTACACATAGATGGATAAGCGGGTAAGACAGAGGATTATTTTACCCAAATATTCCATCAATAAACTGTTGAGTACCGTTTGGTTGTTATGATTTATTGTTAACAGATTAAAGTGCGCAAGCGCATTGAAATTGGATTGTGATAAAAAACAGCAAGGTTAAGATTAAGATTCGTCAAATTGTTCAGTACTTCAAAGTATGTTTCGTTCACCATTATAATTCTGATTGTTTTAATTACTATTTGAAGTCGAATGTTCTTGTAATCAGTACACACTCTAGTACTATATGCTCCGGTGTTCCTTCCTTTCTACACGCAAGTGCACAAGCCAGGTGTCAAATTGAAATAATTTTCCTTCTTTTCTTCTTGATGTATTTCCCTGTTCCCATCTATTTGCCAGACTTCCCTAAATTTGCCCCTAACTTGCTTTTGATTCCTTATGCCCAGTCCTAACGGTTCCTCTACCTTCCCAGGAGAACTAACTCTTCCCCCAATACCTCTCCTGAACTTCTGCCTTGAACACAGTCTCGTGCTTGCCTAAGCACAGTGAGACTTTTGGCTCTGGCTTGGCTATACATATTATATTCTTGCTCCTACTTCTTCCTCGGTTTTTAAGCCATTTATGCATTAATTAGAGGTTCTTCCTTTCATGCCTCTGTGCCTGTTGTAACTGTTTAAAAGTTACTCCCGTAGCTACACTTGGGAGGCATCTCATACGATGACACTACGTCGGTCTCCAACCCTTTCTATAACTCGTTAGGTATACATCTTACCGTGTAGTCTGCTCATGGTCGATAAATTGGTAACTGATCTGGTTTATCTTAATTATTATTCTTGGAAGTCGAAGGTTCTCGACATTGATGTATTTCCCTGTTCCCATCTATTTGCCAGACTTCCCTAAGCTGGTCCTCAAATTGCTTTTGATCCCTTATGTCCAGTCCTAACGGTTCCTCTGCCTTTTCAGGATAACTAACTCTTCCCTTAATACCTCTTCTGTACTTCTGCCTGGAACACCGTCTCTTGCTTGCCTAAGCACAGTGAGACTTTTGTCTCTGGATTGACATACATACAATATTCTTGCTTCTACTTCTTCCTCAGTTTTTGGGCCAATTCTGCATTAATTAGAGGTTCTTCCTTTCATGTTTCTGTGCCTGTTGTGACTGTTTAAAAGTTTCTTACGTAGCTAGACTTGGAAAGCATCTTATCCGATGACACTACCATTATGGGGTCGGTCTCCAACCCTTTCTATAACTCATTAGGTATAAATTTTACCTGCTTTTGGTCCATATATTGGTAACTGATCTGGTTTCGCCTTGTATGTATACATAAAGGGACAGTAGGTTCAGCAAGACTTCTAAAGAGGCTGTTAGAGATGACCTCATAGCTCTGGCAAGCTGGCCTTTGGATGCCTGTAAGTTTTCGGCCACCTTATCACCAAACCATATGCTGTCATGTGTCTAATCAAGCTTTCGGCCACCATATCACCAAACCATGTGCCTGATCATGAATCATGTCAACATAAACATAATTACCATATGACTTCCAAGTATTTTCCCTCTTGAGCTTTTGGAATTTCTACCCCATCTCGAAATGATGACTTCTTCTTGGTAAAAACTACTATCGTGGTTTTGAGAGAGTTTACAGTTAGTTCCTTCTCTTGGCGCATAGGACAGTTTCTGTCAGCGCCGAGAATCCTCCTGGGGTTTTCTTTTTGCTATAATCGTCAGCGTACCCTAAGCAAAACTTGCCTTTGGATGTTAGCCTCTTCAACAATTTTTCTATTAGGATAGCTCTCGAATGAGGTGATAACCCCTAACCTCGCGGACTTTCCCTAAAAGTTCTAGCTGTGACTGTGGCTTCGCCAATATTGGGGCGACATTCACTGAGACCTAGAAGATCTATTGTGCCCCCTTACTTTTACTTAGTTCTTGAGGAAAACCAAATACTAGTAGCTCCTTTAGTCCTATTTCCCGAAGGATACCTGCAGGCTTTAGTCTTAGGTCCCTCTTCTATCCAGTAATCTCCTAGGGGTTGTGCCCTAGGATTCTGAATTGCAGTGAAATCCGCAAGTATGTAGATGGAGGTTTCTTCTTCCATGTCACAGAATCTACATCAGAATCTTTCCTACGGCATGAATTTCCGCTTGAAAGATACTTGGGGTTTTTCCCGAGCTTCCAGAGTGTTTGGTTCCTGGCCCAAACCCTCCTATCCCAGTTTCTTCTATTGCACTTGAGCCGTCTGTGTACCATTGAATGGCATTCTTTCCAAGTCTGGTAATGGTATTTGGATCCCATTCCTTCTTGTTGCTTAAAGGGGGAAAGGGGCCCCTTTTTTCAAAAGCTTTGGTAATTGACCTTGTTGCAATTCTTTGCTTTATGAATATTTTGTTAGTATCCTGTTGAGATTATCCAGTGCCAAGTCTGTTAATTTGCCTGCGAATGTGTCATTTGTAATAATAACAAACTCGTCAGCGATGAATGCCTTGGGATAGAAGCCTTTCCAAAAATTTGCTTACAAGGGTAACCCCTTTCGGACAGCCCCTACCAGCTCTAACTGTTACTGTGGTTTTGCCAGTAGATGAATGAAGCTTTGGTAACTGACCTTGTAGATGCATCGTTGAAGGTTTCCTTATTGTCTAAAAATGTTTTCGTTCCCTAAGGATTCTGTTGGTAGCCTGTTGAAACCACTAAGTGTTAAGTTTGTTGACTTGCCTGGTTGATACGCGTATTGGCGCTCGTTGAAGGGGTTTGTTGATAAAATTTATTTGTTGTTTTAAGCAGAAAGGACACTAGACTGGTTGTCTTTCCACCTTGGGATTATAAATTGGTCTTCCCTTTTGCCACTCCGTAGATATGTAAGCCTAGGAATAGAAAATGGATTTGATCATCTGGAAGAGAAAAATAGCAATTAATTGAATAACGAGAAAATAGGAGGAAGTCCAAGAAGATGGTAGATAAAAGGATGTGACTGAAGAGAAAATAATTGTAGCAAGAGACGAGGTTAAGACTCTAGGGACTTAAATAGTATTTAACAATAAGTGAGGCTTTTGTAATAAATTCTGTCTACGCCAATGTCTCTATAATCACGACTCGTTTGTTTTACAACGAAGAAATCATCGTAACCGCCGTTTTTGACATTAATTATGTTGCTAATGGGCATATGTTAGATTTTTAGAACTGCTCATAATTTTCGAGACAAGCAAAAACGCGTTCGAGGTTTATTCTTACTACGAATATTTTTCACTTTCTTTTGTTTCAATCGAACGTTTAATGATTTACGGTCTTACGCCCAGTGATTAATGGATTTGATTATCAGCAAAGTGTTTTGGGATGGTGTTTTTTTATTTGGTGTTATTGATAGAACAACACTTTATAATATCTCGCCGATTTTTATATTATATATATATATATATAGGATATTCTTTGCCGAATAATTAAGTATATATATATATATATATATATATATATATATATATATTGATATGGAAAGTGAAATCCTATCACATAGTTTCAGAATTTTCAAAAGTTTTGCAAAAGTTTCTTGGCTCATCATAAATCTAAAAAGAAAGAACCTGAAAATTAAAAATTATTAGTTAGGTTATAAAATCTGACACTGGTAAAAATAGAAGAAGTACACTTATGAACATATTTAACAAAGTGTGAATCTAGATTTGTCAACTCGAACGGAAGAAAGGAGATGACAACTGAAATTAAAACGGATGACAAATAATTTTGAAATTTTTTAACTAAAAGATAAAAATAATAATAAATTGAAAATAAACTTTGATATCAGAAAAAGATCAAATTATAAAACAATCATGTCAAATAACAGAAATCAAAAATTATTAAATGAATTTGATTGGTCAGCAAATATAGAAAAACTTAAAAATAAAGAGACATATGGATTTTGAAAAGATAGAAAAATTTGATATTGGCTGCTATTGATTAGAAACGGTTAGTTACGAAAAATATACAGAATTGAAAAGTATAAGCTTTTTCATGTTAAAAATTTATTTAAAATTAGACTACGTTGTGTTAAAAGTGAAACTAAAAGTGAATTTGTGTTTCTAACCTTTCCTTAACAAGTTCCTGTTAAAAACAGAGGTTGAATAATCTCTGTAAATATAAAATTCCTTAAACAAACCATGAGTTAAGAGTCATCATAAAAGGTGAGTGAAGTATGATATCACTAATATTTAAATTAAAATTCATATTAATTGGCGCCCAAATAAATATATTACAATAAATAAATTAAAACACATATTAACAATATAAATTAAAAATTCATATCAATATATATATAGATAGTGGAGATTTAAATCTATTAAATTTCCGATAGAAATTAATCGAATATAAAATTTTTAAGTACAGTCCTGTAACAATTTCTGCAAAACCGAATTGTGTTACAAATCCATCCATATTCTGACAGCGGACTACGAACCGAATCACCCGACCATAAAGAGTCATCTGTTGTTAACAATTATAGGCAACTTAGTGACACAATAGAGCCCCTGCTCTATAATAGAGTGGATAATGCACTACCATTATACGGTTTATTGTGAGATTCGAAATTAATCGTTTGTGAATTATAAATTTATTTGGAAGTTAATGTTCGGGGAAGAACAATTTGTCCTTGGGAAGGGAGTCGAATCCAGTCACATGAACGAATGTTGCCCTTTAAACAACTGCAACGGATGCAAATTTTTCTTTAAACATATCAATTCACATTAATCATTTTTTGATGCAATTACATCTATATTTTAGTACAAAAGTTCTATCCTATTATACGTTTTAGGGTCAAGGTCTAAGTAGAGCTATTCCAAGTATTTAAGGCGTTGACCCTGAATGGAATTTTTGACAGGAGGGAAATATTAGCAGATTCTGCAAGTTCCACTGTACACTTTTCCAATCTTACAAAGATGGTATCTGTTCATTCATTCGTTTGAGTTGTGTTCAACAGCCCAGGCACCTGAACTGAAACTTTATACCATTTACCATGTTATCTACTTCCATTCCAGAAGCTTCATGTCTTCTATCAAGGCCACTAGTTTGACTGGAGGGGGGGATTTTCAATAGTTGTAATGGTTGTATTAATTCCCCTCAAAAATGCTTACAAGTAAGTACTTGTAAGTTCTCGCAGAAGCAAAGTAGGATGGTATCTGTGTCAGCAGTGTCCAGTGAGAAATCCAGAGATTACTATGAGATCAGATTTCTGAGGCTCCAAGAACAATTTAGCGTAGTGAGCAGAAGGTTTTAATAACCTTTTTGTCTGGAATGTATCTGGAATGCCAATCAAAAAAATCAATATGTTGGAGTTATTCCAGAACGATGAAGTGAAAAAAATTTGTAGTGTACTGCATAGCTATATCTAGTTAACGCTTTGGTGCGATATTTTCTCGCAGTCCCGTATATTTTTTAGATAAACAGAGTATTATGGGAAATATCAATACAGGCATTTTTGGCCTATTTTAGCCATTGTCGTAACCTTTTTACCAAGTTCAATAGTTGGAAATAAAAATATGTATTATTGATAACAACTAATTAATTAATTTGATCCTAATCATTATTAATATACGAGGTTTAGTCGAAAAATTACACGAATAAAAAAAAGGGGAGCGGTCCACAATAGAATGCGAGGTTGGGAAAACCATCAATAAAAATACGCGCAATAGAATGCGATGTTGGGAATTACATTAGACCCAGTACATTCTACTAAGTTTTATTTTATATTTTATTGATCATTTTTCAAAAGTTTTGACAATCATTGACCATTTTTTAAAATATTTAACAATGTTTGACCATTTTTCAAAATTTTAACAATTTTGGACGGTTTTAGACAATATTGACCATTGTTTCAATTTTAAACAATTATTGATCATTTCTAACAATTATTGACCAATTTTGACAGTTTTGACAAATTAACCGAGAAGCCAAGCTTAATGGATCCGAGACATTAATACACTTTTCTACCGTGGCTCATATAGCATTTTTTTTCACTACTGGCAGTTTATTTTTTTAAATATTAGTTTGTCGACTCCCGTTTCACATGACATGACAGCTGTGCACAATTTAACCTCACATTCTATTAAATGGATTGAGATTTAGAGTAGGCTCTGTATTTTTCTACCTTGGTTAATAATGAACAACTTTACTACCTCAACAAAAGTCAATAAAGGTTTAGGTTTATAAGGTTTATAAGGTTTAGGTTTATAATTTCATAAATGAAGCTCCTGATGAGAAAGTTTTGCCTTTACAATAGTTCAGTAGATAAAGTATAGTATTCAACTCGCCTGCTGTTCGCGAGTTATGCTAAAAGCTTCTTTTTTTCTTCTTTCTTGTCTGAAAATACGAGAAATTAATCCAAATCCTGGTAAAATTAAAATATAAACTTCAGGATGACCAAAAAATCAAAAAAGATGTTGATATAAAATTGGGTAAGTAGGAAATCTTCATTTTGGGACTCTAAGCTCTTCAAATGTTTTACGAAAAATATGGTACCTTCTTGGTATACCAGGTATAATTTATTGGACAACCCTCGTAACACATTCTCCATAAGTCCCTAGAATTCCAATTGATATCTTACCAAAGTGCTGCAATCCTAATCCAGTGGTAAAAGCTTCTTTTTATGGACTATAGTTTTTGACAGACCCTCGTAAGTTATTCGTATCGACTTAATCTTTGTTCGATATCAACTGAATTTGAAGGTGAAAAAACATAATATAATTAACAATCAAAATCCTGTTTCCCATAACCTATAACCAGATAAGGAATAAACATATTTAACATTACATTTCCGAAATAAGTTTAGTTGATGCTTATGAAAATATCCACTCTTTAAAATGAAAAACTTAATAGCTGTTTTTGTTTTCGCCTTAGCAATTTTCACAACCTACGCTATACCTATCAATAATGAGGTAAATATTATTTCAGTTTTTATATGATTAAACTAAAAAAATTACATTATAGGAAGCCCCCGCTGACCTAGTTCCCGTTAAAACTCCAGAAGTCGATTCAGCTCCCTCTGAACCACCAACTGAATCTGAACCTGTACCAGAAGCAGAACCAGCGGTAGCTCCATCAGAACCAGCCCCAGCTGAAGCTCCATCTGAATCTGAACCTGTACCGGAAGCAGAACCAGCGGTAGTTCCATCAGAACCAGTTCCAGCTGAAGCACCATCTGAATCTGAACCTGTACCGGAAGCAGAACCAGCGGTAGTTCCATCAGAACCAGCCCCAGCTGAAGCTCCATCTGAATCTGAACCAGCTGAACCTGAATCAGAGGTAATTCCATCAGAACAAGCTCCAGTTGAAACTCCTCCTGAGTCTGAACCAGCAGAAGTTCCTTCTGAACCCGAATCAGAGGTAATTCCATCAGAACAAACTCCAAATGAAACTCCTGAAGTTCCTGCTGAACCTGAATCAGAAGTAGTTCCATCAGAAGCAGCTCCATCTGAACCTGCACCTGAAGTAACTCCAGTCGAATCTGCTCCAGTGAAACCATCTAAATCATCAGGTTTACCTGAGGTTTTAACGCCGTTACAAAAATGGAAAGCAAAGGTAAAGATCGCAGAATGAGATAGAGTTTTTCGCTGATAATATCGAGGAATTTTGATTGAAATTTTTTTACACAGACTGAAGCAATGGAAAATTGGTGGGACAAAAAGATTGAAGAATGGGTGAGTGAAATCTGTTTTTTTAACTCCTTAATAATTATTAAATAACCTAATGCAACGCTTCTACTTTGACGTGTACTGGCAACTTTATGAAAAAATCATTTCTGGCGCAGTCAGCAGGATTAGCGAAGTTAAAAAACTGGTTTTGAATTATTTTTAAGGTCAATAAAGAAATATTTGTTAGTGGTAATCCTGCAAACTAATTTTGGATGTTTCATTAATTTAATACTATTTTTAGAAACAAGATTTGGACTTGGTCAAAAAAGATGCGGTAAGAACACTTTATATAAGTAATTACACATAGATTTATGTAAAGGTTGTCCCAAATTGGATGGTTATGTCACTCTTATGTCTACCAGGCTCTCGACGATTTTTGAGGAGAGTTCCATTTACACAAATTCTTACGCATGCTCGATTGGCATGGGCTGATGAACATGTGACTTGGAATGCTGAATGCGGGGGGTATGAATTGTTTTCTGATAGTCGAACATAATTGTTAGTGCTTTATGGGAACATGACTGCGCAGATTTGTGTACAACAAGTTATTAACAATTGGACCAACTTTCCCCTATTTAGACGATAATGCTTGACCACATCGCGCAAAAGTAGTCGAAGACGCTTTGGACTGCCCCTTCGATCTACCGACCTCAATCCCAACGAACATGCTTGGGACCAGCTACAAAAACGTTGAATTGTCATGAACCACCTCCACAGACACTACAAGAACTTTTACCCCAACTTTGGAGACAAATCGATGAAGTCTACTTCAACGATCTCATTGAAAGTATGCAGAGACGTTGTTTGGCTGTAATTGATATTAGAAGAGACCATACTCATTAATAACGTATGATCTTCGGAACTTTTTCCAAATCTAGTAAGATGGCAGTTTGGGTCAATTTTGGAAGATCGCTTCGATCTTTAATTTTCGAAATACCCATCAAAAACAATCCAATTTGGGATAGTTGGGATAGTTAAATGTTGTGACAATTTTTCAACTTTTACAATAAATTTATGATAAATAACTAGTTTCTGGTGCAGTATTAAACTAATTTTTTTTTAGAAACAAGATTGGGACCATTTAAAAAATGAAGCGGTAAGAATAAATTATTCGAATATTTATTTAGGTAGTTGTCGTGATACAATATCATCGGAAATTATGGTTAATATCCATGGTAAAGTACGACCAAAGATATAAAAAGGTCGTAAATCAATATAAACCGACGACCCTCATTATTACCTATTGTTCGAAATATAGATAAGCAATAAAAGAGTGTGCCCCTTAAAAGATTCCCAGGTTCAGATTAAAATATATCATGAAACAGTTTGACATTTTAATAATAGTAGGCTCTCCATTATTTTTCGCAACGGCTTAAAAATATTGGAATTAATAATTATCTTAACCCAATATCATCATTATAAAAGAAAATTTAATGGTTAGGGCAGGTACAACTCTGCGTAGACTCGACCGCCTGCTCTTAACTCAAGTGCTGGGTGATTTATGACCTTTTTAGATCTCTGGTCTTACTTTAACAGTAGAGGGACTTATAGCATAATTTTTGTCACATACTGTTCCCATAGAGATACTACACTCCCCTTGTTTATTTCGGCTTAAAATTTTATTGGTAATTGTGTCATTATATCCTTGATAAGAATACGAAAATTTAAAAAAATTTGACACAATTTGCTTAAGTTATATCTGGATCGCTTAACAATAAATTTGATATTGGCGCAGTCAATAGGATATTATATTCCCAGAATTATTCATTTAATTTATAAAAATCTTCCAAATTCACATTGTATGTACGTATTAATATTTTTTTTGTATTTACTTTCTGAATAGGAGAAACGTTTCAACGATAGAAAGGAAAGCTGGGAAAATTGGAAAAACAGCTTCAAGCAAACTAAAAAGTTCCCAAAAACTGTTGCTGTTAAATATTAATATAACCTCATTTTATTTTCAAGATTAATCGAAATTTACTCTAGTTTTATTATACATTGAATAAAAATAAAATTTAAAAAACATACTTTATTTTTTTATTTATTTCCACCGCATTTAAGAATTGTTTTACAAAAATTAGTTTATATTATTTCGTTGTCTATTTTAAGTGTATCGTAACATAAAATTATTTCAAAGTTTGCTGATAGTCGATAATATTTTTTCGAAATATTGGATTAAATACATTAAATTACAACATAACTCTTACAATAAATATTTACATATAAAATAATAACGATCTATTTTCAGATTTATAATTGTCAAATAAAAGCTGGATGTGTAGTGATATTAAAAACACTATTTACAGATGTTTACTGGATAGTTAACTTATATCAACCAGAGGCGTACCGCAAAAAGCATTAGGGATCTGATGTCACATCAGTTTTTGTTAAATCAGAAGCTATAGTGGCCAGTGTAACGTCAGATATATTTTCTAGAATTGTTAGGCTCTCAGTTTTAACTCGGCCAACTGGGACATAAAAAATGTTGAACATCTGGCCTGACCTTGGTTAGCTTATGAGCAATGTCGGAGGACAGTGGGACGCACATGGGGTCTTTCACCCCTCGTGGTCACCTGGATCTACATTGCAATCAAAATATACATATGGAGCTATTGCATGGGGATCGAAGGTTCTACAAGCAACGGCCATCCAGAAATTATATCAAATACAGCGAATGCGGTGAGTCCACCTTTCTGGAGGACCAGGATGGACGATGACCTAGGAGGACGTACAATGGGTCACGTGTGGCCTAAGTGCTGTAGGCCTAAACTCACGCTCCTACTCCAACTCATACACTTTTGGAAAGCGGACTTTCCGGAAAGGTACGTCACTGTCGAAAATGCATATCAACTATTTAAAAAATCCTCAATATTGTAATCAAAAAGGAAGCACGTGCTAAAATCACTCAGTAAAATAATCTTCATTTTCAACGCCATGCCTAAGTGTTTTAGTTTATCGAGATTCGGGCTTTTAACGCTAAACCGATTAATTGCAGAGGTTTTAAAGTTAAGTAGACATGCCAACGCCTACTCATTTCAAAGTTTAATTTGATCCAGATGAATTTTAATGTACCGAAATATCATACGGTGTACATAACCTCAAAATTGCAGTCAACGTATAGTCAATTTCAATATAAAGGGTGTTTCACGACGAGCTTAGACTATCTATATACAGGGTGTACCAGGACTTTGTATTATTGGGGAGATGTCACTTTTGACAAGGTTATGTCTATGTTACTTGCAACACCAGCTCAGTTCTGAAAAGTTGGTGGGTTTCCACCTTGAAAAGAACAAATTTATAATGACATATCAATTCTGGCTTTTGGGTGTTCTCTTTTTTTTAAATACTAATACTTTGACACGCCGTCATCCGACGTTTCGACACTTTAATGTCCCCAATAATACATAAATAACACGCAGTTGTATACTTTTATTGCCAAACTGTTAATATATATTTTATTGCTAACATATTCTTTGAAGTAATACAAACCGTTTAGGCAAAAATCCATAAAAAATCGGGTGTTCGTACTAATCACTTCTGGTATTTGTCGTCGGTTATCCCAAAGTAGGACCACACACACACATTATTATTATTATGTTCGTTAGATGTTAGTTAAAATAAAAGGTAACGCAATTTTTAAGGGTAACGCAATTTTTAAGGGTAACGCAATTTTTAAGGGTAACGCAATTTTTAAGGGTAACGCTTTTTTGAGTAAAAAATCAAATCATCAAAAACAGTCAACTTAGATTTTCGAAATATCGTAAAAGAAACATATTTTTACGGTACCACAACCTATTTTTACCCTTCCTTAATCATAAAAGGAGAATCTACCAAGTGTGCTTCATCTTTATGAAAGAATTGTCGATTACCCTGTATAAAATTTAAACGTATACAGTTTCAGATACAAATCATAATAGACCTATAAATTATGATTACCACACTTCCATAAAAGGAAGTTAAATTGTCTAAACTTACTAGAGATAATTAAATGTTTATGTTAAATAATCTCGTTACCTTTTTTTTCTAATTAGTAAATTATTCGGGTAACGAAGAATTTGAATTTATTAGGTTTCACATTTAACACTTTTCAAGTGTTTTACTTTAATTTATTACCTTAGACATTCCGAAAATGAGCAGATGTTTTTTTACAGCTTTCGAAAAAAAAAACTGGCGACGTGTGCCATCATAGCTTTTTTCAAGTGGAAGGCAAGCTTCAATGATGGATTTATTAGGAAATTTCTTTAATTATTGGCACTTGGAATATTATATTTTTGGCTGTTTTGATCAGTAGCGTACAAGTACAAAATAAAAAAGATTATAAATTAGATCATAACATATCTACAGATATCTCCAATACTACGTAAATCATTGAGGATGGCAGATAATTCATAAAAAACATCGGATAACGGACTCTCATTGATAACATTGGTTGTAAACACAATAAATTTAGTCTTAACATTAAAAAACATGATACCTTTGCCCAATAATTATCGTTGTAATTTATATTTATTAGAAAAGGTTATCGAAACAGTTTATATACATTTATACAAGGATTCGTCGTTTAAAAAATACATTTTGAAACTTTAATATTGATTTAAAATAATATTTAGTAGGTTTTTGGATATATTATTTCCCCTTCTTCCAATCAACTCTTGAGGAAAGTATCAGATATTATAAGGCCTCTTTCACACACACCGGTTAAAACCGACCGACACTCGCCGGTGCGAAAAACGGTGCAAGTGAATTTTTTCAAATTTTAACACTTTATGATGTTTTATTATTATAATAATATCTAACATCTAAGTATTTTATTACAACAATTGAACCTTTGAATTGATCTAACCTCGTATATAGGTTGTTATCTAAAATGTTTTTCAACGATTATAACTAATTATGTCTGATATGAAGTAAAATTTATTGAAAAATTTATCTTGTCACTTTATATTTGTTATTAATTGGGATATTAACCAACATTATTTATGGGGATTCTTATTGTTGACTTTGACCTAAAGTGATTTAGAGAAATTGTAAATTATATTTAATTGGTTACTATGAAATCTTTATTCATTTGAAGACAAAAAAAATGTCCCGCTTCCTGTTTTGCACGACATATTCTTACAAATAATGTGATGACTTATGCTGGAGAAATTGTCTCAAAAAAGTCAATAAGTCACAAAATATGTATTAATTATCCAAATTTATTGTATCGTCGGCCATTCCGAAATAATCTAATGATATAAAGCAATTATGGTCAAAAATTGTCAAAATTTTGAAAAATGGTCAAAAATTGTTAAAATTTTGAAAAATTTGTCAATAATTATAAAAAAATGTCCAAAATGGTCAATAATTGTTGAAAATTGTCAAAATTTTTGAAAAATGGTCAAAATTTTCGAAAAATTGTCAAAAATGGTCAATAATTGTTAAAAATTGTCAAAATTTTTGAAAAATTATCAAAAATGGTCAATAATTGTCAGAAAATGGTAAATAATTGTTAACATTTTGAAAAATGTTCAAAAATTGTTAAAATTTTGAAAAATTTGTCAATAATTATAAAAAAATGTCCAAAATGGTCAATAATTGTTGAAAATTGTCAAAATTTTTGAAAAATGGTCAAAAATGGTCAATAATTGTCAGAAAATGGTAAATAATTGTTAACATTTTGAAAAATGGTCAAAAATTGTTAAAATTTTGAAAAATTGTCAATAATTATAAAAAAATGTCCAAAATGGTCAATAATTGTTGAAAATTGTCAAAATTTTTGAAAAATGGTCAAAATTTTCGAAAAATTGTCAAAAATGGTCAATAATTTATTGTATCGTCGGCCATTCCGAAATAAGCTAATGATATAAAGCAATTATGGAAACATATCAGGGGCTCTCGGGCGTCGACCCAGCACTGATGCGATAATTACGGTGAAGCAGAGTCAAGCGCGGTTAGAACTTGGATGGGTGACCACTTTTTTGACTTCTTCTCTCCAGACTTGTTAGTTTTTTAATGTTTGCACTTTCCTTATTTCATCATTTTGCCCATTAGTCATGAAACATGTCCAAAATGGTCAATAATTGTTGATAATTGTCAAAAATTTTTGAAAAATGGTCAAAATTTTCGAAAAATTGTCAAAAATGGTCAATAATATGTTAAAAATTGTCAAAATTTTTGAAAGATTATCAAAAATGGTCAATAATTGTCAGAAAATGGTAAATAATTGTTAACATTTTGAAAAATGGTCAAAAATTGTTAAAATTTTGAAAAATTTGTCAATAATTATAAAAAAATGTCCAAAATGGTCAATAATTGTTGAAAATTGTCAAAATTTTTGAAAAATGGTCAAAATTTTCGAAAAATTGTCAAAAATGGTCAATAATTGTTAAAAATTGTCAAAATTTTTGAAAAATTATCAAAAATGGTCAATAATTGTCAGAAAATGGTAAATAATTGTTAACATTTTGAAAAATGGTCAAAAATTGTTAAATTTTGAAAAATTTGTCAATAGTTATAAAAAAATGTCCAAAATGGTCAATAATTGTTGAAAATTGTCAAAATTTTTGAAAAATGGTCAAAAATGGTCAATAATTGTCAGAAAATGGTAAATAATTGTTAACATTTTGAAAAATGGTCAAAAATTGTTAAAATTTTGAAAAATTGTCAATAATTATAAAAAAATGTCCAAAATGGTCAATAATTGTTGAAAATTGTCAAAATTTTTGAAAAATGGTCAATATTTTCGAAAAATTGTCAAAAATGGTCAATAATTTATTGTATCGTCGGCCATTCCGAAATAAGCTAATGATATAAAGCAATTATGGAAACATATCAGGGGGCTCTCGGGGCGTCGACCCAGCACTGATGCTATAATTACGGTGAAGCAGAGTCAAGCGCGGTTAGAACTTGGATGGGTGACCACTTTTTTGACTTCTTGTCTCCAGACTTGTTAGTTTTTTAATGTTTGCACTTTCCTTATTTCATCATTTTGCCCCATTAGTCATGAAACATGTCCAAAATGGTCAATAATTGTTGAAAATTGTCAAAATTTTTGAAAAATGGTCAAAATTTCGAAAAATTGTCAAAATGGTCAATAATTGTTAAAAATTGTCAAAATTTTTGAAAGATTATCAAAAATGGTCAATAATTGTCAGAAAATGGTAAATAATTGTTAACATTTTGAAAATGGTCAAAAATTGTTAAAATTTTGAAAAATTTGTCAATAATTATAAAAAAATGTCCAAAATGGTCAATAATTGTTGAAAATTGTCAAAATTTTTGAAAAATGGTCAAAATTTTCGAAAAATTGTCAAAAATGGTCAATAATTGTTAAAAATTGTCAAAATTTTGAAAAATTATCAAAAATGGTCAATAATTGTCAGAAAATGGTAAATAATTGTTAACATTTGAAAAATGGTCAAAAATTGTTAAAATTTTGAAAAATTTGTCAAATAGTTATAAAAAAATGTCCAAAATGGTCAATAATTGTTGAAAATTGTCAAAATTTTTGAAAAATGGTCAAAATTTTCGAAAAATTGTCAAAAATGGTCAATAATTGTTAAAAATTGTCAAAATTTTTGAAAATTATCCAAAATGGTCAATAATTGTCAGAAAATGGTAAATAATTGTTAACATTTTGAAAATGGTCAAAAATTGTTAAAATTTTGAAAAATTGTCAATAATTATAAAAAAATGTCCAAAATGGTCAATAATTGTTGAAAATTGTGCAAAATTTTGAAAAATGGTCAAAATTTTCGAAAAATTGTCAAAAATGGTCAATAATTTATTGTATCGTCGGCCATTCCGAAATAAGCTAATGATATAAAAGCAATTATGGAAACATATCAGGGGGCTCTCGGGCGTCGACCCAGCACTGATGCGATAATTACGGTGAAGCAGAGTCAAGCGCGGTTAGAACTTGGATGGGTGACCATTTTTTGACTTCTTGTCTCCAGACTTGTTAGTTTTTTAATGTTTGCACTTTCCTTATTTCATCATTTTGCCCCATTAGTCATGAAACATGTCCAAAATGGGTCAATAATTGTTGAAAATTGTCAAAATTTTTGAAAAATGGTCAAAATTTTCGAAAAAATTGTCAAAAATGGTCAATAATTGTTAAAAATTGTCAAAATTTTGAAAGATTATCAAAAATGGTCAATAATTGTCAGAAAATGTGTAAATAATTGTTAACATTTTGAAAAATGGTCAAAAATTGTTAAAATTTTGAAAAATTTGTCAATAATTATAAAAAAATGTCCAAAATGGTCAATAATTGTTGAAAATTGTCAAAATTTTTGAAAAATGGTCAAAATTTTCGAAAAATTGTCAAAAATGGTCAATAATTGTTAAAAATTGTCAAAATTTTTGAAAAATTATCAAAAATGGTCAATAATTGTCAGAAAATGGTAAATAATTGTTAAAATTTTGAAAAATGGTCAAAATTGTTAAAATTTTGAAAAATTTGTCAAATAGTTATAAAAAAATGTCCAAAATGGTCAATAATTGTTGAAAATTGTCAAAATTTTTGAAAAATGGTCAAAAATGGTCAATAATTGTCAGAAAATGGTAAATAATTGTTAACATTTTGAAAAATGGTCAAAAATTGTTAAAATTTTGAAAAATTGTCAATAATTATAAAAAAATGTCCAAAATGGTCAATAATTGTTGAAAATTGTCAAAATTTTTGAAAATGGTCAATATTTTCGAAAAATTGTCAAAAATGGTCAATAATTTATTGTATCGTCGGCCATTCCGAATAAGCTAATGATATAAAGCAATTATGGAAACATATCAGGGGCTCTCGGGCGTCGACCCCAGCACTGATGCGATAATTACGGTGAAGCAGAGTCAAGCGCGGTTAGAACTTGGATGGGTGACCACTTTTTTGACTTCTTGTCTCCAGACTTGTTAGTTTTTTAATGTTTGCACTTTCCTTATTTCATCATTTTGCCCCATTTAGTCAATGAAACATGTCCAAAATGGTCAATAATTGTTGAAAATTGTCAAATTTTTGAAAAATGGTCAAAATTTCGAAAATTGTCAAAAATGGTCAATAATTGTTAAAAATTGTCAAAATTTTTGAAAGATTATCAAAAATGGTCAATAATTGTCAGAAAATGGTAAATAATTGTTAACATTTTGAAAATGGTCAAAAATTGTTAAAATTTTGAAAAATTTGTCAATAATTATAAAAAAAATGTCCAAAATGGTCAATAATTGTTGAAAATTGTCAAAATTTTTGAAAAATGGTCAAAATTTTCGAAAAATTGTCAAAAATGGTCAATAATTGTTAAAAATTGTCAAAATTTTTGAAAAATTATCAAAAATGGTCAATAATTGTCAGAAAATGGTAAATAATTGTTAACATTTTGAAAAATGGTCAAAAATTGTTAAAATTTTTGAAAAATTTGTCAAATAGTTATAAAAAAATGTCCAAAATGGTCAATAATTGTTGAAATTGTCAAAATTTTTGAAAAATGGTCAAAATTTTCGAAAATTGTCAAAAATGGTCAATAATTGTTAAAAATTGTCAAAATTTTTGAAAAATTATCCAAAATGGTCAATAATTGTCAGAAAATGGTAAATAATTGTTAACATTTTGAAAAATGGTCAAAAATTGTTAAAATTTTGAAAAATTGTCAATAATTATAAAAAAAATGTCCAAAATGGTCAATAATTGTTGAAAATTGTCAAAATTTTTGAAAAATGGTCAAAATTTTCGAAAAATTGTCAAAAATGGTCAATTAATTTATTGTATCAGTCGGCCATTCCGAAATAAGCTAATGATATAAAGCAATTATGGAAACATATCAGGGGCTCTCGGGCGGTCGACCCAGCACTGATGCGATAATTACGGAGAAGCAGAGTCAAGCGCGGTTAGAACTTGGGATGGGTGACCATTTTTTTGACTTCTTGTCTCCAGAACTTGTTAGTTTTTTAATGTTTGCACTTTCCTTATTTCATCATTTTGCCCCATTAGTCATGAAACATGTCCAAAATGGTCAATAATTGTTGAAAATTGTCAAAATTTTGAAAAATGGTCAAAATTTTCGAAAAAATTGTCAAAGAATGGTCAATAATTGTTAAAAATTGTCAAAATTTATGAAAGATTATCAAAAATGGTCAATAATTGTCAGAAAATGGTAAATAATTGTTAACATTTTGAAAAATGGTCAAAAATTGTTTAAAATTTTGAAAAATTTGTCAATAATTATAAAAAAATGTCCAAAATGGTCAATAATTGTTGAAAATTGTCAAAATTTTTGAAAATGGTCAAAATTTTCGAAATAATTGTCAGAAAATGGTAAATAATTGTTAACATTTTGAAAAATGGTCGAAAAATTGTTAAAATTTTGAAAAATTTGTCAAATAGTTATAAAAAAATGTCCAAAATGGTCAATAATTGTTGAAAATTGTCAAAATTTTTGAAAAATGGTCAAAATTTTCGAAAAATTGTCAAAAATGGTCAATAATTGTTAAAAATTGTCAAAATTTTTGAAAAATTATCCAAAATGGTCAATAATTGTCAGAAAATGGTAAATAATTGTTAACATTTTGAAAAATGGTCAAAAATTGTTAAAATTTTGAAAAATTTGTCAATAATTATAAAAAAATATCCAAAATGGTCAATAATTGTTGAAAATTGTCAAAATTTTTGAAAAATTGGTCAAAATTTTCGAAAAATTGTCAAAAATGGTCAATAATTTATTGTATCGTCGGCCATTCCGAAATAAGCTAATGATATAAAAGCAATATTGGAAACATATCAGGGGCTCTCGGGCGTCGACCCAGCACTGATGCGATAATTACGGTGAAGCAGAGTCAAGCGCGGTTAGAACTTGGATGGGTGACCACTTTTTTGACTTCTTCTCTCCAGACTTGTTAGTTTTTTAATGTTTGCACTTTTCTTATCTCTCATTTTGCCCCATTAGTCATGAAACATTTTTAAGATCTCCTTAGAAAATCGCTATTTTTTCTGTAAATTTCTTATCCAGATGTATTTAAAATTGATACATTTTGGTTTAGATTGTATTAAGTGGTTTCTTTAACAAGCCGATATCTTTCACGGAATTTTAGAAGAAAAAAAAGCGACACGTGGGGGAGTTTTATCTTAGTCAGATTAAAACACCAATAACGTGGTCATTAATTATTTCCTTGTTCTGACTTGACACCTTAGGAAAAAAATTTTACATACCAGATGCTTACCTTGAAAAAAAAATTGAATACAACTACTGTTTTTCGTATATGTACAGAAAGTAAGAAAATTTGTCGATTAATCTTACAATTTCCATAAATTATTTATTATCCCATTTAAATTTTTTTTTAAAACAAATTTTAATTTAACCCGACCCCTCATCTCGAGTACTTTCTTAAAGATAAATTAACGACGTTATTATTACGAAGCGTTTTCACTTAGCACTAAGTGCTTCAATTTCCTCCATAAACAAAAGGGCGTTGAAGGTTTTCCTTCATTTAATACCATACCAAGGCAAGACAATGAAAAAACTAGTCTGTTTATTGAAGCTTGCTTCTTATTGCACGACATAGGACTTTTGGGAAGGCTATGTGGACTTGTGAAACGTCTGATGTTACGAAAATAATTATAAAAGACTGTCAAAAATGGTCAATAATTGTCAGAAAATGGTAAATAATTGTTAACATTTTGAAAAATGGTCAAAAATTGTTAAAATTTTGAAAAAATTTGTCAATAATTATAAAAAAAATGTCCAAAATGGTCAATCATTGTTGAAAATTGTCAAATTTTTGAAAAATGGTCAAAATTTTCGAAAAATTGTCAAAAATTGTCAAAAATTGTCAATAATTGTTAAAAATTGTCAAAATTTTTGAAAAATTATCAAAAATGGTCAATAATTGTCAGAAAATGGTAAATAATTGTTAACATTTTGAAAAATGGTCAATAATTGTCAGAAAATGGTAAATAATTGTTAACATTTTGAAAAAT